>CM055276.1:25304712-25982250 GCA_029237695.1 Conchocele bisecta
GGTACCTTATGGAATTTTATTTCCTCAAAAGCAGCCTATCTATGCTGGTTTCAGTTTGAAAATTCCATTAGGTACATTTTCTCATGGACTGACACTGGGTAATTCATGAGAAAAGGTACCATATAGATCAAAAACACAAAATCTAGCTAGCTATAAAAGGTTTTTTAATTTAAACCTTTCAATAAGTACTATCTTATGAACCTCAACTGGTAATTTCATGAGAAAAGGACCTTATGGATTTTTCCTCTCTCAAAACCAGCTATATACTGGTTTCATTTGAAAATTCCTTAGTAACTTTTCTCATGGGCTGACACTGGGTAATTCATGAGAAAATGTACCTTATAGAAAAAAATCACAAAATCAGCCTAGCTATGCTGGTTTTAATTTGAAACTTCAATAAGGTACGTTTTCTTATGAACCAACACTGGGTAATTCATGAGAAAAGGTACCTTATGGATTTTTTTTCCCTCAAAACCAGCCTATATATACTGGTTTCAGTTTGAAAATTCCATTAGGTACGTTTTCTCATGGGCTGACACTGGGTAATTCATGAGAAAATGTACCTTATAGAAAACAAGAAACGAGGCAAAGCCACGAAGGCCAGGTTTTTTCCAAGCATAGACACTTGGATAACATAATTATACCCACTTTTTGTAGACTAGATGGCCGTGGCCTGCATGTCGCGCCTTGGGGCGAGGCATGGACACTAAAAAAATAGATATAGTAGATGGAAAAACTTTAACCAAAAGACTTTAACCGGACACATGGACGAACGGACGGACGTATGCCAAAATGCTGACGATATCGCGCTTTCCGCAAGCAGGTGTGACAATGATGATAAACACCCATGTGAAGTATCAAGGTATTGGGTGAAGCAGTTGCAGAGATATAGTACACAAAAAACTTTAACAAAAAAATTACAAAGTAATTTGAACTTGACATAGGGCACAGGATCGCGCTTTCCGCAAGCAGGTGCGACAATGATGATAAACACCCATGTGAAGTATCAAGGTATTGGGTGAAGCAGTTGCAGAGATATAGTACACGACAACTTTAACAAAAAATTCAAAGTAATTTGACCTTGACATTGGGCACAGGATCGCGCTTTCCGCAAGCAGGTGCGACAATGATGATAAACACCCATGTGAAGTATCAAGGTATTGGGTGAAGCAGTTGCAGAGATATAGTACACGAAAAAACTTTAACAAAAAAATTCAAAAGTAATTTGACCTTGACATTGGGCACAGGATCGCGCTTTCCGCAAGCAGGTGCGACAATGATGATAAACACCCATGTGAAGTATCAAGGTATTGGGTGAAGCAGTTGCAGAGATATATAGTACACGAAAAAACTTTAACAAAAAAATTCAAAGTAATTTGACCTTGACATTGGGCACAGGGGCCGCACGGTTGGGGTTAGAATGAAAATATGGATGATGATAAACACCCATGTGAAGTTTCAAGGTAATGGGCGAAGCAGTTGCAGATATAGTATAACGAAAAAGTTTTAACCAAAAAACTTTAACCAGACGTACGTTAAAAAGTTAACGTTGAAAATGGCTAATCAATTACGTAGAAATAATAGGTGAAGGTAAAAAAATGGTCACATGTTGGATAGTTGTATGTGGTAGGCACCCCTTGGTTATGAAGCGTGAAAGTTTGGTGGTCTAGGTGGTACAGTACCAAAGAAATGGACTTAAACACGAAAACTTAACATTGTAAACGCGAAAACTTAACATGAAAATGGCTAAGTCGACTGCGCGGAAAAAATGGGTGAAGTTAAAAAAAAAAGAGTAACATGTTGGATAGTGATATGTGGTGGGTACCCCTTGATTATGAAGCTGTGAAAGTTTGGTGGTCCTAGTTGATACAGTACGAAAGAAATGGACTTAAACCTGAAAACTTAACATTGTAAACGCAAAAACTTAACATTGAAAATGACTAAGTCGACTGCGCGGAAAAAATGGGTGAAGTTAAAAAAAAAAGAGTAACATGTTGGATAGTGATATGTGGTGGGTACCCCTTGATTATGAAGCTGTGAAAGTTTGGTGGTCCTAGGTGGTACAGTACGAAAGAAATGGACTTAAACACGAAAACTTAACATTGTAAACGCGAAAACTTAACATTGAAAATGGCTAAGTCGACTACGCGGAAAAAAAAAATGGGTGAAGTTAAAAAAAAAGTAACATGTTGGATTAGTGATATGTGGTGGGCACCCCTTGATTATGAAGCTGTGAAAGTTTGGTGGTCCTAGGTGGTACAGTAACAAAGAAATGGACTGAAACACGAAAACTTAACATTGATTGTGGACGCCGCCCGCCGCCCGCCGCCCGCCCACCGCCCGCCCGCCAGCTTTCGCCAATCCAATAGCCTGGATTTTTTTTCAAAAAAACTGGCTAAAAATATCTCAAAACCAGCCTATTGATGCTGGTTTCAATTTGAAGCTTCAATAAGGTACGTTTTCTCATGAACCAACACTGGGTAATTCATGGGAAAAGGTACGTTATGGAAGAAAAATCTAAAAACCAGCCAAGCTATGCTGGTTTCAATTTTAAAATTACATATTATGAACTGACACTGGGTAATTCATGGGAAAAGGTACTTTCTGGAAGAACAAGAGTACCGAAGGTCACAATATACGCCCGTCGAGGCAAGGCCAGTCAACAAGGGGAGATAACTCATCTTGATGTGATAAACATGTATACCGAATTTGGTTATGATCGGTCAAGTAGAACTTGAGTTATTGCGTGGACAAGGATACAGACAGCGAAGATGCAGAAATGTGAAGCTGTCACCAAGGCAAGAAACATTAATGAGAATTTGAAAGTCTAGCATTATATCTTCATCTCGTTGTGCTAAACATGTATACTAATTTAGGCAGAGATAGAAAAGTAGAGTGTAAAGCAGAAATGATAGGGATCGAATTGGATACAATAATGTAGAACAAATGGCTAAGTTAACAAGAGCTGTAGGAGAACAGCATAGCTCGACTACGAGGGTTGTCGATGTACACATAGCTTGACAAACAAGGTGGCTGCGGCCTGCATAAAAACCTTAACCAAGGTTGAGTAAAAAACTTAACCAAGGGAAATTAAGTAAGTAATTCAAGGTTAAATGTAGGTCAATGACAGATATAGGTCAGGGGTTATTGATGTACATCACTAGGAGATGAAGTTTTCCAAGTATGGTTGCTGTAGGCCTAGGAGTATTCCATATACAAGCTTGACTAAAAACCTTAACCAAGAGGAAATAACTAGTAACCCAAGGATAAAAGTAGGTCAAGGTCAAATATAGGTCAGGGATTATGATGTACATCACTAGAGATAAGTTGTCCAAGTATGGTTGATGTAGGCCCAGGAGTATTCCATATACAAGCTTGACTATAAACATTAATCAAGTAATTCTTCAAGGTTAAGTGTAGGTGAAGGTAAAATATAGGTCAGGGGTTATTGATGTACATCCCTATGAGAAAAAGTTATCCAAGTATGGTGTATGTATGCACAATAGTATTCCATATACAAGCTTGACTAAAAACCTTAACCAAGGTTGACTAAAAACCTTAACCAAGGGGGATTAACTAATTAATTCAAGGTTAAATGTAGGTCAAGGTGAAATATAGGTCAGGGGTTGTTGATGTACATCACTAGGAGATGAAGTTGTCCAAGTATGGTTGGTGCAGGGCCAGGAGTATTGCATCTACAAGGTTGACTAAAAACCTTAACCAAAGAGAATTAAGTAAGTAATTGAAGAGGAAATGTAGGTGAAGATAGATCAGGGGTTATTGATGTACATCCCTATGAGAAAAGGTTGTCCAAGTATGGTGTCTGTATGCACAATAGTATTCCATGTACAAGCTTGACTAAAAACCTTAACCAAGGTTGACTAAAAACCTTAACCAAGGGGGATTAACTAATTAATTCAAGGTTAAATGTAGGTCAAGGTGAAATATAGGTCAGGGGTTGTTGATGTACATCACTAGGAGATGAAGTTGTCCAAGTATGGTTGGTGCAGGGCCAGGAGTATTGCATCTACAAGGTTGACTAAAAACCTTAACCAAAGAGAATTAAGTAAGTAATTGAAGAGGAAATGTAGGTGAAGATAGATCAGGGGTTATTGATGTACATCCCTATGAGAAAAGGTTGTCCAAGTATGGTGTCTGTATGCACAATAGTATTCCATGTAGAAAGCTTGACTAAAAACCTTAATCAAGGTTGACTAAAAACCTTAACCAAGGGGAATTAACTAAGTAATTCAAGGTTAAATGTAGGTCAAAGTGAAATATAGGTCAGGGGTTGTTGATGTACATCACTAGGAGATAATGTTGTCCAAGTATGGTTGGTGTAGGGCCAGGAGTATTCCATCTACAAGCTTGACGAAAAACCTTAACGAAAGAGAATTAACTAAGTAATTCAAGAGGAAATGTAAGTCAAGGTCAAATGTAGGTCAAGGTCAAATATAGATCAAGGGTTATTGATGTACATCCCTAGGAGATGAAGTTGTCCAAGTATGGTGGGTGTAGGGCCAGGAGTATTCCATATACAAGCTTGACTAAAAACCTTAACCAAGGAGAATTAACTAAGTAATTGAAGAGGAAATGTAGGTCAAGGTCAAACATAGATCAGGGGTTATTGATGTACATCCCTATGAGAAAAGGTTGTCCAAGTATGGTGTCTGTATGCACAATAGTATTCCATGTACAAGCTTGACTAAAAACCTTAACCAATGTTGACAAAAAACCTTAACCAAGGGGAATTAACTAGGTAATTCAAGGTTAAATGTAGGTCAAGGTCAAATATAGGTCAGGGGTTGTTGATGTACATCACTAGGAGATTAAGTTGTCCAAGTATGGTTGGTGTAGGGCCAGGAGTATTCCATCTACAAGGTTGACTAAAAACCTTAACCAAAGAGAATTAACTAAGTAATGCAAGAGGAAATGTAGGTCAAGGTCAAATATAAATCAGGGGTTACTGATGTACATCCCTAGGAGATGAAGTTGTCCAAGTATGGTGGGTGTAGGGCCAGGAGTATTCCATATACAAGCTTGACTAAAAACCTTAACAAAGGGGAATCAACTAAGTAATTGAAGAGAAAATGCAGGTGGGAAGGTCAAATATAGACCAAGGGTTATTGATGTACATCCCTATGAGAAAAGGTATGGTGTCTGTATGCACAATAGTATTCCATGTACAAGCTTGACTAAAAACCTTAACCAAGGTTGACTAAAAACCTTAACCAAGGGGAATTAACTAAGTAATTCAAGAGGAAATGTAGGTCAAGGTCAAATATAGATCAGGGGTTATTGATGTACATCACTAGGAGATGAAGTTGTCCAAGTATGGTGGGTGTAGGGCCAGTAGTATTCCATATACAAGGTTGACTAAAAACCTTAACCAAGGCGTGACGGTGACGCCGACGCCGGGGTGACAACATAAGCTCTACTTATTCTTCGAATAGTCGAGCTAAAAAGTGACGTAACTCACACCCACACAGATGGAGGCAGCAGGCAGTCAGCCAAGAAGGCAGGCATGCAGTTCAGAATCCGATCACCAACATCCATTATTGTGTGATGAACGTCAACATGTAATATTTTAATACAAGAGTACCCGTCGCACCTCCCCTCCCCCATCCCATACCCCCTGAGTGTATTTTAACACTGCAAGATCTCGCGCGGATTTCATATCTCGACCAATAACCGTCTGATTTTAATACTGTTATTATCTAATGTTCATATTTACGTCGACTAGCATTTCAATTTTTTATATCATTTCCTTTTTTTTTGTTAAATAAATGCTGAAAAGTAAGCACATTTACCAATCTTGTGGCTAGAGGTAGCTTTACAACGACATCACCGGAGCCCTATCAACTAAAATTTGTTGATTCACCGGCCGGTAATGCAGTTGATGCTTTCTCCCCCGTGTGTTCGCCATTCAGTCAATCAGACATGCTTACCACCATAATTTTATAAGCTAAAATACGGCAGAACGCAGGAACGCAGGAAATGATGTGTATGAACGCAGGAAATGCGGTGTAGGAACGCAGGAAATGTGGTGTAGATATCAACAATGTTCCGGTGGCCGGCTTGTCCCGCTCCACCACCCTAACTAGAAATCCTGAATCTGCACCTGTTACTGAGTCGAATAAATATGCAACAAGACCATTGTTGCTCCAACTGTTGTAACCGTCGTAATGCCCACTTCACACAGAAGGAAGTTCTCACTGCGTTCTTGAAGTTCTATGCAATCTCCGCGACAACTTCGTTCAAAGGAAATGTGAAATTGTCCCGTTCATGCCACGTCCTCGCTAAGTTCCTGTTGCGTTGATGGAGTTCCCACTGAGTTCTATGTGCGCGCAGGATCAAGGTGCATGGTCACGTGGTTACAACAACAACAACGTCGCCCACTCCAAAGAAAGTATTATTTGATATTTTCCTTAATATGCAACGGTTTTTGATGAAATATGGCGCAGCAAACGCGTCTTCATGAGATGCATTTGGTGGTCCAGGGAGTTTGGCACAGATGCATGTCGTTTTTGCAATGAATCGATTTCCGTGTCAAAGACACGAAAATCGATTCTTCGCAAAAACAACAGAAGTTTGGGCGACAATACGGAGACCACCAAATGCAGCTTAACAAAACGCGTTTGATACGCCATATTACATCAAAATCCGTTACGTAATAAGGACACTATAAAAGAATATGTACTTTGAATCGGTACTTGTTGTTGTTGTTAGTACCACAAGATCATACACCTTGAGGATATGGTGCATGCGGCGTCGGAAAGGTTCCCACTACGTCCTCGCTCCGTCCGAGCAGATTGAGACTCGCACCCCCCCCTCCCCCCACACGTCACTATGCGTGATCCTGCTTTTTCATTCATTCATTCTCCAGACTCCATAAGTCAAACAGCATACAACACAAGTATTTAGCAAGATCCGACACTCCAGCATATCATGCCGCCAAAGAAGAGGGCCTTCTCACTACCAGCAGTGCCGATTGCTCATCCTGAATCTATGGATTCTCAGCCATTTGATGAAGAAGAAGCACATTTTGTCTGTGCACATCGATGGCTTGAAGAGAACTGATGCTCATTGGTAGATGGACTTGGTATTTATACTATTTTGCATAGACGTGATAAGAACGTAGGTCTGTCGGTGTTTGGACGTCATGTGGGCGTGATATAAACTTCATGGTAGTGCCTTGAACTTGCCATGAACGTAGCATTCACTTCATTAAGTCTTCTGTAACGTAGGATGGACGTAGCGCCGTCGAAAAGAGGAGTAGGGACAACTGAATAGGCGTAGTGGACACGCAGTAGACCTGGATGGAGTTGTCAGAGTTGTTGCTATGTTCTAACCGTCATTTTCACATGACTGCCGGTCTTTGACACCGCTCACACCCGTGTTGCACCACTTTATGTAACATGATCTAGGCTGATGAAACCGAAAGAACTTGTCAAATTCTGACAAATACTTTTTTTTCGCATTTTGACCGATTTTTTAGATTTTCAAAAAAGGCCATTATTTTAAAATGCTCTAGAAGCTAAACAAAGAGGTTTTCACTACACTTTCTTCTGAAATATGATTTAGGCTGAAGAATCTGAAATAACTTGCTTGTCAAATAAGGACAAATACATGAGGTTTGCACCACTATTTCTTCTCGAAACATGATCTAGGCTGATGAATCCGAAAGAACTTGTCAAATTGGGACAAATACATTTTTTCCGCATTTTGACCAATTTTTTAGATTTTCAAAAAAAAAAGACAATTTTTTAACAAGAGTGCCGAAGGTCACAATATATACGCCTGTCGAGGCAAGGCCAGTCAACAAGGGGAGATAACTCATCTTGACGTGATAAACATGTAAACCAAATTTGGTTACGATCGGTGAAGTAGAACTCGAGTTATTGCGTGGACAAGGATACAGAGTGCGAAAATTAAAAATGGCTGTCAAGGGGAGATAAGTATTGGACATTTTTCCAAATCATTAGGCTTCTTTGTCTTGCCATGATAAACATGTATACCGAATTTTGTTTCGATCGGTGAAGTAGAACTTGAGTTATTGGACAAGGATTCAGAGTGCGAAAAATAAAAATGGCCGCTTAGGGGAGATCAATGAAAATCAATAGGCTTCTTCGGCTTGCCGTGATAAACATGTATACCAAATTTGGTTACAATCCTTCAAGTAGTCCTCTAGTTATTGCGTGGACAAGCATTGCCCGCCCGTACAAGATGAATACATAATACGTCCCGTTTTTTCAAACGGGCGTATAAAAATGATCAAGAAGCTAAACTAAGAAGTTAGCACCACTATTTCTTTTTGAAACATGATCAAGGCTGATGAATCCGAAATAACTTGTCAAATTAGGACAAATAATGTTTTTTTGCATATGGATTGATTTTTTAGATTTTCGAAAAAAAAAAGGTTATTTTTTAAAAATGCTTGAGAAGCTACACAAAGAGGTTTGCACCACTATTTCTTCTTGAAACATGATCTAGGCTGATGAATCCGAAAGAATTTGGGACAAATACATTTCCAAAAAAAAAAAGGCTATTTTTTAAAAATGATCTAGAAGCTAAACTAAGAGGTTCCTGGGCATGGGTAGGGTATACAATGAAAATATGGATGTTGATCAATGTGTTGGTTTGTTTGTTGGGGTTTAACGGCCTATCAACAGCTAAGGTCATTTAAGGCCGGGTCAATGGGTTTAGTACTAAATCCCATATATTACCTGTACAAGTACATGTACATGTTCAAGTACATGTACAAATGGGGAGAAAATCCCAAATTCAGAACTGAATATTTACAATAACAAAACTATATATTCAGCCCTGGAAAATCACAATAATCCATGATTCTGATGCCAGGTCCTTGCCACACCAGAATCACATGGCCCCTCCCAAAAGCAGTAGGATCAGTAATAATCTTACTACTTTCATAATGGGCAATAACCAAATTCAACTCCCAGGTAACTAAAGAGCCAAAGATAAAAACGTACCTGAGGGCCAAACCAGGGGCCCGTTTCACTAAACTTCGTACGACTAAAATGTTCGTAAGTGCAAGATTATGATAGTCTGTAAATTTCACATTAACAATGTTTTCTTATTATTGAATTTACATTTATTGAGCATAGGCTGCATATGCACTAAACTTTGTACGACTAAAATGTTCATAAGTGCATATGCAGCCTATGCTCAATACATGTAAATCCATCAATTGAAATTTACAGACGATCCTAAATTTGCACTTACGAACATTTTAGTTGTACAAAGTTTAGTGAAACGCGCCCCAGGCAAATCGTGATTCCTATAAGGAGGAACCCATACCGTTAATTTACGCCATCTCATTCGCCCGACCACCATCCACGGTGATCAATGCGTATATGAAGTTTCAAGTTGATATCGCAAGCGGTCACAGAGATATAGCAATTTGAAAAATAATTAATGTCAGCTTTAATAAACAAAATTCGAAATCATTTGATCTTGACCTTGGGCTCCTGGGCAGCATGGGTAGGGTATACAATGAAAATATGGATGGTGATCAATGTGTATATGGAGTTTCAAGTGGATATCCCAAGCAGTCTCAGAAAAAAATTAACTCGGACGGCGGACAAAACGGTAACTATATGCTCCCCTGAAAAGAAAAACAAATTCGGGGAGCATAAAAAAATCTTAAAACCAGCATGGCTCAAAATGATCTATGCTACTTTCAACTTAAACAAAAATCCTAAGTTACCTTTTCTTGTGAACTGACATTGGACAGTTCATGGAAAAAGTGACCTTATGAAAAAAACATCTTAAACCCAGCCTAGTTTAAAATGAGATACGCTGGTTTTCAATTTGAACATTTCATAAGGTACCTTTTCTTGTGAACGGACGCTGGACAATGGCCTTTTGTCAAACAAATTCCAGGCTATTCCAGATTTTCAAGGCCCTGATAGATTGAAATAAATTAATAAAACTAATAATTCCGTATGTCATCTTTATTTTGCAACAGGACTAAAATGTGACGTAAAATACTCACATCCCAGTAACCCTTGTATAACAATATTATGGACACTGGATGACAAAAAGTACCTTACGACATTTGTGACCAGTATAGTTCCACATCTCCCTGTGCAACTGTACAATCTGACTGGGGCCTACACTGTTTGCCATTCAGTCATACAGGCATTTACTGCCGTCTTACTGGGACCTACACTGTTCGCCTTTCAATCACAGGCATTTACTGCACAGACTGATCAGGGCCTACCCTGTTTGCCATTTCGTTACATACATTTTTATTATACTGAATTTGGCTGTGATAATGTAATAAATTCAGTATAATAAAAATGCACAGTCCGATCAGGGCACAGGCTGTTCGGCATTCATATTGCTGTGCGGACAAAGACTAGAGATAGATTCAACAAATGTCCTAAGGTATCTTTTCCAAGCCGGCAGCCTATTACGAATAATAACAAATAAAGACACAACTTTCTCTCATACACATACTATATTTATTCTAATAGTAGCCCCGCTCCGTATTTGCATTCTAAATATGTTATTTTCACATACAAAAGCCATTTAAAACCTCGATTTTGATCCTATTTTCCACGTTTTGATCCCCACAAATTTATTGCCTGTGCAACCAGTGTACACCTGGGGTTTCACTATAAAACTTTGTACAACTAAAATGTTTGTAACTACAAATTTAGGATCGTCTGGAAATTTCAATTGATGGATTTACATTTATTGAACATAGGCTGCATATATGCTCAATAAATGTAAATCCAATAATTGTTTACAAGAAAACATTGTTAATGTGAAATTTACAGACTATCATAATTGTGCACTTATGAACATGTTAGTCGTACAAAGTTTAGTGAAACGGCCCCCTGGAACAGACTGCACTGTGATAGAGAATAGTAGGTTAGTGCCGTGAATGGGAAAAAATATCTGGCAAGGCTCAGGAAACGGGATGGGCGAGGCTCTGCCGAGCACATCCCGTTTCCGTGCCGCGCCAGATATTTTTTCCCATTCACGGGCACTAACCTACTATTCTATTTATCCCTTCAACACCTACAAATGGCCGTAAAATGCAAAAAAATAAGTCAAAAATGTTTCACACGGCACGGTTTTGTTTCACGGCACATACGCACTGTGTTGACGGGATAATTACTGGTGCTGCACTGTGTAAAATATTTCCTGTCGAAATAGACGCCGGATTCCTGACGAATTCCCATTCAGCTACATGTTGAAGATACTGCATGAACACATTTTTCTAATGCACTCTATAAATATCACGCAATCTGATTGGCTGATGGTCATACATTACAGGTATATCATTGTTGATGAACGGTCGCAAATTATTTCAATATGTATTCTTACGCCAGTAGTAAAGGAGTGCATTAGAAATAGGTTAACCGCATTGTAATTTTGAAATTTGCGGTGTATATCAGAAAATGATCATAGGTCGGAAAACATGAAAACAGATTTTCCGACCTATCATTTTCTGATATACGCCGCAAATTTGAAAATTAAAATACAGTTAACGAAAAGTGTGTTCAAGTGATAGCTCTAAGTAGAGTTGAGTAACCGGTGCAGTTTTCAATGTGAAACATTTGATGCCGGCACGGAGTGCAGCACCAGTGACTGTACAATCTGATCAGAGTCTCCACTCCTTGCCATTTTTGATGCACCACCATATGACAAAAAATGGGCTTACTGAGATAGCGATCATGTTAGATCCAGATCAGTCTGCATATCTGCACAGTATGTAGCCTATTTCACCAAAATTGCTAAGTATATATACATATCTAGCTAAGTACACTTTGAGGGAGAAATTTTCAATTTAAGGATAAATGTATTGATTTTTATTATACTGAAATTATTACATTATCACAGCCATTCAGTATAATAATTTTGCACACTTTTTATCATCAAATATGCAGTCGTGAGTTCTATATGAAATAATGCATTTCGGGAAAAATAAACGATTACTCCCTCAAAGTATACATAGCTAGATAAGTAAGCTTAATAGCAATTTTGATAAAACAGTTAACTACTGATCAGGATCTACTTGTTCACTATCAAGTTGGGTAAACAAACCCGATGACATAAACAACAAGAGTGCCAAAGGTCACAATATACGCCCGTCGAGGCATCTAGTAAACACGGGGAGACGACACGGGGGAAAACTTGAAAGTCGATAGAGTTGTTCCTCTCACAGTGAATTTGGTTACGATCCGTTAAGTAGAACTTAGTTGTTGCGTGGACAATGTCACAAAATGTGAAATGGCCGCCACGTGGAGGCAACTCATTAAATGTTTTTGGAAATCATTAGGATTCTTCATCTTGCCATGACAAACATGTGTACCAAATATTATTCAGCTCTGACGTGTCAAACTTTAGTTATTGAGAGGACAAGCCTGTCACATGAATAACTGCCCTGAATACATACACATTTTTGACACGGCATATACCGGTACAAATCTCCGATGTTTCAGGTTGATATTAATCTTTTGTGATTTTGTACCTAAAAAGATGTGTGATATATCATGAAACATTCACAAATTTAATACTATTTTCCGTAAATGATGTCAAAAGTTGATGAAATTTTCAGAGAAAATGTGGAATTCTGCATTTGCTATGTAAATTTAGTAAGCTTTTGACATCATTTACAGAAAATATCACAGATTTTTGTAAATATTTTTCATGCACATCTTCTTAGGTACAAAATCACATGGCTCGTCTCAAATGACAGATACATGTGATATCAAATTGAAAATTTGGTACAAGCTAGCTGGTCTAAAACTTCCTGAGTAAGTTATTTTGTTATGTAATGAGCGTAATCCTTTAACCCTTTCAACACAACACCTATATAGTGGTATTGGCAAAAAGCGTATTATAGGAATGAATGGCCTTTTTGTGGAATTTATCGGGGTATAAACTTTGAAAAGTCGCGGGAATACCGCGACTTTTCCAAGTTTATATCCCCGATAAATTCAACAAAAAGGCCATTCATTCCTTATAATTCCAGCATTTGAAATAAATTCATCAAGAAAATGTGTTTATTTTCCGTTTTCTTAAGAATTATTTTAACTGCGCCTGACGGAAAGTAGTTCGGCATGGAGTTTACTGGGATATAAATTCTGGACAGAGACTTGCTACGGACCAATCAAATGTTAAGGAATTGTGTAAATATTTTTGTGCTGGAATTATATCCATATGAGCTGGCTCATGACGAGCCGTCTCATCAGGATGCGCACTTTTTTTAAAGTAATTTTCATATTTTTGAGAACAAAAACACCCCATTTTCATAAATGGACTAGTTTGAAAACCATTTTGTGACCATTTTGTGACCATTGCATTGGTTGCAAAATTAACATATCGAAATCCATTCCAGTTACTTCGGGTTGAAAGGGTTAAAGGTGGGTAATTAGGGGTCACTTTCACTAAACTTTGTACGACTAAAGTGTTCGTAAGTGAGTGAGTGAGTGAGTGAATGTGAGGGTTTGAAGTGAGTGATAGGAGTATGATGAATAGGGTTTAAAACGTCCGCTTTTCTGACATAGAGGTACAAGCCTCAGGGAGTCTACACGCAGACGGGTCAACGGGGTCTTGTCCCGTATCCACCTGTCTGGAAAGATAAATTGATGGATTTACATTTATTGAGTATATGCTGCTCAATAAATGTAAATCCATTAATTGCTTACAAGAAAACATTGTTAATGTGACATTCACAAAGTATCAAAATTTTGCATTTACGAATATTTCAGTCGTACAAAGTTTAGTGAAATGGGCCCTGGATGCCTATGCATAAATTTCGATTGAACAGAAACCTGCTGGCTGAAAAAAGCTACCGTACAACATTTTCAACATTTCAGATAAGCCGTGTGATTTTATACACAAGAAGGTGTGAGATTTTTCATTGAAAGTATTTACAGGAATGGTGATAATTTCTGTAAATGATTGACGTCGAAAATTGACAACATTTTCATAGTAAATGCGGAATTCTATTCCGCATTTGCTCTGAACATTTCATTAATTTGCAACGTTATTTACGGAAATTATTGTTTATGTTGTAAATATTTTTCACGAAATATCGCACTTATTCTTAGGTACAAAATCACACGGCTGGTCTCATTTGTAAACCATGACCAACTTGCACCTTCAACAATAATCAACTTGCTGAGGACAGTTTGACTACTTGGCAAACAGTATAACATGGTTATACTGTTCACCGAGTGCAGTCCCAGATCTGTGCAGTCTGATCAGAGGTTATGCTATAACCCCTGATCAGACTGCACAGATCTGGGACTGCACTTGTCACAATCGTTGTAAGGTATCTTTTCTCAGTCGAACGTATACAGCACAAAACTGTCAAATAAATTCCCCACCATTTTAGAGCTAAACCTGGAGAAGAAATGCCACGAGTGAGTGAGTGAGTGAGTGAATAGGGTTTAACGTCCGCTTTTCTGACATAGAGGTACAAGCCTCAGGGAGTCTACACGCAGATGGGTCAACGGGGTCGTGTCCCGTATCCACCTGTCCGAGGGGGGTAAATCCCAACTTCAGAACTCAATATTTACAATCAAAATATATATTCAGTCCTGAAATTAGAACAACCTGATCTGGAGCCAGGCCCTCGCCACACCAGCATCATTTATCCCATCCCCTAAAAGTAATAGGATTAGCGCTAATCTTACTTTTATATATGGGGCATAGCCCGACTGAACTCTCACATACAAGAAAGCCAAAAATGTACATGAGGGCCAAATCCGGTATAGTGGGTTCCGGAAAGTATGAACCCAATCGTTAAGCCAGTTAAGTCGCCTTTTACGACGAGCAATGGCTACTGCAGCACTATTCTCAGGATCAGTTGATCCCGCCCCGGTGCCTGCACGGGGCAAGAAATGCCACGAATAAAATCATTGTTTATGAGAGCAGTTAGTGAAATATGTAGAATGAAAGTGAAATTGTTTAACCCTTACACCGCTATCTTATTTTTTTTTGTCGTCTGATGTTTATTTTCCATTTTTATCATCAAAAACATGCTTTAACCGCACCTTAGTATAATTTACAACATGTTTTGACAGCACTTGGAAATGATTCTGAAGTGCTGTCAAACCATGTTTTTATTGAGAAATAAGGCAAGATATAAAAGCAACAGCAGACGACAATTGTTGTGAGTAGCGGTCTAAGGGTTAATATTTAACCCTAATTACAGAAATAGATTGTGATGTGTTAATTTTATGACCAATCCAATCATGACAAAATAATTTTCCGACTATGGTCCATTTATAAAAAGAGGGTTTTTTTTATATAAAAAAGAAAATAATGATTGATTGATTGGTGTTTAACGGCCTATCAACAGCTAAGGTAATTTAATGCCGAGCCAACGGGTTGGACTATCGCATATTTAACCTGTCCATAATGGGGGAAATTCCCAAAATCAGGACTCAATATTTACAGAAAAATATATATTCAGAAATTAGAATATCCTGACCTGGTACCAAGTCCATTCCACACCAGAATCACTTAGCTCAATCCCCAAAAGTAATATGAGCAGCACAAATCTTATTATTTTTTTAATGGGGCATAACAGGATATAGCTCTCCAGTATCAAGGGGCCAAAAATGTAAAAAAGAAAGAAAAGAAAAATACTTGCAAAAAGTGCAGATCCTGATGAGATGGCTCATCACAAGCTGGCTCATCTGGATCTACACTGTTTGCAAACACAGCCGAAGAGAAATCAGAACGGAATATTTACATCGAAAACAAAATATATTTAGACCTGAAATTAGAAGGTAATTTATGGAAAGGGTCTGCCTTTTATAATGTTTTACATAATTATGTTATTAAAAGAAAACAACAAAGCATTTACAGGCTGGAATATATCTGTATATCGGCATGTACTACATAATCTCCTGATCAGTAGCCTATTTCATCAACATTGCAAAGCATACTTTACTAGCAAAGTAAACTTTGAGGGAGTAATCATTTATTTTTCCTGAAATGCATTATTTCATATAGAACTAACAAATGCATATATTTCATGATTAAAAGTATGCAGAATTATTATACTGAATTTATTACATTATCACAGCCATTAAATGGCTGTGATAATGTAATAAATTCAGTATAATAAAAATTAATAAATGTTTCAAAAAAATTGAAAATTTCTCCCTCAAAGTATACTTTGCTACTAAAGTATACTTTGCAATGTTGATGAAATAGGCCCCTGGTATCGGCATGTACTACATAATCTCCTGATCTGGTAACAATACCACACCAAGATCCATGCTTGTCAAACTTTATAAGCACATTCTGCAAATTCGTACTTGAAATCATGCAGTTTAATTGGCCAAAACTGAGCACAGACCAACCAATCATACCAATGCAATTTTGAGTATGAGAATGGAGTATGTGCTCAGAGAGTTTTACATGCACAGACCCATGCATACTGTGGCATCCATCACCATACACAGCATTAACCCTTACAATGCTGAATTTATTGTATGCTGTTTATTGTTATTTTCCATTTTTATAATCAAAAGCATGCTTTGACAACATTTTGGAATCATTTCCATTTTCTAAAGTGCTGTTAAACATGTTTTTATTGAGAAAGAAGACAACATATAAACCAACAGCTGACAACAATTTTTGTTTCAGACATTCTAAGTGTTAAAACAATACGAAACGCAACAACAATGGTGTTTATTGAGTTTTTGGCCAGTGTTTTTGGCCAGCTATCATATTCATGAACGATGCTTTCATTCAATTTTAGGAATGATTTTCCCAAACTGGATAGTGATCTGTGTAGTGTCTGATCAGCATGTGCGGATGCACAAGTTAATCTGGGGCTACACTGGTCACAAACTCAACAGCCCTATTTAACCCTTTCAACACTACAGACCGCTTTCCCAATGTTTACAAACAGTGTAGATCCGGATGAGCCGACTCGTAACGAGCCGTCTCATCAGGATCTGCACTGTTTGTGGATATTTTGTGACTTTTGATAAAAACACCATTTTTCTGATTAATGAACTAGCTCAAAGATCTGCATGAAAATAACATACCAGTTACTTACGGGTGAAATGGTTAACCATGGCAATTTACCAGTGGCAAGGGAGATAATTTCAGAACATGATACCATGACGACAAGGAGCTGGATGAGTTTTCCCCCAGGGTGGCTCATGATCAACTGACACACAGCATGACACACAAGTATAAGTACATATATTGTTAACATATTGCATTTTTAAGGAATTAAATGCAAAAGAGCACTAGCGACCGCAGCATTTAGTTCCTGAAAAATTCAATATGTGAACAATAACATACTCATCCAAAGGGTACAATGCAATGTATTGATTTTCCATTTCCTGACGAACAGTTTTAATCATTAACTCCTGTAATATGTAACTTATTATGGTTAAACGTGCAATATGTGAAATAATTATTTTTTAGCTTATTTTTTTTTCATTTATTGATGCTTTTAGGCATATTTATTTAAATTTTTTAGCTTATTTATTTTTCATTTATTGATGCCTTAAGGCATATTTAATGTATTTATAGACCTCGGTCCGTTACTTCAACCTGTGGCAGTAATATGATTAGATTCTAATCTTACTGACTATACTGGTCACAAACTTAACCCTTACACCGCAACTCACAACAATAGTCGTCTGCTGTTGCTTTTATATCTTGCCTTATTTATCAATAAAAACATGCATTGACAGCACTTCAGAATCATTTCCAATGGAAATGATTCTGAAGTGCTGTCAAAGCATGTTGTAAATTATTCTAAAGTGCTGTCAAAGCATGTTTTTGGTGATAAAAATGGAAAATAGAAAATAAACAGCAGATGACAATTTAAGCTAGCGGTCTAAGGGTTAATAAGCCCCGGTCTGTCGTAATACACGTTCCACAGCATTCAAACACTACATACACCATATTTATGTCTTAAAGACAGCATATCAAACAGTACATATAAATTGTATTTACAAAAATATTTACAAACAACGCAATCACCTCTTGAAGAGTGATTATACACATCGTGTATGTTATCAACACATATTGACAAATAACTTAATACCACATTTCATACCAAAATATTGATTCATACGTTTGGAAATTTAAAACATTTCATTACTTCAGAGCTCCAGATAAGGTGGTTATTGGCGTATTTTACACACTTATTTTAGCAGAAGACGCATTGATTATCAAAAGTGGAGTACAAAATAACCACACAGCAATGTGAAAATACGCATTGATTTTCAAATTGAGTAGTGAAAATACTGTAATAAAGTTGAAAATTTACTTAGTTGAGCTAGTTTAAATGTTTTATTTTGTAAAATTTGTTCCCTATTTAACAAGGAAGAAAATCAATAATACATGTGTAAAAGTAAAATATGCATTGAATTTGAAATCTGGGGGTATAATACTCTTTAGATACAAACTTATCTGGAGCTCTGATTACTTACTTTTCTCCACAAAAGAAAATAGTGTGACCTTTAAGTCTCAGTGAGTGGGCATACCATAAAAAACTTTCATGGAAAAATTAACCCTTTCACCCCTAAGTAACTGGAATGGATTTTGATATGTTAATTTTCCGACCAATCAAATGATCATAAAATAATTTTCAGACTAGTCAATTTATGATAAGGGGGTGTTTTTGTTCTCAAATATGAAAAGTGCTTGCAAAAAGTGTAGATCCTGATGAGACGGCTCGTCATGAGCCGGCTCATCTGGATCTACACTTTTTGCCAATACCACTATACAGGCCTGTGGTGTTGAATGGGTTAATCAGTCTCCCATGGTACAGCAAATGTTTGAAATTGTAAAACTAACATTTACAAAAATATCTGCACTAGTTTGCAAACCAGGCAAAGTATTGATGAATTGTGCCACATTTAACAGTCTCCACAGAAAGTGTTAAGTAATGAAATTAATTTCAGACTAATAGATCGATATCTGGTATAAAATGAGTTCACCAAAAGACCATGTGTTTGGTGTATATTTTCCACATATACCTGTAACAATGTAAATTTACACAACACTTTGTACAACTGAGAAAGATTGATAAATGTATACTTAATCATAGATGGTTTGTTTGTTTGTTTGTTTACTGGTGTTTAACGGCCTATCAACAGCTACGGTCATGTAAGACCGGGCAAACGAGTTTGATCCCGTTTAAACCTGCTGCATTGGTGGGGGGGAAAATCCCAAAATCAGAACGGAATATTTACATCGAGAAAAATATATTCAGCCCTGAATTTAGAAAAACCTGACATGGTGCCAGTAATCATAGATGGTAAACCAGTTAGTTTTATTTATTTAGTTAGTGTTGTTTAACAGTCAACAGTTAACGTCATTTTAGGCCGAGTTAACAGGGCCGAAGCCCATATTTCACCTATAGAGATGTGTGTGTGCGTGCGCGTGCTGCGTGCGTGCGTGTGTGCGTCTGGGGGGGTCCAAAATCAGAATTGAATATTCACAATAAAAATATACATTCAGCCCTGGAATTAGAATAACCTGAACTGGTGCCAGAGTCACTCAGCCCCACTCCCTAAAAGTAATAGGATTAGTACTCATCTTATTACTTTTATAATGGGTATACCAAATTCAACTCTTAGGTAACAAACAAGAAAGCCAAAAAATGTACCTGATGGCCAAACCAGGGATATGGGAATTCAAGTTGGTTTTAACCCTTTCACCCCAAAGTAATTGGAATGGATTTTGATACGTTAATTTTGCAATCAATCCAATTGTCCCAAAATTATTTTGAGACTGGTCCATTTATGAAAAGATGGTGTTTTTGTTTCAAAACAAAATATGAAAATTACTTGCAAAAAGTGCAGATCCTGATGAGACGGCTCGTCACGAGGCGCCTCATCTGGATCTACTACACTGTTTGCCAATACCTCTATACAGGCATGTGGTGTTGAATGGGCTAATCAGTCTCCCATGGGGTACAGCAAATGTTTGAAATTGTGAAACTAACATTTACAAAAAGATTTGCACTAGTTTGCAAACCAGGTAAATTATTGGTGAATTGTGCCACATTTAACAGTCTCCACAAATAGGTGGAAGGTGGCATCATTAGTGAACCCTGTTAGTGTTTGTTTGTTTGTTGGTGTGTAACAGCCTATCAACAGCTAAGGTCATTTCAGATGGGGCTAATAGGTTTGATCCCGTATTCAACCTGTTGCATTGGGGGGGAAATCCCAAAATCAGACCGGAATATTTACATCGAAAAAATTAGAATAACCTGACCTGGTGCCAGGTCCATACCACACCATACCCACTTGGCCCCTCCCCCTAAAAGTAATAGGATTAGGAATAATCGTAATACTCACATAAGGGGTATAACCAGATTCAACTGTTCCAATACAAAAATGCCAAAGACGTATGTGAGAGCCAACAAATTATTGGTGAATGTTGCCACATTTAAAAGTCTCCTCAAATAGATGGAAGGTGGCATCATTAGTGAGCCCTGTGAGTGTTTGACGTAAATTCATGAACACACTGTTTTGTTGTATAAAGTTGACTAAAATTGACAAAAGTTTGTCACCTTTGTGCGAGATCACAGATACCACTGGCCTGTATGTACACTTCAACCCTGCTATAGCACTATTCTTTATGTCACGGAGTTTACATAGATCACAGTTTAGCACCAGTTTGAGTGAGTGAGTGAGTGAATAGGGTTTAACGTCCGCTTTTCTGACATAGAGGTACAAGCCTCAGGGAGTCTACACGCAGACGGGTCAACGGGGTCGAGTCCCGTATCCACCTGTCCGAGGGGGGTAAATCCCAACTTCAGAACTCAATATTTACAATCAAAATATATATTCAGTCCTGAAATTAGAACAACCTGATCTGGTGCCAGGGCCTCGCCACACCAGCATCATTTATCCCATCCCCTAAAAGTAATAGGATTAGCGCTAATCTTACTTTTATATATGGGGCATAGCCTGACTCAACTCTCACATACAAGAAAGCCAAAAATGTACATAAGGGCCAAATCCGGTATAGTGGGTTCCGGAAAGTATGAACCCAATCGTTAAGCCAGTTTAGTCGCCTTTTACGACAAGCAATGGCTACTGCAGCACTATTCTCAGGATCAGTTGATCCCGCCCCGGTGCCTGCACGGGGCAGCACCAGTTGGAGTCTTAATTTAAATGCCGTAAAACAGAGGAAAGTGCATTTCGAAGAGCTTGAAAATAGGACAACCCCCATGTTGCGAACGGTAACTCTTGCAATTACTCCTGTACCGTCCGTAGCTAGCTACGGATGGTACGGGAGTAGATTGCAAGAGTTACCTTCGCAACTAGATCTGTGTATATCTGTGACAATTTTAACACTCAAGTAAATCTGACTACCCAAATTCCAAATAATTGAGCAAACTACCTTTCATACAGTCTCAGTGTAACAAAATAACACACACCTGTAAACAATTGTCACATACACGCGTTACGGCTAATTCCTGCATATCCTGCAGTTCACGTCAGATTTTGTCAAGTATATATACATCAGAATAAAACAAACAAGTTTTGGAGTAAACCTGCCTATATTCAGAAATGTGGCCCAAATGGAAAACCTACTCATTTCATGCTGCGGATACGCCAAGAACATGTGCGATTTTTCATGAAATACATTTACAGAAAAAGAGATAATTTCTGTAAATGACATCAAAAGATGACATTTCTATCGTGCAGGCTTGTAAATGGGTTACTAAACTTGGAAAATCATGCATAGCTTCTCGTTAAACAATTTCCTGGACATCTTTCAGGTTAGAATTAGCATAAATTGTCGGCTTAATGTCACGTTGCTTGGTATAAACTAAACAACTGGACATAAAACTGACAACTTATAACGCTGACGACACCCGAGAAGTAGTTCTAAGGGACGGTACTTTAAGTCTTGTGATTTACCAAGTCTGGTAACCTATTTTATAAGACTGGTTTACATCAGAGGTAGAAGACTGGGACCTGTGACACAAAAATAAATGCCAATTAAAAAAATCCCATTACCCCACCCACCTACCTGGTCTCGTACTGTACTGTTTACTATATAGTAAACAGTACAGTACGAGACCAGGTGGGTGGGGTAATGGGATTTTTTAATGGACATTTTTTGTGATATAATACACCAAGCCACGGTCTGCCAAATATGGTCATGCGCCATCTTGTTTCCGGTTTCGCCAGAACGAGGGTGCGGGTAAACAAACCCACACGATAGCGAAACTAGAAGAAATTGTGCAGCGCTATTCGTTGTGTTTAATGTAAGTTTAGATACGATTTCACTCGCTACATTAGTGCATACATTAGAAAATAACCATAAGAACAGTTGTAATGGTCCAGGACTGCTGCATGAACCAGTGAACTACAATACTGGACGTCCAAAAACATGTATCATGTGTATTATTTGTGGGTGGGGTACTGTAGTTCTTGCTGTCTAGACATAGTTGCGACACGTAAATGCTGCATACTGCCGAATGCAGAGTTACGGATCCTTCCATAGGCTTCCGCAGCAGAGTAGCGAATCAGATTTGGCTTTTAATTACAGCATATTGTCTACACTTTTCAACATATTTTTTTTTGGCATTATAACAGTAAAACAAACTGGTAATTCTGAAACAAACCGGATCATTGTGGTATGTCTTGAAGATTAAATATTGCCTTTTCAGTAACTGGACCCCAATATATATTTGACATTTAGATTGTGCTTGCCGATGACCGGGTCATTTTAAGATGCTACTTTAATTTTACACACCAGGCCATCTATTTCTTTAAATTTATTACAAAAC
This sequence comes from Conchocele bisecta, assembly GCA_029237695.1. Taxonomy (NCBI): domain Eukaryota; kingdom Metazoa; phylum Mollusca; class Bivalvia; order Lucinida; family Thyasiridae; genus Conchocele; species Conchocele bisecta. The sequence continues at coordinate 25,327,496 of CM055276.1, forward strand.
TGTTGTAATATGGTTCTAACATAATACTGACCTTAAATTTTGTGGAAACATATAGAAAATATGCTGTAATTAACAGCCAAAGTGCGAATCAGATTTGATTCGCTACTATGCTAGGAAAGCCTATGGAAGGATTTGTAACTGCTTACAATAGTATGCAGCAGTTATGTGTTCGCAACTAGTCTAGACATAGCTCTATATGGCTTTCACTACCGTTACATACAGCGATATATAGACATGGAATTCTAGTGTACTTGCTGATGTACAGTAGATCTACTTCATGAGTATTGTGTGCTCATCTTGACTGTTAGATACGTTATAATTTCGACATAATTAATTGTCAACTTGTAATCACAATAATTGTATCCCCCGGACTCCGTCGGGGGATACTATGGATTTGACAGCGCGCTGCGTCCGCCGCAGACACTTCTTGTCCGGAGCATAACTCGAACACCCTTTGGAATATTTTCATGAAACTTCACACATGCATAGACCACGACCCGAAGGTGTGTCGCGCACAAGAATGACAACTCTTGCAATGCTAATTTTTGAGTTATCTCCTTTTTTTGTTTCGCGCACTGATTGACCATAACTCGACCACCCTTTGGAATATTTTTATGAAACTTAACACATTCAATTAGACCACGAACCGAAGGTGTGTCGTGCACAAGAATGACAACTCTCGCATAGCTAATTTTTTAGTTATCTCCCTTTTTTTGTTTTCGCGCACTGATTTCCTGTCCGGAGCATAACTCGACCACCCTTTTGAATATTTTCATGAAACTTCACACATGCATAGACCACGACCCGGCAGTGTGTCGCGCACAAGAATGACAACTCTTGCGTAGCTAATTTTTTAGTTATCTCCCTTTTTTGATTTGCGCACTCTACAAACTGGACAATAATGCATGAAGACCCGTTTTCTCTGTACACCTTACCTGTAGAGAGAACAATAGAGACTGGGAGAACCATGTGCTAGCATGGGCTAGCATGTGCAAATGTCCAGTGCTTGACCACTGTTGACCACAGGTAATTTATACAGGTAAATTACTACATTGGATATTACATTTCAGTAAACTGTGTTGAAAATATTGTGGCATTATGTGGACCTGTGCAGATATATGTAGATAAATATAGGACTATTAAAAAAAAATTCTGGGCTCCAGTAGCAAGCATTATTATTTTTAAACTTTTTTTTTGCATTTTTTTTTTTGCATTTTTTTTTCTCAAATTATTTTTCAATTTTTGTCTAGTAGCATAAGGTCGTAAGTACTATATACAGACTATTCACATGTGCATGTGCTAGCATGTGCAACTGACCACTTACAGGTAATTTATACAGGTAAATGATTATATTACATTTCCGTAAACTGTGTTGAAAATATTGTGGCCCAGGGTGAAGGTCACATACTTGGTGCTTCAAAAACTTTAACGCTCAGGTAAAAGAAAATTTTGACTTGGAATTTGGCCTCATTTATTATCAAAGCGATATGTGGGACATCCGTGTTCTATGAACACATTTTCTACTTTATTAAACTTCACACATGCATAGAAGACGACCCAAAGGTGTGTCGCACGTAAGAATGACAACTCTTGCGTCGTTAATTCTTAGTTATCTCCCTTTGTTGTTTTCGTGCACTGATTTCGTGTCTGGAGCATAACTCGAACACCCTTTTGAATATTTTCATGAAACTTCACACATGCATAGACCACAACCCTAAAGGTGTGTCACGCAAGAATGACAACTCTTGCATCACTAATTTTTTAGTTATCTCCCTTTGTTTTTTCCGTCACTGATTTTGTCTCCGGAGCATAACTCGAACACCCTTTTTTCAAACTACTTGTGTATCTGGGGAGGGGGATACACATGCGCTTGTCGACAAGCGTCCATTTCTAGTTATTGATGTAATGCAAGCGGCTTCTCAGTGTTTCTACTCTATATTAAGTGGCAGTCACACCGGGGCTACAGATGGTCCCGAACTATACTGGACCTCTGTACGTAGCAAAACATTTCCGTAAACTGTGTTGAAAATATTGTGGCCCAGGGTGAAGGTCACATACTTGGTGCTTCAAAAACTTTAACGCTCAGGTAAAAGAAAATTTTGACTTGGAATTTGGCCTCATTTATTATCAAAGCGATATGTGGGACATCCGTGTTCTATGAACACATTTTCTACTTTATTAAACTTCACACATGCATAGAAGACGACCCAAAGGTGTGTCGCACGTAAGAATGACAACTCTTGCGTCGTTAATTTCTTAGTTATCTCCCTTTGTTGTTTCGTGCACTGATTTCGTGTCTGGAGCATAACTCGAACACCCTTTTGAATATTTTCATGAAACTTCACACATGCATAGACCACAACCCTAAAGGTGTGTCACGCAAGAATGACAACTCTTGCATCACTAATTTTTTAGTTATCTCCCTTTGTTTTTTCCGTCACTGATTTTGTCTCCGGAGCATAACTCGAACACCCTTTTTTCAAACTACTTGTGTATCTGGGGAGGGGGATACACATGCGCTTGTCGACAAGCGTCCATTTCTAGTTATTGATGTAATGCAAGCGGCTTCTCAGTGTTTCTACTCTATATTAAGTGGCAGGTCACACCGGGGCTACAGATGGTCCCGAACTATACTGGACCTCTGTACGTAGCAAACCTTGATTTTTCTCTGTCTCCACAGGTCAGGTGCATCATGTCCAGACATTGCTACGTGGTGAACTGCAGCAATGGCGACTACCAACTCAAACGCAACTGGAAAGGGGTGAAATGTGACAAACACAGCGTCTTCCATGGAGATCCACCATGTGACTGCGATCCACCATTCAGGTAATTTGTGCATGAGGTGACTTCAAGATACATGGTGTCTTGTTTCAAGAGAAAATGATAATCCTATTACATGCACTGATGCTGCATGACATGCAATGGTGGTATTGGGGATACATACAGGTATGTTTTTTTTGGCGAAAAACAACCCTCTAGTATGAATAGTTGAAACTTATACTTATTAATCATCATCCATATTTTCACTCTGCAGCCCATTCGTCAAATGCCATGTTTACTGTTTAGTACTGTCAAATGGTGTCTGGTCAAGTCGGACCATGGTCAAGTCGGACCATGGTCATCTCGTCTCATATTTCAATCTCGGCCCAGATCGCTGGTCATCTCGGCCCACATTTTTTGGTCATCTCGGCCCATATGATATTTTCCGTGGTCATCTCGGCCCATATTATATTTTCAGTATATGACATAAAAGAATATTAGAAATGGTGATTCAAGAAGTATTTTGAAAAGAAGATTGTAAAGAATCTGATGAAATTCATTATAAATGGCTACTCAAAATGAAGTTTGCAAAGAATCTGATGAGATTTAAATTAAAATTAGAAAATATTATATTTTCCGTGGTGATCTCGGCCCATATCATGTTGTTCGTATATGAATATAAATTTATTAGAAATGTTGATTTAACAAGAAACATGATATATATTAAAAAAATATTCTCTATTTTAATAAAAAAAATATTAATTATTTTATATATATATAAAAAATATATATTTTTATTAAAAAAAAACCGCTATCAATCAACAGCTTTCTTTTCAAACTCAATTTAGTTCTTGAATAATATTATATGACGTTAGACTTATCAAAGTTGACCATACATCTGGTCTGAGATGGTGGGCCGACTTAACCAAACACGTGGGCCGACTTGACCAGACACGTGGGCCGACTTCACCAGACATGTGGGCCGACTTGACCAGACAGTGGGCCGACTTGACCATGGGCCGAGATGACCATGGTCCGACTTGACCAAGCTCGTGGGCCGACTTGACCATGGTCCGACTTGACCTGTATTCCTGTCAAATGCCTCCTATTACACATTGCAATAACAGAAACTTTTTTTACAGGTTGTTTACATTTCCTGGGAAGGTGAGAGCTCCTGATGCACGCCAGAAGTGGTTGAAGGCGATCAACAGAGCCGATCCCAAGAAGCCCCACACATGGCTGGACCCATCAAAAGACCAAGTTGTTTGTTCCCGACACTTCCAAGATGGCCGCCCCAGCGAACAGCACCCAATCCCTGAACTCCACTTGGGTGATACAACGCGAAAGAGACCAGCTGACAGTCAGTTGAAAAACAACCGAAAGCATCGGCTTGTCGAAAGAGATAGAAGAAAGGGAGAGACCAGTGTGGTCGACAGTGTGGCCGACAACAAATTGCCAGAAGAACCGGTTCCTCGCGATATGTCACCACTCGGCCTAAAATTTATTATGTTTATGCTTCTGGCAGTTATTAGGAAAATGCGTAATGAAAATGCTACCATAAAGAAAGAGAATGTAGATCTCACTAGGCGTATCCATGAACTGAAAACAAAGAAACCAGCTCCCGTCCAAACAACGCATGTGTCTCAGATACTGAAAAAAGACAGTGATGTTAATTTCTTCACAGGGATAGGAACAATGTCATTGTTCAGAAAGCTACATGCTTATGTCGCTCCATTCGTGCGCAAGCGTTGGAGGGGGATTAAAGCGAGGCCAGTAGGAATAAGGAATCGCCATTTTCACAGCAGTCCACGGAAATTTGGGCCACAAAGAAAATTGACCAGCTCAGATGAATTCCTGATGACCCTCATGAAACTGAGACTGGGCCTTCTCAATGATGACCTTGCTAAGCGATTCAGCATTTCATCTACACTCGTCAGTCAGATATTCCATAGTTGGGTGGCTACTATGTCTAAATTCCTGGGAAAAGCTGTTCTTTGGCCAACAAAAGAACAAATAATAGCTTCCAAACCCAGTCGTTTTGCAAAATTACCCGACCTTCGCTGTATTATAGACTGTTCGGAAATTTTTATCGAAACTCCAAAACACCCAAATCTCCAGAATGCGACATGGTCCAATTATAAACACCATAATACAGTGAAATTCTTAGTGGGTGTAGCTCCAAATTCTGCAATCACATTCTTGTCTCCAATGTATGGGGGAAGAACAAGTGACAAGGATATAACCATAGATAGTGGGTTCCTTGATCAGTGTGAGAGATACGACATGATTCAGGCCGACAAGGGATTTAACATCCAGGACGAATGTGATGCACGATTATTGAGTCTGCATGTGCCGCCAGGTAAACGTGGACAAACACAGATGACCTCTCTAGCCGTAGAAAAAACTAAACGAATTGCCAACCTACGCATCATCGTGGAGCAAGTCATCAGGTGGCTGAAAACCTTTCGGATTTTGAGTGGACAACTTCCAATTACTCTGTTACCATGCGTCCACAAAAATGTGCTCTCTGCAACTTTAAAGATCCAATATATAAGGATTAAATTTCTAACATTGTATACTCTAATCAGCTACACAAATACTTTGTTGAACTGGGTGGAACATGCAGACTCAATAATCGCGCATCACATTCGTCCTGGAACAAATTACATATGATGCGTGTATTTTTAGCTCACCTGAGCAAAGCTCATGTGAGCTATTGTTATGGCAAAGTGTCCGTCCGTCGTCCGTGAACATTTTCCCACATATTAACACATTCAACAGGACGGGTTATATGTGTATTATTTTTTTTATTCGATCTCACCAAAAACATGCAACATGTATTTTCATCATATATATTTTTGTAAAACATGTTTTGGCAATGCATGAGAATCGTCTCTATTGGAGACGATTCTCACGTGCTGTCAAAACATGTTTTGCTGAAAATTATTGAAAATAAAAATGAACAGCAGACAACACAATTTAATTCAGTGTTGTAAGGGTTAAAGTACCTTCTATACTAAAGTATTTCCAATGCTGGGGGAAAATGATAAATGCAGATCTGAATTAATAATAATTCTCTGGTATCAGCTACTCTACCACACCACCAAAAACACATAGCTAATGCAGATCCAATCTGATGGCACTGTAGGTTTTTTTATGCTACTTCAGAGGTTTATTATGCTACTTGCTTATATAAATAGCATTTATTCAACCCCCTTTATTATGCTACATGAAGCAATGGTTGCGGTATAATCTTATATGCTATTTATATAAGCAAGTAGCATAATAAACCAAAAGTGCCTTTATTTTCTCACCTTTGACCCCAAATCACAGAATCTGGTCAACACATGACTTCAATCACGTTACAGTATTAAGTACGAGTTGAGGTATAAACTAAACTAAATACAACCAGAGTTGTCACACTACAGAATCAACCAGGTTCAGATGCGTATGCATTAGTGAAAAACAGTTTCGCCACGCCAACTTTATAGGGCTCGCTAAAGCTCACCCAATAAGGCTCAACCGAATATATTTTATATTCTAAGCACTATACATGTATTTAATACTATATATTACAGCAGTGTAGGTAAAACCAACTGTCACCTTCATGTGGAACATCTGATGATTGTTCCAAGCCTGCACATTCAAAATGCAGCCACATCTTACATTGTGTACATTGATGCTTTTCTCTGCAAACAATGTAGACCCGTCTTCGCAGTCCAATCCACAAACGGCACATAAATATATCTCAGGCAGCCGTGGTGCAGTGAGAACAGTTTTGCTGGTGCTTGCAGTACTACTGATTGATTGAGTAGGAGTCATGTCTGTACATATAGCATATGAATGATCCGACTGCATCTCAACTACAGGCCTTTCTGATGGAGATAGTGAGCCAGTAATAATTTCTGGGGCTACATATCTCATCCAGAAATACTCGAAGCGATCAAGCATCAATGCCCACATGTCCGGATCAAATTGTATTCGCTCCAGGTGATACCCTAGTGGAGTATAAACAAAGAAGTCCACATAAGTCACTTCCATGCATGCCATCTGTCCCTGTACTTGGAACATATAGGGCGAGTCACGAGAAAGTTTTGATCCATCTCCTGGTGAAGAAGATGAATCAAAACTTTGTTGTGACTCGTTTACTAGACATGGACAGTTTTCATGGGTTGGTATACAGTCCCTGCAGTTCCATGGGCATTTGATTTCTACAACCCCCTCTCCACAACACTTACATGTACAAATTAGATCGGGGGATGCAGCTATGTACTGCCTGGGACCATATACCACTAAACCGGAATCGCGTGATGAAAATGACTTATGTGTTCTTTTCATGATTCTAGTGTAGACCCGTTTCGCATGAGGCTCCATGGCTACTCCGTGTTTCATTGCATAGCTTGAAATATTTTGTTTTGAATAACTCATGACAGTTTTCACTAATGCATTCGCATCTGAACCTGGTTGATTCTGTAGTGTGACAACTCTGGTGAAAATTTGTTTCATGTTACTCGCCGTTATACGGCCCACACGCTGGTCTCTCCAATCTGAACACATAGATTGTTCACGTGTAGCCAATTCCAGAAGTACGCAGTCTGTTGTCTATCAGCTGCTGGATGTGCTGTTCTCTAGTACCGGTTGAAGTGTCAACAGACCCTTCCGCCGATACTAGAGATGGTGGACAATGTATGGCTGGTGGCTTGGGAAATTTTTTCATGTCTACCAGTTGCATGAATGAACAGTTTGGCATTTCGTCGCGAAGGATGGTGGCTATATCGTTCACAACACTGTCGTCCTTCAATGCATACTCGTCACTCTTTTTTGACACGGGGGAGAATACCGTGGCCAGGTGTCGCACCGATGCCTGATGGTCATCATCGAAATCTGTGCAAATAAATATTGAAGAAAATATATTGATGGTTTAGTACCATAAGTTCTTCGGAAAATAAAACAAGAGCTGTAGGAGAACAGCATAGCTCGACTACAAGGGTTGTCGATGTACACATAGCTTGACAAAGAAGGTGGCTGCGGCCTACATAAAAACCTTAACCAAGGTTGACTAAAAACATTAACCAAGGGAAACTAGAAATGTGGCCTGTCGGCACACGAATACCCCCACTGGCAGCCAAAGAAAACGAGGCATTTTTTATTATAAGCCATTTAGCCGAGCGTTTAGGTTTCAAACGCATCAAGTCTGTGACCTTGACCCTGGGCATAGTGTGATAATCCATGCATCGGTGTAGAAGATAGAGCGGAAGGGAATTTCAATAGGTTTGACCTTTGACCTTCAACTATGACCTTGACCTTGGACGTAGGTGCGTGGTTATTGATCGAGACACACCTTCTCATCCTGAGAAACATTTGTGCCAAGGCATTTGATAATCCATGCATCGGTGTAGAAGATATAGAGTGGAAGGGAATTTCAATAGGTTTGACCTTCAACTGTGACCTTGACCTTGGACGTAGGTGCGTGGTTATTGATTGCGACACACCTTCTCATCATGAGAAACATCTGTGCCAAGCCATTTGATAATCCATGCATCGGTGTAGAAGATATAGAGCGGAAGGGAATTTCAATAGGTTTGACCTTTGACCTTCAACTGTGACCTTGGACGTAGGTGCGTGGTTAGCAATTTGATAATCCATGCATCGGTGTAGAAGATATAGAGCGGAAGGGAATTTCAATAGGTTTGACCTTTGACCTTCAACAGTGACCTTGACCTTGGACGTAGGTGCGTGGTTTTCCAAGTATGGTTGCTGTAGGCCCAGGAGTATTCCATATACAAGCTTGAGTAAAAAAGTAACCAAGGGGAGATAACTAAGTAATCCAAGGATAAAAGTAGGTCAAGGTCAAATATAGGTCAGGGATTATTGATGTACATCACTAGGAGATAAAGTTGTCCAAGTATGGTTGATGTAGGCCTAGAAGTATTCCATATACAAGCTTGACTATAAACATTAACCAAGTAATTTTGAAGGTTAAATGTAGGTGAAGGTAAAATAAAGGTCAGGGGTTATTGATGTACATCCCTATGAGAAAAAGTTATCCAAGTATGGTGTCTGTATGCACAATAGTATTCCATCTACAAGCTTGACTAAAAACCTTAACCAAGGTTGAGTAAAAACCTTAACCAAGGGGAATTAAGTAAGTAATTTAAGGTTAAATGCAGGTCAAGGTCAAATATAGGTCAGGGGTTGTTGATGTACATCACTAGGAGATGAAGTTGTCCAAGTATGGTTGGTTGGTGTAGGGCCATGAGTATTCCATCTACAAGCTTGACTAAAAACCTTAACCAAAGAGAATTAAGTAAGTAATTCAAGAGGAAATGTAGGTCAAGGTCAAATATAGATCAGGGGTTATTGATGTACATCACTATGAGAAAAGGTTGTCCAATTATGGTGTCTGTATGCACAATAGTATTCCATGTACAAGCTTGAGTAAAAAGCTTAACCAAGGTCGAGTAAAAACCTTAACCAAGGGGAATTAAGTAAGGAATTCAAGGTTAAATGTAGGTCAAGGTCAAATATAGGTCAGGGGTTGTTGATGTACATCACTAGGAGATGAAGTTGTCCAAGTATGGTGGGTGTAGGGCCAGTAGTATTGCATATACAAACTTGACTAAAAACCTTAACCAAGGTTGACTAAAAACCTTAATCAAGGGGAATTAACCAAGTAATTCAAGGGGAAATGTAGGTCAAGGTGAAATATAGATCAGGGGTTATAGATGTACATCACTAGGAGATGAAGTTGTGCAAGTATGGTGGGTGTAGGGCCAGTAGTATTCCATATACAAGCTTGACTAAAAACCTTATAAACATGCATCTCCACCCACCACTACTATTACTTTGATTGTTATATAATTACACAAATGTATTTGCTATAGAGTATTACCTTGGTGGAAGTATTGCTCCTTCTTCCACTTGTATTCTGTAAATCTTATCGGTTGGTCCTTGGTGACTTTCGGGTTGTTTGGGACGTTCCATGCGCATAGCTCTGAGGTGGCACTTGTTATTCCTGTGCGCACAGCAGCTTCCACACGGAACAGAAGGCCCGCAACATGGTTACATGTACCATGTAACCTGAAATAAGTTATTATTTACAGACGGTAAATATATAGTGTTATATAAGGATATCACTGATTCAAATAAGGTAGATTCAGACCCAGCAAGTTATTTGTTAAATAAAGTGAAATTGTTCAAATTTATGTGGGCGCGGCTCCCGCATTCAGGGGAGGGTTCAAATGAGTGGTCATAACCTGTACCTTCATCAGTTATTGCATGTCATCTCATTAAATTAGGCTCCGCCTATTTACTTAAACCACATTCTAAGCTCCAACAACTTGGTATTGGAAATTATAGCAGGTGTGTGTATAATGCTGAAGGTCTTGTGGCTATGATACAAGACATGTTAAATGCAGTCTACATTTTGTAAACAATACTGACCCCACTGGGCAAGTGCAGTATGCACTACGGATGCGCCCCCCTGGGGATTCAGGCGTATCCTTGTCCACAGCTGCCCACACTTGATAATCGGGAACGCTGGTTCTCATTGTTGGGGACACTCGAACACTAAGGAAGGCCACATTCACCTGATCTGTGACCGGGTGGAAGTGTACCTCCTTTACGTGGCGCGATTTGAAGTACCTGTGGAAATGCAATAATTTGGTAGGAATGATCGATGTACATGTACAATGCTCTTTCAAAGTTGTTAAAATGGTGACCCCGGGGTCAAAAATGGGCGTGGCCCGTGGGGTCAAGTTTTATTTTTGACTGAATATGGTCATATCATATATCAAATAGAAGGTATCAACGAGGCGATCACTCTGGTGCATTTTTTTGTCAAAATCGGATGGTTATGTCATCCAAGATGGCCGCCAAAAGTCTTTTATTACAGATTTCAAAAATCTTCTTCACATTAACCACTTGTCCCATGGTGGTAACACTTAAAACGTTTTGGTCCATTGGTTAAGCCTTTTCAGATTTGTTAAAATGTACGTCATCGCTAATCCAAGATGGCCACCATCTAAAAATAGCATATATTCATAAAAAATGTTATTCTCATCAACCGCTAGCCGGATTTCGACCAAACTTGGTAGGAATGATCGAGGCACAAAGCTCAAAGTTGTTAAAATGGTGATCGAGGGGTCAAATTATTAAAGCGGCGTGCCATATTGCCCGCATACCTGAAAGCTTTCCCCAGTTTATACTCGTTGAGCAGTTTTCGGTACAAGTCATTCGTTGTAGCTTCTTTTAAGTACTCCGCAATGTCTGTGATGCTCAGCTTCGGCCAGTTGACCTTCCCATCTTCTCCAATCCACCCATCCTTCAGTGTGAATGGATCGGGCAGAATACCATCAGTTAACCTGTAAATTTATTTTATCTGGTAACGAGCTCTGTATTGATTGAATATACATTGACTGATAACACATAGAGAATCAAGTTTATCAGACGAGTCTTTGCAAAAATTTGGATAGTGGACTGTGGTGTTGAAAGTGTTAAGTACATGTACTGGTAGATGCCCTGCATACTTATATAACATGTACATAACCATAATTGTTTTTGGATGGTGGTTACCATGTAAACAAAGTTTCAAGTCAATCACTCAAGTGGTATTTTAGATCTAGCATAACAATACTATATGTAATAGTTAGATCATAAAAATGCAAGTGTATCTTAATTAAACGAGGGCTTTGCCCGAGGTTTAATTAAGATGCGCGCGCATTTTTATGATCTAACTGTTTTGTATCATTGACCAATAATTGTCATGTGTGTACGAATTTACCAAATATGGTATACTGGCGCATGCGCAGTTCTATGTGGGCGTGGCTCACAGAAAATGACATGAGCCATTGTTGATTGACATGGTCCAATTAGAATTTTAGTTGCTCGTGCCACCCGCGTTTACATGCACCATGCGGGTGTTCACTGTCTAGACACCGATATCGTCATTTCCTGTTTACATTTAAATTCATGTCCCTTGCAGCAGGGCTCCAGTTAAGGTGCGTAATTTAGGGGGAATTTTGTTACTTCTTCACAAAAAGTGTCAAGTTTGGGAGTGCTTTAGAATCGTCTTATTGAGACGATTCTAAAGCACTCCCAACTTGGCATTTTTGGTGAAGAAATTAAGCTGAAAATTAAGTCAAATTACGCACCTTGACTGGAGCTCTGCCATGAAGTGTGTTTCTGAAGTTATACTATTAAAAGTACATTGGTTTAAAGTTTCTAAAATCTTCCTCGTTTTGAGTCAATGCCATCAGGTGGGGGCATCCCACATTCAGAGGAGGGTTCAAATGAGTGATCATAGCATGTACCTTCATTGAGAGGTACAGCCGTGCAATAATTGCCGTGCAATAACTGAATCAGTTATTGCACGGCATCTCATTAAATTAGGCTCCGCCTACTAAACTTAAACCTATTCCAACTTGGTATTGGAAATTATAGCATTGTGTTTATAATGCTAAAGGCCTTGTGGCTATGATACAAATTAATATAGCTAATGTGGGTTTATTTTGTCATCATGATACCAACCTTAGTTTGGTCTTGTAATCAGCTAAATTACCTCGCAGTTTGTGCTCCTGGTCAGCATCCACCAACACTTTCTCCTCCCATGCAACAAATGCTCTGAAATAATATATGCCTACTTAATACGAACTGCAGACATATTAATTAAGAAATTGTTGACTGGGAAACTATCTGCAACTAGATTGGTCAGTAAGCGAGGCTTACGGAATACCCCCCGCGTGGGCCCAGGTACCCCTAAAATATGTACAAATTTCCAAGTGTGTGGGCTTGTGACCTTGACTCTGGGATTAGCGTGAGCGGCATGAACGTGAATTTGTCACAGGGTGGTAGAGGTCCATTGGAGCAATGAGTGTGTGAAATGTGAAGCAGATCCGAGCAAGGAAATAGAAGTTATAACCGATTTCTCTGATGTTAAGTTTTGTAAAGAGACTACCGTATAACCTCGAATTAACGCCCCCGGAGGCGTTACATTTTACAAAAGGGGGGGGGGCGTTTATTAGCCAGTAAAAAAAAGAAAAAAAAGAAAAAAAAAAAAATTACCAAAGACCGCCAATTTCAAACACAAATAAGGATTTAAGGATTATTTGTGTTTGAAATTGGCGGTCATTGGTAAAATTATTATTATTTTTATTTTTTATTGGGGGGGGGGTGGGGGGGGGGGGGGTGGGGGGGGGGGGGGGGGGGGGGGGGGGGGGGGGGGGGGGGGGGGGGCGTTTATTAGCAGTAAAAAAGAAAAAAAAAGAAAAAAAAAAAAAAAGAAAAAAAAAAGGAATTTCCAAGGACCGTCAATTTCAAACACAAACTAGAAATGTGGCCTGTCGGCACACGAATGCCCCCGCTGGCAGCCAAAGAAAACGAGGCATATTTGATTATAAGCCATTTACCCGAGCGGTTAAGGTTTCGAACGCACCAAGACTGTGACCTTGACCCTGGGCTTAGCGGGGGACGTGTGGGATTTGTCAGGGCGGTAGAGGAAACTGATGCGTTGTGTGGAAAGCACAACCAAAGGGGGTAAGCATCCCGGTAGGAAACGCATGTGGATTTGTCACAGGCGGTAGAGAACATTGGAAGCCATTTACCCGCGTTGTGAAAGACCGTCGGATTCCGAGCAATGAAACAGAAATTATAGCCATACCAGCGTTAAGTTTCGAAGAAAGCACCAAGTCTGTGACCTTGACCCTGGGCTTATTGACTGGGCTAGACGGGAGAATCGTGGATTTGTCACAGGGCGGTAGAGGAACCATTATTGGAGCAATGCGTGTGTGAAATGTGAAGCAGATCCGAGCAAGGAAACAGAAATTATAAGCCATTTACCCAGCTTAAGGTATCGAAAGCACCAAGTCTGTGACCTTGACCCTGGGCTTAGCGGGGGCGGGACGACGTGGATTTGTCACAGGGCGGTAGAGGACCATTGGAGCAATGCGTGTGTGAAATGTGAAGCAGATCCGAGCAAGGAAACAGAAATTATAAGCCATTTACCCAGCGTTTAAGGTTTCGAAAAGCACCAAGTCTGTGACCTTGACCCTGGGCTTAGCGGGGGAGCGGGGACGAGAATGTGGATTTGTCACAGGGCAAAGGTAGACGGACCATTGGAGCAATGCGTGTGTGGGATGTGAAGCTTGATCGCGCAAGGACAGAAATAATAAGCCAATAGTTTACCCAGCGTTAAGGTTTCGAAAGCACCAAGTCTGTGACCTTGACCCTGGGCTTAGCGGGGGGCGGGACGACTGGTTTGATTTGTCCACAGCTGTAAGAGGACCATTGGAGCATTTGCGTTGGTTTGCGTGTGTTGATGTGAAGCAGATCCGGAGCAAGGAAACAGATAGCAATTTAAACAGAAATTATAAGCCTTTACGCGTTAAGGTTGAAAGCACCAAGCTGTGACCTTGACCCTGGCTTGCGGGGGACGAATTGTGGTTTCACGGGCGGTTGAGAGGACCCTTGGAGCAATGCGTGTGTGAAACTTGTGAGCAGATCGAGCAAGGAAACAGAAATATAAGCCATACCCAGCGTTGTTTCAGCACCAAGCTGTGACCGTTGACCCTGGGCTTACGGGGGGCGGGACGAATGATTTGTCAATGGGCGTGGTAGAGGACCATTGGAAAGCAAGTGTGTGAATGTGAACAGATCCGAGCAAGGAAACAGAAATTATAAGCCATTTACCCAGCGTTAAGGTTTCGAAAGCACCAAGACTGTGACCTTGACCCTGGGCTTAGCGGGGGCGGGACGAATGTGGATTTGTCACAGGGCGGTGAGAGGACCATTGGAGCAATGCGTGTGTGAAATGTGAAGCAGATCCGAGCAAGGAAACAGAAATTATAAGCCATTTACCCAGCGTTAAGGTTTCGAAAGCACCAAGACTGTGACCTTGACCCTGGGCTTAGCGGGGGCGGGACGAATGTGGATTTGTCACAGGGCGGTAGAGGACCATTGGAGCAATGCGTGTGTGAAATGTGAAGCAGATCCGAGCAAGGAAACAGAAATTAGCCTTTACCCAGCGTTAGGTTTCAAAAGCCCACCAAGTCTGTGAACCTTGGACCCTTTTGAAATTAGCACGAATGTCTGTACAGGGCGGTAGGGCCATTGACTGGGCTGTGTGAAATGTGGGGGCAAGGATGGGAGCAAGAATGAAATTATAAGCCATTTTCCCAGCTTTAAGGTGAAAGCACAGGGTCGTGACCGTTGACCCTGGCTTAGCGGGGGGGGACGAATGTGGCTTTCAGCGGTAATGGACATGGGCTGGTGTGTGAAATGTGAAGCAGATCCGAGCAAGGAAACAGAAATTATAAGCCATTTACCCAGCGTTGTTTCGAAAGCACCAAGACTGTGACCTTGACCCTGGGCTTAGCGGGGGCGGGACGAATGTGGATTTGTCACAGGGCGGTAGAGGACCATTGGAGCAATGCGTTTTTGTGTGAAATGTTGAAGCAGATCCGAGCAAGGAAACAGAAATTATAAGCCATTTACCCAGCGTTAAGGTTTCAAAAGCACCAAGTCTGTGACCTTGACCCTGGGCTTAGCGGGGGCGGGACGAATGTGGATTTGTCACAGGGCGGTAGAGGACCATTGGAGCAATGCGTGTGTGAAATGTGAAGCAGATCCGAGCAAGGAAACAGAAATTATAAGCCATTTACCCAGCGTTAAGGTTTCGGGACGTACGTACGGACGCCGGTAACACTATATGCCCCCCTCACCATTCGGTGGCGGGGGCATAATAAGGATTTAAGGATTATTTGTGTTTGAAATTGGCGGTATTTTTTTTTTTATTTGGGGGGGGGGGGGGGGGGGGGTGGGGTTTATTAGCCATTAAAAAAAAAATAATAAAAAAAAAAGGACCGCCAATTTCAAACACAAATAAGGATTTAAGGATTGGTCACTGGAAAAAAAAAATATTATTATTTGTTTTTTATGGGGGGGGGGGGGGGGGGGGGTGGGGGGGGGGGTGGGGGGGGGGGGGCGCGTTTATTAGGAGGGGGGCGTTAAGCCAAGGTTATACGGTATGTATGTGACGTTGACCTCGAGATCAGCGGGGATTTGTCACAGCATATGAAATATTAAGTATTTACATGAAAGAAATAGAAGTTATAACATACATATTTTGTATTTCTCTGATGTTAAGTTTTTGTAAAGAGACTAAGTATGTGACCTTGACCTTGGGATCAGCGGGGGTTGGACACTCGTAGATTTGTGACAGCATGATAGTACAACCTTAGAGGAATGCACAAGAAGGAAATGAAGTTATAACATTTTCAATGAGTTAATTTTGTAGAGTATTTACTTATTTACTCTGATGTAAGGTTTTGTAAAGAGGTATTTGACCTTGACATTGTGGATCAAGCGCGTTGGAACGGTCTTGATGGATGCACAGCATGGTAGTAGAGCCTTACAGGATGCATGTGTGAAATATTAAAGCATTTTAGATGAAGGAAATAGAAGTTATAACATATTTCTTCTGATGTAAGTTTTGTAAGAGACTCTAAGTATTTGACCTTGACCTTGGGATCTGCGGGGGTTGGACGGTCGTGGATTTGGCACAGTATGGTGTAGAGCACAGGAATGCATGTGTGATAGTAGATGAAGGAAATAGAAGTTACAATCTCTGATAATTTTGTAAAGAGACTAAGTATTTGACCTTGACCTTGGGACTGCGGGGGTTTGGCGGTGTGGATTTGGACAGATGGTTGAGAGCCTTACAGGAATCATGTGTGAAATATTAAGCATTTTAGATGAAGGTAGTTATAACAATATTTCTCTGATGTTAAGTTTACGGACTAAGTAATTGACCTTGACCTTGGGATGTGCGGGGGTTGGACGGTCGTGGATTTGGCACAGCATGGTAGTAGAGCCTTACAGGAATGCATGTGTGAAATATCAAGCATTTTAGATGAAGGAAAAAAAAGTTATAACAATATTTCTCTGATGTTAAGTTTATCCGGACGGACGGACGGACGGACGGACGCACGGACGGACGGACAACCTGACTCCAGTATACCTCCCCTCAACTCGTTGCGGGGGGTATAATTAAAGAAATCCATCACCATGAAGGCACCAGCCACCACATATTCCTACAAGTATAAACAAAACACAATTACCACAATATTAACTTAAATTTATATTAATAAGCAGTAGTTAGAGAGTACTGGTGTCATCAAGGGGACATACCTATCCTTCCTAACCCTTTCAACATAAAGTTAATTAATGCTAGGTCTTCAAACAAATAGCCACCCACCCATGGTAGTTTTTATTCACAAACTGAACTGAATTAATGAATTTTCATTATTTTAGAATGGACTGTCAATTTGAGTATGTGAAAGGCGTAAAGTTGTCTTGCATGCACATCAGAGTGTACACTTTTATTGACTAGTATAGATTATACTGCCGTGTTTGGTCACAATTTACGGAACCATGCGAACTGAATTGGATGGAGAAATAATCCCCTTAATGACACTAGTGGCAAAAGTAAGTTCCCACAGCCAATATATTATATAAACTACCTAGGCTATATACAGTCTATATAATTATAAACTTACCGAAACTACATATATTCTTTCTTGGTATGTTGCAACTGGAATAAAATTAAACCATGTATAATTAAGGTGAATGGTCCTGCTAAATTACTTACTTGAGGAGACGGGTTATACCTTCAGTATATTATAATTAATGTCATCCATGGCTTTGTGCCATCATTGATACTGTGTCTCACTGGTACTCTGTCAGTAGTCAATAGATATAAATGTATGTAGAACCAGTACTGCTTGACATTAAAAAAAAACAAGTTGTGACAATGATTCTAAACCCTGCAGGTTTCAGTATAGAAGTAGTTAGGGTTAGTAAAATAATAATTCTACCTTGCAGCCAAGGTGTCATGGGTTCCATCAACCGATTTATTCCTCACTGTCAAGAATGCTTCTTGTAGAGCTGAGCTTGACCACAGTTTCAGCCCTCAATGGTTAGATCGTCATGCAGAGACATCGAATCGCTCTCGTCAGTGGTACTTCTTTCTTCGCTTCCCCCCTTCCCCTTCCTTCTCTTTGACACACCTTTCGGCATACTGCTACTTTCCTGAATAAACAAGTAATTGATAGTCTTTATTCAATAGACATGCATTAGTCAAATAATGTGAAACAGTGGAATAACTTGCTCTAGCTTCATGTAAATTCTAACCAGTTCAGAATATGCATGCACCTGTACACTACATAGATTATACTCTCATATAGCATTATAGGCCTATAAACTTTTAGTTAAAGTAATTTCTGTGTCAGTGAATGGTGCAAATAATTGAGAGATTGCATGTCCGTATGTGCATATAATAATACTAATCGGCATATACTATGATAATATCCCGTCGTATGAATGACGGTTACTGGTACTAATTGACAACTGCTCACTCACCGAACTACTACAAATAGTTGTTCTTTCGTGATAACAGTGAAAATGTGATCACAAACAACTTACTAAATTAGAAGATCGCCAACATATGTTATCACATCGATAATTATCAATAAGTTGCTTAGTTTAATCGAAAACGTTCCTTCGTTGCACTGCTGGAAAGTGACAGACGGTCTGTCAAACTATGTTTACGCCGGGTTTACGAGCCTTTGTTTACTCGCAGTTCGATCACGTGACAAGATGGCGCCCGACTTGGTGTACGTATAGTATGAGACCTTGGTGGGTAATGGAAATTTTTTTTTTTTTGGCATTTTTTGTGATATAAACAGTATAGTATGAGACCAGGTGGGTGGGGTAATGGGATTTTTTAATGGACATTTTTTGTGATATAATAAACAGTATAGTATGAGACCAGGTGGGTGGGGTAATGGGATTTTTTTTAATGGACATTTTTTGTGATATAATAAACAGTATAGTACGAGACCAGGTGGGTGGTGGGGTAATGGGAATTTTTTTTAATGGACATTTTTTGTGATATAATAAACTACATATAAGGGTACATATAGTAAACAGACCAGGTGGGTGGAAGTAATGGGATTTTTTTTAATGGGCATTTTTTTGTGATATAGTAAAGAGTACAATACGAGACCAGGTGGGTGGAGTAATGGGATTTTTTGAATGGGCATTTTTTTGTGTCACAGGTCCGCGTCTTCCACTTTTGGTTTACACAAATTGGGCCACCAGCTGACAAAAAGGACACCATACAACAGTGACGACCAGCGCAGTCTCACATCGGCCTGCACATCTGTGTAAAATTAACAGGCAAAATTAGTAGTAGACCACAAAAGTAGATGATAAGCACGTTTAATGAGTTCCATACAAAGCACATCATGACTGATATTTTCGTTTTGAAACAAAATGTTCTATAAAAATAGACTGTAAAAAAAGTAAATTTTTGCATACCTGACATTACAATGGTTTCCATATACACGATTCAGATAAATAACATATTTCACTGTTTTCTAATTCTCCACATAAACAAGCTGGGTTAAACAATCTTGTTTTGTGTATTTATAAGAAATAAGAAAAATAGTTCAACAATTGTTATGAAATAATTATGCTATCAACATTCTGATACAAAGTTGAAACTGTAACCCTTTAAGGCGAGTCATATTGTTCTGGTTTTTTCAACAAAAACATGTCTTGACAACACATGAGAATCATCTCTACAGGAGATGATTGTAACGCGTTGCCAATACATGACTAGAAATTTAACAAAAGACCATACAAAATTCAGACAGTAAATTGGTTCTCATAGTACAGTGCAACCTCTCTACAACAGCCACCCATGGGAAGAGGCAAAATTGGCTGTTATAGAGAGGTGGCTGTTGTAGGGAGGTTAATGCTGAATACAATTTTATCGTCTGATGTTTATTTATTTTCTTCAATTATTCTCAATAAAAACATGTTTTGACAGCATTTTAGAATCATTGTCAAAGCATTTTAGAATCATTTCCAAAGGAAATGATTCTAAAATGCTGTCAAAACATGTTTTTATTGAGAAAGAATGCAAAATCAACATCAAACGACAATGTTCATGCTCAGCAGTGTAAGGGTTAGATATAGAGGAAATCATCCATTTGGGATATAAAATAGCGGCTGTTACAGAGAGGTGGCTGTTGTAGAGAGGTGGCCGTTCGGGGAGGTTCGACTGTACGATCGTTAAGAAAATTTACAAATATTTTCTTACATAATCAAGTTGTGGTATCTGTAGCCTATTTCACCAACATTGCAAAGTATACTTATCTAGCAAAGTATACTTTGAGGGAGACATTTTCAATTTAAGGATAAATTTATTAATTTTTATTATACCAAATTTATTACATTATCACAGCCATTTTGGCTGTGATGATGTAATAAATTCAGTACAGTGCAACCTCTCTACAACAGCCACCCATGGGGAGAGGCAAAATTGGCTGTTATAGAGAGGTGGCTGTTGTAGGGAGGTTAATGCTGAATACAATTTTATCGTCTGATGTTTATTTATTTTCTTCAATAATTCTCAATAAAAACATGTTTTGACAGCATTTTAGAATCATTTCCAATGGAAATGATTCTAAAATGCTGTCAAAACATGTTTTTATTGAGAAAGAATGCAAAATCAACATCAGACGACAATGTTCATGCTCAGCAGTGTAAGGGTTAGATATAGAGGAAATCATCCATTTGGGATATAAAATAGCGGCTGTTACAGAGAGGTGGCTGTTGTAGAGGTGGCCGTTCGGGGAGGTTCGACTGTATAATAATTCTGCATACTTTTAATCATCAAATATGTGCAGTGGTTAGTTCTATATGAAATAATGCATTTTGGAAAAAATAAATGATTACGCCCTCAAAGTATACTTTGCTAGATAAGTATACTTTGCAATTTTGATGAAATCACATGGAACTACTTAATATGTGCTTGTGTACTGAAACGGTTCCTTCTGTTCAGACTCTTCACCCCGGCGCATGTATATCGCAGGCGCGCCCTCACGGACTGCTTTCTCCGTAATAATCACAGATATGATGTCAGATCCAGGCACCTGGAACATCGGCGATTTAAGATGCGTCTCCTGCAAACAAATATTTAACCCTTTCAATCGTAAGAAACTGAAATGGACTGCGGTATGTTAATTTTCCGACCAATCAAATCATCACAAAATTATTTTAAGACAAGTCCATTTATGAAAAGAGGGTGTTTTTTTTGTCTCTAAAATATATGAACATTACTTGCAGAAAGTGCAGATCCTGATGAGACTGCTCGTTACGAGCACGCTCATCTGGATCTACTACATTGTCTGCAAACATCACAAAAGAGGTCTGTAATATTGAAAGGGGTAGCATCAATCAGACAGGAGTAGAACTATGGGGTAGAGTCTTACTGTGTATACAGTATTTATTGATATTACCATACGAGCGGTGTGAACGCACACCCTAGAATTTGGTCAGGTGTGTATTTTTACTTTAACTGACGTTTTTCTGAGGGAAATAATTACAGTATATAGCTTTAAAATCACGATAACTAAGATAATTGATTGTCACAATCAATGGTGTTGTTTTTTTTGACGAACATTGCTCCTGCACCCTTTTCCAAACTCGATCCACTCGGCTAGAACCTGGCTATGCCACTGTTCCAGATAAGGTGCTTATTGGCGTATTTTACACACTTATTTTAGCAGAATACGCATTGATTATCAAAAGTGGGAGTACAAAATACTCACAGCAATGTGAAAATACGCATTGATTTTCAAATTGAGCAGTGAAAATACTGTAATCAAGTAGAAAATTTACTTAGTTGAGCTGCAAAAAGCAAACAGTGTTTCTTATTGTAGCTCAAATAAGTGAATTTTTAAATTAGTTTTATTTTTTATCATTTGTTCCCTATTTTTACAAGGAAGAAAATCAATAATACATTTGTAAAAGTAAAATACGCATTGAATTTGAAATATGGGAGCATAACACTCTTTAGACACAAAACCTATCTGGAGCTCTGTAGATGGTTGCAGAAATGTTAATCCAACATTGCCAAGGTTACGATACATACCAGCTCTTGCCGAAGACCTCTGGCACCCATCTTATTTTCCAGACAATTCTTGGCAATGGCGTCCAATGCCCCTGGCTCCACTGTCAATGCACACTGAAATAAATTGATTAAATGATTACTATAGGAATGAATGGCTTTTTGTGGAATTTATCGGGGTATAAACTTGGAAAAGTCGCAGGAATACTGGACGAAAGCCGGAAGGCCTCGTCCAGTATTCCCGTGACTTTTCCAAGCATTCATTCCTTATAATTCCAGCATTTGAAATAAATTCATCAAGAAAATGTGTTTATTTTCCGTTTTCTTAAGAATTATTTTAACTGCGCCTCACGATTACGGAAAGTAGTTCGGCGTGGGAGTTTACTGGGATATAAATTTTGGACAGAGAGTTGCTACGGGCCAATCAAATGTTAGGGAATTGTGTAAATATTTTTGTGCTGGAATTATTGTCTGTTTCACGAAACCTGCCCAAATGTTACGGCTATATAATTCCAGCACAAAAATATTTACACAATTCCCTAACATTTGATTGGCCCGTAGCAAGTCTCAGTCCAGAATATATATCCCAGTAAACTCCCACGCCAAACTACTTTCCGTAACCGTGAGGCGCAGTTAAAATAATTCTTAAGAAAACTGTAAATAAACACATTTTCTTGATGAATTTATTTCAAATGCTGGAATTATAAGGAATGAATGGCCTTTTTGTGGAATTTATCGGAGGAGATATAAACTTGGAAAAGTCGAGGGAATACTGGACGAGGCCTTCCGGCCTTCGTCCAGTATTCCCGCGACTTTCCAAGTTTATACCCCGATAAATTCCACAAAAAGGCCATTCATTCCTATAATAAACAATGCAACAACAATATTTTTTTCGCTAATAGCAAATTTTAGCAAAATAAGTCACATGTTGGTGTAGAACAGATAGCATGTGGCATGTATTGGTGGGGGGGGGGGGGAGATATTCCTAGGAAATATTCCCCCCCGCCACCATCTACCATATGCATAGTGGATATGGACGTCTCTTTGTAGACAAGAACAGCCCACGATTGGGGGAGTATTTCTGAAATGAAATAATGTATGTTGGTGTAGAACAGATAGCATATGGCATGCATTGGTGGGGGGGGGGGGGGGGAGATTTTCCTAGGAAATATTCCCCCCGCCACCATCTACCCTATGCATAGTGGATGTGATTGTCTCTTTGTAGACAAGAATAGCCCACGATTGGGGGAGTATTTCTGAAGAAACAAAATAATGTATGTTGGTGTAGAACAGACAGCATGTGCCATGTATTGGTGGGGGGGGGGGGGGGGGAGATTTTCCTAGGAAATATCCACCCCCCACCATGCCACATGCTTGCTGTTCTACACAGATATACTGTTTTTATTTTCTAGATCCACCCCCACCATGTGCTATACATTTATACCAATCCTATGCAGCTATGGTAGAGATTTAACCTAGAGAACTCTCTACCAGCCAACATACATAATAGTTATAGTACGGTAATGGGGAATTATTGCATATACCGGTAAATAGAATCTCTACCGCCCCACCACCACTATATTATAATGTCTATGTATAGATATTATACTAAATTGCCCAGGTACCCCTAAAATATGTACAAATTTGCAAGTGTGTGGGCTTGTGACCTTGACTCTGGGATTAGCGCAAGCGACATGAACGTGAATTTGTCACAGGGTGGTAGAGGTCCATTGGAGCAATGAGTGTGTGAAATGTGAAGCAGATCCGAGCAAGGAAATAGAAAACCGATTTCTCTGATGTTAAGTTTTGTAAAGAGACTACTGTACAACCTCGAATTAACGCCCCCGGATGCGTTACATTTCACAAAACGGGGGGGTGGTGTTTATTAGCCAGTAAAAAAGAAAAAATAATTTTTTTTTTACCAAGGACCGCCAATTTCAAACACAAATAAAGATTTAAGGATTATTTGTGTTTGAAATTGGCGGTCATTGTTAAAAAAAAATTGGGGGGGGGGGGGGGTGTGGGGGACGTTTATTAGCCAGTAAAAAAAAAAAAAAAAAAAAAAAAAAAAAGAAAGAAAAAAAAAGGAATTTTTTTTTTTTACCAAGGACCGCCAATTTCAAACACAAACTAGAAAAAGTCGATGGCGCGCCATCGCAATATACCCACTTTCCCCAAATGCTAAGTCCGAAAGGGGGAGGTAATCCATGATGGAGGGTCGGATAAAAAAATCCGAATTCACTTTGCGCATCAGCACATCAAAACGAAGCTACGAACCAAATATCAGACGCGTAGGTATTAAGGTGAAAAAGTTTTTCGAGTTACAAGGAAAAAATGGGAAATTCTGAGTGCGAAAGGGGGAGATAATCCATGATGGAGGGTCGGATGAAAAATCCGAATTCACTTTGCGCATGTGCACATGATAACGAAGCTACATAGCAAATATGAGGCGCGTAGGTATGAAGGTGAAAAAGTTTTTCGAGTTACAAGGAAAAAATGGGAAATTCTGAGTCGGAAAGGGGGAGGTAATCGATGATGGAGGGTCGGATAAAAAATGGGAATTCACTTTGCGCATGTGCACATGATAACGAAGCTACATAGCAAATATGAGGCGCGTAGGTATGAAGGTGAAAAAGTTTTTCGAGTTACAAGGAAAAAATGGGAAATTCTGAGTCAGAAAGGGGGAGATAATCCATGATGGAGGGTCGGATGAAAAATCCGAATTCACTTTGCGCATCTGCAAATTTTTATTATTTTTTTTGCTTATATTTAACGGCGGCACTGGCTCTAGGACCTTGCATGCCGTCTCCCAAGAATGGGAGAAAGAACGGAGGTAGAGATTTTTGAGAGAAGCCGGTAATTCGTATTTACAGAGCAACTACGAATTATCGGTACCCATTTACAGCTGGGTGAACTGGAGCAGTGTGGATAAAGTGTCTTGCTCAAGGACACAACGCACGCCGCCAGTCAAGCTACATACCAAATATCAGGCGCGTAGGTATGAAGGTGAAAAAGTTTTTCGAGTTACAAGGAAAAAATGGGAAATTCTGAGTCCGAAAGGGGGAGATAATCCATGATGGAGGGTCGGATCAAAAATCCGAATTCACTTTGCGCATCTGCACATGATAACGAAGCTACATAGGAAATATGAGGCGCGTAGGTATGAAGGTGAAAAAGTTTGTTTTTCGAGTTACAAGGAAAAAATGGGAAATTCTGAGTCCGAAAGGGGGAGATAATCCATGATGGAGGGTCGGATGAAAAATTCAAATTCACTTTGCGCATCTGCACATGATAACGAAGCTACATACCAAATATCAGGCGCGTAGGTATGAAGGTGAAAAAGTTTTTCGAGTTACAAGAAACGTGACGGACGTACGGACGGACGTACACCCGTGACGAAAACAATATACCCATTTTTTTTCCCTAAATAAGTGGGTATAATAAGAATTTAAGGATTATTTGTGTTTGAAATTGGCGGTCATTGGGGGGGGGGGGGGGGCGTTTATTAGGAGGGGGGCGTTAATTCAAGGTTATACGGTATGTATGTGACGTTGACCTCGAGATCAGCGGGGATTTGTCACAGCATATGAAATATTAAGTATTTTCAACGAAAGAAATAGAAGTTATAACATATTTCTCTGATGTTAAGTTTTGTAAAGAGACTAAGTATGTGACCTTGACCTTGGGATCAGCAGGGTTTGGACAGTCGTAGATTTGTCACAGCATGATAGTACAACCTTAGAGGAATGCACAAGTGAAATAATAAGAATTTTCAATGAAGGAAATAGAAGTTATAACTTATTTCTCTGATGTTAAGTTTTGTAAAGAGTATTTGACCTTGACATTGGGATCAGCGGGGGTTGGACGGTCATGGATTTGGCACAGCATGGTAGTAGAGCCTTACAGGAATGCATGTGTGAAATATTAAGCATTTTAGATGAAGGAAATAGAAGTTATAACAATATTTCTCTGATGTTAAGTTTTGTAAAGAGACTAAGTATTTGACCTTGACCTTCGGATCTGCGAGGGTTGGACGGTCGTGGATTTGGCACAGCATGGTAGTAGAGCCTTACAGGAATGCATGTGTGAAATATTAAGCACTTTAGATGAAACTAGATTGGTCAGTAAGCGAGGCTTACGGAATATACCCCCCGCGTGGGCCCAGGTACCCCTAAAATATGTACAAATTTCCAAGTGTGTGGGCTTGTGACCTTGACTCTGGGATTAGCGCGAGCGGCATGAACGTGAATTTGTCACAGGGTGGTAGAGGTCCATTGGAGCAATGAGTGTGTGAAATGTGAAGCAGATCCGAGCAAGGAAATAGAAGTTATAACCGATTTCTCTGATGTTAAGTTTTGTAAAGAGACTACCGTATAACCTCGAATTAACGCCCCCGGAGGCGTTACATTTTACAAAAGGGGGGGGGGGGGCGTTTATTAGCCAGTAAAAAAAAAAAGAAAAAAAAAAAAAAAAAAAAAAAAAAAAAAAAAGAAAAAAAAAAAAAAAAAAAAAAAAAAAAAAAAATTACCAAGGACCACCAATTTCAAACACAAATAAAGATTTAAAGACTATTTGTGTTTGAAATTGGCGGTCATTGGTAAAAAAAAAAAAAAATTATTTGGGGGGGGGGGGGGGGGGGCGTTTAGCATTATATATTAGGATTTGGGGGGGGGGGGGGGGGGGGGGGGGGGGGTTTGTGTTTATTAGGGGGAGGGGGCGTTAAGCCAATGTTATACGGTATGTATGTGACGTTGACCTCGAGATCAGCGGGGATTTGTCACAGCATATGAAATATTAAGTATTTTCCATGAAAGAAATAGAAGTTATAACATATTTCTCTGATGTTAAGTTTTGTAAAGAGACTAAGTATGTGACCTTGACCTTGGGAGCAGCGGGGGTTTGGACACTCGTAGATTTGTGACAGCATGATAGTACAACCTTAGAGGAATGCACAAGTGAAATAATAAGAATTTTCAATGAAGGAAATAGAAGTTATAACTTATTTTCTCTGATGTTAAGTTTTGTAAAGAGTATTTGACCTTGACATTGGGATCAGCGGGGGTTGGACGGTCATGGATTTTGCACAGCATGGTAGTATAGCCTTACAGGAATGCATGTGTGAAATATTAAGCATTTTAGATGAAGGAAATAGAAGTTATAACAATATTTCTCTGATGTTAAGTTTTGTAAGAGACTAAGTATTTGACCTTGACCTTGGATCTGCGGGGGTTGGACGGTCGTGGATTTGGCACAGCATGGTAGTAGAGCCTTACAGGAATGCATGTGTGAAATATTAAGCATTTTAGATGAAGGAAATAGAAGTTATAACAATATTTCTCTGATGTTAAGTTTTGTAAAGAGTATTTGACCTTGACATTGGGATCAGCGGGGGTTGGACGGTCATGGATTTTGCACAGCATGGTAGTAGAGCCTTACAGGAATGCATGTGTGAAATATTAAGCATTTTAGATGAAGGAAATAGAAGTTATAACAATATTTCTCTGATGTTAAGTTTTGTAAAGAGACTAAGTATTTGACCTTGACTTGGGATCTGCGGGGGTTGGACGGTCGTGGATTTGGCACAGCATGGTAGTAGAGCCTTACAGGAAGGCATGTGTGAAATATTAAGCATTTTAGATGAAGGAAATAGAAGTTATAACAATATTTCTCTGATGTTAAGTTTTTGTAAAGAGACTAAGTATTTGACCTTGACTTTGGGATCTGCGGGGGTTGGACGGTCGTGGATTTGGCACAGCATGGTAGTAGAGCCTTACAGGAATGCATGTGTGAAATATTAAGCATTTTAGATGAAGGAAATAGAAGTTATAACAATATTTCTTCTGATGTTAAGTTTACGGACTAAGTAATTGACCTTGACCTTGGGATCTGCGGGGGTTGGACGGTCGTGGATTTGGCACAGCATGGTAGTAGAGCCTTACAGGAATGCATGTGTGAAATATTAAGCATTTTAGATGAAGGAAATAGAAGTTATAACAATATTTTCTCTGATGTTAAGTTTACGACTAAGTAATTGACCTTGACCTTGGGATCTGCGGGGGATTGGACGGTCGTGGATTTGGCACAGCATGGTAGTAGAGCCTTACAGGAATGCATGTGTGAAATATCAAGCATTTTAGATGAAGGAAATAGAAGTTATAACAATATTTCTCTGATGTTAAGTTTATCCGGACGGACGGACGGACACGGACGCACGGACGGACGCACGGACGGACGGACGGACGGACAACCTGACTCCAGTATACCCCCCCTCAACTCGTTGCGGGGGGTATAAAAAATAGAAGTTATAACAATATTTCTCTGATGTTAAGTTTTGTAAAGAAACTAAGTATTTCACCTTGACCTTGGTATCAGCGGGGGTTGGATGGTCGTGGATTTGGCACAGCATGGTAGTAGAGCCTTACAGGAATGCATGTGTGAAATATTAAGCACTTTAGATGAAGGAAATAGAAGTTATAACAATATTTCTCTGATGTTAAGTTTTGTAAAGAGACTAAGTATTTGACCTTGACCTTGGTATCAGCGGGGGTTGGATGGTCATGGATTTGGCACAGCATGGTAGTAGAGCCTTACAGGAATGCATGTGTGAAATATTAAGCATTTTAGATGAAGGAAATAGAAGTTATAACAATATTTCTCTGATGTTAAGTTTACGGACTAAGTATTTGACCTTGACCTTGGGAACAAATGCACAAGTGAAATAATAAGAATTTTCAATGAAGGAAATAGAAGTTATAACTTATTTCTCTGATGTTAAGTTTTGTAAAGAGTATTTGACCTTGACATTGGAATCAGCGGGGGTTGGACGGTCATGGATTTGGCACAGCATGGTAGTAGAGCCTTATAGGAATGCATGTGTGAAATATTAAGCATTTTAGATGAAGGAAATAGAAGTTATAACAATATTTCTCTGATGTTAAGTTTGTAAAGAGACTAAGTATTTGACCTTGACCTTCGGATCTGCGAGGGTTGGGACGGTCTTGTGGATTTGGACACAGGCAATGGTTAGTAGAGCCTTACAGGAATGCATGTGTTGAAATATTAAGCACGTTTATGATGAAAAAAAATTGAAAGTTATAACAATATTCTCTGATGTTAAGTTTTGTAAAGAACTAAGTATTTCACCTTGACCTTGGTATCAGCGGGGGTTGATGGTCGTGGATTTGGTTTCGGACAGCATGGTAGTAGAGCCTTACAGGAATGCATGTGTGAAATATTAAGCACTTTAGATGAAGGAAATAGAAGTTATAACAATATTTCTCTGATGTTAAGTTTTGTAAAGAGACTAAGTATTTGACCTTGACCTTGGTATCAGCGGGGGTTGGATGGTCATGGATTTTGCACAGCATGGTAGTAGAGCCTTACAGGAATGCATGTGTGAAATATTAAGCATTTTAGATGAAGGAAATAGAAGTTATAACAATATTTCTCTGATGTTAAGTTTACGGACTAAGTATTTGACCTTGACCTTGGGAACAAATGCACAAGTGAAATAATAAGAATTTTCAATGAAGGAAATAGAAGTTATAACTTATTTCTCTGATGTTAAGTTTTGTAAAGAGTATTTGACCTTGACATTGGAATCAGCGGGGGTTGGACGGTCATGGATTTGGCACAGCATGGTAGTAGAGCCTTACAGGAATGCATGTGTGAAATATTAAGCATTTTAGATGAAGGAAATAGAAGATATAACAATATTTCTCTGATGTTAAGTTTTGTAAAGAGACTAAGTATTTGACCTTGACCTTCGGATCTGCGGGGGTTGGACGGTCGTGGATTTGGCACAGCATGGTAGTAGAGCCTTACAGGAATGCATGTGTGAAATATTAAGCACTTTAGATGAAGGAAATAGAAGTTATAACAATATTTCTCTGATGTTAAGTTTTGTAAAGAGACTAAGTATTTCACCTTGACCTTGGTATCAGCGGGGGTTGGATGGTCGTGGCTTTGGCACAGCAATGGTAAGTAGAGCCTTACCAGGAATGCATGTGTGAAATATTAAGCACTTTAGATGAAGGAAATAGAATGTTATAACAATATTTCTCTGATGTTAAGTTTTGTAAAGAGACTAAGTATTTGACCTTGACCTTGGTATCAGCGGGGGTTGGATGGTCATGGATTTGGCACTGCATGGTAGTAGAGCCTTACAGGAATGCATGTGTGAAATATTAAGCATTTTTAGATGAAGGAAATAGAAGTTATAACAATATTTCTCTGATGTTAAGTTTACGGACTAAGTATTTGACCTTGACCTTGGGAACAAATGCACAAGTGAAATAATAAGAATTTTCAATGAAGGAAATAGAATGTTATAACTTATTTCCTCTTGATGTTAAGTTTTGTAAAGAGTATTTGACCTTGACATTGGAATCAGACGGGGGTTTGGACGGTCATGGATTTGGCACAGCATGGTAGTAGAGCCTTACAGGATGCATGTGTGAATATTAAGCATTTTAGATGAAGGAAATAGAAGAATATAACAATATTTCTCTGATGTTAATTTGTTTTGTAAAGAGACTAAGTATTTGACCTGACCTTCGGAATCTGCGGGGGGTTGGACGGTCAGTGGATTTGGCACAGCATGGTAGTAGAGCCTTTTCTACAGGAATGCATGTGTGAAAAGTATTAAGCACTTTAGATGAAGGAAATAGAATTTATTATAACAATATTTCTCTGATGTTAAAGTTTTGTAAAGAGACTAAGTATTTCACCTTGACCTTGGTATCAGCGGGGGTTGGATTGGTCGTGGCTTTGGCACAGCATGGTAGTAGAGCCTTACAGGAATGCATGTGTGAAATATTAAGCACTTTAGATGAAGGAAATAGAAGTTATAAACAATATTTCTCTGATGTTAAGTTTTGTAAAATGAGACTAAGTATTTGACCTTGACCTTGGTATCAGCGGGGGTGGGTTGGATGGTCATGGATTTGGCACAGCATGGTAGTAGAGCCATTACAGGAATGCATGTGTGTAAATATTAAGCATTTTTAGATGAAGGAAGTAGAAGTTATAACAATATTTATTTCTCTGATGTTAAGTTTACGGACTAAGTATTTGACCTTGACCTTGGGAACTGCGGGGGTTGGACGGTCGTGGATTTGGCACAGCATGGTAGTAGAGCCTTTACAGGAATGCATGTGTGAAATATCAAGCATTTTAGATGAAGGAAAATAGAAGTTATAACAATATTTCTCTGATGTTAAGTTTACGCGGACGGACGGACGCACGGACGGACGGACAACCTGACTCCAGTATACCCCCCCACAACTCGTTGCAGGGGGTATAAATATGGATGATGATAAACACCCATGTGAAGTTTCAAGGTAACGGGCAAAGCAGTTGCAGAGATATAGTATAACAAAAAACTTTAACCAAAAACTTAACCAAAAACTTCAAAGTAATTTGACCTTGACATTGGGCACAGGGGCCGCACGGGAGGGGGCTAGAATGAAAACATAGATGATGATAAACACCCATGTGAAGTTTCAAGGTAATGGGCAAAGCAGTTGCAGAGATATAGTATAACGAAAAACTTTAACCAAAAAACTTAACCAAAAACTTCAGTAATTTTTATACCTTGACATTGGGCACAGGTCCGCACGGAGGGGATAGAATTGAAAATATAGATGATGATAAAAACAGCCATGTGAAGTTTTCAAGGTAATGGGAAAAAGCAGTTGCAGAGATATAGTACAACGAAAAACTTTAACCAAAAAACTTAACCAAAAACTTCAAAGTTATTTGACCTTGACATTGGGCACAGGGGCCGCACGGGAGGTGGGTATAATGAAAATATCGATGATGATAAACACCCATGTGAAGTTTCAAGGTAATGGGCAAAGCAGTTGCAGAGATATAGTATAACAAAAAACTTTAACCAAAAAACTTAACCAAAAACTTAACCAAAAAACTTAACCAAAAACTTTACCAAACACTTAACCAAAAACTTTAACCGGACACACATACGTATGTGCCAAAGTGCCGACTATATCGCGCTTTCCGCAAGCGGGCGCGACAAAAAACGGTCGATTTTCAATGAAAAATGTGATTTTTCACAATTGCGAAAAGTCTGAGGGTGGTATATTTCAAAATGGTGCCAAACATTCATCCAGCGGGTTACAGAGCATAGAACTCGTAATTGAATGTAGTTTCCGAAAAAATATGTCTGCAAAAATCCCACAGGGGGGGGGGGAGGGTTTCCATTTCTGGCTGATAGCCTATAATATTTCAATACCGTGTTATTAGTGGTGATCACTGTTTGACAATTTATGTGCA
The DNA here is from genome assembly GCA_029237695.1 of Conchocele bisecta. Classification (NCBI taxonomy): domain Eukaryota; kingdom Metazoa; phylum Mollusca; class Bivalvia; order Lucinida; family Thyasiridae; genus Conchocele; species Conchocele bisecta. The sequence continues at coordinate 25,359,522 of CM055276.1, forward strand.
TGTGAAGACAGTGCGATTAGTTTTAATGCTTTAAATGAAGTATGTGTATCAACTTAAACACGATTGCTGTCAAAATCTAATAAAGTATAGTTATTGTAGACCAGAAATTGCATCAGACACATAAATATTGACTTTCTTTGAATAAATATCGAATTTTGTTAATATTTCAAGTTGAGAAAACGCGGTTTTCTCCCCTGACCTCAAGATTATCACAGAGCTCCAGATAAGCTGCGTATTTGCGTAAATACCCAATTAAAATTGCCAAAAACCCAATTGAAATCATAAGTAGCGAGTATCAAAAAGCAATAACAAATTTGTGGTAGCTTTATCATGTTACAGAAAACAATAAACAGACCACAAATATAGCATATTTTTATTATTTTCCATGAAAACACACACATCTTGGTATTTCATTACAATTGTCTCCAAGGAGACAATTCTAATGAAATGCCAAGACATGTTGTCCATTTCGAAGCAAAAAAAAAAAAACTATTCAATAATTTTCTGTCTGTTGATGTGTAAACAGTAGTGTGATTTTATTTTACCCAATTAAAATATTGAAATACCCAATTGCTTCAGAAATGATGGAGTTAAAATACTCAATTACTAATTCCTTATCTGGAGTCCTGATATCATATAGCTATTGCTCCCAATTACTGTATATAAGACTATTGGATGTTATGAATAGAGTATACCATGACATCACCGTGTATACCCATTGGGGATGATCATTGTTTATAATTATAAAAACTGTAAGGCTGGGGCCGTTTTGGTCAGACTGGGGCCGTTTTGGTCAGACTGGGGCCGTTTTGGTCAATGTAAGTCATTTTGGACTGGGGCCGTTTTGACTGTAATCCCTTATTAATCACAATAAATATTTGACTCCAGGGTAGGCAAATTCTCATAAGTGAAAGAGCGTTAGTTGTAGATCAATCCTACCAAGTTTTGTTGACAATGCTACTCCATTTTATAAATAAATACATCACCATTTGACATTCACCTTGGGCTCCTGGGCAGCATGGGTAGAATATACAATGAAAATATGGATGGTACGTGATCAATGTGTATATGAAGTTTCAAGTTGATATCCCAAGCAGTCACAGTCTTGAGAGATATAGCAATTTGAAAAACTTTAACAAAAAGTTTAGTCATTTGACCTTGGGCTCCTGGGCAGCATGGGTAGGGAAATATGGTGATCAATGTGTATATGAAGTTTCAAGTTCGCAAGAGGTCACAGAGATATAGCAATCTGAAAAACTTTAACGTAAAACTTTAACAAAAACTTTAAAGTCATTTGACCTTGACCTTGGACTTCTGGGCAGCATGGGTAGGGTATTCTCGAAGTCTGACATAGACCATATGTAGTATTCTTATTGAAGAGCGCGCTCATGCGCAGGGGGAAAATACGACTTTTCCTTAATTAATTTAACTATTTTCTGGTGTTATTAACAACAAAATTCCGGCAGTTAGTTTAAGTTTACATTCATGAAATTTGTTTATTTATTGAAAATTCTCTTTGGTTCATTTGTTGCTGGACTAATTCTAACAGTAATATTTATGATGACGAAAATGATGATTTACAGAGTGGGATTATGAAATTTTCCCCCAAACAAATATGGCCGACTTGGTCACGTGATGTTAGTGTGAAGTCATGCCGACTTCCAGAATACAATGCAAATATGGATGGTGATATCCCAAGCAGTCAGAGATATATAGCAATTTGAAAAACGTTAACGTAAAACTCGGACGGCGGACAAAGTGGTTTTTCGGGGAGCATAAATACATGTATGCTAAACCCAAGGTCAATGTCACGTTAAAAACATTATCGCGACTGTTAGTCTATGGTACTAGAGAGGCAGACAAAGTATACACTGTCGGAAATAGGAGAGGCACGAAGTCAGAGCTGGTAAGTTGAAGTTAACCATACACATTAAAACATATATTTAGCATCCTAATAGCATTATCAACAGTCAAAGTAGTGCAAAACAATCAGGGTGATAATTAGATAAACCATGTTAGTATGTGGTCTTTCTACTAGAAAATCAAATATAAAATAAACCTTGATCGTCAAACATCATTCTGTTGTTGTTGTTGTACATGGTGAGGATGGTATTTTTTCCCCGCGCTGACTTTTCGCGGCATTGCCTGTTCATCTTACCCCTTTCGCTGCCAAGCCAACATTCAAAAGGTGCCAAACGGTACACGACGTCACGACGTCATGACGTCGTATACGTCTCAACACAATCTCAACGAGTGAATGACGTAACGTATTCAAGCACAAGCAGTTGATGCAGAAAACGTGTTTCGACGTTACTGACGTTATACTACTGTGGAAATGGGGCTTATGTGGAAATGGCATTTCTGGCCAGTCTATACTGTTTGTTAGAAATAGGACAGGACTGAGGTGATTTAGTTACTGAATGGCAAAAGGTGTAAGGCCTGATCAGACTGTATGGTTGATCAGGCTGATCTGGGGCTACCGATAAGCCAGATTTTTCCATTCACGGCCATTTTACCGAAATGCAATTATTGATGGAAAAAATGTTTTTACACGTTGTAATGTGATTGGTTGGTGGCTGTAATGTTCCTGGTTATTACACTGTACCACTGCTAAACAAACGAAATGACACATAAGATACTCTACCTGGCTGGAAACGTACGATGTATTTATTGGCATAATGCACTGAATGGAACCATGTGTTACATGATATAGTTAATATGCATGCTTTATCACAGCGACAACTGTTGCAGGAACACACTCTTAGATTATTTGTTAAAAGGTATAACAGCTGAGAGTAATACGTATAATGTATCAGAGACGTTCATGTTGGAATACACAACATAGTAAACATGGTAATTGTCTTGGTTGCGTAAATAGGAAATGGACATATATAGAGACGAACAGACATTCATTCTGTATCTGAAATGTGTGTGGATAACTAATATGTGACTGTGACGGGAGAAATGGGGCTCATGGGATTTGCAACCAGTGTGGCTCCTGATCAAATAGCACACTCCTGTACCCTGATAACAATATATTATGTTTGCTAGAAGCATGATGGGTGTTTCACTGATGGAATGGCCAACAGTGCAGATCCTGAACAGACTGTGCGCATACACAGACTGATAGGGATCTACACTGGTCACAAAACCCATAAGCCCCATTTCTCCAGTCACAACCATATACATGTATACAGGTGTTAGTAGCTACACGTTCGTATGAAGTATCTGGCAGCGTTAAAAAAATTAGTACATGTAAAATGGTCATTGTAAATTCAGTGGGTGGGGAATATATAGTTAAAACTACTTTGTTATAACATTATATTCATTACATGTCAAATTCCCATTGTAAAATGTGTGGGTGGGGAATGGTGAAAAAGTTTTTAACATTGTATCATAGACTGCAGACATCAGAGAATTGGAATATATGCAATAACATGTCTAATGAACACTACTAGGTACCATTGACACGAATAAAATACAAGAGTACCACACTTTTATGGAGTTATTAAGGTAGGTGTTTTACCATCGAAATTCAATGAGTGGGGTAACAAAACGTGCAAAATTCTTCATCTGAATTAGCAGATATTATTTATTTGAACATTGTTCCATTGTATAGTTATGAACACATTAGAAAACATACAAAACTGCCATATCAGTTGTTTCTAATGATAACTAGATGGCCGCGGCCTGCATGTCGCGCCTTGTGGCGAGGCATGGACACTAAAAAAAAAAGAAGAGATATAGTATAACGAAAAACTTTAACCAAAAAACTTAATCAAAAACTTTAACCGGACACACGTACGTACGTACGCCTAAAGTGCCGACTATATCGCGCTTTCCGCAAGCGGGCGCGACAAAAACTTTAACCAAAAACTTCAAAGTAATTTGACCTTGACATTGGGCACAGGGGCCGCACGGGTGGGGGTTAGTATGAAAATATAGATGATGATAAACACCCATGTGAAATTTGAAGGTAATGGGCAAAGTAGGTGCATAGATATAGTACATGAAAAAAACAAAAACTTTAACCAAAAAGTTCAAAGTAATTTGACCTTGACATTGGGCACAGGGGCCGCACGGGTGGGGGGTAGAATGAAAATATGGAGGAAGATAAACAGGCATGTGAAGGTTCAAGGTAATGGGCAAAGTAGGTGCATAGATATAGTACATGAAAAAACTTAAACCAAAAACTTCAAAGTAATTTGACGTTGACATTGGGCACAGGGGCCGCACGGGTGGGGGTAGAATGAAAATATGGATGATGATAAACACCCATGTGAAGTTTCAAGGTAACAGGCAAAGCAGTTGCAGAGATATAGTATAACGAAAAAATGAACCAAAAAACTTTAACCAAAAACTTAACCAAAAACTTCAAAGTAATTTGACCTTGATATTGGGCACAGGGGCCGCACGGGAGGGGGCTAGAATGAAAACATAGATGATGATAAACACCCATGTGAAGTTTCAAGGTAATGGGCAAAGCAGTTGCAGAGATATAGTATAACGAAAAACTTTAACCAAAAAACTTAACCAAAAACTTCAGTAATTTTACCTTGACATTGGGCACAGGGGCCGCACGGGAGGGGATAGAATGAAAATATAGATGATGATAAACACCCATGTGAAGTTTCAAGGTAATGGGCAAAGCAGTTGCAGAGATATAGTACAACGAAAAACTTTAACCAAAAAACTTAACCAAAAACTTCAAAGTTATTTGACCTTGACATTGGGCACAGGGGCCGCACGAGAGGTGGGTATAATGAAAATATCGATGATGATAAACACCCATGTGAAGTTTCAAGGTAATGGGCAAAGAAGTTGCAGAGATATAGTATAACAAACAAGAGGGCCATGATGGCCCTAATTCGCTCACCTGACTCCATGAACACCAGAGGAGAATGTGACATTGAGTTCATGTGTTTTAAAAAAATTGTGCTATTTTTAGATGGCGGTCATCTTGGATTAAGCGATGACTCATTTTACAAAATCTGAAAATGCTTCACCCAGCATCGGCCATGTGGTTCCTGAGAAAAAGACGTTAAAAATCTTGAATAAATAAAGGACCGGTTTTGGTGGCCATCATGGATGACATAATCATCCGATTCCGAAAACAAATATTGCACCAGAGTGAATCGCCTCATTGATACCTTCAATTTGATATATGACATGATCCATATTCAGTCAAAAATAAAATTTGACCACAATTTGTCCCCACGGGCCACGCCCATTTTTGACCCCGGGGTTCACCATTTTTAACAACTTTCAAAGAGCAATGTACATCGATCATTCCTACCAAGTTTCGTCGAAATCCGGCTAGCGTTCATGAGAAGAAGATTTTTAAGAATTTATGCTATTTTTAGAGCAGCGGCCATCTTGGATTAGCGATGACCTCCATTAACAAATCTGAAAAAGGCTTCACACATGGACCATAACTTTTAAAGTTTGGCTACCATGGGCCAAGCGGATTCATGTGAAGAAGAATTTTGAAATCTCTAATAAATGAACGACCTTTTGACCTTTCGGCGGCCATCTTGGATGACATAACAATCCGATTTCGACAAAAAATGCACCAAGGGGGGGGGGTGATCGCCTCATTGGATACCTTCAATTTGATATATGAAAATGATCATATTCAGTCAAAAATAAAATTTGTTTGACCCCAATTTGACCCCACGGGCCACGCCCATTTTTAACCCCATGGTCACCATTTTAACAAATTTTGAAAGAGCAATGTACATCGATCATTCCTACCAAGTTTTGTCGAAATTCGGTTTGGCGGTCTTGAGAAGAATTTTTTGATTTTTTAAGAATTTGTGCTATTTTTAGACTGCGGCCATCTTGGATTACGTAATGACGTCATTTTAACAATTTTGTAATCCCCCTACCTAAGGACCATGACCATGAAGTTTGGTGACCATAGGCCCAATGGTTACCGAGGAGAAGACGTTTGAAAACGTTCACGGACGACGGCGACGGACACATTGCGGTAACAATAGCTCACATGAGCTTCGCTCAGGTGAGCTAAAAACTTTAACCAAAAACTTAAACCAAAATACTTAACCAAAAACTTTACCAAACACTTAACCAAAAAACTTTAACCGGACACACATACGTACGTGCCAAAGTGCCGACTATATCGCGCTTTCCGCAAGCGGGCGCGACAAAAAAACAGTCGATTTTCAATGAAAAATGTGATTTTTCACAATTGCGAAAAGTCTGAGGGTGGTATACTTCAAAATGGTGCCATTCATCCAGCGGGTTACAGAGCATAGAACTCGTAATTGAATGTAGTTTCCGAAAAAATATGTCTGCAAAAATCCCACACGGGGGGGGGGGGGGGGGGGGAGGGTTTCCATTTCTGGCTGATAGCATATAATATTTCAATACCGTGTTATTAGTGGTGATCACTGTTTGACAGTTTATGTGCATGTGAAGACAGTGTGATTAGTTTTAATGCTTTAAATCAAGTATGTGTATCAACTTAAACACGATTGCTGTCGAAATCTGATAAAGTATAGTTATTGTAGACCAGAAATTGCATCAGACACATAAATATTGACTTTCTTTGAATAAATATCGAATTTTGTTAATATTTCAAGTTGAGAAAACGCGGTTTTCTCCCCTGACCTCAAGATTATCACAGAGCTCCAAGATAAGCGTATTTGCGTAAATACCCAATTAAAATTGCCAACCCAACCCAAATTGAAATCATAGTAGCGAGTATCAAAAAGCAATAACAAATTTGTGGTAGCTTTATCATGTTACAGAAAACAATAAACAGACCACAAATATAGCATATTTTTATTATTTTCCATGAAAACACACACATCTTGGTATTTCATTACAATTGTCTCCAAGGAGACAATTCTAATGAAATGCCAAGACATGTTGTCATTTCGAAGCAAACTATTCAATAATTTCTGTCTGTTGATGTGTAAACAGTAGTGTGATTTTATTTTACCCAATTAAAATATTGAAATACCCAATTGCTTCAGAAATGATGGAGTTAAAATACTCAATTACTAATTCCTTATCTGGAGTCCTGATATCATATAGCTATTGCTCCCAATTACTGTATATAAGTCTATTGGACGAATATAGTATACCATGACATCACCGTGTATACCCATTGGGGATGATCATTGTTTATAATTATAAAACTGGGGCGTTTTGGACTGGGGCCGTTTTGGTCAGACTGGGGCCGTTTTGGTCAATGTGGGTCATTTTGGACTGGGGCCGTTTTGACTGTAATCCCTTATTAATCACAATAAATATTTGACTCCAGGGTAGGCAAATTCTCATAAGTGAAAGAGCGTTAGTTGTAGATCAATTCTACCAAGTTTTGTTGACAATGCTACTCCATTTTATAAATAAATACATCACCATTTGACCTTCACCTTGGGCTCCTGGGCAGCATGGGTAGAATATACAATAAAAATATGGATGGTACGTGATCAATGTGTATATGAAGTTTCAAGTTGATATCCCAAGCAGTCACAGTCTTGAGAGATATAGCAATTTGAAAAACTTTAACAAAAAGTTTAGTCATTTGACCTTGGGCTCCTGGGCAGCATGGGTAGGGAAATATGGTGATCAATGTGTATATGAAGTTTCAAGTTCGCAAGAGGTCACAGAGATATAGCAATCTGAAAAACTTTAACGTAAAACTTTAACAAAAACTTTAAAGTCATTTGACCTTGACCTTGGACTTCTGGGCAGCATGGGTAGGGTATTCTCGAAGTCTGACATAGACCATATGTAGTATTCTTATTGAAGAGCGCGCTCATGCGCAGGGGGAAAATACGACTTTTCCTTAATTAATTTAACTATTTTCTGGCGTTATTAACAACAAAATTCCGGCAGTTAGATCAAGTTTAAGTTTACATTCATGAAATTTGTTTATTTATTGAAAATTCTCTTTGGTTCATTTGTTCCTGGACTAATTCTAACAGTAATATTTATGATGACGAAAATGATGATTTACAGAGCGGGAAAATGAAATTTTTCCCCCAAACAAATATGGCCGACTTGGTCACGTGATGTTAGTGTGACGTCATGCCGACTTCCAGAATACAATGCAAATATGGATGGTGATATCCCAAGCAGTCAGAGATATATAGCAATTTGAAAAACGTTAACGTAAAACTCGGACGGCGGACAAAGTAGTTTTTCGGGGAGCATAAATATGCTAAACCCAAGGTCAATGTCACGTTAAAAACATTATCGCGACTGTTAGTCTATGGTACTAGAGAGGCAGACAAAGTATACACTGTCGGAAATAGGAGAGGCACGAAGTCAGAGCTGGTAAGTTGAAGTTAACCATACACATTAAAACATATATTTAGCATCCTAATAGAATTATCAACAGTCAAAGTAGTGCAAAACAATCAGGGTGATAATTAGATAAACCATGTTAGTATGTGGTCTTTCTACTAGAAAATCAAATATAAAATAAACCTTGATCGTCAAACATCATTCTGTTGTTGTTGTTGTACATTGTGAGGATGGTATTTTTTTCCCGCGCTGACTTTTCGCGGCACTGCCTGTTCATCTTACCCCTTTCGCTGCCAAGCCAACATTCAAAAGGTGCCAAACGGTACACGTCATGACGTCGTATACGTCTCAACACAATCTCAACGAGTGAATGACGTAACGTATTCAAGCACAAGCAGTTGATGCTGAAAACGTGTTTCGACGTTACTGACGTTATACTACTGTGGAAATGGGGCTTATGTGGAAATGGCATTTCTGGCCAGTCTATACTGTTTGTTAGAAATAGGACAGGACTGAGGTGATTTAGTTACTGAATGGCAAAAGGTGTAAGGCCTGATCAGACTGTGTGGTTGATCAGGCTGATCTGAGGCTACCGATAAGCCAGATTTTTCCATTCACAGCCATTTTACCGAAATGCAATTATTGATGGAAAAAATGTTTTTACACGTTGTAATGTGATTGGTTGGTGGCTGTAATGTTCCTGGTTATTACACTGTACCACTGCTAAACAAACGAAATGACATAAGATACTCTACCTGGCTGGAAACGTACGATGTATTTATTGGCATAATGCACTGAATGGAACGAACCACCTTTTCAGTTTTAATTTTTGGATGCAAATATGACTTTTGGTAAGGAAAGTACATAATACGTCTCTGCTATTGGATATAGACTATTTCGCGATGTAAACTAGTTTAGAATCGGCTTCGCCCTCCAATTTAACTCCAGTCTCTGTGGCTGTTGAGAGATTGTGGCGAAAAATAAGCGCCTGAATTATAGACATACAACAACAGTTACCTCCTGTCTACTGTGACATTCCCGTACCGCCATAGTTACCTTCTGTCTACTGTGACATTCCAGTGCCGCCGTAGTTACCTCCTGCCTACTGTGACATTCAAGTACCGCCGTAGTTACCTCCTGTCTACTGTGACATTCTCGTACCGCCGTAGTTACCTCCTGTCTACTGTGACATTCCCTTATCGCCGTAGTTACCTCCTGTCTACTGTGACATTCCCGTACCGCCGTAGTTACCTCCTGTCTACTGTGACATTCCCGAACCGCCGTAGTTACCTCCTGTCTACTGTGACATTCAAGTACCGCCGTAGTTACCTCCTGTCTACTGTGACATTCTCGTACCGCCGTAGTTACCTCCTGTCTACTGTGACATTCCCAACCGCCGTAGTTACCTCCTGCCTACTGTGACATTCCCGTACCGCCTGATAACGCTCTATATTGCTTGTTAGAAACATGATGGATGATTCATTAATGTAATAGCGAACAGTGCATATGTAGATCAGACTGGGGGTGACGTCCCCGTACAACCGTAGTTAATTCCTGTCTACCGTGACCTCCTCTTTACTGTTACGTTCCCGTGCCGATGTAGTCACCTACTCTCTACTGTTACGCTTCTGTTCCGCTATAGTTACCTCCTGTATACGGTGACGTTCCCATACCGATGTAGTTATGTATATTGTGATGTTCTCATACCGCCGTAGTTACCTCCTGTCTACTGTGACGTTCCCATACGGCCGTAGTTACCTCCTGTCTACAGTGACGTCCCCGTACCGTCGTAGTTACCTCCCGTCTGCTGTGACGTTCATGTATCGGCATAGTTATTTCCTATCTAACGTGTCGTCCCCGTACTGCCGTAGCTACCTCCTGTATAGCTAATGTTTTGGTACTGTGGTAAATACGTCTCGTCTACTGTAACGTCCCTATACAGCTGCAGTTACTTCCCGTCTACTGTGACATTCCTGTACCGCCGTAGTTACCTCCTGTCTACTGTGACATTCCCGTACCGCCGTAGTTACCTCCCGTCTACTGTGATGGTTCTGTTCCTCCTGTTTATTGTGAGATTTCAGTACGGCCGTATCTACCTCCTGTCTACTGTGACATTCCCGTACCGCCGTAGTTACCTCCTGTATACTGTGACATTCCCGTACCGCCGTAGTTACCTCCTGTCTATTGTGACATTCCCGTACCGCGCTATTTACCTCTTGTCTACTGTGACATTCCCGTACCGCCCTAGTTACCTCCTGTCTACTGGTGACATTCCCGTACCGCCGTAGTTACCTCCTGTCTACTGTGACATTCCCGTACCACCGTAGTTACCTCCTGTCTACTGTGACATTCCCGTACAGCCGTAGTTACCTCCTGTCTACTGTGCCAGTTCCGTACCGATGTAGTTACCTCCTGTCTACTGTGACATTCCCGTACCGCCGTAGTTACCTCCTGTCTACTGTGACATTTCCGTGCCGCCGTAGTTACCTCCTGTCTACTGTGCAATTCCCGTACCGCCGTAGTTACCTCCTGTCTACTGTGACATTCTGGTACCGCCGTAGTTACCTCCCGTCTACTGTGATGGTTCTGTTCCTCCTGTTTATTGTGAGATTTCAGTACGGCCGTATCTACCTCCTGTCTACTGTGACATTCCCGTACCGCCGTAGTTACCTCCTGTATACTGTGACATTCCCGTACCGCCGTAGTTACCTCCTGTCTATTGTGACATTCCCGTACCGCCCTATTTACCTCTTGTCTACTGTGACATTCCCGTACCGCCCTAGTTACCTCCTGTCTACTGTGACATTCCCGTACCGCCGTATATAGTTACCTCCTGTCGACTGTGACATTCCCGTTCCGCCGTAGTTACCTCCTGTCTACTGTGACATTCCCGTACCGCTGTAGTTACCTGCTGTCTAATGTGACATTCCCGTACCGCCGTAGTTACCTTATATCTACTTTAACATTCCTGTGCCGCCGTTTTTACATGTACCTCCTATCTACTGTGACATTCAAGTACCGCCGTAGTTACCTCCTGTCTACTGTGACATTCCCGTACAGCCGTAGTTACCTCCTGTCTACTGTGCCATTTCCGTACCGACGTAGTTACCTCCTGTCTACTGTGACATTCCCGTACCGCCGTAGTTACCTCCTGTCTACTGTGACATTTCCGTGCCGCCGTAGTTACCTCCTGTCTACTGTGACATTCTCGTACCGCCGTATTTACCTCCTGTCTACTGTGACATTCCCTTATCGCCGTAGTTACCTCCTGTCTACTGTCACATTCCCGTACCGCCGTATTTACCTCCTGTCTACTGTGACATTCCCGTACCGCCATAGATACATCCTGTCTAATGTGACGTCCCCGTACCGCCGTAGTTACATCCTGTCTACTGTGACGTCTCCGTAACGCCGTAGTTACCTCATGTATACTGTGACGTTCTCGTACCGCCGTAGTTACCTCCTGTATAGTGTGATGTTCCCATACCGCCGTAGTTACCTCCTGTCTACCGTGCCGTCCTCGTACCGCCATATTTACATAATTACCCCCTGTATCGTGTGATGCTACCACCGTAGTTACCTCCCGTATAGTGCGATGCTCACATACTGCGGCAGTTACCCCCTGTCTACTGTGACGTTCCCATACCTCCGTAGTTACCACTGTACATAGTTCCCTCCGGTATAATGTTATGTTCCCATATCACGGCAGTTACCTCCCGTCAACTGTGACGTTCCTATTCCGCCGTAGTGAATTCCTGTATATTGTGACATTTCAGTACGGCGGCATTTACGTGTCTACTGTGACGTTCATGTACAGTCGTAGTTACCTCGTGTCTACTGTGACGTTCCCCTACCACTGTAGTTACCTCCTGTATACTGTTATATTCCCATACCTGGGCAGTTACCTCCTGTCTACTGTGACGTTCCTGTACAGCCGTAGTAACCTCGTGTCTACTGTGATGTTCCCCTACCACTATAGTTACCTCCTGTATACTGTTATGTTCCCATACCGCCGTAGTTGCATCCTGTAGACGGTGTTACCTCCAATATACTGTGACACTCTTGTACCGCCGTAGATACCTCCTGCATACTGTGACGTTCCCATACCGCCGTAGTTACCTCCTGTATACTGTGACACTCTTGTACGGCCGTAGTTACCTCCTGTGTACTCCTGTATACTGTGATGTTCCCATACCGCCGTAGTTACCTCCTGTATAATGTGACGTTCCCATACCGCCGTAGTTACATCCTGTATACTGTGACGTTCCCATGACGCCGTATTTACCTCCTGTATACTGTGATGTTCCCATATCACCGTAGTTACCTCATGTCTACTGTGACGTTCCCATACCGACGTAGTTACCTTCTGTATACTGTGACGTTCCCATACCGATGTAGTTACATCTTGTCTACTGTGACGTTCCCATACCGCCGTAGTTACCCCATGTCTACTGTGAAGTTTCCATACCGCCGTAGTTACCTCCTGTGACGTTCCCGTACCGACGTAGTTACCTTATGTTTATTGTGAAGTTCTCATACCGCCGTAATTACCTCCTGTATACTGTGACGTTCCCGTACCGCCGTAGCTACCTAATGTATTGTGACGTTCCCTACCGCTGTAGTTACCTCCTGTCTACTGTGACGTTCCCATACCGCCGTAGTTACCTCCTGTATACGGTGACGTTCCCAAACCGCCGTAGTTACCTCCCGTCTACTGTGACGTTCCCATACCGCCGTAGTTACCTCCTGTCTACTGCAACGTTCACATACAAACGTAGTTACAGTATTGAAGCGACCCAGTCAGCGAAGCATCGCTATACACAGATGTGTATTGCGTATTCATCGCTTCGAACTGATCACTCATTTTGGACAACAAAACATGTGTCATTTTGTGCACATAACTTACCACGATCTCCGATGCATGCCTGGATGTTCACAATTGTCAATAGTTTATTATCGGCATCTTCATACACCAGGAAACTTGTTTAGTTAGTTACAAGTCACAATAGTTTGCTGACATTTCCTGTGTGTGTTGAACACGGCCGCCATTTTATACTGCGTAAACCTGTTTAAGCTCGGTAATTTCGCCAAACCTCTCCGACCAATCAACGATGCGGGACAACTTTCACATTTCGTCAAAGTGGCAAAGTCCCGGTATCCTATTACACATTCCAACCAATCCACTGTGCGGAATCTGGGACAACTTTCACATGTTGTCCGCGGATTCCAAATATGGTCTCATTGTCCGAATGTTGTCCTCGGAGTCTCTACGAGCCAATCAAAGGGCTGCATCTGCGGACAACGTCCGGACGGAAGGTTATAAATAGGAGTGAAATATGTCAGTTGTCGACTTTGTCCCGAGCGACGCAACTCGAGACGCAACTCGCGTTCTCGGAACTCCCAAGGCCCAAAATATCCCCCCCCCCCCCCCCCCCCCCCCCCCCCCCCCCCCCCCCCCCCCCCCCACCCCCCCCCCCCCCCCCCCCCCCCCCCCCCCCCCCCCCCCCCCCCCCCCCCCCTCCCCCCCCCCCCCCCCCCCCCCCCATCCCCCCCCCCCCCCCCCCCCCCCCCCCCGCCCCCCCCCCCCCCGCCCCCCCCCCCCCCCTATTCCCCCCCCCCCCCCCCCCCCCCCCCCCCCCCCCCCCACTCACCGTCGATGCTTACATGGCGGTACCGAGATGTTGACGATGAACCGTTAGTCGTGGAGATTATGCGATTTGATTAAACATGGCTGAACATTATTGATTATTAATAATGGCTGGAACCATAATAATGCAATATCCCATTACCCCATCCACTTTTTCCCCATTGCGATACGATTCCCAATTTGAGCTTCATGACTCCCCCACCAAGCATTATTTCCACCCCCAGCTTCGTGATCCCCGCTGTGTGACTCCCCCACCCAGCATTATTTCCCACCCCCAGCTTCGTGATCCCCGCTGTGTGACTCCCCCACCCAGCATTATTCCCACCCCCAGCTTCGTGATCCCCGCTGTGTGACTCCCCCACCCAGCATTATTTCACCCCCAGCTTCGTGATCCCCGCTGTGTGACTCCCCCACCCAGCATTATTTCCCACCCCCAGCTTTGTGATTCCCGCTGTGTGACTTCCCCACCCAGTATTATTCCCACCCCCAGCTTCGTGATCCCCGCTGTGTGACTCCCCCACCCAGTATTATTTCCCAACCCCAGCTTCGTGATTCCCCACCATGACTTGGGTTTGCGTTAGTGTGATTTTCCGCCAGATTTTAGCATACATCTAGTCCGTGTTTACATATGCTAATATCCTTTCTTGAGCCTGCTTACTCCCACAGTCGCCTGTTGTGCTTTTGTATCTTGCCATGTGTACATCTCATATTAGTCATTATCTGTCCATAATCAGATCACCCTCATCGTTGTTATCAGAGTTTGTCACCACTCTTTAATTGTACACGTAGAGTAATACTGCATGTTAGAACTATTATCAAAATATCAGATGTTACTAAAATCTCGTCACTGTCGTCTTTTCATTGCCAAGTAGATATAGTCATTAAATTTCCCTACCCCGATTCACGAGGGCCCGCTACCAACCCCCTGCGTGAACAGGAAACTATGATTTAGCATACCCCGTATTCTTGAAGGCAGACGCAACGAAGGGTCGTTACAAATTTGGTGGCAGCGGTGGCAGATATAACATAAACCAGTAGAGCCGAAACGTACCCTTATGTTGCTTCAAGAATTACCATTGCCGTCTCTGTCCACATAGCCACTTCGGAATTTCCAATAGGGCAATACACACAAAATCACTCTTGGTAATATGCACTGCGGCGAAATGCGGAGTGAATGGAATCGATTTTCTGTTCGTAATCGAGGTTTCCTACCCCCTGGCCCATTCCCCCGTACCCATATTACCCCAAACCAGACAGTTGCGATATATAGTTCATAAAATGCCGTCTCTTGAATGTATTGGCGACGAGGACCCCGGGAATGTGTACATCCCCACTCGAGGTCGAATGTCTCCCATTGACCCCAACGGATCCAAAACAATTGCCCCGAACTTTTCTAACCAATAACCATGTCACTGTATCTGTCACGACAGGTGATGAAGTTAATTGTATGGTAACCAGTGACAGTGGATACATAAACCATAGGCGCTTGAATAATACGGAGTCGTGCGAAAATTCATGCGAATGTGAACTGCGTGCGGAGATTAAGTCTCTAAGAACTGAGGTAAAACAATTAAAATCTCAGATGAACTTGATTTTAGAGAGGCTTGACTCAAATGTACGACATGACCCGGAACTCGACAGTAGACGTACAATTAGTTACAGCGAATCGTGTCCGTTACCCTTAGATAATCGCCAGCACTTACATGTGCGAAGTCACATGCCTGTCAGAACACGTGATAGGTCCCTATCCCCGAAAAAGTATCATCCAGCCCAATCACATAGACATGATAGTAGCTCCCGCGTCCCCCAACCGCGGGAAGGTGTAAGATTATTCCATGATATACCAAATCCATGTCAATTCGTGGAAGTTAGCAATTTCGACGGAAATGGAAACTGGCATGATTATCTTGTGCAGTTCGGTATCGCTGCACACGGAAATAACTGGGATAACGAAATGAAAGCGGTCAAGTTAGCATGCAGTTTACGAGGCGATGCACTAGCTGTACTGAGTGAACTTGATCCAGATACCAGAACTGACTACAACTCGCTGGTCACGGCTCTGACCAACAGGTTTCAGCCCGAAACACAAATATTGACACAAGACTGAATTGAAACAACGTTTGAGAAAATCAGACGAACCACTACCCGAACTGGCTCACGACATTAAACGGCTTACGCGTTTATCATACCCGGCCATCCCGTATAAACACAGACGAGACATTGCGCGTGATTGCTTTGTTGAAGCGTTGAACGATTGGGATATCGAACGCTGGATCACAGTAAAAGAGCCAACGACGATAGAAGACGCTCTGAGAATCGCTATGAAATTAGAAACTGCCGCGAAAAATAACAAAGAGCGATGCTATATAAGGCAAGTTGAGAAAGGTGAAAACTACAGCGAACATAGAGAATATATACGGTCAATAAATGCAAATAGTGACAAAAACAAGTTGCTACATGATGTAGCAGAACTTATGGCCAACATTAGACGGACGAGCGCAAAACAACCCCGGACAGTGGGGCCGAGATTAAAGGCTGTGGAACGACGCGCGTGTTACAATTGCAAGCAGCGAGGGCATCTCCGGTACGCGTGTCCTCAACGTAAAACAGCGATAGTGTGTTATAATTGCACGAAACCCTGTCATAAAACATTTCAGTTTCCCGCTTCCCCATCCATTTCCCAGTTTCCCATGTCATATAAGCTCGTTCCCGAGTTTCCCCGCTTGCCCACCCCACACCCCTCGTTCCAGTGTATAAATACTCGTGCCCGAGTTTCCCCGCTTCCCCACCCCATATACCCCACATCCCAGTTTCCCACTGTATAAAAACTCGTGCCCGAGTTTCCCTCATATCCCCACCACATACACCCCCTCATCCAAGTTTCCGCACCCCATTACACCCTCACCCCTCCCCCCAGTGAGACTGTGCATGGCCAATGGTGATGTTGGTGGCAACCTAACTCTGTCCGAATTTAACGATGCTGGCATACACCATGTACACTGACCATTGCAAGTCTACTCCATCCCCTGCCCAGGCCACCCAACCCCACAAATCAAATACAAATAATGAGTTTGAAACAAATACTAACCATCTGCGAGTATTCGGTGCGGACACTATATCCCAGGAGGCGTACGTTTCCTATACGACATGACGACGAGACGTAGGAGGAAACGGGCGATGACGACGAGACGACGAAATGACGCGTGACACCGCCCCACACGTATATCGGGCGTGAGACGAACCACGATGCGATGTTCACAGACGACGCAAATGCTGACGAGCGATTACCCGATGAGGACCACCCGTGGAAACGCTACAACGCGATAGCTACTAACGACGATGACGACGGAGAATTTGCCAGATATGGTCCATCGGTAGAACCAACATACGCGAGGAGAGACTTTCCGCGAAATGAGACCTTAACGAACGCGTGTGATATAATTTCGCTATAAGAGCCGTAGTGCAGGACGTCACTATGGAACAGGCACATTTTACATAGGACAAATATGTGCGCTTATACCCAATATAAACTTTCGTTTTCGCGTAAATATTAAATGCCCGCGTACATGTAGAGATTTTATTCTCATTAAGAGATTCTGGAATCGTGTAATTATAAGCTAGGAAATATTGAAATAGGAACAATAGATATAGAACACACTGTATTAATTTTTATTAGGATCAGAGTGATAGTACTCTGCCCCGGATATGACAGTGCCATGCCGTTGGAACTGTCATATCTATCAAATATGCTTGGCGTACACTATCATTGAGTATGGAGGTCAAGTGTATCCTGCAAATGACATGGTATGCACATTTTTCTCTTGTGTGTGTGGGATTGAATGTATGTGGTATGAATGCGCGTGGCCACGCAGAGAGTGTGAATTTCTATGTATATTTTTAGTGTGCATATTTGTCATTCAATGGAGACACTTGAACTGCGATTCTACATGATGTACATATTTTTACTAGATTGCTAATTAAGAGAAACAGACAGAAACAGTTATTTCATGTTGCGTGAAGTAACAGAGCATACATGCAAATGGTAAGATGCATGTCCGATATTTAATTCAGAGGACGTACATGTATACTGCTGTATTATTGCTGAAGGTAGAGCAAATGAGTTAAACTGTGTTATTTGTAAGTTTCCCTGTGTTGTCATCCTGTTGGCATTCAGATTTGCATCCATGTCTGGTCATCTGTGATTCGAAATGTGCATATGGCCACGAATGTATGGTTGGCGGTCTGAATGACAACGGCGACACCATCGATTAATTTCAATTAGCAGTTTAATGAGGTAACTGGAAATAAATAGAATGGATATAGAGTAAGGATTGGTATCCGAGTGTTTTGCGTCGACGTTGACTCATTGATGTTCAGGTTTTCATATTCTACGAGCGTAGATACATTTTAATATAGCTTTCCATTGTTCATGTGACTATTAGCATATATGAGGTGTACTAGTTCACATGGTAATGTTGATGAGTACTGAACATACGTTTGATTAGAGGTAGAAAGGAACACATAATTGAATCAAATACAATGTTCTGCAGTCTTGGGTAAAATGTACAGAAGCTGACTGCAAAGCATTGATACATGTGTGTGGCATGTTAGAAGTATTTGGTGATATATCTCATTTTATGTAAATAGCTATATGTTTTACAACAAATTGGTGACATTCAGGTTGTGCAGCATGTATTAAATCATCACATTTTTTTCACGAGTTCGAGGACGAACTCTGGTCGAACAGGCGGGGTAATGAAGCGACGCAGCCAGCGAAGCATCGCTATACACAGATGTGTATTGCGTTTTCATCGCTTCGAACTGATCACTCATTTTGGACAACAAAACATGTCTGTCATTTTGTGCACATAACTTACCACGATCTCCGATGCATGCCTGGATGTTCACAATTGTCAATAGTTTATTATCGGCATCTTCATACACCAGGAAACTTGTTTAGTTAGTTACAAGTCACAATAGTTTGTTGACATTTCGCGTGTGTGTTGAACACGGCCGCCATTTTATACTGCGTAAACCTGTTGAAGCTCGGTAATTTCCGCCAAACCTCTCTGACCAATCAACGATGCGGGACAACTTTCACATTTCGTAAAAGTGGCAAAGTCCCGGTATCCTATTACACATTCCAACCAATCCACTATGCGGAATCTGGGACAACTTTCACATGTTGTCCGCGGATTCCAAATATGGTCTCATTGTCCGAATGGTGTCCTCGGAGTCTCTACGAGCCAATCAAAGGGCTGCATCTGCGGACAACGTCCGGACGGAAGGTTATAAATAGGAGTGAAATATGTCAGTTGTCGACTTTGTCCCGAGCGACGCAACTCGAGACGCAACTCGCGTCTCAGAACTCCCAAGGCCCAAATATACCCCCCCCCCCACTAAACATTACTCACCAACGATGTTACCAATGGTCCGTTAGTCGTGAGATGTGATGATTTGAACGTCAGTCTGGCATTATTGATTATTAATATTGGCTGGAACCATAATAATGCCAATATCCCATTACCCCACCCACTTTTTCCCCATTGCGATACGATTCCCAATTTGTAGCTTCATGACTCCCCCACCCAGCATTATTTCCCACCCCCACCCAGCTTCGTGATACCCCGCTGTGTGTGACTCCCCCACCAGCATTATTTCCACCCCCACCCCCAGCTTCGTGATCCCCGCTGTGTGACGTCCCCCACAGCATATTTCCCCCGCTTCGTGATCCCCGCTGTGTGGACTCCCCACCCAGCATTATTTCCCACCCCCAGCTTCGTGATCCCCGCTGTGTGACTCCCCACCCAGCATTTATTTCCACCCCCAGCTTCGTGATCCCCGCTGTGTGACTCCCCACCCAGCATTATTTCCCACCCCCAGCTTCGTGATCCCCGCTGTGTGACTCCACCCACCCAGCATTATTCCCACCCCCAGCTTCGTGATCCCCGCTGTGTGATCCCACCCAGCATTATTTTCCACCCCTTAGCTTCGTGATCCCCAGCTGTGTGACTCCCCCACCCAGCATTATTTCCCACCCCCAGCTTCGTGATCCCCGCTGTGTGACTCCCCCACCCAGCATTATTCCCACCCCCAGCTTCGTGATCCCCGCTGTGTGACTGCCCCACCCAGCATTATTTCCACCCCCAGCTTCGTGATCCCGCTGTGTGACTCCCCCACCCAGCATTATTTCCCACCCCAGCTTCGTGATCCCCGCTGTGTGACTCCCCACCCAGCATTATTTCCCACCCCCAGCTTCGTGATTCCCGCTGTGTGACTTCCCCACCCAACATTATTCCCACCCCCAGCTTCGTGATCCCCGCTGTGTGACTCCCCCACCCATCCCAGCTTATTTCCCAAACCCAGCTTCGTGATTCCCCACCATGACTTGGGTTGCGTTAGTGTGATTTTCCGCCAGATTTTAGCATAAATCTTAGTCCGTGTTTACATGTGCTAATATCCTTTCTTGAGTCTGCTTACTCCCACAGTCGCCTGTTGTGCTTTTGTATCTTGCCATGTGTACATCTCATATTAGTCATTATCTGTCCATAATCAGATCACCCTCATCGTTGTTATCAGAGTTTGTCACCACTCTTTAATTGTACACGTAGAGTAATACTGCATGTTAGAACTATTATCAAAATATCAGATGTTACTAAAATCTCGTCACTGTCGTCTTTTCATTGCCAAGTAGATATATAGTCATTAAATTTCCCTACCCCGATTCACGAGGGCCCGCTACCAACCTCCTGCGTGAACAGGAAACTATGATTTAGCCTACACCGTATTCTTGAAGGCAGACGCAACGAAGGGTCGTTACAGTATATATACAGTGACGTTCCCCTACCACTGTAGTTACCTCCTGTATAGTGCGATGTACCCATACCGCGGCAGTTACTTCCTGTTCACTGTGACGTTCCCATACCGCCGTAGTTACCACCTGTCTGCTGTGACGTTCCCCTACCACTG
Source organism: Conchocele bisecta (assembly GCA_029237695.1). Lineage (NCBI taxonomy): Eukaryota > Metazoa > Mollusca > Bivalvia > Lucinida > Thyasiridae > Conchocele > Conchocele bisecta. The sequence goes on from CM055276.1 coordinate 25,380,415, forward strand.
AAGTTACCTTCTGTATACTGTTATGTTCCCATACCGCGGCAGTTACCTCTCGTCTACTGTGACGTTCCTGTACATCCGTAGTTATCTCGTGTCTACTGTGACGTTCCCTTACAACTGTAGTTACCTGCTGTATCCCGGTATGTTCCCATTCCGTCGTAGTTACCTCCTGTATGCTGTGACACTCTCGTACCGCCGTAGTTACCTCCTGTATACTGTGACGTTGCCATACCGCCGTAGCTACCTCCTGTATACTGTGACGTTCCCATACCACCGTAGTTACCTCCTGTATACTGTGACGTTCCCGTACCGCCGTAGTTACCTCCTGTATACTGTGACGTTCCCATACCGCCGTAGTTACCTCGAGTATACTATGACGTTCCCGTACAGCCGTAGTTACCTCCTGTATACAGTGACGTTCCTATACCGCCGTAGTTACCTCCAGTATACTATGACGTTCCCTTACTGCCGTAGTTACCTCCTGTATTGTATACAGTGACGTTCCCAATACCGCCGTAGTTACCTCCTGTATACTGTGATGTTCCCATAGCGCCATAGTTACCTCCAGTATACTATGACGTTCCCGTACTGCCGTACTTACCTCCTGTATACAGTGACGTTCCCATACCGCCGTAGTTACCTCCTGTATACTGTGCCGTTCCCATACCGCCGTAGTTACCTCATGTGTACTGTGACGTCCCCGTACCGCCGTAGTTACCTCCTGTATACTGTGACGTCCCCATACCGCCGTAGTTACCTTATGTATATTGTGACGTTCCCATACCGTTGTAGTTACCTCCTGTATACTGTGACGTTCCCATACCGCCGTAGTTACCTCATGTCTACTGTGATGTCTACTGTGACGTTCCCATACCGCCGTAGTTACATCCTGTGACGTTCCCGTACCGACGTATTTACCTCCTGTCTACTGTGATGTTCACTCCGCCGTATTACCTCCTGTATAGTGACTTTCCCGTCCGCCGTAGTTACCTCATTTATTGTGCGTTCCCTACCGCCCGTAGTTACCCCTGTCTTCTATGATTCCCATCCGCCATAGTTAATCCTGTACTGTGACGTTCCCTACCGCCGTATTACATGTCTACTGTGACGTTCCCTACCGAGTGTTACCGTCTGTTTATTGTGATGTTTACCGCCGAAGTTACCATGTCTACTGACTTCCCTACCGCTGTGTTACCTTGTATACTGTGATGTTCCAATACCGTAGTAATCCATGTTATTATGTGCCGCGTTCCCTACCGCCGTAGTTACCCCTGTATACTGACCTTCCCACCGCCGTAGTTACCCCATCTCTGTGCGTTCCCATGAGGCCGTGTTACATCCTGCGCCGTCCGACGTAGTTATGTCCTGTCTACTGTGATGTTCACATACCACCGTAATTACCTCCTGTATACTGTGACGTTCCTGTACCGCCGTAGTTACCTCATTTATTGTGACGTTCCCTACCGCCGTAGTTACCTCCTTTCTAGTATGACATTCCCATACCGCCATAGTTACCTCCTGTATACTGTGACGTTCCCAAACCGCCGTAGTTACCTCCTGTCTACTGTGACGTTCCCATACCGCCGTAGTTATTTCCTGTCTACTGTGACGTTCCCATACCGACGTAGTTACCGTCTGTTTACTGTGACGTTCCCATACCGCCGTAGTTACCTCCTGTCTACTGTGACGTTCCCATACCGATGTGAGTTACATCCTGTCTACTGTGACGTTCGCATACCGCCGTAGTTACCCCATGTCTACTGTGATGTTCCCATACCGCTGTAGTTACCTCCTGCATACTGTAATGTTCCCATACCGCCGTAGTTACCTCTTGTCTACTGTGACGTTCCCATAGCGCCGTAGTTACCTCCTGTCTACTGTAACGTTCCAATACCTATGTAGTTACCTCCATACCGCCGTAGTTACCCCATGTTTACTGTGACGTTCCATACCGCCGTAGTTACCTGCTGTGATGTTCCAGTACCGACGTAGTTATCTCCTGTCTACTGTGATGTTCACATACCACCGTAATTGCCTCCTGTATATTATGATGTTCCCCTACCGCCGTAGTTACCTCATGTACTCCGACGTTCCCTACCGCCCTAGTTACGTCATGTATACTTTTATGTTTCCATACCGCCGTAGTTACCTCCTGTATACTGTGACGTTCCAATACCGCCGTAGTTACCTCCTGTATACTGTGACGTTCGCTACCGCCGTAGTTACCTCATGTCTACTGTGACGTTCCCATACCGCGGTAATTACCTCCTGTATACTGTGACATGCCCATACCGCCGTAGTTACCTCCTGTCTGCTGTGACGTTCCCATACCGCTGTAGGTACCTCATGTATACTGTGATGTTTTTATACCGTCATAGTTACCTCCTGTATATTGTGACGTTCTCATATCGCCATAGTTACCTACCTCCTGTCTACTGTGACGTTCCCATACCGCCGTAGTTACCTCCTTTATACTGTGATGTTCCCATACCGCCATCCTGTTACGTTCCCATACCGCCGTAGTTACCTCCTGTCTACTGTGACGTTCCCAAACCGCCGTAGTTTCCTCATGTCTACTGTGACGTTTCCAAACCGCCGTAGTTTCCTCATGTTTACTGTGACGTTCCCATACCGCAGGAGTTACCTACCTCCTGTCTACTGTGACGTTCCCATACCGCCGTAATTACCTCCCGTCTACTGTGACGTTCCCATACCGCCGTAGTTACCTCCTTTCTACTGTGACGTTCCCATACCGCCGTAGTTACCTCCTGTCTACTGTGATTTTCCCATACCGTCGTGGTTACTCGCTACCTCTTGTATGCTGTTACGTTCCTGTACCGCCGTAGTTACCCCTCGTCTTCTGTGACGTTTCTGTTCTGCCGTAGTTAAATGTGGACATTCTATTCCGCACTTGCTCTGAACATTGCGTCAACTTTTGACGTCATTTACGTGAAATATCATATATTTTGTAAATATTTTTCATAATGAGATATGGAACAAATCACAGGACTTGTTTCATAGGAGAACCACAGGAGAGTATTACCCCGACATTTCTGTCTGTAACGCAGGACGGGTTAACCCTTGCTACGCTGAATGTTCTTTTGTCGTCTGCCGGAAATGTTTTATTTTCAATATTTCTCGACAAAAACCTGTTTTGACAGCCATGAAGTCCACTGGAGACGATTCTCATGTGCTGTAAAAACAGGTTTTTTTGTTAAGAATTAAAGCAAACATGAAAAACAGCAGATGACATATTCCGTCTCCAGCGTAGTAAGGGTTAATGCGAGCATATGTATTGAACAGGGTGAAAGGAATGTGGTTGTTCAACTGAAATACGTTGCTTATTTGAAACATATTTATTTCAATGTTCACAATAAATGAAAACATGGCGAATAATTACATAAACTATCTACATGTATATGTCACAGGGCGAGACAAATGTGCACAGGGCGAGACAAATGTGCACAGGCTAACCGGGCACAGGTACACACTTCCTCCCCATAGTGAGTGGAACCTCTCTAAACCGGACACAGAGGACGCATTTGTTTGACTACGGTAATTTGATTGGTTTCACCGACATTTGTGTCTGATGTTAAAGATACATGCACATTGAGTAGGTTATACTATAGGGAGATAGTTTTGTATATTCTGTAGACATTTTCTGGCAAAATACACATTCATTCACCATTACCCCACGTATTGATTGGCATTATTATACATTTGATATCAGGCGCTGGCGATAACCGTGTTTCCTTAAAACGTTAACGGACATTACTATTTATTCTCTGTATTTATATTTTGATGTGCAATGATCATACATGTACTTCATAATCTGGCGAAAAACAATTAAAAATTGGATATGAAAATAGCCTGATACCATCGCGCGTCACTATCAGCAAAATAAATATTACTAAATGAAATCTGTAAATTGGGCACTCGTAATTTTTAGAACTTGTGGAATAGTGACACAATTATACACTCATTTAATTCCTATAAAGAACATTTTGTGCCTACTGAGTGGGCATGTACCTTTAATGTCTGTTCATGATTACAAAGCATGGAAACATATCCTATGGCGCTCATATTCAAGACTTACAGTGGAACCGGCTTAAACCGGACACCCTGGGAGTCCCACAGGGTGCCCGGTTTAGAGAGATGCCACTGTACATGTATACCAACCGTGACATACTCCCTCGCCAAATTGAAATTCGTTCCCAAATTCCATTTTTAAATCGTCTATGAATTGCATATAGTTGATACATTTTAGAAAGTATCCATCAGTCACCGTCCATCGCTGGGAGCCAAATGTCACAGGGCGAGAAAAATGTGCACCGGACCGGGACTCAAACACGGGCCGTCTGATCTTTATTTATTCAATATGGACGTCACATAGGACTGCCAATACAGTTTCTAACTATTTTGATGAAGACCATGTGGTCGAAAATTTAATAAAAAGAGTGACTTTAAAATAATATGTATTAAATGTGCTTCCTTCGGAGGTTAGTGGAAGTTACTATATACATGTACATGGGCGTCGCCAGCAGTTTTGAACAGGGGGTTCGACTTTCGGTTATGAAGCAACCAAAGTCTGTCAGGGGTCTAAAGTTTGCCCCTGGACCGTTTACATATGAGACACGCCATGTGATTTTGTACCTCCGGACATCTGCGTAATTTCATGAAGTACGTTTACAAAATTTACAATATTTTCCGTAAAATGGCGTCAAAAATTGACACAATTTTCAGAGTACATGCGGAAGTATATTACTCTGAACATTTGGTGATCTTTTGACTCTATTTATGAAATATATTGTAAAGTTTGTACACGTATTTAATGAAATACAGCTGTACACACATGTTCGAATGTACAAAATCACATGGCGTGTTCAAATATTATTATTTCGGTTGCTTCAATGCCCCGGAAATTTTTAGATTTCCAGAAGGAAAATGATGCATTCGGGTATGTTTGGACAACAACTAACTCCTGGGCAAAGAGTTTGGGGTGAATTTAAGAAGCATATTTCTGAGAACTGGCATATTGCAATGCGTTTGGCGTCGATTGACTGTGTTTTGTAGTACCTAGGGCATTTGAATAAGATAATGTCTGCTCGTTCAAGCACTGAAAATGGCTATCGCGAACTCATTCATATAAACAATCCTGCTGGCTAAAAATAAGGAGATTGTCCGAATCCATCAAACCTCGCCTGACGACGCCCAAACTTGCAGAGAGTATGTTTGTAAAACATGGGTCGAATGTAGGCCCCTGGCATACTGAATCATAACAAAGAAACATGAACACACGTTTGACCGAGTGATTGCGCGAGTGTGTCCACGTGTATCAGGTGTGTGAACATTTAAAGTAATGCGTCAAGTCATATTGCAGTTATACAGTGCAACCCCTCTACAACAGCCACCCATGAACAAATGTCTGTTGTAGAGAGGTGGCTGTTGTAGGGAGGTTAACGCTGAATTAAATTTTGTCGTCCGCTGTTTATTTATTTTCTTCGATAATTATCATCAAAAACATGGTTTGGCAACATTTTAGAATCATTTCCTGGAAATGATTCTAAAATGCTGTAAAAATATGTTTTTATTGAGAAAGAAGGCAAAGCAACAGCAGGCGACACTTTTCGTGCTCAGCAGTCTAAGGGTTAGACACAGAGGAAATCATCCATTTGTGATATAAAATAGTGGTTGTTATAGAGAGGGTGTTGTTGTAGAGAGGTGGCCGTTCGGGGCGGTTCGAATTTAACATGATGGAGAAACTATTACCTTCTTTTCGACGCAAACGACCACTGACGGATGTATGAACGGACGGACGAACGGAACCTCAAGAGCAAAGCAATATGCCCCCTTACTATCGCATAGGGGGTTAACAATGAATTGTACAAGGCGCGTGATGCCCATAATGCGTGATGCCATGTGATTGTAAACGGGGATATTACATTTATAGTTGGGCCATGGACTTTGAAAACCTGCCTCAGAAATCCAGATAAGAAATATAAATTGTATGGCAGAAAACAATAAACAGACCACAAATACAGCATATACTCCAAGGAGACAATTCTAATGAAATGCCAAGACATGTTTTCATTTCGAAGCAAACTATTCAATAATTGCTGTCTGTTGCTGTGTTAACAGTAGTGTGATTTTATTTTACCCAATTAAATTGTGCGATTAAATTGTCTGTCGTGACGCACAGGACGGGTATACCTGTAGGTTTGATCAAATGTTCGATTGGAAACAATGTTTTGTCTATGCAAAATGTTTCTTTACGGGCCGGGACGACGTAAAAGTGTATTTTGAACCCGATGTTTACTCCGTTATATAGCAGTATCGGCCTCGGAAATGTTGCGGTTCTTTCCCGACCTAGCAATGATGATAATGTTTTTTTAAACAAAACAATCGATAGCTCGAAAACTTGTTGACATAGCGCATCGGGGAATATATCGTTGTGCGGAATACTAACATTGTCCCAACTTCTGCAATAGGCGACAATGATATAACTCGGTTGACGTTTCGTGAGAGTCCGTTGTCTCGAGGACGTACGGGTTCGGCCTATTAAAAACTTAGGCCAAAACAAAAAAAGGTTTGTTTCCTGTTACGGGCCCGAAAAAGATAGGGTCGGTAGGTAGGGATTTTTTTGTTTGTTTTTGTTTACATTACTTTTTACTGTATGAATTCATTGTAATTTAGTCAGACCGGGTCGGTGAATCAATTTTTGACACTGCTGTTAATATACCTACTGCCCTGTGGGGGTGGGGGGCGTGATCACCACAAAATGTAGGGAGGGTGACGAACAAAAGAAATGTAGGGGATGGACTGTGTCACATGAATATCTCTTCCACAGGGGAGTATGTATGTTTACTGGAATAGTCCAATATTGAAGCATTAATATTTGACAGGAAAAATAGTCAAAAGTCATAGTGTATCAAGAATCAATTGTTAGACACACTAAGGTAAACAATTACACAAATGCAACAGCTATTTTTTTTTAATTTCATCTCATATTAGGAAATAACTTATTTTACCTTAAAAAATTTCATGCCGCGAAAACACATGACACACAATTCTAACGCTGTAAATCGCCAACACTTACAGAGCAAGTGACCTTAAATGGCGTAAATTTGGTGTGGAACATGTAAATGCCATTTATCGACGAGCCATGGTCCAAAAACATCGCAGAGCAATCAAACTGTTGCTCTCGCCGGCCACGTTGGATACGGGACAGGTAAAACACGCGGTCACGACAACATTTTCCGGGACCGATGTAAAATTGACAACAAAAGAATTACAGTCGGGGGTAAAACTAGACGGTCGGTCGCGTAACAGGAAACAAACTTTTTTTTTTACGCCTTATCAACCTTCTATAATGGAGTATATGGAGGGAGTAAAACAAATAATTTTAGCTTATTTTTCTTTCATTTATTGATGCTTTTAGTCATATTTAATGTATTTATATACCTCGGTCCGTTACTTCAACCTGTGAGCCACATGTATGTGTGTATGCATGCACTTACTATACTGAGCAAAACTAGAAACGTCCCTCCATGTTTAAGGAAAGATTCATCAAAAACCAAAAGGGTTACTTTTAAAAATCAAAATGGAAAAACAATTTCATTCATTTCTGTATCAAAGCCAATAAATTGCATTTGGATATCTTGTTAAATATTCGAGAGATAACCGGCCAAGGGCGGTAGGGGTCAAAATCAAAAATCACAAAAACTCAGAAATGTGTTACTTAATGTTTAGAGATGGAATTTCAATAAGTAATGTGGCAAATTCAGTAATTCTCGTTAGTACCGAGTGTAGCCACCATTTGCATGAATGCATGCAATGATCCTACGCCGCATCGACGTGACGTAACGCAATACCAGTGCGTTGGGCAAATTCCTCCATTCCCGTTGTAACGCCCGTGTAAGATCGCGAACATTGTCAATCTGATGGTTAGCTCGTGCTTTGCGGCCCAGCTCATCCCTATGTGCTCAATGGGATTGAGATCCGGGGAGACCGCGGGGCCATGGCATGACGTCGACGTTGTTTTGCTGTAAGTATTGAGTGGTGACCCTGGCTACGTGAGGGCGGGCATTGTCGTGCATCAATGTCACACCAGGACCATGCTGACGGATAAATGGTAAGGCATGTGCATTTAGCACATCCGCAACATAACGTTGTGCATTGATGTTGCCCTGTACAACAACCAAATCTGTCTTCCGGTTTCCCATGATCCCACCCCAGACCATTACGCTCCCTCCCCCAAACCTGTTCTTCTCAACAATGCAACAATCGATGAATCTTTCATTTTTACGCCTGTATACCCGTAATCTTCCGTCAGCATGACTAACTGTGAACCGAGATTCATCGGTGAACAAAAACTCGGTTCCAGTCAGCCCTTCTCCAGTTCAGATGACGTCGCGCCCATAACAGTCTGGCAGCACGGTGACGTTGGGTCATTATCTGACCAGTGTACGGGCGGCGTGCCCGGATTGGTTGGGCGTTACGACGTAACCGGTTGCGAATGGTCTGCCCTGAGACACCGTATCGCCTAGCAGTGACTGTGGCTGCCAATCGACGTTGACGTAAGTGCGTCAACGTAATGTAACGATCGGCTCTAGCCGTCGTTACACGAGGCCTACCAGGTCGCTGCCGGTCGTGAACAGCCCCAGTCTGCTGGTACCGGGCTGCAAGACGATCAATCGTCTTCCGACAGCAACCAAACCGAGGCGCGACCGCTCTGGCGGCCATCCCACCCGCAAGCATCCCAATTGCCTGATTTCGCTCGTTTTCGGAAAGCCGTGGCATATCGAAAACAGTGAAAAATTAATTTTTTTTTTTAATTTTCCGAATAGCCCCTATCGCATGAATGGTACGACATGAACTGAATCACCTTATCGATGACAAGTATAGCGTGCACGTGCCAAAAGTGGAAATCAACGTTCCGGTCACTGGCCGCTATGTAAACCGTGTGTATCGGCTAAACTCTACACGATCGTATTCTGAACATCGCCACGGTTTAAAATACATGTACTTTGAACATGTGGTACATACATAGACAGAGCTACACCGGCTATAAAACAGGGACGTTTCTAGTTTTGTTGAGTATACATACAAATGGTTTTAACCCTTAGGCCGCTACACACAGCAATACAAACATGTTTTGACAGCACTTCAGAAAATTTTCCAATGGAACAGATTCTGAAGTGCTGTCAAATCATGTTGTAAATTATTCTAAAGTGCTGTCAAAGCATTTTTTTGATGATAAAAATGGAAAATAGAAAATAAAAATGATTTAACGCATTTGCCTTACAAAACCTTACAAACAAGATGAGCATAAGACGTGGTCGTATGCAAAACAAAGCACCATCCCTAGACACACATTGTGGCCAAATATTATCAACATCGGTGAAGCGGTTCATAAGTTATTAAATCAAAGTACTGAAATATGTTGTCTCCTCAAAAACTGATCACTTGCGGAACTAGAAACTGAAATTATCTCCTCAATGTACTGTGATGGTGCAAACTCATTCCCATCCATACGTTTTCTCGAATGAATTACTGTTTGAAGCTCCCAGAAAAGAAATGTACGAAACTGGCGGCTAACTGGTCACTGCTGCCTAACTGTGAGCACTAAATATAATAGCCGCTGTATTCGTACGCACGAAATGTCTTGACTCGTATTTTCCAGAATTTAACTGAGCCCAAAACTGTGAAAACTATAGAGAATAGCATAATTATGTAGAGTTTTAGATGCAAAGCAAAACAGACCAAAACGTCGTCAGTCACAATGACATATATGAGCATGTGGATACATCAGTGATTCCGTGTTCAAACCAGTCCGTTAGAGCATGAGGCGCAACATTTGTGCTGATAGAAATGATAGTGACACAGTCTGGCCTGTACAACTACACGGAAGTTACGGTACTTGTCCCGGCAGCCGCGCTCTGAAATATACGGGAGTGGTTTAATACACATCTGTATCCATTTTACATTATCACATCTTTGATACATTTTCGAGTTTTGTTTCATCTCCTCGTACATGCACGGTGATCTAAATTTCTCTGTTTCACACTAATACAATTAGCTTACCATATTCTTGACACTTTTCTAAATAGATGCCCCTTCAGTTTTATGTTTTATGCCGTTGAAAAGAAAAAAATGTAAATGTAAAGCTATATTTACGTCATGTAAATGTACGTAACGGAAATGACATTTCTGAGACCCCTGGTCCCTCACCTGACTCCACCTGACTCATCTCTCACCTGACTCCATGAACACCAGAGGAGAATGTGACATTGAGTTCATATGTGTTTTAAAACATTTGAACTATTTTTAGATGGTGGTCATCTTCGATTAAGCGAGGACTCTCATTTTACCAAATCTGAAAATGCTTCACCCAAGGACCATAACTGTGAATTTTGGCCACCATGGGCCAAGCGGTTCGTGTGAAGAAGAATTTTGAAATCTCTAATAAAAGAACAATGAAGTTTGGCCAGCATCGGCCATGTGGTTCCTGAGAAAAAGACGTTCAAAATCTTGAATAAATGAACCTTTTGGCGGCCATCATGGATGACGTAATTATCCGATTTTGGCAAATAATTCACCAGAGCGATCGCCTCGCTGATACCTTCAATTTGATATATGACATGACCATAATCGGTCGAAAATAAAATTTGACCCCTAGGGCGATGCCATGTTTGATCCCGGGGTCACCATTTTAACAACTTTGAAAGAGCATTGTATATCAATCATTCCTACCAAGTTTCGTCGAAATCCGGCGAGCGGTTCATGAGAAGATTTTTTAGAACTTATGCTATTTTTAGATGGCGGCCATCTTGGATTAGCGATGACCTCCATTTTAACAAATCTGAAAAGGTTTCACCCATGGACCATAACTGTGAAGTTTGGCCACCATGGGCCAAGCGGTTCGTGAAGAAGAATTTTGAAATCTCTAATAAAAGAACAACCTTTTGACTGCGGCGGCCATCTTTAATGACATAACCATCCGATTTGGACAAAAAATGTACCAGGGTGATCGCCTCGTTGACACCTTCAATTTGATAAATGACATGACTATATTCGGTCAAAAATAAAATTTGACCCCACGGGCAACGTCCATTTTTGACCCCGGGGTCACCATTTTAACAACTTTGAAAGAGCATTGTACAGCAATTATTCCTACCAAGTTTCGTCGAAATCCGGCTGGCGGTTCATGAGAAGAAGATTTTTTAAGAATGTATGCTATTTTCAGATGGCGGCCATCTTGGATTAGCGATGACCTCCATTTAAAACAAATCTGAAAAGGCTTCACCCATGGAACATAACTTTTAAGTTTGGCTACCATGGGCCAAGCGGTTCGTGTGAAGAAGAATTTTGAAATCTCTAATAAAAGAACGATCTTTTGACCTTTCGGCGGCCATCTTGGATGACATAACCATCCGATTTCGACAATAAAATTAACCAGAGTCATCGCCTCGTTGATACCTTCGATTTGATATACGACATGACCATATTCGGTCAAAAATAAAATTTGACCCCACGGGCCACGCCCATTTTTGACCCCGGGGTCACAATTTTAACAATTTTGAAAGAGCATTGTACATCGATCATTCCTACCAAGTTTTGTCGAAATCTGGCAAGCTGTTCATAAGAAGAAGATTTTTTAAGAATGTATGCTATTTTTAGACGCCGGCCATCTTGGATTAGCGATGACCTCCATTTTAACAAATCTGAAAAGGCTTCACCCATGGACCATAACTGTGAAGATTGGCCACCATGGGCCAAGCGGTTCGTGTGAAGAAGAATTTTGAAATCTCTAATAAAACAACGACCTTTTGACCTTTCGGCGGCCATCTTGGATGACATAACCATCCGATTTCGACAATAAAATTAACCAGAGTCATCGCCTCGTTGATACCTTCGATTTGATATACGACATGACCATATTCGGTCAAAAATAAAATTTGACCCCAATTTGACCCCACGGGCAACACCCATTTTTTACCCCGGGGTGACCATTTTAACAACTTTGAAAGAGCATTGTACATCGATCATTCCAACCAAGTTTTGTCGAAATCCGGTAGGCGGTTCTCGAGAAGATTTTTGAAGAATTTGTGCTATTTTTAGACGGCGGCCATCTTGGATTACGTATTGACGTCAGCTTAACAATTTTGTAATCCCCCTACCTAAGGACAATGACCATGAAGTTTGGTGACTATAGGCCCAATGGTTACCGAGGAGAAGACGTTTGAAAATGTTCATGGACGACGGACGGACGGGCGGACGGACGGACGGACGGACATATTGCGGTAACAATAGCTCACATGAGCTTCGCTCAGATGAGCTAAAAATATCATGCCTCATTTGCATATGAAAATAGCCTGATACCACAACGAGTCACTAAATGATTATATTTGTATAGCGGGCACTCGTAATTTTCAGAACTGATGGAATAGTGACACAATTATGTACACTTATTTAATACCTTTTATATATTGCATAGGAAATTAAATCGTGTTCGTTAAAAAGTATTTACAACCATACTGGATCTAATTATCGGATGTATTTGCGTATTTAGAAGCCAAAACATCAACAGTGTATCGCCTGCGGTCAAACTTGAGGATTAGCAACGGGTCCCAATGAACCGAATTACACAACTGGCACACGGCAAACATGTGTATTGTGTTTTGCAATACACACATGTGTATTGTGTTTTGCAATACACAGGTGTGTCGCATACCAATCATATATACATGTATATACACTTGGATACTTGACTAGCCCCTAATGATATACATGTAAGTCCCATTACTCCATTCACAGATAGATAGTTTATTTACGACTCACCAATTCTACAATACTACATAAAACTAAATATACATGTATACAAAGTACAATTGCCATTCTTGTTATATTGTGTTGTAGTATTGTGTCCTTGACAATCAAGTCGTGGATGTCTCAAGTAAGAGCAAGATGTTCTCTCTAATACTATTTAATATGGTGTGTGGCTTCAGCCGCTGTGAGAGCTATACATGTATATACATACAGGATAGATTACATGGTATAGAATGGCTACATGTCTAAGCAAATACAATATGTTACAATTCTCAAAAGAATAACATACGGTACTGTCTGTTCCACGTTTTGCTGCCAACGAACTTTGGACCATTAAACACATTAAATCTAAAAAATCTTTTACTTTTTCATCAATGACAAAACATTATTTGATGAAATTCCATCAAATATTGATTTTATTGCGAATTTACGATTTTCCTATGGGAATTTAACATGGGGAGTCAATTTTCAAAACTTTCTGTTTTTTTATCCTGAAGGATCAAAAAACGAAAAAATTTGGAAATGGGGTCCGAAACCTTTTTTGTTATTGATAAAAAACTACTTACTTTTAAATATTTTTTAGATTTAATGTGTTTAATAGCCAAAAGGTCGTCGGCAGCCAAATGTGGAACAGACAGTAGTTATGATTATGCCAACCAATATTACATTTTCACACAGTTACGTCTATTAGTAGAGTCACAATCACGTAACATTCTCATTCTTGATAAATTATACGTAAACTGCAAATTTTCATTTTCATTATATATTTATTATTCATAAAATATATTTAACCCAAGAACATTAGCCACACTAGTTATTCTGGGTGTCCGTTTAAGAGAGGATCCACAGAAATATTAGTATACCCCCACTAATGGTCACAGTAGGCCAATGGTCAAAGTTTGTAATACATTACGCTAAAACATTCGCAAACAATATTTAAACTAATCTAATTTCTATGTCATGAGGTTGCCACTCTCTGTGAATGTTTTGTCACAAATGCTGCATTTATGTGGACGATCCCCCGTATGAATTAGCATATGTTTCTTGAGTCTGCCACTCACTGTGAATATCTTGTCACAAACGCTACATGTATGAGAACAATCCCCCGTGTGAATTAGCATATGTCTCTTGAGGTTGCTACTGTCTGTGAATGTTTTGTCACAAACGCTACATGCATGAGGACGATCCCCCGTGTGAATAATCATATGTTTATTGAGGTGTTCACTGCGTATGAATGTCTTGTAACAAACGCTGCATTTATGTGGTCGATCCCCCGTGTGCATTAGCATATGTGTCTTGAGGCTGCTACTGTGTGTGAAGTGCACAAATGCGCATTTATGTGACCCCCGTGTGATTAGCTATGTGCTTGAGGTGCTACTGTGTGTGAATGTCTTGTCACAAATGCTGCATTTATGTGGACGATCCCCCGTGTGAATTAGCATATGTTTCTGGAGGCTGCCACTCACTGTGAATGTCTTGTCACAAATGCTACATGTATGAGGACGATCCGCCGTGTGAATTAGCATATGTCTCTTGAGGTTGCTACTGTCTGTGAATGTTTTGTCACAAACACAACATGCATGAGGACGATCACACGTGTGAATTAGTATATGTTTATTGAGGTGCTCACTGCGTATGAATGTCTTGTCACAAACGCTGCATTTATGTGGACGATCCCCCGTGTGAATTAGCATATGTGTCTTGAGGTTGCTACTGTGTGTGAATGTCTTGTCACAAATGTTGCATTTATGTGGACGAACCCCCGTGTGAATTAGCATATGTGTAGGCTGCTACTGTGTGTGAATGTCTTGTCACAAATGCTGCACTTATGTGGACGGTCCCCCGTGTGAATTAGCATATGTCTCTTAAGGTTGCTACTGTCTGTGAATGTTTTGTCACAAACGCTACATGTATGTATACGATACCCCGTGTGAATTAGCATATGTGTCTTGAAGCTGCTACTGTATGTGAATGATTTGTCACAAATGCTACATGTATGTGGACGATCCCCCGTGTGAATTAGCATATGTTTCTTGAGGCTGCCACTCTCTGTGAATGACTTGTCACAAACGCTACATGTATGAGGACGATCCCCCGTGTGAATTAGCATATGTGTCTTGAGGCTGTCACTCACTGTGAATGTTTTGTCACAAACGCTACATGTATAAGGACGATCCCCCGTGTGAATTATCATATGTTTCTTGAGGCTGCCACTCACTGTGAATGTCTTGTCACAAACGCTACATGCATGAGGACGATCCCCCGTGTGAATTAGCATATGTTTATTGAGGTGCTCACTGCGTATGAATGTCTTGTCACAAACGCTGCATTTATGTGGACGATCCCCCGTGTGAATTAGCATATGTCTCTTGAGGTTGCTACTGTCTGTGAATGTTTTGTCACAAACGCTACATGCATGAGGACGATCCCCCTTGTGAATAATCATATGTTTATTGAGGTGTTCACTGCGTATTAATGTCTTGTCACAAACGCTGCATTTATGTGGTCGATCCCCCGTGTGAATTAGCATATGTGTCTTGAGGCTGCTACTGTGTGTGAATGTCTTGTCACAAATGCTGCATTTATGTGGACGATCCCCCGTGTGAATTAGCATATGTGTCTTGAGGCTGCTACTGTGTGTGAATGTCTTGTCACAAATGCTGCATTTATGTGGACGATCCCCCGTGTGAATTAGCATATGTTTCTGGAGGCTGCCACTCACTGTGAATGTCTCGTCACAAACGCTACATGTATGAGGACGATCCCCCGTGTGAATTAGCATATGTCTCTTGAGGTTGCTACTGTCTGTGAATGTTTTGTCACAAACGCTACATGTATGAGGACGATCCCCCGTGTGAATTAGCATATGTCTCTTGAGGTTCCAACTCTCTGTGAATGTTTTGTCACAAACGCTACATGTATGAGGACGATCCCACGTGTGAATTATCATATGTTTCTTCAGGCTGCCTCTATGTGCGAATGTCTTGTCACAAACGCTACATGTATGAGGACGATCCCCCGTGTGAATTAGCATATGTCTCTTGAGGTTGCCACTCTCTGTGAATGTTTTGTCACACATGCTGCATTTATGTGGACGATCCCCCGTGTGAATTAGCATATGTTTCTTGAGTCTGTCACTCACTGTGAATATCTTGTCACAAACGCTACATGTATGAGAACGATCCCCCGTGTGAATTAGCATATGTCTCTTGAGGTTGCTACTGTCTGTGAATGTTTTGTCACAAACGCTACATGCATGAGGACGATCCCCCGTGTGAATAATCATATGTTTATTGAGGTGTTCACTGCGTATGAATGTCTTGTAACAAACGCTGCATTTATGTGGTCGATCCCCCGTGTGCATTAGCATATGTGTCTTGAGGCTGCTACTGTGTGTGAATGTCTTGTCACAAATGCTGCATTTATGTGGACGATCCCCCGTGTGAATTAGCATATGTGTCTTGAGGCTGCTACTGTGTGTGAATGTCTTGTCACAAATGCTGCATTTATGTGGACGATCCCCCGTGTGAATTAGCATATGTTTCTGGAGGCTGCCACTCACTGTGAATGTCTTGTCACAAATGCTACATGTATGAGGACGATCCCCCGTGTGAATTAGCATATGTCTCTTGAGGTTGCTACTGTCTGTGAATGTTTTGTCACAAACGCTACATGTATGTGGACAATTCCCCGTGTGAATTAGCATATGTGTCTTGAGGTTGCTACTGACTGTGAATGATTTGTCACAAACGCTACAAGTATGTGGACGATCCCCCATGTGAATTAGCATATGTTTATTGAGGTTGCCACTCTGTGTAAATGTTTTGTCACAAACGCTACATGTATGAAGACAATCCCCCGTGTGAATTAGCATATGTTTCTTGAGGCTGCCTCTCACGGTGAATGTTTTGTCACAAATGCTACATGTACGAGGACGATCCCCCGTGTGAATTAGCATATGTCTCTTGAGGTTTCCACTCTCTGTGAATGTTTTGTCACAAACGCTACATGTATGAGGACGATCACACGCGTGAATTATCATATGTTTCTTGAGGCTGCCACTATGTGCGAATGTCTTGTCACAAACGCTACATGTATGAGGACGATCCACCGTGTGAATTAGCATATGTCTCTTGAGGTTGCCACTCTCTGTGAATGTTTTGTCACAAACGCTACATGCATGAGGACGATCCCCTGTGTGAATTAGCATATGTCCCGTGAGGCTGCCACTCTCTTCGAATGTATTGTCACAAAGGCTACATGTATGTGGACGATCCCCTGTGTGAATTAGCATATGTCCCTTGAGGCCGCCACTCTGTGCGAATGTCTTGTCACAAAGGCTACATGTATGACGATCAACTGAGTGAACTAGTATATGCTGTTCCTGGTTACCGCAGTCTGTGAATGTCTCGTCGCACACAATACATGTATATGGACGGTCCCCTGTGTGAAGTATCATGTGATGTTTCAAGTTGCCTCTCTGTGTGAATGTCTTGTCACAATCGCTACGTATCTGTGGACAATCCACGGTGTGAATTAGCTGTGTTGTTTGAGGTGACCACTGCGTTTAAATAGCTGGTAAGAGACAGTACATGTATGGGACGATCCTGTGGCTACAAGTCCAAATGGGCATCTCTAGTTTATGTGGTTTCTTCTTCGTAGTATTCATCCTTTAAAAAATCATTTTTTATATTATCGTTCACCACAATGCGGTTGTATGCGTCTTTAACTCCGCTCTATACAAATATAGCACTTGGACATCCCACCTCTCTACCGTAGTGCTGCTTGCATGTGCCCTGATAAACTGCAAAAGTCGAAAATATCGAAGTATTGACATGATGTGGCACATTTAAATGACAGTCGTTGCAGCACTGTAACAGGTCTCCCCGACTTATTGAGAACATTGTATAGTATTTCCACCATCATAATATCTTTACATACATGCACATTGTATTACATACCGGTACATATGTGTAATTTCTGGCTGCAGTGTATGCCAAATACAATCTATGTTGTATGTCAACACAATGTTACAATTCTGTGTTGCCATGGATATCTGTTTCGTATGATGACGGGGTGGAGGGAGGTTGTACATGTTTAGCTTGTTAAATGCTAAAGTCAATTGCATCATAATCATCAATGGAATGTTGAAAGGTATTCTAAAGTAAAATAAAAACATACATCAGTAACTTTTAATTCCCCCCCAGCATACGATGTGGCAGGTTTCTTTGAATTTTTGTCTGCCTGATGAAAGAATAGAATTAAACCCCATTCCCGATGTATTTGTATGGTAGTTATGTTCATCAAATTTCAGGGATCGCTCGACTTTGTCATTTGTTCTTGTCATAACCATATTTTTTGGATTTCGCAGCATTCTCGACGATGTGTGTCCGTCTGTACGTCCGTCCATTTATGTTAACAAGTTCGTAATATTACTTGAATAATTGCTTAAATATTCGGGTACCTACTCCACCTGAATGTGTGCGACACACTCCCACCCCCATTGACATGACCTTCAAAATGTTGCTGCCAAAAAGTTTCTCCATCATATTATATCTTCAGCTGGTTTACATGATTAGGCTAATGGCCAAAAGAGACCAACAAAAACTAGATTGGTCAGTAAGTGAGGCTTACGGAATACCCCCGCGTGGGCCCAGGTACCCCTAAAATATGTACAAATTTCCAAGTGTGTGGGCTTGTGACCTTGACTCTGGGATTAGAGGTCCATTGGAGCAATGAGTGTGTGAAATGTGAAGCAGATCCGAGCAAGGAAATAGAAGCTATAACCGATTTCTCTGATGTTAAGTTTTGTAAAGAGACTACCGTATAACCTCGAATTAACGCCCCCGGAGGCGTTACATTTTACAAAAGGGGGGAGGGGGGGGGGGGGGGTGGCGTTTATTAGCCAGTAAAAAAAAAAAAAAAAAAAAAAAAAATTACCAAGGACCCCCGCCAATTTCAAACACAAATAAGGATTTAAGGATTATTTGTGTTTGAAATTGGCGGTCATTGGTCAATTTTTTTTTATTTTTTTTTTTTTATTTTTTGTGGGGGGGGGGGGGGGAGGGGGGGGGGGGCGTTTATTAGGAGGGGGGGCGTTAATTCGAGGTTATACAGTATGTATGTGACGTTGACCTCCAGATTAGCGGGGATTTGTCACAGCATATGAAATATTAAGAATTTTCAATGAGCAATGAAAGAAATAAAAGTTATAACATATTTCTCTGATGTTAAGTTTTGTAAAGAGACTAAGTATGTGACCTTGACCTTGGTATCAGCGGGGGTTGGACAGTCGTAGATTTGTCACAGCATGATAGTACAACCTTAGAGGAATGCACAAGTGAAATAATAAGTTTTGTAAAGAGACTAAGTATTTGACCTTGACATTGGGATCAGCGGGGGTTGGACGGTCATGGATTTGGCACAGCATGGTATTAGAGCCTTACAGGAATGCATGTGTGAAATATTAAGAATTTTAGATGAAGGAAATAGAAGTTAGAACAATATTTCTCTGATGTTAAGTTTTGTAAAGAGACTAAGTATTTGACCTTGACCTTGGTATCAGCGGGGGTTGGATGGTCGTGGACTTGGCACAGCAATTGGTAGTAGAGCTTACAGGAATGCATGTGTGAAATATTAAGCATTTTAGATGAAGGAAATAGAAGTTATAACAATATTTCTCTGATGTTAAGTTTTGTAAAGAGACTAAGTATTTGACCTTGACCTTGGGATCTGTGGGGGTTGGACGGTCGTGGATTTGGCACAGCATGGTAGTAGAGCCTTACAGGAATGCATGTGTGAAATATCAAGCATTTTAGATGAAGGAAATAGAAGTTATAACAATATTTCTCTGATGTTAAGTTTACGGACGCACGGTGGACGGATGGACGGACGGACGGACGGACGGACAACCTGACTCCAGTATACCCCCCCCACAACTCGTTGCGGGGGGTATAATAATAAAGCATTGTAATAAAATAAACAAATTCCAACCATTTACTATGAGTGGACCATACAAAATGACCCAAAGTCCAACACTGTTTTTTTGTGTACTATTAATGTACAAGGTACCTATCATAATGCACAAAGTCCATCAATGTACTATCGGCGTACCAGTAAAGAAGTATGAAGTCCAACAATGTACTATTTACTATTAATGTACCAGTGAAACAGAACAAAGTACAACAATGTACTATCAGTGTACCAGTGAAAAGGAACAAAGTCTGATACTGTACTATTAGTGTACCCATGGTTAACAAAGAATCATCACTGTACCAATGGTGTACTCATGGTGTACAGTGACCAGTCGGCTAGAAAGTACACCATTAGTATAGTGTCTAATGTGGAAATATCAATGCATTGTATCAATGTACCAAATAGTATGCTGTTGGTACTTTATTGGTTCCATTTTAGTACAGTGATAAATATTATTTTTGTCTGGGAAACATTCTGTGACAAATGGGTCAATCTCCACAAACACAATGTCAGAGGTGTGACAGCTTATATCACCTATAAATGACAGACGATAATAAGTTGCTAGTAGTCAATCGATGAGTCCAAATGTAGGTAGACCAGGTGTGTTATCATACCATAGCCTCGTTTTCGTGTATAATAACTACATGATAGAGTGCACGTGCATGCATGCCAATATAATAGTATCAATATAATACATGTAGTATATATTGGTGCGCAAAATAGACATGCTGTGTGGCTCAGTGGTATCGAAGCGCGAGAATATCCATACGTTTGCAGACATTTTGCTCATTTTATCTGGTCGAGAGTTCGAACCTCACAAAACGCATTACTTTTGTCGATATCATTCTGTTATTTTTATGACTGTTTGCTGGAGAAGGGAATAAGTGAAGTGGCGAGGGTTATAACTATTGCTGTATGACCTCCATGTGACATGATCGGGGAGAACATACTCCCAGATTCTTCATGTACTCACATATGAAATGTGCATTTAATTATTAGTTTTCTGCAAAGTGAGACTAATGTTCTACATATAATCTAGCTCATACTTAGTTAACATAATGTGTAACAGCAACACACATAAAAAAGAAACATATAATAAAACATAAACAAAATCAAAATACATATGTATGAAAAACACAGATTCAAACTCACTATCTACGGCATTGATATCCGTCACTCTAACCCCTCGACTACATAAGACTTGATGACAAATCTCAAAATCAATATTGAAAAGGAATACTGGCACGGGTATATTTATAGTCCGCAGACGATAACTTGCTACTTGTTTACAAACAAACCGGTCATAAACAAAAGACAGAATAGGTGAGACAG
This sequence comes from Conchocele bisecta, assembly GCA_029237695.1. Taxonomy (NCBI): domain Eukaryota; kingdom Metazoa; phylum Mollusca; class Bivalvia; order Lucinida; family Thyasiridae; genus Conchocele; species Conchocele bisecta. The sequence continues at coordinate 25,401,547 of CM055276.1, forward strand.
GTAAATATACCCGTGCCAGTATTCCTTTTCAATATTGATTTTGATATTTGACTGCAAGTCTTATGTAGTCGAGGGGTTAGAGTGACGGATATCAATTCCGTAGGTAGTGAGTTCGAATCTTAGTTTTTCATAAACGTAATATTAAGATTTGTTTATATTTTATTATACATGCATATTTTTTTTTTATGCGTGTTGCTCTTAAAAATTAAATTAATTAAGCATGAGATAGATTACATATAGAATGTTACTCTCACTTTGAAGAAAACTAATAACTAAATGCACATTTTATATGTGTTTACATGAAGAATCTGGGAGTATGTTCTCGCCGAGCATGTCACAATGAGGTCATACAGCAATATTTATAACCCTCGCCGTTTCACTTATTCCCTTCGCCACCAAGCAGTCATAAAAAGAAAGATTGATATCGACAAAAGTAATGCATTTTGTGAGGTTCAAACTCTCGACCAGATAAAATGAACAAAAGTTATGCAAACGTATGGATATTCTCCCGCTTCGATACCACTGAGCCACACTACATGATACACTATTATATTGACATGCATGCATGCACGTGCACTTTATAATCTAGTTATTATGCACGAAAACGAGGCTATGATATGATAATACACCTGGGCTACCTATATTTGGACTCATCGATTGACCTCCAGCAACTTATTATCATCTGTCATTTATACCTGTCTCACCTATTCTGTGTTTTGTTTATGACCGGTTTGTTTGTAAATAAGTAGCAAGTTATCGTCTGCGGAATATAGTATATACACACATTCATAATCAATACACATATATGTGATTTCAATATCGAGGGTCTTGGTTTCATCAGGTTGTAAAATCGTGAGTTTTCAGGCGGTTGGTATATGAAGCCTATTACAGCATCAGTAACAGTATTCATACTCTTTTTGTCAATTTGTATCCACATTACATAATCGGAATCTGTGTCAATTTTATGTACATATTCTGTCATAGTTTCTTTTACAAAAATGCCAATACCTCCAGACGTTCGAACATACTTTTGCTTACGGCGTTGCTGTATGAAATGATAACCCTAACGGCCTTAAGTGAAATCACATCATAATTGTCAGTTTTTGCTTCTAACACAACACAAATATCATACTCATGTACTTTTTCACAAAATTCAGGGAAGTGTAATTTTGATCTCAGACCACAAACATTCAGTGATCCTAATTTTAATATATTCATTGGTTTTAAAACACTTTGATTAGCTTTGGTCTGGCCTTTAAATGGGCCACTACATGTAGTAGTATATAAGAGTCAAAATGATACCACCACCCTCTGGAAGCCACCGGCTACGCGCGGTGGCCACCGCATGGTGGTATCATTGTTGACTCTTATATACTACTTGGATTTTCCCCCACTGTTCGGCGGGTATGTATGAGAAGAATGGAACATATTTTTCATCAACCGCGAGACCATATATTTCTGTCATAAATATCTGCAACTTACACCCTATTAGAGATAAGAATCTATTGGTTATAGTCAGTACCGTATTTAGCTGTGTATTGCGCGCAGTGGTGTACAACGCACATCTATATTTTTTGGGAAAAATCAAGGAAAAAATAGTTCGCTAATATAGCGCGCAAAAAAAAAATAAAAAAATTCCGTCACAAGTATAAGAAAATTGCATTCCGAGTTCACATCCACAATGCTGAACGTGTGCTGTTAGGCTCTCTCGAAGAGAAAAATATCGCCAAAGGTCAGCTTTATGGCATAAATTAGACTTTATATTGTCTAAAAGTATGTTATATTTATTGTTATTTACTCATTAATATGCTTAATGACAATTCATGATGCATGTAATAAACTTATTGAACCTACTTACGAAGAAATTTGTTGTATATAATTCCACCATATTTGCCATTCGTGTATAACATAATTACCCGTAATCGCAAACACACAGCAGGCTAGCCATGTGTAAACTTCTTCCCCAAGGCGATAATAACTCCCTACTAGTGACCTGCACACGAGAAATGGGCCATAAACAATTCCCCCCCCCCCCAGCCAAATATTGACACTGTGGACCACCGTGGATATACGTAGGTACAGATAGTGTGTATTCACTGTTTATTGATTAGGTTTAACAATATACATAGGTACTACCTGAATAAACGGCATTCCAGCATAGCCCCATATCAGTGTATGCGCAGATGAAGCAGGGGCTATGCAGGTCGCACATGTCATAAGGTATTGATGCGTGAATACTTGTCAATACTTTACAAAAATAGTAACACAGTCAGTCGGCACCTAGCAACGAAAAACGACCATTACCGAGTGTTACCGAATGCGATATGAATGTGCGCGACGCTTGATTTAGCATCTAAAATCTTACATCAAGCGCTTATATGATTGAGATGATCTGTCCTCATTAATTATTCACAGAATGGCAGACGTGTGACGTCACTTTGAAAATGTACAACCAAACAATACCCGACAGGCAATATTTACCGATATGAGATCGGTACACCAGCGTAAATACAGAAAACACGTAAATTTCCTCTAATACACGTAGCCTCTTATGTTACGAGCCTGGTTATATTAAATCCCAAAATATACCAATTTACCATCAATCTATACTTACCGCACCCATTCATATCGATTGATTCCTTTTCTCTTGTTTCACACTATGCGTATTTCAACATTATAGCGGACACCTGTCAAAAATTGATATTTCCGTTTCCGGGCTTGTTTCGTTTGCAGGTAGTCACGAGAGGTGTCATCGCACCGGTATTTACGAATATTGCAAACATCATCGTGCATGGATGCGAAGAGGTTCCGTTTCGCCTCGCCCATGTCGGCATTGTGGGTTAGGGACCAAATCCGAGTCACTGCTATGTACACCATGCGGTGGCACTCAGGCTACTCATCGAATGGTTAACAAGGGATTACGTGCTCGCAAGTTTAATAATAATTCAAATCGGAAAGTCAGTTAGAAAGATATAATCGATCTGATGTGTAGTTTTTGATAAGTCACGGTGTTTCTACAGCATTAAAACACTGTAAAATGACAACACTATGCAAAATCGAATACATGAAATATCAGCGTAATTTATTACGCTCCGATAAAAACGTTGCATTTACAATATTAAACCGGCAATTATGTCGCTGGTACAAGGATCAAATTCGCGAAATGAAGCGACTAAATAGGATCGCAGAACAACTACCGAAACATTATCAAAATAATTTTATAAAATTTGAAAATGAACAGAAAAAACACTACAAATATTATTAGATAAAATGGATAATAAAATACAATGTGAATTGAAAGCTTATAATGACTGTGTTGAAGAAGTTTACGAAGATTACGGGGGTTATAGTCCTATATATAAATTCTATCAATTGAAAACACTAGACAATATCGAATACATGAAATATCAGCGTAATTTATTACGCTCCGATAAAAACGTTGCATTTACAATATTATACCGGCAATTATGCGAACTATACAAGGGGCAAATACAAACATTAAGACGGATAACGCGTATCGGATATAAAACTAAGGTGTATTATATAAAAGTGTTAAAACCCCACGATTTGTTTACGAATATACATTTCTACGATATCGCTTTTAAAGATATTGAACAATTATTATTGAACAGAAAAAACACTACTAATTAATTTATGTTGTAATCACAACACCAAGCAGACGACAATGTTCCAATTACACGTGTTATGAACATGCAAATTAGGTGTCACACCTTAAACGCATATTAAGTGTCCATTTTAGAGAGATTTACACGATTACATCTTCCAGGATGGAAAATAAAGACACTGTAATATATACTACACACACGAGGGTGTGTCCTCGTGTGTATTACAGCCGAGAATATGGCAACCCGCTATCGATATTCCGGAAGTATTTCTTACATTCTGATTGGTTGGCATGTTTTTTATTTTTCTAATTTTACTTTTAATAATTTAGAACGTTATAACCTATATTATTAAATAAAAAACGAACTTGTTATATAAAAAACAAATAAAAAAAATAAGTAAATATTTGGCATTGCACAACACGGTTTTAGCTTAATATATGTAAAATTAACAACAATAATTTGTCTTGGGGGACGCCCCTTGATAAAAAATGAGCGCTCAGTGCTTCCGTGCAGGCACTTCCAAGGTTGCCTAGAATTTCGACACTAATCTAGATCAGCCGATAGATGGGGGTGTACTGCACGGGTAGCTATTACACCTGGCTAGCCACGAGATGAGAAAGAGAAAGAACAAAGAAGGTGGCTAGCCAGGTGGGCCCAGAAGGGTTTTGCTGGCGCGAGTTGGACCTAAAACGTTTTTTTTTTTAAATTGTTTATTATTATTAATAAATTGTTTACTGCACCAATATAATTAATTTTATAATTTTATTTAATAAAATATCACAATTTCGGTATGGTGGTGCTGTAACATTTCCTCCGACTTTATTTCCAAGTTTTACCCTAAATTTATCCCAATCAGTACTCTCAATCTTGGGCATGGTGGTGCGCGCTTTGATTTTAATATCATTTTTTAATTCTTCATATGTCCCCATTTCTTCCACCACGGATTCAAACTCTAAATTTGATATTTCATTATCGGTCAACGCTTTGGACACTATAACGTCGATGCTATTTTTCTTAGACCTGGCGAGAACGGATATTCTATCATGTTTTCTACATTTTTTCTCGAGTTTTCCACCCGCCGCCCTAATTACCATACGAAGTATTCCAGATAAAACGGTAATTCCACTCAAAACCCCTGCAAGTGGAACCGTTACAATTGTAGATAGCGTTGCAGCAGTCCCCGCACCACTCATTACAGATAAACTTGCCAGAACCGTACTAGATGCTTCAGCTATGTTCGCCACGCGCTTATATTTTTTAGCGTTTCTTTTTCTATTTGTACATTCTCTAACTAAAATATCCTGCATAGCGACGATATTATCCAACCTAAAATCTAAACTTCTTTCGTGAATTGGATACAGTGTTGGTGGATTGGTATTGACAATTGGAAGCGGTGATTCGTTCATGATTAATTTTACAAATCAAGTTCAATTAACAATGTAATAGTGGAAGAACTCACTGGGTTAGTGATTTTCGTAACAAAGTTAATAACACTACCTTCTGAAAGTCTAATTGGATTGTCACCGGCGAACAAAACCACCGATGAAATATCTCCAGCGAGTTTATTGACTCCAATCACCCGTTCTTCCCCATCCACTACAATATTTATCACGACCGCGCCCACAGATTTACCATTAGCATTAACTGAGCAGACAGCCATTCGGAGAAGTGTACCTGTAGCTGGCATGGCCTATCCCCCATATTTTAATGCTCGCTTTGGCACCGAATGAATATTCATAGAGCCCCTCATTCAAGGGGCCCCGCTTCTCAGCCCAAACTGTGATGACACGTTTTTGCGCTTTCAATGTTTTCAACAATCCGGCAAGCCCTCCGATAGAGGTATGGGCCTCAGCACGAATCTTTTCAGAGGTCTACTCAAGTGCTTTGTTCGCGGCTCTACGAACACGTTTCAGTTCATCGGAAACTTTGGCTATTTTTCCACCTAGTTCAGTAAGTGCTGCAGAGTTCTCTGAGCGCAACACCCCATAAGCCTCCATAAGGGCCACCTGGTGGTCTTCTCGGGTTTTCTCAATACCCGTTCGGACTCCCTCAATCCCCAACCGGGCCTCTTTTTGAAATTCGGTTATTTTCCCACCTAGTTCAGTAAGTGCTGCAGAGTCCTCTGAGCGCAACACCCCATACGCCTCTGTAAGGGCCGCCTGGTGGTCTTCTTGGGCTTTCTCAATACCCGTTCGGACTCCCTCAACCCCCAACCGGGCCTCTTCCCGAAATTCGGTTATTTTTCCACCTAGTTCAGTAAGTGCTGCTTCTCTGTTGAGAGAGTCCTCTGAGCGCAACACCCCATACGCCTCCGTAAGGGCCGCCTGGTGGTCTTCTCGGGCTTTCTCAATACCCGTTCGGACTCCCTCAATCCCCAACCGGGCCTCTTTCCCGATTGAAATAGGAAGAACTACCTGGTCCTTATATACTCATAATGTTGATAATATATATATATATATATATATAAATTAAGAACATGCGTTTAATTCTAAGTAATTTTAAGAAAATTAATTAATTTGAAATTTCTAGGACGACCGAAATCGGGTAATCGTTTTCAACTCTCGCCCTTTATCATCAAGAATAGGGACCGTAAATTCGTGGATGTGTCCCGATTCAAAAAATTTCATCTCGGGGTGTGGGAAGTCTAATGTCAGCGTCTCCCCAAAGAAACAATCGCTGGCTTGCACAGTTTTCAGTAATGTGCTGAGAGTGCCGTCTACCGTGTTGTACGATGTGTTCACCCGATCCAGGTGCACCTTGAGAGTTTTCGTGATGGCGAAGTTTACTGGGGTCGTGCAAACGTACTCACCCGTCTCAAACATCCCATCATCGTTGGCAGGTAGTGTTATTTTAAATCCTAACAGTGAGCCCAACCCCGGTGAAATCCTTAAACGCCCCTTAACGGTCAATGTCGCAAGCCCCGTGGCTTTCGAGATTGCGAGAGTGGCTACACCAGCAAGCTTCAACGCGACAAAAGCTTGGAGATCTCCGAAACTCCAAAGACCATGAGGTACTATGGCACTTGGACTCTCTATGAGGCTAGCTAGGTCTATTCTATCTAGTCGTTCGAAGTCGACGTCATCGACAACTGATGAGAAAAACTCGAGCGTTTCAAGGTTTTTCCACCCGACCGTGAAGGTGATTGATCTGAGCCCTACCCGGCGTTTTCCGCAGCAGTTGTCGATTGACTTTTGAAGTTCACAACTCTCTTTTTGAACATTAGTGATAGTAGCAAACATAATAATATCTTTCAAACGATACCAAAGCATTTAGCTTTAATTATAATGCAACAATACCAACAATTTCCCTAACATGTTTGAGAAATATGTAGTTCCAAAGACTACTAGTCAAGATGTAATACTAAGATGGGATTTTTCCCATATGAAATTCTGGCAGAACCAGCTAAATTTCGATGTATGGTGTGCAACGGCCGGATGTGGAGTTTCACATGAAGACCATCTGACATCCAAGAATATCATGCTCCGAAGTGTCTACAACTTTCATGTGTATTACACCATTAGGAGGATTCTCAAAGAACTAGGTATTCCACTACCTCAAGACGACGGCTGGGATCCCATTTCCAGCACATACGACCGTAAGGCGTTGAAAAGATTGTGTAACGAATTTGGGGTACCAAAAGACGCGGACTGGAGACAGAAAGTATACACCCCAACCAAGAGTTTAGGGTTAGTTCACCTTAAAGGCTTAGTTAGTGGTGAGCATCTTAATAAAGTCCCTGTATATTTCTTAGGGTTGTGGAGTGCTCGCGGAGCTATCCCACCACCAGTTAGAACAAGAACTGCGTCTCTCGAACGCGGATGCCACCTGCAGCATATTTGAGAAACTGTGACAAAGTCATTTAAGTAACCTGGTGAAGGTGAAAAGGCGAAGGTCATATAAATTATGAAAAGGCAGGTGTGGGACACATACCAATGAATGAAGTGTTGAAGTATTGAAGTGATTAAGCAACTTATGTAGATGATATGGCCAGTTTGAGAAACTGTGACGAACTGGTTAACCAAAATTGTTAAGTCATTTAAGTAACCTGGTGAAGGTGAAAAGGCGAAGGTCATATAAATTATGAAAAGGCAGGTGTGGCACACATACCAATGAATGAAGTGTTGAAGTATTGAAGCGATTAAGCAACTTATGTAGATGCTATGGCCAGTTTGAGAAACTGTGACAAAGTGGTTAACCGAAAAGTGTGACGGACGGACATACAGACGGACAGACGGACAGACAGACGGACGGTCCAAAAACAATATGCCACCCGGCTCTTCGAGACCGGTGGCATAAAAATGGCAACATGGACTAAATATAATTATAAGTTGAATACGATGACGTTCGGTGATGAAGTGCTTGGTGGGCTTGCGTGTAAAGACGGTTATTGTCATTGGCTACCTACTAAAGTAGCCCACGTGGAATACCTAGACCTGGGTGATACTCCACAGATGCGAAATGGGTGGACCACATTTATGTTAGATAAAAGCACTGGATTTACGCAGGGCGGGATTATTTGCCTCAACGACTCCATTCGCATATACGTAAGGGCAATCCTCACGCGCAACGCTATACTGGGCATGGGAACGGCCTTTGACGCACAAAAACAGTTCTTGGCACTTGTCGAGGACGCCATCTCAGCTAAGGTGGACCTCCAGAAGGCGATCCAGAATTATCAAGACGTTTTGCAGACGGCCCGCACCCCGGTAGACTACGCATTTGGAATAGGTCTTTATATGGCGCCGAGTAATATGATACTACGAGATGACCCGGTTGACGGTTACAATAATCAGATCGTAGTCGCCACCGCCAATCAAAAAATCGGCCGCAACGGGAACGTGAACACAGGTATCATCAAGCTCCCACCCAAGATACCCGGGCGCGGAGTTGTAAGTGGAACCTATTACGTAAAATCCCCAAAACACAAAATGGATACACCCACCCCAGTACCCCCAATTCGCAAATTGGATGCACCATCGAGTTCCCCCAATCCAATCTCGATTGGAACAGGAGCGGAAACACCAATCGAGATTGGAAGCACAACACACGAGGAGGAGAAATTAGGGCTCGTCGTTGCCCTCGTGGCGATCGGACAATTTGTGATTTGGTTTTAGGAACTCTCGTGAGTAAAAGTAGGAGACCGGCAATTGCCACGATTAAAGCCCAAGTATTTTTGGCGAGCCATCCGATCGTTTTTGATAATATAGATAACAAGTAAGAAACGATACTCCCGATCAATCCAGGTAGCGCGGCAGCAGCCTTTCCGGCTAATTTGGCCAGGAGACTGGCGAGGTTTGTTAGATGCTTTTTTACCCACTCCTTGGCTCCACCGGATGGCGCGGGTGATGGTGCGGGTGCTGGCGCGGGTGCTGGCGCGGGTGCTGGCGTGGGTGGTGGTCCGGGTGGTGGCGCCGCGCCACCAGTGAAAGCTAGAACTATGGTCGATATAGTCATGCCGATAGCAACGAGGATGCTTGCTATCGTGACACCCTGCTCTCTGAACAGAGTGCGAAGACGTTCACCGAATGTCGTCTCCTCGTGCAGGACCCTCGAGGTTGTTTCGCGGATCCGACTTATTTGTGTGCAGAGAGGCTCACGGCAAGCCGATGCAGCCTGCAAGCGAGCTTCTCTTTCGTCCCGCAACGACCGCAGGCGTTCGGTGATCCGCTCGGTAGATTCTATATCGTCACAGGCTTCCTCCAGTTTTCTTTCTTCTAGCGCGATATGTTCATCCAGCACCGAGAGTTTGGAGAGGTTAAGGACCAGTTCGCCCCGGACCGTTTGTAGAGCCTTATCGAGTCCACGGAGTTAGCGAAGAGGTAACGGTGGGTCATCGTTAGACCCTTGGTCGAGGTTGAGTATTTCATTTTCGCTGAACGTGGTCTCCATCGTGTTAATAGCGTCGGTGGCTACTTGAGGGACCTCGCTGAGCTCGACCGTTTCTATCGCGGAGGCCGTCTTCACCATCGTTTCGTCGGTAGACTGTAGGGGCTCTACAGCGCGGGTCGGCATAATTGGTTTACCCTTCTTCCAATCCGTGAAGCCTAGTTCGTGCCTTATGATTTGGCCACCGCCCAGGTTTCCGGCAATGGTGCTCAGTGCTAGGGGTTTACCGGTCCTCGTGTTGACTATTGGGAGATTTGATGCTGCTTTTAGTCGCAATCTATCGTTCACATCAAATTTGAACTTGGAGTAGTCGCGACCGACAGATGGGACCAGACCTTTTTCTGCCAAACTGTTGTAGTAGTCGTTTACAGCTCCCTCGAGTAATTCCCGAATTTGACTAGTGGTAGCGCCACCTATTTCCCCCAATTGTGATTGGATTGGAACTGGAGTCTCTATGAAGGGCGTTTCGTTACCATTATCATCATTGATGTCATCATCATCCTCATCGACGTAATCGTCTCTGCCGATTTCATCCATGTCAATATCGTAATCAGCCATATTTATAATTATGTATTAAAGATAAAACCATACCGGTTTAATAGAGTAACTTAGTTTCACTCTTCGAGTCAATACGGTCGCAAACTCAATCCATACCGCAGACTGCGTAAGCCCCTCGGGGCGTGAGACAGAGTGTTGTTATTACGAACAATCCATCGACGATCAACCAGAACCAGCAGCTCTTAGTCCGCTTCCCCAACCTCGGAGCTAGCGACGTCATTGTGTCGGGGACTGTTTGCCTCGCTTTCACTATTTTGCTGACGTCGACGGATGTGGACCGAACCGTCGTTCAGAACCTGGGTCGCGCCATCGTCTAGTAATGAGGTGTGTGTCGATCGATGACAGCGACGTCTACCATTGTTATCAGGACCTGTGGAAGACGGCGCAAGAGCGCGAAAACGCGGTCTATCAGGGTATTGACACCAGTAAAAATAAGAACGTAACCAAAATTAGAATCGGGGCTGGTAACAAGGCAGATAACAACTCGAGCGACAACGCGGTCGCGGGCGCTTACGACAACCGCTTCTATATTCCGCTCGACTTTGAGTTTCTGGAGAGTCACATGCCCTACTATCAGAGTGCTTTGGCTGACCGCCTCGAATACGAACTAACGTTCAACGACTACGCCCGAGTTCTCATAGCCACCGACATGGTATCGACGTATACGATCGACAATGTTTCGTTGGAGTACGACAAGGTCACAATGCCCAAACTCGCGCGATTAATCAGATCCCAGTATGCCGGGCACGTTGCCATACTTTACGACCAAGTTCTTCGCCACCGCAAGATGACGAAAGACAAAAGCGACACATTGTGTAATATTAACGTCAACGTACCTGCCCGCTCGATGAAAGGTATACTGATGTTGTTCGAGGCTGTTCGGTTCGCGCTCGGTGCTAGAAAAACCGACAAATTCTATAACCCCAAAATCACAAAGGTAGAGGTGACGATCGAGGGAGTCCCCAATCAACTCTACAGCGCAGTAGAAAGCAGTTTGCTTCCGGCTTTAAGCGCTCTCCGGAGGTTGCCGCAGTTGCCAAAGACCTGCAGCTCTCGGCCGTCTCCCTCGCGGAGTTCCTGACTACCAAATACGCGTTATGGCTAGACATGCGAGCCAGCGACGACGACCAAATACACGGTAGCGGACGCCAAGTTGAGAACGCTAGTGAGTGTGTGACGATCCAGATAACCAAAGAGGCGGATGGAGATGGGCCATTGAACGTGTACTTATATATAACTACAGACGCACAACTCAACATCGAAGATGGTCGATACGTCTCAGTACTCTACTGATTTAACTAGAAATGTGGCCTGTCGGCACACGAATGCCCCCGCTGGCAGCCAAAGAAAACGAGGCATATTTGATTATAAGCCATTTACCCGAGCGTTAAGTTTTCGAACGCACCAAGTCTGTGACCTTGACCCTGGGCTTAGCGGGGGTGGGACGAATGTGGATTTGTCACAGGGCGGTAGAGGACCATTGGAGCAATGCGTGTGTGAAATGTGAAGCAGATCCGAGAAAGGAAACAGAAATTATAAGCCATTTACCCAGCGTTAAGGTTTCGAAAGCACCAAGTCTGTAACCTTGACCCTGGGCTTAGCGGGGGCGGGACGAATGTGGATTTGTCACAGGGCGGTAGAGGACCATTGGAGCAATGCGTGTGTGAAATGTGAAGCAGATCCGAGCAAGGAAACAGAAATTATAAGCCATTTACCCCGAGCGTTAAGGTTTCGAACGCACCAAGTCTGTGACCTTGACCCTGGGCTTAGCGGGGCGGGACGAATGTGGATTTGCCACAGGGCGGTAGAGGACCATTGGAGCAATGCGTGTGTGAAATGTGAAGCAGATCCGAGCAAGGAAACAGAAATTATATGCCATTTACCCAGCGTTAAGGTTTCGAACGCACCAAGTCTGTGACCTTGACCCTGGGCTTAGCGGGGCGGGACGAATGTGGATTTGTCACAGCGGTAGAGGACATTGGAGCAATGCGTGATGTGAAATGTGAAGCAGATCCGAGCAAGGAAAGATAAATTATAAGCCATTTACCCAGCGTTAAGGTTTCGAAAGCACCAATGAGTACCTTGAACCCTGCTTAGCGGGGGCGGACGAATGTGATTTGTCACAGGGCAGTAGAGAACCATTGAGCAATGCGTGATGAAATGTGAAGCAGATCCGAGCAAGAAACAGAAAATTATAAGCCAATTTACCCAGCGTTAAGGTTTCGAAAGCACCAAGTATGTGACCTTGACCCTGGGCTTAGCGGGGGCGGGACGAATGTGGATTTGTCACAGGGCGGTAGAGGACCATTGGAGCAATGCGTGTGTGAAATGAATGAAGCAGATCCGAGCAAGGAAAGAGAAATTATAAGCCATTTACCCACCCGAGTTAATGTTTCGAACGCACCAAGTCTGTGACCTTGACCCTGGGCTTAGCGGGGGCGGGACGAATGTGGATTTGTCAGGGCGGTAGAGGACCATTGGAGCAATGTGTGTGTGACAGATCCGAGAAGGAAACCAGAAATTATAACCATTTACCCAGGTTAGTTTCGAAGCACCAAGTTGTGCTTGCCCTGGGTTAGCCGGGGAGAATGTGGATTTGACAGGGCGTAGAGGACATTGGGCAATGCGAGTGTGTGTGAAGCAGATCCTAGCAAGGAAAAAGAAATTATAAGCCATTTACCCAGCGTTAAGGTTTCAAAACGCACCAAGTCTGTGACCATGACCCTGGGCTTAGCGGGGGCGGGACGAATGTGGATTTGTCACAGGGCGGTAGAGGACCATTGGAGCAATGCGTGTGCGAAATGTGAAGCAGATCCGAGCAAGGAAACAGAAATTATAAGCCATTTACCCAGCGTTAAGGTTTCGAAAGCACCAAGTCTGTGACCTTGACCCTGGGCTTAGCGGGGGCGGGACGAATGTGGATTTGTCACAGGGCGGTAGAGACCATTGGAGCAATGCGTGTGTGAAATGTGAAGCAGATCCGAGCAAGGACACGAAAATTATAAGCCATTTACCCAGCGTTAAGGTTTCGAACGCACCAAGTCTGTGACCTTGACCCTGGGCTTAGCGGGGGCTGGACGAATGTGGATTTGTCACAGGGCGGTAGAGGACCATTGGAACAATGCGTGTGTGAAATGTGAAGCAGATCCGAGCAAGGAAACAGAAATTATAAGCGATTTACCCAGCGTTAAGGTTTCGGGACGTACGTACGTACGTACGTACGGACGGACGCCGGTAACAATATATGCCCCCCTCACCATTCGGTGGCGGGGGCATAATAAAAAAATCATCTAACGATTTATTAATAAAAAATCATTCTAAAGATTTAACTAGATGGCCGCGGCCTGCATGTCGCGCCTTGTGGCGAGGCATGGACACTAACAAAAGAGATATAGTATAACGAAAAACTTTAACCAAAAAACTTAACCAAAAACTTTAACTGGACACACGTACGTACGTACGCCAAAGTGCCGACTATATCGCGTTTACCGCAAGCGGGCGCGACAAAAACTTTAACCAAAAACTTTAACCAAAAACTTTAAAGTAATTTGACCTTGACATTGGGCATAGGGGCCGAAACGGGAGGGGGTAGAATGAAAATATAGATGATGATAAACACCCATGTGAAGTTTCAAGGTAATGCATGGGCAAAGCAGTTGCAGAGATATAGTATAACGAAAAACTTAACCAAACAACTCAACCAAAAACTTCAAAGTAATTTGACCTTGACATTGGGCACAGGGGCCGCACGGGAGGGGGGTAGAATGAAAATATAGATGATGATAAACACCTATGTGAAGTTTCAAGGTAATGGGCAAAGCAGTTGCAGAAATATAGTATAACGAAAAACTTTAACCAAAAAACTTAACCAAAAACTTTAACCAAACAACTTAACCAAAAACATAACCAAAAAGCTTAACCAAAAAGCTTAACCAAAAACTTTAACCAAAAAAACTTAACCAAAAACTTTAACCAAAAAACTTAACCAAAAAACTTAACCAAAAACTTTAACCAAAAACATTAACCAAAAAACTTAACCAAAAACTTTAACCAAAAAGCTTAACCAAAAAGCTTAACTAAAAACTTTAACCAAACAATTTAACCAAAAAACTTAACCAAAAACTTAACCAAAAAGCTTAACCAAAAACTTTAACCAAAAAAACTTAACCAAAAACTTTAACCAAACAACTTAACCAAAAAACTTAACCAAAAACTTTAACCAAAAAGCTTAACCAAAAAGCTTAACCAAAAACTTTAACCAAAAAACTTAACCAAAAAACTTAACCAAAAAACTTAACCAAAAACTTTAACCGGACACACGTACGTACGTACGTACGTACGTACGCCAAAGTGCCGACTATATCTCGCTTTCCGCAAGCGAGGCGACAATAAAAAATCAACACCAATTCACGATTGGAGATTTAACTCTACCTTCAAACTTTAAAGTTTGTGATGCCCACTCTGCCATAATATGTGGGCAGACAGGATGTGGAAAAATGGTTTTCATCCTCGACTTGCTCGAGGGGTCCTACCGCGATGTCTTTCGACACATTGTGATCCTGTGTCCCACTGTCAGGCACAACGATACTTATCAGCGGTGCCCGTGGATATGGGCCGACCCTGAGGTATACGTTATTGACCCCGGTGACAGGCTTCACGATTGGTTGCGCGGCTTCTACCAAATATTTCAGGGCGAGCCCACCCTATACGTGATTGACGATTTCTCGGCCAAGGCGGCGATGACCAAAAAGAAGGACATGCTCTCCGAGCTCGCATTTTCTGGCCGCCATGCGAGGCAAAGCGTATGGATCTCCACTTAAAAGTACAACGCCGTCCTCAAGGATCTGCGCGAGCAAACGAAATGGGTCGCCCTCTTTCACTGCAAGGACCGAGACTCATTCGATGACTGTCTTCGAGAGAACGACGTTATCCCAACTCGCGAGGAGCGCCTGGAGGTTTGACAGATGCGTTCGGAAACTAAGCTCGCCAAGCTTCTGCTAAAGACTGATCAACCAACTGCTTATAAAGTTATCAATTAATTACTGAGCAATTACTTAACGCTCATTTAGTAACTGCTGAGTAAATGCTTAACAATGCTTAGCAATTGCTGAACAATGCTGAAGAAATGCTTAACAAATGTTGAACAAATGCTGAACAATGGTTAACAATGTTAACAATTTGGTGCTCCGCTGCGAGCTTTGTTGCGAGCATAACGGTGATCATAAGTATCGGGTGGTGTGCTTGGCAATATGTTAAAGTTATGAGACTTGTAAGAATAGTTAAATTAATTTTGAGAAAATTAGCAATAATGAACTGCGACGAACTTCTCGATCAGCTAATGGAAGAAACCTCAACTCCGACTGCCGACACGGTATCTTTCCTGAAAGATAATGAAACATCAACCCCGACAGAGCAATCGGGAATTGCAACACCTGCCGATACGAATGAAAATGAAAATGCGGCGCGACGAGAGCGGCTAGCTGCGCTGGTTGCTGGGGGACAATCGGAGCATTATCTCGGTAGGCGTCTCTCAGTTTGTCAGGTGGATAAGATGTCAGATGCGGAGATTGATAAAATGTATGCGCGATACGAATCTAGGTTAGGTGCGGAGATGACAAAAACTCTTGGATCAGCGGCTATTCATTTGTACGCAACCGCCGTTAGTATACTTCTCCCTATACCAAACACCGCGGGATTGATTCGCGATCTAGAGACTGACCCTTTTATAGGACACACTCTTAGAACAGCCTGCTGCTCAATTTATCACAAGTTGGAATGTACTTAGCTCCGCTGACAACCGCGTTGACCATGGGTACACACTGTCAATTTGGACATATATGCCCACAAACTATAAGCTCTAATATTAATATTATAAATGATGACACAAGACACACCTGCGAGAGTGACGGAACTACAATCTCCAACTTCAACACTGTTGAACCCGAGCACGTTGGGGGTTCAATCGGGGTTTGCTTGCAGCTCCACAGGAGCCCTCAACACCCAATCGAGATTGGACGAATTTTTTCCAAGCATAGACACTTGGATAACATAATTATACCCACATTTTGTAGACTAGATGGCCGTGGCCTGCATGTCGCGCCTTGGGGCGAGGCATGGACACTAACAAAATAGATATAGTAGATGGAAAAACTTTAACCAAACAACTTTAACCGGACACACGGACGAACGGACGGACGTATGCCAAAATGCTGATGATATCGCGCTTTCCGCAAGCAGGTGTGACAATGATGATAAACACCCATGTGAAGTATCAAGGTATTGGGTGAAGCAGTTGCAGAGATATAGTACACAAAAAAACTTTAACAAAAAAAATCAAAGTAATTTGACCTTGACTTGGGCACAGGATCGCGCTTTCCGCAAGCAGGTGCAACAATGATGATAAACACCCATGTGAAGTATCAAGGTAATGGGTGTGAAGCAGTTGCAGAGATATAGTACACGAAAAAACTTTACAAAAAAAATCAAAGTAATTTGACCTTGACATTGGGCACAGGATCGCGCTTTCCGCAAGCAGGTGCAACAATGATGATAAGCACCCATGTGAAGTATCAAGGTATTGGGTGAAAGCAGTTTGCAGAGATATAGTACACGAAAAAACTTTAACAAAAAAACATTCAAAGTAATTTGACCTTGACATTGGCACAGGATCGCGCTTTCCGCAAGCAGGTGCGACAATGATGATAAGCACCCATGTGAAGTATCAAGGTATTGGGTGAAGCAGTTGCAGAGATATAGTACACGAAAAAACTTTAACAAAAAAATTCAAAGAAAGTAATTTGACCTTGACATTGGGCACAGGATCGCGCTTTCCGCAAGCAGGTGCGACAATGATGATAAACACCCATGTGAAGTATCAAGGTATTGGGTGAAGCAGTTGCAGAGATATAGTACATGAAAAAACATTAACAAAAAAATTCAAAGTAATTTGACCTTGACATTGGGCACAGGATCGCGCTTTCCGCAAGCAGGTGCGACAATGATGATAAACACCCATGTGAAGTATCAAGGTATTGGGTGAAGCAGTTGCAGAGATATAGTACACGAAAAAACTTTAACAAATAAATTCAAAGTAATTTGACCTTGACATTGGGCACAGGGGCCGCACGGTTGGGGGTTAGAATGAAAATATGGATGATGATAAACACCCATGTGAAGTTTCAAGGTAATGGGCGAAGCAGTTGCAGAGATATAGTATAACGAAAAAGTTTTAACCAAAAAACTCTAACCAGACGTACGTTAAAAAGTTAACGTTGAAAATGGCTAAGTCAATTACGTAGAAATAATAGGTGAAGGTAAAAAAATGGTCACATGTTGGATAGTTGTATGTGGTAGGCACCCCTTGGTTATGAAGCTGTGAAAGTTTGGTGGTCCTAGGTGGTACAGTACCAAAGAAATGGACTTAAACACGTAAAACTTAACACTGTAAACGCGAAACTTAACATTGAAAATGGCTAAGTCGACTACGCGGAAAAAATGGGTGAAGTTAAAAAAAAAAAGTAACATGTTGGATAGTGATATGTGGTGGGCACCCCTTGATTATGAAGCTGTGAAAGTTTGGTGGTCCTAGGTGGTACAGTAACAAAGAAATGGTTAAACTTAAACACGAAAACTTAACATTGAAAATGGCTAAGTCGACTACGCGGAAAAAATGGGTCAAGTTAAAAAAAAAGTAAACTGTTGGTAGTGATATGTGGTGGGCACCCCTTGATTATGAAGCTGTGAAAGTTTGGTGGTCCTAGTTGGTATAGTAACAAAGAAATGGACTCAAACACGAAAACTTAACATTGATTGTGGACGCCGCCCGCCGCCCGCCCGCCGCCCGCCCGCCCGGCTTTCGCCAATCCAATAGCCTGGATTTTTTTTTAAAAAACCTGGCTAAAAACCCAAAAAGACAGGCAGCTGGGCGGGCGGCGGCTGCCACCAGAAAAGTTAAACAAGATAAAATTCTCGCCGAGCTTCGAGAGGCTAAACAGTCATTGCAATCGGGGACGGAGACAGCAAAACATCTGAAGACAGCTACAACAACACCCCCAATTCACGAATTGGAAGCACAATCCCCGATTGAACCCCAACACCCCCAATTCACGAATTGGAGTTGGGTTGTTAGTGGTGGTCTGGCAGTTGTTGGTGCCCTGTGTGTGTGGAAATACCCCATATTACACCAATCCTTATCGAAAAAACAACCCCCATCAATTCATCCAATCTCGATTGGATTGGATGCGCCCCATTTAAACATTGATCGCGATCCCTTTTATATGCAATAATTATAATTATCAACAATGGCTGAAAACGATGGTAAAATGATAGTGAATGCACTTTATAACGGCGTGGTGATATCGGCTTTCAGTATCGGGTATGCTCGACTATCAAAGATGGTCTTCGGAGGGCCCTCTCCCAAATTGGACTTTACTGTGAGAAACGTAGAGCTCGTGGCCGGAGATATAATGGTCGCAGTTGCGACTCGAGATTATCTAATTAAAGCCGGAATTCTACCCTCTAATATATGGAAATAATGGCTTCGATCGGAATAATGATAGGTGGTGCGCTTGTAAACGCATTGGCGTTCAGCGGTAGCAACTTTATATTCTCGAAAATGAGAAGCTCGAACGTGGATGAGGAGCGCAAGTGTCACGATTTAGCTAAGCTGTAGAACAACTCAATAGCGCAAAGGAAGCATGGTCGAAAAAACGAACCGCCCATCTGGACTGGGTCAACGAAGAGCTTCGCCGCGAGAATCACGCCGCGCAAACTTTCCAGAACGTTGAAGAAGCCAACCGCGAGTACGCGCTGGCATATCCACAGAAAAGTCTGGCGCCGCTGGATCGCGAGCCCCAACTTTCAGATTTCTATGTACCGTCAGAGGCCCAAAAAGACCGCGAGATCGCGTTCATCGTCGTGGGAATGGGTGTGGTGGGTCTCGTCGGCTACTATATTCAATCGAGATTGAAATAATTATTTAAATTCTTTTATTTTTTAAAAATATATATATAGAACGATGTTAGTTGACAAATTTTATTTTGCTATGATCGATGTAGGCTACACTGCCCTTAAACACCGTATAGCTGGCGCAAAGGGTACGATTCGTCTGGCCCGAGATTCTCTCGAGACGTGGCGCGAGGACGAAAAAGCGGCCACCCTTTTCGCAAAGCGGATGTTAGATTCCTCCCAATCCAATCGTGATTGTACTTCCAACAAAGGTTTATTATTAACGACACAGTTAATATTAAAATTTTGAATTACCCAATTGCTTCTGAAAGGGTGGAGTGACAATACTCAATTACTAACTCCTTATCTGGTGCCCTGAAATACCAATATTATTCCATCCTCTAAGTAGAAAATGTTACTTACAATCTAAATATTACCTAATTTCTCGCTCCCAACTCCATAATTGTCAAGTCCAACCAAAGGTCCAGAAATAAAACTGAGAATAGTTTATCTATCTTCTCAGGTCAACTCAAGTGAACAGGTGTTCCGATAATACCTAGTCATACTAGTTACTGATTGGTCAATCCATAAAAGGTATGACAGGAGGAGGGTCTTACCCAGAAGACCCCATTAACTCTGCGCATGCATGGAAATTGGTGGGCTATAAATAGTTAAAAAAAATAGCAGATGACAATTCTTTATATTTTCTTTTATTTCTCCTTATAAATTATTTCTCCTTATTTCCCATAGATTATGTATGAACAAAACTCTAGATCGCTACCAGAAAATTACTATTTTAAACATGTTATTTTGTTATGATACGATGATCGAGGTAGAGTCCGACCAAACTTAGAAGCCATGTTCGTATATATATATATATAAATATATATATATATATATATATATATATATATATATATATATATATATATATATATATATATATATATATATATAGAGAGAGAGGAGAGAGAGAGAGAGAGAGAGAGAGAGAGAGAGAGAGTTATACCGATGAAAGCAGAAACACGCCGAATGCCCGTGGTCTGATTGTATAGTATGTTTATTGACCTGCCACCTCATAACTATATTGAATACTTATGGCATCAACTAGACTTTGATATGATTATTTATTACACTAGAGTAATACTAGAAATAGTTACGGTTTATTGTTACACATCCAGGCTACAGGTCTGATTGTAAAGTATATTTATTTATTTGCTACGTCATAAATATAATGGTGAACATGTGTGACATAACTTCAATATGATTAGTTATTACACTGGCGCCCGTTTCACTAAACTTCGTAGGACTAAAATGTTCGTAAGTGCAGAATTATAATAGTTTGTAAATTTCACATTAACACTGTTTTCTTGTAAACAATTATTGGATTTACATTTATTGAGCATGCAGCCTATGCTCAATAAATGTAAATTCATCAATTGAAATTTCCAGACGATTCTAAATTTGCACTTACGAACATTTTAGTCGTACGAAGCTTTGTGAAACGGACCCCTTGTGTGGTACCAGAAATAGTTACTGTTCATTATAAGACATCTAGGTAACAGGTCCGATTGCTGATATATATATTTTAACTTGCCACCTCATAAATACAATGATAAGCACATGTATATATACCATAACAATGAATATGGTACCAGATCAGGCTATTGTAAGTACAATTACGTGTAGAGCTGTGTTTATGATCCCGCCACCCTCTCCCAATACATGTGAGGTACTGGTTCTACCTGGTCACCACTATTAACCCTTTCCACACCACAGACCTCTTTCTTGGTGTTTGCAAACAACGTAGACCCAGATTGTCCGGCTCACAATGATCGTCAGGATCTGCACTATTTGCAAGTACTTTTATCATTAGGAAACACCCATTTGTTTATGAATGAATTGATCTAAATGCTTTTTTCTAAAAATTGATTGGTCTGAAAATTAGTTAGACCATTCCAGGTCCGTTACTTGGGTCACACACCTTGAGAATGTCAACGACACAGTAAACCAGACTCTTTAGTCACTTGCACTGACACAGTGGACATCACAGTTTTCGATTCTTTATTAAACATGCATATCCACATTATACATGCCTTTATATACTCTGTGTTTCCCACAGTGCACTTGGTCAACACCTGTTGTTACACTACTCTGATTTAATACGTTGTATTGTAGCCCTAAGACTTTTAACCTTTAGAACGCTGAAAAAGAAAATTGTCATCTGCTGATTTTAAATATTTTTCTATTTAAAATCATGTTTTGGAAACACATTAGAATCGTTTCAGCTTGAGACAATTGTACTGTGCTGCCAAAACACGATTTTGATACGAAGCGAGAATAAAATACCAAATCAGCTGACAAAAATGTTGGTTTCCAGCGCTTTAAGGCTACTTGTTTGTCAGTATCTCTGTTATTACAACCAAATACCACATATTTTTTCCCCATCAGATATTGTCAGTAAATACCGATAATAATTATTATTGAGACACACAGAGCAATGTAAATACGCTCTGGAACAATGGCTTCGCCGAAGCAAGAAGCTGACGGCCAGCTATTTTTAGTAACAGGAATACACCCTGCATGACGTCAGCTCAAAACCTCCTATTGATTTTATTACAAAAATGAGTTCTCTATGGGAATTTAACATAGGGGCAAATGTGGTGGAGAACCTGGAGGAGCCGAAAAATGAAACATTTTGGAAATTGATACTGAAACCTAACTAGATAGCTTGGAAATGATCTAACAAAGAAAACAAAAGTTACATTTTGAAAATCGGTCCACTATTTTTGAAATTAGAAAAAAAATCCCCATGTTAAATCCCCATAGACATGGATGTCTACACTGTATGGGGATTTAACATGTGGAATTTTTTTTTTTTTGCAATAAAATCAATATTGGACCAAATTTCACAAACAGTGTTTTTGTATTGTTTATATGACCGTAAAATTTGGGCAGCTTTCGTGAAACAGACTTTTTTTAGTAAGGCTGGGTTGGGTATGCAGGTAAACAGCATATTTCATGAAATAATTAACACTGTGTAATGTGGCTGTGACTGGAGAAATAGGGCTTATGGGTTATTGACCAGTGTCAATCCTGATTAAATAGAACAGAACAGTGAAGTTCCTGGTCAGACTGTGCTGGTGCACATGCTGATCTGTAGCCTATTTCACCAACATTGCAAAGTATACTTTCCTAGCAAAGAATACTTTGAGGGATACATTTTCAATGTTAGGATAAATTTATTAATTTTTATTATACTGAATTTATTACATTATCACAGCCAATTTGGCATACTTTTAATCATGAAATATATGCAGTCGTTAGTTCCATATGAAATAATGTATTTCAGGAAAAATAAATGATTACTCCCTCAAAGTATACTTTGCAATGCTGGTGAAATCGGCTACAGCACCTAATAAAATAGCACACTCCTGTAGCCTGATTCATCATTGCGATCTATATTGCACGTTAGTAGCATGATGGGTGTTTCATTGATGAAATTGCAAACAGGTGGTCTAACCCCTAGGCCACAATTAACCCATCCCTGCTTTTAGTACAGATGGACATTAGCTGCATGTGTTCCGCTTTATAGGCAATACGTTGCACTATATCGCTACACCACTGTCAACAATATAATGTCAACGATATAAATTTGCGGAACAACGTTTGCATTTTGTGCACTGAAGTATAGAACTACTCTGCAGTATGTTGACGTTCATACTTCGCTATATTGTTATTATGAGAAAATTCTACAATACGAGACAAAAACATTATCATAAATTCACCTAATATTTAGCATGAATTAGCAAAAATCTTAGGGTCACTCTCCATGAAATAGAAAGTAAACAAAGAACACTTCAAATACAAATTTTCCATACTACACTGTCAAAATTCTTATGTAATGCAATGTAATGTAATTAGAGTTATGTACTCGGAACTAGATGGACATACATTTTGTGGGAACCAGGGGCCCGTTTCACTAAACTTTGTACAATTAAAATGTTCGTAAGTGAAAATTTAGGATGGTCTAGAAATTTCGATTGATCGATTTATTGAGCATAGGCTGCATATGCAGCCTATGCTCAATAAATGTAAATCCAAGAATTGTTTTCAAGAAAACGTTGTTATTGTGAAATTTACAGACTATCATAATTTTGCACTTACAAATATTTTAGTCGTACAAAGTTAATGAAGAATGTGTAATCAAGTTCCCCCAGCATCCTGCAGGAAGTAATTAGCACCTTACCAGTACTTACTATAATCAGAGTATGACTATTTGCCTTTGACAGGCAATTTCCAGGTGAATAGCTCAGCACTGTGGAACATTGAATATCCATTTTAGACTGGCTATATCAGTTGAATGATCCACTGTGTTTGATGGGGTATGACTAAAGTGTGCATTATTGGAGATAGGAATCTTATATGTCATATATATCTTCTAAATAAATGCTTAACATTCATGTTTTTCTTGTTGTATATATTATATTTAATATATATTTAAGTCAAGATGAATGCACATGTTTAATGTGGATTTTGTATCAATATTATAAAAATACCTGTACCTATCGAAAATATAATACAGCCGCGGTGAAAATTTAGGGGGCTAAATTGAGTTTTAAATTGCATAGTATATGTTCAAAATAAATGTGTAAAATTCTTGTTTTTCTTATTGTATATATTATACTATTTACACTATATATTCCAAGTCATGGTGAATGCGCATGTGTAATGTGGATTTTGTATAAATAATATGAAATTTTAAATATAATAATGGCGGCGGCAGAGATGGATATACGCTGGGTGAAATGGAGTTGTATATGTATTATATCTTCCAAATAACGGCATAGTTTTTCTTGTTGACACACTCTACATATACAAATGTACATACATACAGTATATAGTCAAATCATGTCATATGAATATGTGTAACGTGGATTTTTTACCGAGAACATAAACTATTCTATGGAGAAATGGAGTTTTAAATGTCATATATTTGTGAGCGTCCCGCGTGGTCGGGTGTGGTCTACGTCCCACGTGGTCGGGTGTGATCTACGTCCAGCGTGGTCGGGTTTGGTCTACGTTCCGCATGGTCGGGTGTGGTCTACGTCGGCTTGGATCCGTGGGTGAAATTTATTGTAGTACTCACCCTATAGCTGGGATGTCTATTACCTGGTTGAATGTTAAACGGGGAAATCAGCATCAAGCAGTAGCACCCCAGCTTACAGAGAGTGAGTCCTAATGTCACATGACAATCAAACAATAAATGAAACACACATCTTTCTGATCCGAGCATAATTGAGATAAGTTTGACACTTTGACAGAGTAGCTTCCTGAGAGTAAAATATTGCATTTTGAAAACAATACATTCTCAGTGACCAATAGTATATTAGTTTGCAGATATTATCCAACTTTCCTACTAATCTTAATCAAACAAGTTATTATGTTTTGAAACCTATCTGCTCATATGAAAATGCAGCTTATACAATAATTGAAATATTTACATGAGAAAACACACATAATGTTGAAATAATATGGTCACATGGTGTCATATCTTCTAAATAGAAGCATCAAATGCATAATGTTCTTGTTGTACATGTGGCTATGACTGGATGTGGAATGCCAATGTGATAAACCCAAAATACTTTCAATCAATCAAATCCTGTGTGGGCTTTAGTGCGGGAACTATCTAAACCGGACACCGATAAATCACTATTTTTGTTCTGTTCACTTAACCCTTACAGTGCTGAATTAAAACTTTTAGTCTGCTGTTTATTTGTTATTTTTCATTTTTCTTATCAAAAACATGCTTTGACAGCACTTTAGAATTGGAAATGATTGTAAAATGTTGCCAAACCATGTTTTCATTTAGAGGAAATACAAAATAAGAAACAACAGCAGACGACCATTTTCGGTTCCCGCCTTCTAAGGCCGTAAGGGTTAAATGTTCAAGAATGTAACACACAAACATATCTTAAATTTATCATATGCCAGATTGACAGCGATGTCCATGGGTGTCTTGTGTTGGCAGGTTCCATTGTATTTGTTTCGCGACTACATTTTACTGCCCGAACATGGACTGGATCGTTTGGCGCCTTATTTATATGACGTTAAACATGTACCAATACACTTATAAAACTCAATTCTGGAGAAATATAAAGAATATGCGGTATGACAAATATGTTCTTGTGACTCTACAAAGACTGCGCCTCGGGTGAATATAGATTCAGACGGGCAATACGACACCACATTGACCGTGTAGAATCACAATAACTTATATAATCTATAACATATATTCATGTCATGGTGAAGTCATAGTTAATTCACATGTGACAAACACAAATACAAGTGTACCTTCAATCAATCAAATCCAAATGTGGACTTTATTGCAATATACAGTGGGACCTATCTGAACTGGACACCGATATATCACTATTTTATTTTGTTAGGTTTCACTGTCATTTATATCCGATGATAATATGTCTGTTCGATTAAAGTTGTCATATACCAGATTGGCAACGAGACATCTCTGAACCAGATATCTTAGGAACTTCCACGGGTGTCTGGTGTGGGCAAGTTCCATTGTACTTGTATCGGGACTACATGTAACATATTAATGCTCAATTTAGGTGAACTGGATCACACTAAAAATGCCAGTTATGTGACTTAAGTCATTTGTTTGCAGAACCATATTTTGTGACTTGATCAGGTACTAGACTAGTCACAAATGCCTGTGTGTTCAGCAACAGTCATAAATCAGTGGAGCCGAGGATACTAGTATATCATATATCGTGCATCAGGTATTTAGGTCACAATATCAGAGTAGATCCTGATCAGACCGGGTAGCCGTTTCTTTGTGTTAAAATATCATGTAGATCACGATCAGACCGGGTAGCCGTTTCTTTGTGTTAAAATATCAATGTAGATTATGATCAGACCGGGTAGCCGGTATATGCCAGGCTCTTTAATAATGAAATCTTGGAGGGTATTTTTTTACTCTAGATAAGGATGAATTAATTGAGTATTTTTACTCCATGATATTTTTTTCAATTGGGTATTTTCAATTATCAATTGGGTACCTTACAACCGTTACCTCACTGTGTAAAATTTAATAGGGTATTTTCCAATTCTGGTATCAAAATGTGCAATAAACATGGCCACACAAAACATTGAATACGTGCATGTGACATATTTTAAGTGTTGGTTAAAACTAATTAGAAATTACGTGTATGTTTAATTGGGCCTTTGCTGCGTCTTTTTTATCCACGTTTTGTTGAAGACATAACTTCCGCTTCCGGTTTGAATGGACGTGCAAAATATAAATCTCGGCAAAATCTAAGAAAATCTACAAACATCAGCCACAAGATTGTGTGAATGAGGGTGTATCATAGTTCAAAATAATTAGTAGAATATGTTATATTATATTTACAGACTCAGAATGTAAAATTTGTGGCATTAGTTAGAAATTTCGTGTTTTTTTTTTTACAGAATCTAAAACGGCAGCCATTAGCTTACCAAAATAAATCGAACACTGCTGTTTATCAAAATACAATCCCACATGAGTGTTAACAGACGTTAAATTCCTACGTAGAACTGAAAACAGGAGATGTAATGACGAGAAAATACGCACACTTCTGGTTGTAGGTGATAGTAAAGTGAAATACATCAGGTCATGGGCCAGATCAGATATTGAGAGAGCCATAATATGGTACAGTGTTGGAGGCCTAACAACACAAAAAGCAGGTGCATGGCTGAATAATAGTATTGACAACATAATTAAAGACCACGGATATGTAGACATTTGTTTATGGACAGGTACTTGTGACATTACAAGAAAAGTGGGTAAATTTATTTATCCGTCAAGTGATAAGCAAATTGTGGATGTGACGCTAAAGCGCTATACCCAACTCAGTCAATTGAAACTCAAATATGGTATCAGAATATCGTTCATAATATTTGAAGTACCGTATTTCAGCGTATCATTATAGAACAAGCACAGGGGCCACCCGAATCCGAGTGAATTCAGCAAATCCAACCGTGTTGTGGAAAAGGCACTAGTAGACTTGAACCTTGCGATAAAGGAAATAAACTTGAGGGTTGGGGCCATCTCTCCTAGATTTTCAATCGACTTGGTGAAAAGCCGCGTAACGAAAACCAGAAAGCAGAAAGTGTCGACATTCCACAACTACAACTTATTAAAAGATGGGGTACACCCTACAAACATGCTGGCACAATACTGGATGCGGAAAGTGGAGAGTGTAGCCATAAGAGAAAGCTATATTTAATTTAAACTAATATACTGACTTTGAGTGGGGACTGCCCCGCCATAGTGTGAGTATTTGAAAATACATAAATACATAAATTCTACTCTTTAGCTTCCAGTATGGAAAATGTGCATTGTTGATAGCCAAACTTGTGTGTAGGAAATATTTATTTATTAAGTGTACTGTACAGGAAATTGTTTATCATGAATCGTAAGTGAACTGTGTACAGGTGTATATTAGTAGCCAAAAAAAAGGAAAAAAATAAAAATAAAAAATAAATAAAAGTAGTCCAATATTTCATAGACTGACTTTGAGTGGTGTGAATACGAAATACAGAATAATATATAATTTAAGTAGTCCAGAATAGTGTACCGGAAATAACCAAAGCGTACAGTGCATAGCCAAAAGTGTACATATACAGAGTATAGTCAAAAGTGTACAGGTACAGTGTATTGCCAAAATAAGTGTACAATTGTCCAGAAACAATGGCGACAAATAGGAAAGTGTCAACAACTAGGAAAAGCGATGATGACAACTCAGGATGGCTATGTAAATTGTGTAAATCAAAATTCACAGATGAAAAATCTGAACTTATGGAATGCGAGTACATGTACTGTGAGCTACATTTCTGCCGTAAATGCCTAACACTATCAGTCGCAGAATACAAGCTACTGAGTAAAAGATCCGACTTGCATTGGTATTGTCCGCCGTGTGAGGAAAAAGCAATGAAGAGTATGAGGATTGAAAAAGAAATCGAAGACCGCTGCAAGGAGTACTTTGCTAAATATGAAACGCGACTACAGAAGATAGAATCGGATGTGGCAGAGAAGGCGGATATAGAACAAGTAAAAAATCTGATTAGTGAAATGACAAAAAAAGACGCTGCGGAAGGGGAAGGAAATGCGACTGAGGATGTTAGTGAACAAATAAATGAGTTTAGGGAGAGTGAGGCAAGAAAATGTAATGTAATTATCCACAACATAAAAGAGTCTGAAGAAATGGAGACACAGGATAGAAAGGATCATGATTTGGGCATTATTGGTGAATTATGCGAGATAATGGAAACTGATAAAGAACGTGTAAAGAATGTCACAAGGCTAGGGAAACGCATAAAAGATGATGATGGAAAGACTAAATCTCGACCGATGAAAGTCATATTCGGGGAAGAAAGAAACAAGAGTGGATTTATGAGAAATCTGAGAAATCTAGCAGAAGTAGGTGGTAAATTTCAAACAATCAGTGTAGTGCATGACATGACGCAACATGAGAGAAAGCTCAATAAAGTGAAAGTAAGCGAAGCAAAAGACTTGAATGCAAAAAAGCGCATCGGGGGACTACAAATATGTGGTGACAGGACCACCTTGGGAAAGGAAAGTGGTCAAAGTAAAACGCAAAAACACAACAGAATAGAAAGAGATCCGTTTTTAACTGTAAATAGAGGAAACAACAAATCTGCGGATATGTTGAGTGATTTTTAATGTTTCTATGCAAATGCAGATAGCCTACCGAACAAAATGGGTGAGCTAAAGGCCAGGATACAGGAGGAGGAATCCGAAATAGAAATTATAGGCATAACTGAAGTATACCCCAAGAACTGTGGATACTTACCGGGAAAGGCAGAGTTAGGAATACAAGGCTATGAAATGTTTTTAAATGAAAATAGCCGAAAGCGAGGAGCAGCATTATATATTAATGACAAATTGAATGCCGTTGAAGTTCAGCTGAGTTCAGACTTCAGTGAAAGCATATGGGTCGAAGTGAAGCTGACAGGTAGGGATAAAATACTCATAGGATGTGTTTACAAAAGTCCAAGCAATGACAGGAATAATTTGAAGGCTTTGAACGAATTGATAAGGGATGTTGGTAAAAGGAGCAAATTATACTCGCATATCCTCATTATGGGAGATTTTAATTTCCCAAACATAGACTGGAGTAAAAATACGGCTAAAGGAGACACAAGTAGTGAGGAATTTATCGAATGCATTAGAGACAGTTATTTATACCAACATGTAAGCGGAAATACCAGGGCAAGAATAGATAGTGAATCGAGTGTACTATATCTTATATTTACTAATGAGGAGGACATGATTGATAAGATAATCAACACCAGCCCGCTCGGCCACAGTGACCACAGCTGCTTGGAGTTTGTTTACAAGTGCTACTATAAACCGTCAGCTAGCACAGGACCCAGGTGGAATTTCTTCAAAGGAGACTATGCTGGAATGACAAAGGAGCTGGACATAAACTGGAAGGAATTGCTAAACAGCAAAGACCCAGATGAGCTGACAGAATTGTTCTTGGAAAAATTCAACAAGGCGAAAAAAATATTCATCCCGAAAGTAAATGAAAGAAAAATTAACAAAACACGGAAACATAACTACTTACCATTGGACGAAAAAGTCATAAAGAAAATAAAAAAGAAACACAGGTGCTGGCAGAGATATATGGAAACTAAAGATGGAAAGAAGTACCAGGAATATACAAAATTAAGAAATCAGGTGAAAGGCATGGTTAGAAAGGCAAAAGGAAATATGGAAAGGGACATAGCTAAGAATGTGAAGTCTAACCCAAAACGTTTCTGGAAGTATGCGAACTCAAAAAGGAAGACAAAAACTGGTATCTCAGATTTAAAGTATAATAATGATAGTGGAGTCAAATTGACAAGCAACGGCAAAGAGAAAGCCGATGTACTAGCAGATTTCTTCAGCAGCGTATTTACAAACGAACCCAAAGGTGACATACCAGAACTGGCATCAGTACCTCTGAAACACAAGTTTACTAATAGAATTTTTAAAGAGGAAGACATAACTAAGTTTCTTACAAATTTATTAGCAAACAAATCACCAGGACCAGATGAACTACACCCAGTCAGTTTGAAGGAATTGGCGTATACAATAAATAGCCCATTGACCATCATATTTAATGCATCACAAGCAGCAGGAAAGGTACCATCAGTGTGGAAAACCGGGAACATTACAGCTCTATTCAAAAAAGGAGAGAAAGCTAACCCAGGAAACTATCGACCAGTAAGCTTAACTAGTGTCATTGGTAAGCTGATGGAGAAACTAATACGAGCAGAAATAGTAAGCCATATAGATACAAATAAACTGTTCAGTAATAAACAGTTTGGTTTCCTAGCAGGAAGGTCTACAACAATTCAACTGCTAAAAGTATTAGATGAATGGACAGAAATATTAGACAATGGCGGAACATTAGATGCAATATATATGGACTTTATGAAAGCTTTTGATAAGGTACCACACAGGAGATTAATAGGTAAACTAAAAGCATATGGTATCAGCAGCCAATATATTAACTGGGTGCAAGACTTCTTGAAGGACAGGAGCCAAAGAGTGATTGTGAATGGTGCAAAATCAGAAATAAAGTGTGCTGGGGCCAATCCTTTTTGTCATCTACATAAATGATATGCCAGAGTGTGTCAATGCCACGGCTTACCTCTTTGCGGATGATACTAAAGTTTATCGACAAATCTCAAGAGATGAGGACCATAATGAAATGCAATCCGACTTGGACAACCTGCAGAAATGGTCAGACACATGGCTACTGAAATTCCATCCAGACAAATGTAAAGTTATGACAGTCGAAACGAGGCGCCGCACTGAAAATGAAAAAAACTACCACCTGTATAACAACAAAGGCGAGGAAGTAAAATTGACAAGGTCAGAGGCAGAAAAAGATATAGGAGTGCTCGTGGACAACAAACTATGCTTTTCTTCCCATATTCAGCAACAAGTAAATAAGGCAAATAGTATAATGGGACTGATCAGAAGAACATACACATTTTTGGATGAAATTAGCTTCAAATACTTGTTCCAAGCCTTAGTTCGTCCACACTTAGAATATGCGGAAGCAGTATGGTCACCACATCTGAAAAAGGATATAGAGTGCATTGAAAATGTACAAAGACGTGCGACAAAACAGGTACCATCTCTATCAAATTTGGAGTACACTGAACGATTAAAGAAATTAAAACTTCCAACATTGAAATATAGGAGGGCACGAGGTGATATGATAGAGACATACAAAATAATGACCGGCTTATATGATAAGGCAGTCACAACAGGAATGTTTGAGATGTCAACTTCAGAAAGAACAAGAGGACACAAATATAAGATATTGAAGAAAAACTGCCGTCTAAATTGTAGAAAATATAGTTTCACACAACGAGTGGTTGAAATATGGAATAACCTGCCAGAGCAAGTCGTGTCGGCCAAAAATGTGAAACAATTTGAAACTAGATTGGTCAGTAGAGGCTTACGGAATACCCCCCGCGTGGGCCCAGTTACCCCTAAAATATGTAAAAATTTCCAAGTGTGTGGGCTTGTGACCTTGACTCTGGGATTAGCGCGAGCGGCATGAACGTGAATTTGTCACAGGGTGGTAGAGGTCCATTGGAGCAATGAGTGTGTGAAATGTGAAGCAGATCCGAGCAAGGAAATAGAAGTTATAACCGATTTCTCTGATGTTAAGTTTTGTAAAGAGACTACCGTATAACCTCGAATAACGCCCCCGGAGGCGTTACATTTTACAAAAGGGGGGGGGGGGGGGGGGTGTGCGTTTATTAGTAAGTAAAAAAAATATAAAAAAATAAGGATTTAAGGATTATTTGTGTTTGAAATTGGCGGTCATTGGTAAATATATATTATATTTTTTTTATTTGGGGGGAGGGGGTCGTTTATTAGGAGGGGGGGGTGGGGGGGGGGGGGGGGGGGCGTTTAATTGGAGGTATACGGTATGTATGTGACGTTGACCTCGAGATCAGCGGGGATTTGTCACAGCATATGAAATATTAAGAATTTTCAATGAAAGAAATAGAGTTATAACATATTTCTCTGATGTTAAGTTTTGTAAAGAGACTAAGTATGTACATTGACCTTGGGATCAGCGGGGGTTGGACAGTCGTAGATTTGTCACAGCATGATAGTACAACCTTAGAGGAATGCACAAGTGAAATAATAAGAATTTTCAATGAAGGAAATAGAAGTTATAACTTATTTCTCTGATGTTAAGTTTTGTAAAGAGACTAAGTATTTGACCTTGACCTTGCGATCAGCGGGGGTTGGACGGTCGTGGATTTGACACAGCATGGTAGTAGAGCCTTACAGGAATGCATGTGTGAAATATTAAGCATTTTAGATGAAGGAAATAGAAGTTAGAACAATATTTCTCTGATGTTAAGTTTTGTAAAGAGACTAAGTATTTGACCTTGACCTTGGTATCAGCGGGGGTGGATGGTCGTGGATTTGGCACAGCATGGTAGTAGAGCCTTACAGGAATGCATGTGTGAAATATTAAGCATTTTAGATGAAGGAAATAGAAGTTATAACAATATTTCTCTGATGTTAAGTTTTGTAAAGAGACTAAGTATTTGACCTTGACCTTGGATCTGCGGGGGTTGGACAGGTCGTGGATTTGGCACAGCATGGTAGTAGAGCCTTACAGGAATGCAATGTGTGAAATATTAAGCATTTAGATGAAGGAAATAGAAGTTATAACAATATTTCTCTGATGTTAAGTTTACGGACTAAGTATTTGACCTTGACCTTGGGATCTGCGGGGGTTGGACGGTCGTGGATTTGGCACAGCATGGTAGTAGAGCCTTACAGGAATGCATGTGTGAAATATCAAGCATTTTAGATGAAGGAAATAGAAGTTATAACAATATTTCTCTGATGTTAAGTTTACGCGGACGGACGGACGGACGGACGGACAACCTGACTCCAGTATACCCCCCCCCACAACTCGTTGCGGGGGGTATAATTAGACTGGACAAACTATGGGAAAATCAGGACATGAAATTTGACTTCAATGCTAATTATGAATTCAAACCGGCAAGCGGAAGTGAGACAATATTAGAAGAAAGTAATGAAGAAGATGCGGACATAGTGGTACTAGATGCCAGCGTCCACAGAAGAACCTAAAGTAACCTAAAGTAAGACATATTTACCACGGTCTGTCAAATCTTAAACAATAACATCCGAAGTATATCCGAATGAAAAGAAACTTAGTCTATTTGCACGAACTCGGACGTTTCGCATCACAAACGTTTCGGACCAGGGTCGAGTCAGCGATATCCTTATTTTTTGGGTCACATCTCAAAGCAATTACTTACGCGTCGTCACCTGCGAACACTGTGCGTATTAAATGGTGAATGGCCATTATCAATCGTAATCGACCGACCTGGAAATTCATATGAAGTGCTTTTCACAAATACCGTCACCGTGTAATCTGCTAAAAACAATGACCGTGTGTATACTATTTATAAAACATCCATAGACGCTTATTATATGTATAGTTGCATCATCGATATAGACGCTTGTTGTAACCAAATAAGACAGATAGGCTAGCGGCGAGTTTGTGACTGATTTTGCCATCGACGTCTTTGGCATTTTTCAATAATTTTTTTGAAAACTGTGCTTGTAAAATTATCAGTACGCATATATTTTCAAGCCAATTGATTACTCAATGTTTTAATTGGGCTTTGGTACGCAGGGCTTTCAATTTGAATTGGGTTTTCATATTTTTTGATTGTCTGTCAACAGCTGAGAGTAATACGTATAATTTATCAGAGACGTTCATGTTGGAATACACAACATAGTAAACATGGTAATTGTCTTGGTTGAGTAAATAGGAAATGGACATATAGAGACGAACAGACATTCATTGTGTATCTTAAATGTGTATGGATAACTAATATGTGACTGTGATGGGAGAAATGGGGCTCATGGGATTTGCAACCAGTGTGGCTCCTGATCAAATAGCACACTCATGTACCCTGATAACGATATATTATGTTTGATAGAAGCATGATGGGTGTTTCACTGATGGAATGGCGAACAGTGCAGATCCTGAACAGACTGTGCGCATACACAGACTGATAGGGATCTACACTGGTCACAAAACCCATAAGCCCCATTTCTCCAGTCACAACCACATACATGTATACAGGTGTTAGTAGCTACACGTTCATATGAAGTATCTGGCAGCGTTAAAAAATTAGTACATGTAAAATGGTCATTGTAAATTCAGTGGGTGGGGAATATATAGTTAAAACTACTTTGTTC
Source organism: Conchocele bisecta (assembly GCA_029237695.1). NCBI lineage: Eukaryota > Metazoa > Mollusca > Bivalvia > Lucinida > Thyasiridae > Conchocele > Conchocele bisecta. The sequence continues at coordinate 25,435,912 of CM055276.1, forward strand.
AGGCTCTCTGGTGACCTTTTGTGAAAAAGTAGGAACAAAAGTAGGAATTTTTTTCGCAAAAAGTAGGAAAAAGTAGGAATTTATGATAAAAAAGTAGGAACATTTGTTCATATTTTCTTACCTTTGACTTTTACTTTGAACATTTCTTGTACTCACGGTTACTCGGAACATGGTGTTTCAGTGATGTCTTCTTGTTGTGGCCTTGTGTCTTCAACATTACGGATGCTGCCAGTCTGAAATTATTTTTTTTATTCTTTGAACTACATTTTTACAGCAATATGGACACCACTAAGAGCATTGCCTTTTATGGTTTTGTTTTCAACCAGCATATCAGCATGTATGAGCAGGCGCGGATACAGAATTAATTGCAGGGGGTGGGGTCTGTAATTAAAATTTGGCGTACTGGACCTGTGCGCGCGCAAAATCGTAAAGTTGGGGGGTCTGGGGGTCCTCCCCAAGGAAATTTTTAAATGCTAGATCGCCGCAGATGCGATTTCCTGACGAAAAAAAGTCATCCAACTATTCGAGTATTGTAGATTTTCGTTTTAAATGCTAGATCGCCGCAGATGCGATTTCCTGACGAAAAAAAGTCATCCAACTATTCGAGTATTGTAGATTTTCTTCTTTTTTTTTTCTTTTTTTTTGCTTTTTTTTTTGCCGGGAGCAGGGGTCCGGAACCCCCCCCGTATCCGCGCCTGATGAGGTCTGATCTCAGTGTACACTGTTTGGCATGTCATTACACGGCGCAAAGATATGGGTCTGGCAAGCAGTGTTGAGTCTGATCAAACTACACATGTGTATGCTCAGCTGGATGGAAAAGTTATAAGGTCCATTTTCTCAGTTGATGGCCTAATTTACTTAATATACTAATTGTGTAGCCTATGACGACTAGAAATATATCAATGTGCCGTGTATTTAAAGGACAAAATACATTTCCCATAGACTATCATGTACATTTTTGTTTTTTAATTTATACCAAGTGGGACTGTGCAAGGTAGCTTCAGAAATGTAGTTGCAATCTGCCTGAATAATTTGAGCTATCTCGTCTTGTTCGACTCATCCATTCCAGAGATGTGCCAGTCCCTAACATGGATTTTTCAATTTTCGTCGATGTCAATGGCGATGTCATATGAAAAGTGACGCAAAATGCCAACATCAAGTTCAAACATGTGCATATTATAAACTACTTCAGAAAACTTCAATGTGAAAAAAAACTATTTTAAATTGCATAAAATTTATTGCCCATTTAACTTGGTTGTTTAATTCAAATCAAAATTTAGTATTGAAACAGCAGCAGTTTGAAATACATGCACGTCTATTTGAAATATTATTTGTTCCTCAATATACTGAATCAAAATTTCCCAATGCAACACTTCATATAAAACATCCCACCAGTTTTTGTTTACCTTTTACACACAGATTTTAATTCCTAATTAGAAAGTATACAATATTATGTATTAGCATTAAACATTAAACATGTACAATGTTCTTCGCTATAAACATAAATAGTCAAAGAGTGAAATCGTTTAAAGATGTATAAAAATAGTATAACTGAAGTTGACAGTGTCGCGCGTTATAAGTAGCCTGCAACGGCATGCGTCACTGTATTTGTATAGAATGTGTGCAAGTGACGTCGTAGGTTGGCAGAAGTCCCAGAGCAGGTGCGAAGGAGCTTTCTCACTATCCTAATCTGGTGCTTGATGCTGTGGCACACAGGGAAAATGCCATCCCCTTTAACTCATCATTTATGAGAAGCAGGGGCTACTGCAGCACAATTGTTTGGATCAGTTAATCTGGCACATAAATGTTCAAAGAAAAGGCTGTACCTGGGGGTAAAATCACTTAGCAATAGTATATTACAACACTCACCTGAGAAATACTGTATGCTGTTCCGAACTGGCAGGCATCTGAGGTATCACAAACATCAAGGCCACAAGAAGAAGACACCCGAGAGCACTCTATATAACATGCACAGCTTTTTTCTGTAAATAAATCTCATAACAGATCAGAACAGCATAGTTTTTAATTTTTTTTAGCTTTTCAAATGAAAAAGTAGGAAAAAGTAGGAATTTTGGGAATTTTGATGAAATAGTAGGAAAAAGTAGGAATAAAAAAAAAAGTAGGAAAAAAGATAACATTACATTCATTACATGTTAAATTCCCATTGTAAAATGTGTGGGTGGGGAATGGTGAAAAAGTTTTTAACATTGTATCATAGACTGCAGACATCAGATAATTGGAATATATGCAATTAACATGTCTAATGAACACTACTAGGTATCATTGACACAAATAAAATACAAAAGTACCACACTTTTATGGAGTTATTAAGGTAGGTGGGGTAACAAAACGTGCAAAATTCTTCATCTGAATTAGCAGATATTATTTATTTGAACATTGTTCCATAGTATAGTTATGAACACATTAGAAAACATACAAAACTGCCATATCAGTTGTTTCTAATGATAAAAAAAACAGTCGATTTTCAATGAAAAATATGATTTTTCACAATTGCGAAAAGTCTGAGGGTGGTATACTTCAAAATGGTACCATGTGTTATTAGTGGTGATCACTGTTTGACAGTGTATGTGCATGTGAAGACAGTGCGATTAGTTTTAAATCAAGTATGTGTATCAACTTAAACACGATTGCTGTCGAAATCTAATAAAGTAGTTATTGTAGACCAGAAATTGCATCAGACACATAAATATTGACTTCCTTTGAATAAATATCGAATTTTGTTAATATTTTGAGAAAACGCGGTTTTCTCCCCAGACCTCAAGATTATCACAGAACTCCAGATAAGCTGCGTATTTGCGTAAATACCCAATTAAAATTGCCAAAAACCCAATTGAAATCATAAGTAGCGAGTATCAAAAAGCAATAACAAATTTGTGGTACCTTTATCATGTTACAGAAAACAATAAACAGACCACAAATATAGCATATTTTTCTTATTGTCCATGACAAAATCTTGGTATTTCATTAGAATTGTCTCTGGACTGGGGCCGTTTTGACTGTAATCCCTTATTAATCACAATACATATTTGACTTCAGGGTAGGCAAATTCTCATATGTGAAGGGCCTTAGTTGTAGATCAATCCTACCAAGTTTTGTTGAAAAGGCTACTACATTTTATAAATAAATACATCACCATTTGACCTTCACCTTGGGCTCCTGGGCAGCATGGGTAGGATATACAATGAAAATATGGGAAGGTTTCCATTTCTGGCTGATAGCCTATAATATTTCAATACCGTGTTATTAGTGGTGATCACTGTTTGACAGTTTATGTGCATGTGAAGACAGTGCGATTAGTTTTAAATCAAGTATGTGTATCAACTTAAACACGATTGCTGTCAAAATCTAATAAAGTAGTTATTGTAGACCAGAAATTGCATCAGACACATAAATATTGACTTCCTTTGAATAAATATCGAATTTTGTTAATATTTTGAGAAAGTATGTGTATCAACTTAAACACGATTGCTGTCGAAATCTAATAAAGTAGTTATTGTAGACCAGAAATTGCATCAGACACATAAATATTGACTTCCTTTGAATAAATATCGAATTTTGTTAATATTTTGAGAAAACGCGGTTTTCTCCCCAGACCTCAAGATTATCACAGAACTCCAGATAAGCTGCGTATTTGCGTAAATACCCAATTAAAATTGCCAAAAACCCAATTGAAATCATAAGTAGCGAGTATCAAAAAGCAATAACAAATTTGTGGTACCTTTATCATGTTACAGAAAACAATAAACAGACCACAAATATAGCATATTTTTCTTATTGTCCATGACAAAATCTTGGTATTTCATTAGAATTGTCTCCAAGGAGACAATTCTAATGAAATGCCAAGACATGTTGTCATTTCGAAGCAAACTATTCAATAATTGCTGTCTGTTGATGTGTAAACAGTAGTGTGATTTTATTTTACCCAATTAGAATATTGAAATACCCAATTGCTTCAGAAATGATGGAGTGAAAATACTCAATTACTAATTCATTATCTGGAGCCCTGATATCATATAGCTATTGCTCCCAATTACTGTATATAAGTCTATTGGATGTTACGAATAGAGTATACCATGACATCACCGTGTATACCCATTGGGGATGATCATTGTTTATAATTATAAAACTGGGGTGTTTTGAACTGGTGCCGTTTTGGTCAGACTGGGGCCGTTTTGGTCAATGTGGGTCATTTTGGACTGGGGCCGTTTTGACTGTAATCCCTTATTAATCACAATATATATTTGACTCCAGGGTAGGCAAATTCTCATATGTGAAGGGCCTTAGTTGTAGATCAATCCTACCAAGTTTTGTTGAAAAGGCTACTACATTTTATAAATAAATACATCACCATTTGACCTTCACCTTGGGCTCCTGGGCAGCATGGGCAGGATATACAATTTTCGTAATCTAATCACGGAAACTTTCACTGTCAGTTTCCCAGACATTTTTTGCAGAAGACACCTATCTGTAAAATGGAGAAAAATATTCCACATCGCCCTTGGTCATGTAAGGTTTTAATCAAAATTGTTAGAATACCTTTAAAATGTTGTATTTCAGCTATTCCAACTTTTGTCCACTCATAAACATCATTATTGAAAAAGATTTACAAAGCATGGTTCTGTCAGTCTCCGTCACTGGATTCTTTAGCCATTTTGAGCAGTCAAGGTCATGTAAACACAGACTGGTAGCTGTCAAATTACCAGAATAGAGCTTCTCATTATACTGGGGGGTCTTATATGAAAAACAAGAATTCCGCGGAATCAAATGTCTCGCCTTGTCCCGCCGCCTTGACCTCGAGCCTGGGCCAGAAAGCAATTTTCACTGGCCCGAACATATACAATTATTGACTAGTGAGCCATAGAATATCAGATTATATTCTATGGCTCACTAGTCAATAATTGTTTTAGTATATGATAATAGTCGGTATATAGCACTTACGACCTTATGCTACTAGACAACAAGAAACGAGGCAAAGCCACGAAGGCCAGGTTTTTCCAAAAGCATGGGACACTTGGATAACATAATTATACCACTTTTGTAGACTAGATGGCCGTGGCCTGCATGTTGCGCCGGGTTGGGGCGAGGCATGGACACTAAAAAAATAGATATAGCAGATGGAAAAAACAACTTTAACGAAAAACTTTAACCGGACACACGGACGTACTGACGGACGGGACGGACGTATATGCCAAAATACCGACGATATCGCGCTTTCCGCAAGCGGGTGCAACAATGATGATAAAACCCACCCATGTGAAGTATCAAGGTTATGGGTGAAGCAGTTAAGCAGAGTATAGTACACAAAAAAAAAAAAACTTTAACAAATAAATTCAAAGTAATTTGACCTTGACATTGCGCACAGGGGCCGCACGGTTGGGGGTTAGAATGAAAATATGGACGATGATAAACACCCATGTGAATGTTTCAAGGTAATGGGCGAAGCAGTTGCAGAGATATAGTATAACGAAAAAAGTTTTAACCAAAAAGTTTAAACCAGACGTACGTTAAAAAGTTAACGTTGAAAATGGCTAAGTCAATTACGTAGAAATAATAGGTGAAGGTAAAAAAAATGGTCACATGTTGGATAGTTGTATGTGGTAGGCACCCCTTGGTTATGAAGCTGTGAGAGTTTGGTGGTCCTAGGTGGTACAGTACCAAAGAAATGGACTTAAACACGAAAAGTTAACATTGAAAACGCGAAAACTTAACATTGAAAATGGCTAAGTCGACTGCGCGGAAAAAATGGGTGAAGTTAAAAAAAAAGTAACATGTTGGATAGTGATATGTGGTGGGCACCCCTTGATTATGAAGCTGTGAAAGTTTGGTGGTCCTAGGTGGTACAGTAACAAAGAAATGGACTCAAACGCCGCCTGGACGCCGCCTGCCCGGCTTTCGCCAATCCAATAGCCTGGATTTTTTTCTCCAAAAACCTGGCTAAAAATGGAAAAAGAATTTGAAAAAAAAAACAAGAAACGAGGCCACTTTTTGTAGACTAGATGGCCGTCACGTAAAACAACAGTACTTGTCAGTCATATAAGAGACTGTGTATGCACATCTTGCATGCTAAGATCATTTATTATCATTTCTTGATACCGAATACATGTATTAGTGTGGAAGAAGGTTGACAATTAACAGCCTGTTGTCTAAACATAGTCTGATCATGATGACGTTATCCTTGTGAATTTTATCTAGCAGACACTCGGATGCTTCCTAAAAAATGAAGAAGTAATTTACAAAAAAATAATACAACCAAAATATAAATGTCATGGTTGCCAAATATTCACCTGATGAGTACCCCTAGTTGGGAATTGGGAAGAAACAGATCTATACATTGTAATTAAACCCCTATATCTAATTATTAAGTTGTTGATTGTTTAATTAACTATTACTGAGCTTAAAATTTAATTTAAATAACTTTAATTATCAAATAATAACATCAAAATTCCATATTTCCCGGTATTTCCCACTTTGGGGAGTTATTTCCCGGGAAAAAAATAAAAAAAAATGGGTCAAGTTAAAAAAAAAAATGTAACATGTTGGATAGTGATATGTGGTGGGCACCCCTTGATTATGAAGCTGTGAAAGTTTGGTGGTCCTAGGTGGTAACAGTAAGAAAGAAATGGACTCAAACACGAAAAACAAATTAACATTGATTTGACGCCGCCGCCCCGCCCGCCCGGCTTTAGCCAATCCAATAGCCTGGATTTTTAAAAAAAAAAATTGGCTAAAAACTAACACAGAATTATATTTGTTTACACAGATGTAAATATAAACTCTGTGTTTTTAATATAATGTATTATTCTGTTGATTATAAAAATGCTCAGAATAATAGTCTACAGTTTGTAGATCGTTACTATCTTGTTGTTGGTATAAATCCTGCCTGTAGTGTGCACCATAATGAATATGGTAAAATAGCATGTGCCACAAATGAAAATTAAACGTGATCTGAAAGCATCTTGCATTATGATTATTAGCCTTGTGATAATATTATTGTCATTTATGACTGGCAAAGGAAATAGTGGAACATTCTTTACTGTACACTCCTCTGATAATTTAGATAACCATTTTTTACTCTGATCCCATTTTTTACTCTGATCCGATGGATGAGAATAACCGAACAACAAAAATCCAGAGTCTAAGGTCACAGTCTATTTTCTACAAGCACCTGGATGATACGTTAACAAAATGGACGACATGGAAACAAGCAGGACTTTTAGATCAATCTGGTTTCAGAGCACTTTTACAATAAGTTTATTGTTTTAAAAAGTTTTTAATAATTGTTTTTGTATGCTTATAGCTCTAGTAACTAGCCAACGAATGCTTATTATCCAGAACCTAGGTATATCCACTGTATATGAAGTTTCAAGTTGATATCCCAGTCAGAGATATATATATACAGGCGCGGATCTAGCACTGGGTTGTGGGGGTTGCAACCCCCCCGTTCAGCCACGGAGGATACGCAAATATGAACTGATATGAAATTGTCATGATGGTATTCATGATGGACAAACATGTTCGATATATGTCCGTTGACGTATAGTCAATGTCATTACATGTACTTATATTTTACGTCAGCTGATTACAGGTATGTGGTTTTGATAATCAGTTAACTTACAAAAGAATATCATCATAGCGGTACAAAATATAACAGTTTATTACCAGCTCGAGTCGGATTTTAAATCCCGTAAAACCCAGGAAAATGCATTTCAGGACATCTGTATTTCAATTTTTTTACGGGGGGGGGGGGGGGGGGGGGGGGGGGGGGGTGGGGGGGGGGGGGGGGGTGGGGTGGGGGGATGGGGGGCATGCCCCCGGACCCCCCTAGCAAACTCGGTCCACTGCGTGCACCTCGACAACCCCACCGTTCTCATAAACCTAGATCCGCGACTGATATAGCAATTTGAGAAACTTTTAACGTAAAACTCGGACGGCGGACAAAGTGGTAACTATATGCTCCCCCAATTTTTTTTTCCGGGGAGCATAAAATATGCTAAACCCAAGATCAATGTCACGTTAAAAACATTATCGCGACTGTTCCACTATGGTAGAGAGGCAGACAAATTATACACTGGAAATAGGAGAGGCACGAAGTCAGAGCTGTTAAGTACACATTAAAACACATATTTAGCATCATAATGGCATTATCAACAGTCAAATTAGTGCAAAACAATCAGGGAGTTAATTAGATAAACCATGTTAGTATGCGGTCTTTCTACTAGAAAATCAAAAATAAACATTGATCGTTAAACATCATTCTGTTGTTGTTGTTGTACATTGTGAGGATGGTATTTCTTTCCCGCGCTGACTTTCCGCGGCACTGCCTGCTCAGCGTAACCCTTTCGCTGCCAAGCCAACAATCAAAAGGTGCCACGGTACACAACGTCATGACGTCGTATACACAATCTCAACGAGTGAATGACGTAACGTATTCAAGCACAAGCAGTTGATGTGAAAGTGTTTCGACGTTATTGACTTTATAATACTGTGGAAATGGGGCTTATGTGGAAATGGGGCATATGGCATTTCTGGCCAGTCAATATCCAGGTCTTCTAGCACATGCCTGCCGCCTGGCATGGATATATATATATCCTGGACTGCTCATAATTCGAGACTCTAACGATATTAAACAACATGCGTAATAAATAATAGAGTATAAACCTTTTTTATTAGTTACATGCAAATATAATCCAATTATCTGTATATATATATGGGCCGCGCTCTGTGAAAACCTGCCTTAATGACAACGTCATGAAAGGCTGAAAATGACGTCGCAAAGTTACGCATAAATTTACCAACGTCACGTCGATTAGTATATAGGGAGTCAAAATGATACCACGTACCTGTAACTGGTTCTGGTATTTTCCCTCCCTCCCTATATACTACCCCATCACCCCCGAAAAAACACCGTTTTCGTCCAATAGCACAAACTGGTCACCAACACAATAAACGTGACAATTGGTGTCATAAATACATAAGATGAAAAGAGGTCCAATTGAACAGATAAAACTATACTAATAAAAAGGATTTGTTTTCGTCTCGTTGTCATATTGGTGTCATAAATACCTCATGTTCATTTAACGTCCAATTGAACAGATAAAACTATACTAATAAAAAGGATTTATTTTTGTCTCGTTGTCATAAATACATAAGTTGAAAAGAGGTCCAATTGAACAGATAAATCTCATAGGTTATATACACCAGAAATATAAAGTGACAAAATGGATAATATAAATTACACAAACATATGGAATCTTATAACGCTGTTAAAGAATATTACGGTGTTTTCTACAACATTAAAACACTTTAAAATGAGATTACTTAATATGCAATATAGTTATACATAAAATATCAACGTAATTTATTACGCTCCGATAAAAAATGTTGCAATATATTATACCGGCAGTTGTGTCGCTGGTACAAGGATCAAATTTGCGAAATGAAGCGACTAAATAGATCGGAGGAAACACTCCACCGAAACATTATCAAAATGATATTATTATAAAACCGTTTAAAATCAACGATTCGTTTAACGGTTACGATATTGCTTTTAACGAAGAAATTATTAGAAGAAATCATTAATGCAATTTCAATGCGTCCGCGTGCGATAGTTTATTTTCCAACACTGCATTTTCCTCCTCCACTATAGCTAATTTATTTCGCAGATCAGCAACTAATTCTACCAGTTCCAGTCTAACACGTTCCCCCCTAGCCACAGGGCAGCGTAGTTGCTTATGTCTACAAAGAGTTTGGGCACTAACGAACTTACAGGGGCATCTGGGGCATTGAAATTGTGGGGCGACACAAGGAAATTTTCTACGTCTCGATATATGTCTTCGTAGATAGTCTTATATATATATATATATTTATAAAAAAATAATAATAATTATTAATTTTGTAAAAATTATTAATTTAAAATTTAAAAATTTTCGATTGAATATAGTAGCCGACGGAAACCCACCACACCCATTCCCACGACGTATGAAACGCGATCTCGCGGTCTTTTGGGGCTTCTGAAGGTACATAGAAATCTGAAAGTTGGGGCTCGCGATTCCAGCGGGCGCGAGACTTCTCTGTGGATATGCCAGCGCGTTACTCGGGCGGTTGGCTTCTTCAACGTTGGCTGGAAAGTTTGCGCTGCGTGAGTTCTCGCGGCGAAGCTCTTCGTTGACCCAGTCCAGATGGGCGGTTCGTTTTCGTGGACCACGCTTCCTTTGCGCTATTGAGTTGTTCTAACAGCTAAATCGTGACACTTGCGCTCCTCATCCACGTTCGAGTTTTGTAGTTTAGAGAATAGAAAGTTGCTGCCGCTGAACGCCAAGGCGTTCATGAGCGCTCCTCCTACTATTATTCCGATCGAAAGCCATTTTATTTCCATATATTAACGGGTAGAATTCCAGCTTTAATTAGATAATCTCGGGTCCAAACTGCGGCAGCTACATCTAAGGTCACAAGCCCTACGTCTCTCGCAGTAAAGTCCAATTTGGGAGCGGACCCTCCTAGGGTCGTCTTTGATAGTCGAGCGTACCCGATACTGAGACCCGATATCACCACGGCGTGATAAAGCGCATTCACTATCATTTTACCATCTTGTTCAGCCATTATTGAATATAAAAGGGATCGCGTTTAATATTTAAATGGGGCGCATCCAACAGTGTTGGGGGTTGTTTTTTCAATTTCAACCTCGTTGATGACCTGTTGTTGAAACGGTTTAAAGCACATACAGGGTGCCCACAACCGACAGACCACCAACAACAACCCACGGGATCCAATCAGTATTGAGAGTTGGAGCAATCGGTTTCGATCCAATAGCGATTGGGGGTTGAGAAAACAGCTGCCAACCGGGTGTTTTGTCGTCTCCGATTGCAACTCCAATCTCAATTGGATGTTTGTTTCCTCTCGAAGCTCGGTCGAGTATTTTATCTTGTTTTAACTTTTCGGGTGGCAGCCGCCGCCCGCCCAGCTGCCTGTCTTTTTGGGTTTTTATGCCGTGCTGTTGAGGGTTCATCCAATGTGCTCTGGTTCAACTCCAATTTCGATTGGGTTGAGTGTGGTTCCGTCACTCTCGCAGGTGTGTCTTGTGTCATCATTTATAATATTAGGGCTTATAATTCGTGGGCATATATGTCCAAATTGACAGTGTTTACCCGTGGTCAACGTGGTTGTCAGCGGAGCTAAGTACATTCCAAACTTGTGATAAATTGAGCAGCATGCCGTTCTAAGAGTGTGTCCTATAAAAGGGTCAGTCTCTAGATCGTGAATCAACCCCGCGGTGTCTGGTATAGGGAGAAGTATAAAAGTGGTAGCGTACAAATGAATAGCCGCCGATCCGAGAGTTTTTGTCATCTCCGCACCTAATTTGGATTCGTATCGCGCGTACATCGTATCGACCTCCGCATCTGACATCTTATCCACCTGACAAACTGAGAGACGCCTACTGAGATAATGCTCCGACTGTCCCCCAGCAACCAGCGCAGCTAGACGCTCGCGACGCGCCGCGTTTTCATTTTCTTTCGGGACCGTATCGGCAGTTGTGCTGACAGGTCTTCCTACAGTTTCAGTCGTGTCGGCAGTCGGAGCGACTGTTTCTTCCATTAGCTGATCGAGAAGTTTGTCACAGTTCATTATTGCTAATTTTCTTAAAATTCTAACATATTGCCAAGCATAACATATTGCCAAGCGCACCACCAGATACTTATGATCACCGTTATGCTCGCAATAAAGCTCGCAGCGGAGCAACAAATTGTTAGCAATTGCTCAGCATTGTTAAGCATTTTCTCAGCATTGTTAAGTATTTGTTAAGCATTGTTCAACATTGTTCAGAAATTGCTTAGCATTGCTCAGCATTTGTTCAGCATTGCTCAGTAATTGCTCAGCATTGTTCAGCATTTGCTCAGCATTGTTAAGCATTTACTCAGCAGTTACTAATTAATTACATTATAAGCAGTTGGTTGATCAGTCTTTAGCAGAAGCTTGGCGTGCTTAGTTTCCGAAAGTATCTGTCGAACCTCCAGGCGCTCCTCGCGCGTTGGGATAACGTCGTTCTCTCGAATGAGTCTCGGTCCTTGCAGTGGAAGAGGGCGACCAATTTCGTTTGCTCGCGCAGATCCTTTAGGACGGCGTTGTACTTCTGAGTGGAGATCCATACGCTTTGCCTCGCATGGCGGCCAGAAAATGCGAGCTCGGAGAGCATGTCCTTCTTTTTGGTCATCGCCGCCTTGGCCGAGCAGTCGTCAATCACGTATAGGGTGGGCTCTCCCTGGAATATTTGATAGAAGACACGCAGCCAACCGTGAAGCCTGTCGCTGGGGTCAATAACGTATACCTCAGGGTTGGTCCATATCCACGCGCGACGCTGATAAGTATCGTTGTGCCGCACAGTGGGACACAGGATCACAATGTGACGAGTAAGTCGAGGATGAAAACCGTTTTTCCGCATCCTGTCTGCCCACATATTATGGCATCTCCAATCGTGAATTGGTATTGATTTTTAGTATAAAGCTGAGACGTATCGGCCATTTTCGATGTTGAGTTGCGCGTCCGTTATTATATATAAGTATACGTTCAATGTGCCAGCTCCATCCGCCTCTTTGGTTATCTGGATCGTCACACCCTCACTAGCGTTCTCAACTTGACATCCGCTACCGTGCATTTGGTCGTCGTCGCTGGCTCGCATGTCTAGCCATAGAGCGTATTTGGTAGTCAGAAAATCCGAGAGGGAGACGTCCGAGAGCTGCAGGTCTTTGGCAACCGCGGCAACCTCCGGGGAACGCTTAGAGCCGGAAGCAAAATGTTTTCTTACTTCGTCTCACTGCTGGTGCGCGTGAAGACCCGCGCTGTAGAGTTGATTGGGTACTCCCTCGATCGTCACCTCTACCTTCGTGATTATAAAATTTGTCGGATTTACTAGCACCGAGCGCGAACCGACCCTCCTCGAACAACATCAGTATACCTTTCATCGAGCGGGCGGGTACGTTGACGTTAATATTCCACAATGTGTCGCTTTTGTCTTTCGTCATCTTGCGGTGTTGAAGAACTCGGTCATAAAGTATAGCAACGCGCCCGACATACTGGGATCTGATTAATCGCGCGAGTTCGGGCATCGTGACCATGTCGTACTCCAGCGAAACATTGTCGATCGTATACTTCGATGTCATGTCAGTGGCTATGAGAACTCGGCCGTAGTCATTGAACGTTAGTTCGTATTCGAGGCGGTCCGCAAAAGCGCTCTGATAGTAGGGCATGTGACTCTCCAGCAACTCAAAGTCGAGCGGGATGTAGAATCGGTTGCCGTAAGCGTCCGCGACCGCGTTGTCGCTCGCGACGTTATCTACCTTGTCACCAGCCCAGATTCTAAGTCTGGTTACGTTCTTATTTCGACTGGTGTCAATACCCTGATATACCGCATTTTCGCGCTCTTGCGCCGTCTTCCACAGGTCCTGGTAGCAATGGTAGACGTCGCTGTCATCGATCGACATCACCTCATTACCAGAAATATTTATCATAGTCTTCTTGACGATGGCGCGACCCAAGTTCTGAACGATGGTTCGGTCTGCGTCCGTCGATGTAAGCGAAGTAGTGAAAGCGAGGCCAACAGTCCCCGGCATAATGACGTCGCTAGCTCCGAGGTTGGGGAAGCGGACTAAGAGCTGCTGGTTCTGGTCGATCGTCGATGGGTTGTTCGTAATAACGACATTCTGTCTCACACCTTTTGCCCCGAGGGGCTCACGCAGTCTGCGATATGGATTGAGTTTGCGACCGTATTGACTCGAAGACATAATCTATTAAACCTGTATGGTTTTGTCTTTAATATAATAATAATTATTAAAGATGGCTGGTCTCGATATTGGCATGGACGAATTCGATCGCGTCCGAGACGATTACCTCGAAAATTACGATAGTGATTTGGAAATCGGTACAAACGATTTCCGCGATGACGATGCATTCTACGGCGTTGTCGAAACGAACTTAATAGAGACACCCGAGACTCCGACATGGGCGGGCGGTACCGATATTCCTGCGGGGATCTCCGAGGGTGAGCTGGCTCCTCTCGGGGAAACGGATTCTCTGGTGAAACAGTGGGAGAGTATAGTGTCTAATTACGGCATCAAGGCCACGTTGGAGTTTCGCAGCACTAAAAGAGGAGACCTGTGGGTTAAATGGGGCAATATCTGGAAGTTGCTGACGTACAAGAATGACCCGAACCGGTTCCTCGGCCCCTCTTCCTTGGGCCGATATGGAGTACTATTCGCTCGAGCTCTCGGATTGATCAGGGACCGGTCGCAGGTGCCTACAAAAATGATAAAAACCATGCAGGATACCGACGAAACGCTGGCGAAGACGGCCGCCGCTATAGAAACGAGCGATATCAGCGAGGTCCCTCGTATAGTCACCGACGCTATTAACACAGTGGAAACCACGGTCAACGAAATAAACGGCACGAAGTATGACCCACCGTTACCTCTTCGTGAACTCCTGGGACTCAATAAGGTTCTGCAAACGGGCCGTGGTGAACTAGTTAATAACCTCTCAAACTCACGGAGCTGGGACGAACATATCGAGCAAGAAAAAAGAAAACTTGGGGAAGCCCGTGGCGATAGAGAATCTACCGAGCGGATCAACAAACTCCTGCGGTCGTTGCGGGACGAAAGAGAGAAGCTCGCGCTAGCGCTGTCTCAATTAACCGTGAGACAATCTCTGGACAATTAAGTCGTAGCCACGAATCAATCACGAGTATCCTACGCGAGGACACGACACTCGGTGAACGTCTTCGCACTCTGTTCAGAGAGAAGGGCTTCACAATAGTAACCATCCTCACAGCTTTCACCATGATTATATCGACCCTAATTCTATCTATATCGTCTCTAGTTCTATCTATCACGGGTGGTTCGGCACCAGCACCAGCACCAGCGCCAACGCCAGCGCCAGTGCCAGCGCCAGCGCCAGCGCCAGCGCCAGCGCCAGCACCAGCTCCATCCGGTGGAGCCAAAGAATGGATAAAAAAACAACTAAAAGCCCTCGCCAATCTCTTGGCTAAATTAGCAGGAAAGTTGGCTGCCGCGCTGCCTGGGTTGATCGGGGGTCTCCTCTCCTTCTTGCTATCTATATTATCAAAAACGGACGGATGGCTCGCCAATAATGTTTGGGCTCTAATCGTGGCAATCGCCGGTCTCCTACTTTTAGCCTCCCGAGAGTTCCTAAATCCAAAGCACAAATAGCCTGGCCGCCACAAGGGCTATGACGAGCCCTAATTTCTCCTCCTCGTGGGTTGTGGTACTATTTTACCCACAATCGCGTTCAACAGTGTTGAGGGGGGAACTTGCTGTCCTATTGCAGAGGGTGAAACAGGAGCGGAATTCGGTGGAACACTGGGTTCGAATGAACTTGATGGGGTGCCCAATTCGTGAATTTGCGGTTTTATGAAATCGGTTCCACTGTCGGGGGTGCGCTTGATGATATCCGCGTTCACGTTCACGTTGTGGCCGATTTTTTGATTGACGGTGGCGATTACGATCTGATTATTGTAACCGTCAACCGGGTCGTCTCGTAGTATCATATCGCTCGGTGCCATATAAAGACCTATTCCGAATACGTAGTCTACCGGGGTGCTGGCATTCTGCAAAACGTCTTGATACTGCTCGATCGCCTTCTCCAGGTCCACCTTAGCTGAGATGGCGTCCTCTACGAGTGCCAAGAATTGTTTTTGCGCGTCAAAGGCCGTTCCCGTGCCTAGTATAGAACTGCGAGTTTGCTTCTGCGTGCCGAGGATGGCCCAGACGTATGTCCGAATGGAGTCGTTGAGGCGAGTAACACCAGCCTGCGTGAACCCCATACCCTTATCTAACATAAATGTACCCCACGCGTCCCGGACCTCAGCAGCCTGCTGTATGTAATCTATGTGAGCTCGTTTCGGAGGTAACCACTCGCAGGATGAGACGCCACAGTGCCGACCTCCAGATACTTCCGGTCCGATCGATCGTGTCTAAAATCAGTCTACGTCCAATTCCCGGACTGGCCCCGAATGAGAACTTCCCCGAGGCCAGGAAATACTTTCTGTCTCCAGTCCGCATCTTTTGAAACGTTAAATTCGTTACACAGTCTTTCGAACGCCCTACGATCGTACTTGTTGGAAATGGGATTCCATACGTCATCTTGAGGTAGTGGAATACCTAGTTCTTTGATAATCCTCCTAATGGTGTAATACGCGTGAAAGTTGTAGACACTTCGAAGCATGACATTCTCGGATGTCAGATGGTCTTGATGCGAAACTCCGCATCCGGCCGTTGCGCACCATATGGCGAAGTTGAGCTGATTCTGCCAAAACTGCATCGGTGTTGCTTTCCACCCGTTCACGGCCTCCATCGTAGTAATCTTGGGCAGCCTATATCGTTCAAAGATGTCGGGAAAATTGGTGGTAAAACCACTTTTCGGTCTAAGCGTTACGGTTGGGTGTACAAGGTGGTTAACAACGTCTTTTTGCGTGTATTTACCTCCGACCGCGTACTTTGTATTAGAGTTAAAGCTAAATGCTTGGGTATCCATTGAAAGATATTTATTATGTTTGCTCTATCACTAATGTTCAAAATGGGAGTTGTGAACTTCAAAAGTCGATCGACAACTGCTGTGGAAAACGCCGGGTAGGCCTCAGATCAATCACGTGGGGGAGGGCGAAGGGTTCAGCTACATGAAGGATAGACGACAAGTAGGTGTAGAGCTGTCCCCCGGCCTTTGGAGTTCGTGATCCCTCCAAGCTTTTGTTGCGTCGGAGCTTGCTGGTAGAGCCAGCCTCACAATCTCGAAGGTTACCGGACTCGCGACCTTTACCGTCGAACCCGCCAACCAGGTAACGATCACCCCAGCTTTGGCTGTGCGGCTCGGTTTTACAAAAACATACTCCGACAATAGGGGTTGGTTTAACCCGGGCGAGCACGTCGGTGACATCCCAGTAAACTTCGTCTTCACGAAAACTCTCAGGGTGCACCTGGATCAATTGAACACATCGTACAACACGTTAGACGGAGCTCCCAGTACATTACTAAAAACTGTGCACGCCAGCGACTGTTTCTATGGTGAGACCCTGACCTTAGACTTCCCAACCCCCGAGATGAAAGTTTTGGAATCGGGACACATCCACGAGTTGAAGATTTCTATTCTAGATGATAAAGCGCGAGAGTTGAATAACTATTACTCGATTTCGAGCGTTATCGAAATAAACGATTAAACATAATATATATACATATTAATCATGAGCATATACGGTCCAGGTGGTTCCAACTTAGAACGGGACGTTCCCGTCGCGGCCGCAGCATACGATGAAGCCGCAATGAGAAGACTGGAGAGGTGGGTATCACAGTCCCACACAGTTTTAACTAGGGCGGTTGAACAAATTAGAAGATTGCAAGCTAGCAGACACGTCATAACAGTTTGTGCCGAGGAGCGGGGTTCACTAAGCGAGGGGGCTTACGAATATTCATTCGGTGGCAACGCGAGCAACAGATACGGGGGATACACCATGGCAGTGTCCGGGACGATTTTTCGAATGGCGGTCTGCTCGGTCAACTTTCGCGGACACTCCACTGCCGAAGTCCGAGTGAATGTCGTCCTGAATGGTGTAGAACAGAATATTGGCATCACCAAGCACGCGGGGCAGAGGTCAGGGTTTACTATATTCGATGATGACACTACAATTAAAGTTTCGGCAGGTAGTGTTATTAACTTTGTTACAAAAATTGCCGACCAATCGGCTTCCTCCACTATTGTTACGCTGTTAATACAACTTGATTTATGATGAATGACGAGAAACTATATCCACACTTACCTTCGGGGACGGTCGACCCGGCATCCTTTAGGATGACCAGGATCGTCGAGATACAACATATTCTACAACACGAGGGAGAGATGCGGACAGGTTATGCGAATAAATATAGGCGGTCGGACAATATATTAGAGGGGGTGAGCACCGCGTTAGCCTCAGCATCCGTTATAAGTGGGGTGGGGAGTGTGTCTTTATTGTCAACAGTTGTCGCTGCACCGGTCGCGGCGGCCTTGAGTGCGACAGCGGCGGGGGCGGGACTGTTTTGCATGACGACCAGACTCGTGGGCCGAAAACTAGAGGCCAAAAGTCGAAAGCACGATCGAATAGCGGTTCTCGCGAGATCTAAGAAAAACTGTATTGACGTTATCGTGTCGAAAGTGATAACCGACAACGATATATCAGATAGCGAGTTCAAAATGGTCGTCGAAGAGATGGCCAGATACCAGGAGTTAAAGGGTATGATCCGGTCCAAGGCTCGACCACAAATTCTCGTGGACGAAGATATAAAAAAACTCGTTATTGAGGGGAGGGCCGACGAGAGAAAAAATCTCCTCTCCCGTCTCGGGACGTGATATGCTTATTCGCGTGTCTGAATCAACAGCAGGATATTCCTCCACCATACATTCCAGCTGTTCCTACAGCCCCTCCATACGGAACATAAAAAAAATAATATAATAATTTAGGGCCCTGTTGCGACACCCACTGACCACCATACATTTGCTATAACAGCGTATCGACACCCACTGACCACCATACATTTGCTATAACCGCGTATCGATATACTTTGTGGTTTTTATTTGTTTTCTTATATTAATTAACTTTATAATTTTCTTAAAATTAATTAATAATAATTTTTACAAAACTAATTATCAAATGAAAAAAATAACGAACCATCCCGGAAATTCATGAACCTTGCTAAGTGTTTATAAATAATTATAATTTGCACACCATTTTTATGTTGTATAGGAAAGTGATGAGTATATATACGTTTGAAAGCCTTACAACAATTGGTCTCATCTCGTGTGTGCCATGTTGTTGATCCGGTATGACGTCCGTCTCGTCTGTTTAATGGTAGCAGTCTCTAAATGTGTGTGTGAATTGTTGATGGAATTGTATAGCTCAAAGGTGCCGGCCTAAAAGATTTCTACCTAAGAGCTTGCAATTACATCACCAAATCACAAAATAGGCTCACCTTACTTCGTCGTTTCTGAATTCGATTGCTGGGGAATTGGAGGAATTGGCAATGGGGTTAAAGGCGACCCGTAAAATGAGACTGTGAGCCAACAGATGCGTGGGCTTAAGAAAGGTCCCAACACCCCAGTGGCTGGGTGCCGGCTAAGAAATCTGCCCAGTCGCTGGGGGTGTGTGCACGAGTGGAGGTTTTGCTATTTTTTTTTTTAATTTTTACAAATTATTAATAATTTTTCAATATCGTAGAAATAAATTAGCTATAGTGGAGGAGAAAAATGCCGTGTTAAAAAATAAATATGAGGTATTTATGACAACGAGACAAAAATAAATCCTTTTTATTAGTATAGTTCTATCTGTTCAATTGGACCTCTTTTCATCTTATGTATTTATGACACCAATTGTCACGTTTATTGTGTTGGTGACCAGTTTGTGCTATTGGACGAAAACGGTGTTTTTCGGGGGTGATGGGGTAGTATATAGGGAGGGAAAATGATACCACCGTTAGGTGGTATCATTTTGACTCCCTATATACTACTCGTCGGATTTTGACACTTGGAATTGTTGCGTCACTGCAATAAGTTGTCATATTTATCGCCGTACGCTTTACGGCTCACACATATTTTAATGTTGGATATGCGTGGCAGAATTGTACAGTTGTTTTCATAGTGGTTCAGATAATTGTCTTTTTTTTCTTCGGTTTCCTTCAAGGAAATACGTAGTAATTTTGTCGATTTTTTTTATGCAAATGGGCATATTGCATTTATGAATTTTATAATATATTATATGGACGACTTGTGAAATGACATTTGAAACTGTTGAGCGCAGTGGCCTGGTGGTTAGAGCGTCAGACTGCTGATCTAAAGGTCGTGGGTTCGAGCCTCACCGGAGGCGCTTCGTTGTGTCCTTGAGCAAGACACTTTATCCACACTGCTCCAGTTCACCCAGCTGTGAATGGGTACCGATAATTCGTAGTTGCTCTGTAAATACGAATTACCGGGCTTCTCTCAAAATATCTCTACCTCCGTTCTTTCTCCCATTCTTGGGAGACGGCATGCAAGGTCCTAGAGCCAGTGCCGCCGTTAAATATAAGCAAAAAAAAAATAAAAAAAAAAATATTTGAAACTAAATAACCATACGACCGGTATTCTTAGATAACACATAACAATATCAGTATTATGTAATCATAATGCTAATATTTCTTTTAAACTTTATTTATATATGTAGGACCGTAGCCAGAGGGGGTCGGAGCGGTCGGACGACCCCCCCGCCCAGCCTCGAGGTCCACGTTTTTAGCCTCGAGGTCCACTTTTTTTAGACCCCACTAGATACCTCAGGCCCCTTGGGCCTTCGAAACGACCCCCCCTTCAAACAGGTCTGGCTACGGGCCTGACATGTATATAACAATTACAAACAAACGCGAGAACAATTGTACTCGGCGTAGATGGAGGCGTCTGCATGTTTCTTAATTTGGGTTGAAACCGGAATACTCACAGAAAACAAACTTATCCTGTCTGGCGACCACCATCAGCTATACATGTACTTACAACTTTGAGATCGACCCCGGGGCGCATGTGTGCGCTCTTTAATAATTATGCTATACGGTCCCGTTCAGATTAGAGCGGGGTCGTTATTTTCCGTCTAAGGCGGAACCGTACACGCGGTAAAAACCCAGTTCCGATTTTGGGATTTATTTATAGATTACACTGCATTACGCATTTTGATGAGTAACGCTAACCTTCATTTGAACGTGACAACCGAATTTCGAAATATGTAGACACACTCGGGTAACACTGCATTCATGTATTCATGACTTAATTATGTGTCTACGTAGATTTACATATTGCATGGTCATATTGATGAAAAGGTCTTGGTTTACAGATGTCGTTCTATGGAAAACGATTTAATTCATAATGGCAATACTTTCTGCACTGATTGTCGCAACTTTAAAACTCACGGGGAAATGAACATGCGCAATATAAGATATCAACTTAGGTTTAAACGTGTTTACTGATGGGGGCGGTTAGTGCCGACGGCCGGTCGGACCCGGCCCCGCCCTACGTGAAAGTGTGCCCTCAACCGTTACTTTTATTAAAGAAAATGTAAACAGTTGACTCATTAACTGTGACACGTATTCTGTGTAAAATTTGCCACGGATAGAACTGGGCCTAGGTATTAATTCATTTGATTTACTGGTTCACCGTCGAATGTTTCGAAAATCAACATAAAATAAAATTGGGAAATTGTCAAAAAAATTGTCGTAACACAGATAAAAAAAATATGGTAGTGCTAATTACCCGGCTCCTGACATATCGCATCATGTTGACACTGGGCCAAACATGTTTTATTATTTAGTAGTTCGTGTGTTGGTATTGTGTCACAGGCATATTTAGTGCGAACATAATTGTAGCCACCGGGGGCCCGTTTCACAAAACTTCGTAAGACTAAAATGTTCGTAAGTGCAAATCTAGGATCGTCTGGAAATTTCAATTGATTGATTTACATTTATTCAGCATAGGCTGCTCAATAAATGTAAATTTAATAATTGTTTACAGGAAAATGTTGTTAATGTGGAATTTAAAGACTATCTTAATTGTGTACTTACGAACATTTTAGTCTTACGAAGTTTAGTGAAACGGGCCCCAGGGACGTAGCCTAATGACTTGTATCTCTATCTGCAACCACTTGCATGTACCTTCTAATGTCACGTAATTTTTAGCAACTTTCAAAAATATCACATTACATCAGCCGTACGTTTGCCGTTTGATGACTGTTACATATTATTTTAATTGACCACTTGTAAATATGGTTATATGAATGTATGTCATATATTTTACTAGTATTTTTGCAATCAGTGCAGACCCTGATCAGGCTGCGCAGATGCACAGGTCTCCAACATTTACAAATTTAAGAAGTCATACTTTAGATCTTGTTAATTTACTTACTACTAAACACTGGATGTCTGCGTGCTTTATTGTTTTTTTTATCAAAGGGACGTTCTAGTCGGAGGCGTGTAAATAATATAAAACAAATACCAGGAGCGGATACAGGATTTCAGGTCCGGGGGGGGGGTGGTGGGCGGGCGGGACTTCTTGTTCGTCGACCAAGCAGAGCTCGGGAGACTGCTAGGTGGGTCCGGCGGTATACCCTCCTGAATTTATTTGATATCTACACCCCATTTTGCTACGTTACAACGCATTTTAGAGCCAACATATCTTTACTCGCAAACTTTTAGGGGGACGCGCGCCGGGTTTTCCCCTACGTGAATCCGTCCTGGAATGCACAACTTCTATATTTGCAGATTCAACGCGTCTAAATTCAAACTAGATGCTTCAAACAAATGTCATAATTGTGTGGTCGGTACAAATTTAGTGTGTAAATAACTGACTTGATTATATAGTGTGCAGACATGACTTCAAAATACATATACATACGCCATGGTGCTTTTTAGCATGGCTTGGTTGGCCACTCATTTCTTTGTTTACAAAGCTTAAGGCGTTGAATGCACTTTTTCTGAAGCGCAACACAATTAAATTGCAAATTTAGTTTTCAAATTAATTATTCCCGACGAGAGGATACAGTGTATACAACATATACATGCACCAGTACTATTATGCTTACTGCCGGTATTTTTATCAGAACATTTTATAACAATTATACAATCATGTATGTCACATCGACACATTTTCCCGACATTGACAGGTTTATGTACATGTATATACATTTGTTTTCAAATGGTAAAACCATTATCAAAAATTCAAGCCGACATACATTTAAAAATACACAGTAATGGATAATTTTGCCCTGAATGTTCTGTTGGCCACTCTTGAATTTAACAACTATACATTCCACTTACTAAATAAATACGCATACTGTCGCGCGGGCATTAGTCACGCAAATACTAACATATGAAGGAATGTACAAAGTACGGTTGATAAATGCGTACATTTTTAAAATTTGAAGAAACTTATATAAACAAATCAGTACCGGCAGTAAATTCATAGACAGGATCGAGACGGGTAAACCACACAATAACTGTTTTAAGCGGACACGCCTAATATAACAATATCTGCCCTCTCGGTGTGGGGGCAGTGGCGCGGCGGTGGGCAGCCGAGGGAGTGGGGGTCAGCGCAGGATTTTCCCATAGACCTCCTACTGCTAGTACGAGGTACATGTACACAAGACCGTCCGATAGTCATATTGGCTGCACAGGAAAACGTTCCTCCCGCTTTCTGAGATGTAAATTTAATTCCGAGAGTCGGGTATGGACAGTTGATTTTTAATTTGTTTAAAACTCCCCGGGGGTGTCTGACTACTCTATATACACCATCGGGCACTGAAGTCATTGACATGTGCAGCCATATAGGCCTATCCAAATTCTAACCAAATTCAGGCCATTCATTTCTACAGAATTAGTCACAGATTTTTTCAATTTCAAACACCAGTAATGTCGTTTAGTCGTTTGTGTTTGGTCCTTGATGAGTGACGTAATGTCTACATCAATAAATGACGTCACAATTAACTGTTACGTAAATAACGTCAATTATATTCTGAACTAAATTCTCATATAATTACAATGTATCTTTCTGACGGTACATGCATATGCATACTCCGTGATAGTTGGCGATAGTAACAAATTACGAGGTCACATGTCGGCTAATTATAGATTTAACATTGATAGTAGTGCGTTTGGTTTGTTCACTACATGTACATATCATAGTTTTATTCTGTTCGATGTTTGATAGTATTGATAGTAACAGTTGTAGATACATTTAGTGAAACTTATCAGCAAATACAGTTTACAGCAAGCAGTCAATGAGTCTATGAACACGCATTTCTACTGTAGGCTGTTGTGTTGCATTGTACAACCGTCAGCGTTTCAATAACGTCATTTTCTCGATGACGTTACTTTTTTTCCTTGCGTGATTGACATGGTGCTACAAAAAGTGAGATAAAACAAAAACTATGAAACATATTTGCATTTTCTTTTCAGCATATCGTTTGTGAAAGGTGTCCGCATCCAAAAATGTAAAAAAGTGCAAATCGAAAATTTTCTCATTAAGGCCGGTTTTCACAGAGCGCGGCCCATATATATTGCGTTTACTGGCTTCAAAAGCACGGAGAAATGCAATTGTTTACTTTCAAAACACGCTGGTCTACAAATGGCCGCCTCCAGCTTACCGTGAAAGGTCGCGACCTCTGACCCTATGACGTCATATGCTCTTCCGGTACAGGTGCCCGGTTGGAAAACACCACAAATTAATTGTGTCTGCATAATGTACCATTGCGTTCAGGGGTCACGATACATATTGTTTCGAACTTAAATGATTAGACAAACGATTGCCAACTTGGAAAATATAATTTGCTAGATTAAACAAATTAAACAATATGAAGTTTCAACTTGTTGGTTTTAATACTTGTTTAAAGTGGTAATGTCTATTTTTGGAGTAAGACATTTCAATCCCTTCTGCATGTGGTACTCGTCCACAATGGGAATAAAAAAAACAGAGACCAGATTGCATATATCTGCTGATAAATGGAGGTATTGAACTGATGTGGACGAACTTAAAAGTGATAATTTAAAAAAAAATAGGATAATTAAGGTGGTGACTGAATGAAAATCCATATTCCTACATTATTAGTGCCTTTCTACCTACAAATATTACGTGACCTCCATTGATAAACATGTAAACAACGTACGGGTTCAAGCGAACTAATTTATGTGTAAGTTTTCCTATCGAAATCCGGATTTCAATGGAAGGGGTTAATGGGATTAGTGGAAAACACAACATTTAGGTGTGTTGTGTTGTTTGGCAATGTATTAGTCCTGTTTAAATCGCATTTTTCTAACTTGGCATGTGTGACCTTTCATCTGGCTTCGGTTGAACGCACAAGTGTAATGGAAGTGACGTAACCCGTAAATCTCGCGATAGAACGAGAAAATAAAAATGGCCTCGAATCTGTGCGGCTATCGAAGTTAGAGGATCGTATGATATACTGTTTGTTAGAAATGGGACAGGACTGAGGTGATTTAGTTACTGAATGGCAAACGGTGTAAGGCCTGATCAGACTGTGTGGTTGATCAGGCTGACCTGGGGCTACAATGGTCGCATAACCGATAAGTCAGATTTTGCCATTCACGGCCATTTTACCGCAATGCAATTATTGATGGAAATAATGTTTTTACACGTTGTAATGTGATTGGTTGGCGGCTGTAATGTTCCTGGTTATTACACTGTACCACTGCTAAACAAACGAAATGACACATAAAATACTCTACCTGGCTGGAAACGTACGATGTATTTATTGGCATAATGCACTGAATGGAACCATGTGTTACATGATATAGTTAATATGCATGCTTTATCACAGTGACAATTGTTGCAGGAACACACTCTTAGATTATTTGTTAAAAGGTATAAAATATACAGTTTAATAAAGTTTGACCTACATGCAACAGGTTTGCGTATGCACTTCGGTTGCTCACATTTGTTTAATGGGTTAAATTGTAGCCGTATATAACATATCGGAGGCGAATTATTGTGGCTAGGATTTCGGGTAATACGTCTCTGCAAATTGTGAATATTGAGCTGGACAGTTTAGACCACAATCATGCTATAGCATGTATATTCAAAGAAAGCATTTCAATAATTACCCAACAAATGTCGGCAAAAAAGCTGATTCAGTATTTACAAGATATGAATCTAAATACATCTCGGCTAATGTCTTAACATAATCAGCTACTCTCATTGAAATAAATTGTGGCCGTTACTGGAGAAATAGTTTATGAGATTTGTGATCAGTGTGTTTCTGATCAAATAGCAGACTACTGTAGCCTGATAAAGCTCTATATTGCTTGTTAGAAACATGATGGATGTTTCATTAATGTAATAGCGAACAGTGCAGATGCAGATCAGACTGGGGGGTGACGTCCCCGTACAGCCGTAGTTAATTCCTGTCTACCGTGACCTCCTGTTTACTGTTACGTTCCCGTACCGATGTAGTCACCTACGATCTACTGTGACGCTTCTGTTCCGCCGTAGTTACCTCCTGTATACGGATACGTTCCCATACCGCTGTAGTTACCTCATGTATAGTGTGACTGATGTTCTCATACCGCCGTAGTTACCTCCTGTCTACTGTGACGTTCCCATACCGCCGTAGTTACCTCCTGTCTACAGTGACATCCCCGTACCGTCGTAGTTACCTCCCGTCTGCTGTGACGTTCCCGTACCATATTTATTTCCTATCTACCGTGTCGTCCCCGTACCGCTGTAGCCACCTCATGTATAGGTAATGTTCTGGTACTGTGGTAAATAATTCCCGTCTACTGTAACGTCCCTATACATCTACAGTTACTTCCCGTCTGCTGGGACGTTTCTGTTCCGCCATATATACCTCCTGTCTACCGTGACTTCCCCGTACCGCTGTAGTTACCTCTCGTCTACTGTGACGTTTCTGTTCCGCCGTAGTTACCTCCCGTCTACTGTGACGGTTCTGTTCCTCCTGTTTATGGTGAGATTTCAGTACGGCCGTATCTACCACATGTCTACTGTGACATTCCCGTACCGCCGTAGTTATAACCTCCTGTATACTGTGACATTCCCGTACCGCCGTAGTTACCTCCTGTCTACTGTGACATTCCCGTACCGCCGTAGTTACCCCCTGTCTACTGTGACATTCCCGTACCGCCGTAGTTACCTCCTGTCTACTGTGACATTCCCGTACCGCCGTAGTTACCTCCTGTCTACTGTGACATTCCCGTACCGCCGTAGTTACCTCCTGTATAATGTGACATCACGTACCGCCGTAGTTAACACCTGTCTACTGTGACCTTTCCTGTACCTCCGTTGTTACCTCCTGTCTACGGTGCCATTCCCGTACCGCCGTAGTTACCCCCTGTCTACTGTGACATTCCCGTACCGCCGTAGTTACCTCCTGTCTACTGTGACATTCCCGTACCGACGTAGTTACCTCCTGTCTACTGTGACATTCCCGTACTGCCGTAGTTACCTCCTGTCTACTGTGACATTCCCGTGCCGCCGTAGTTACCTCCTGTCTACTGTACCATTCATGTACCGCCGTAGTTACCTCCTGTCTACTGTGACATTCCCGTACCGCCGTTGTTACATCATGTCTATTGTGACATTCCCGTACCGCCATAGTTACCTCCTGTCTACTGTGACCCTCCCTTATCGCCGTAGTTACCTCCTGTCTACTGTGACATTCCCGTACCGCCGTAGTTACCTCCTGTCTACTGTGACGTTCCCGTACCGCCGTAGTTACATCATGTCTACTGTGACGGCCCCGTACCGCCGTAGTTACCTCCGATATACTGTGACGTCCCCGTACCGCCGTAGTTACCTCCTGTATACCGTGCTGTCCCCGTACCGCCATAATTACCCCCTGTATCGTATGAAATTACCACCGTAGTTACCTCCTGTATAGTGCGATGCTCCCATACTGCGGCAGTTACCCCCTGTCTACTGTGACGTTCCCAAACCGTCGTAGTAACCACATATCTACTTTGACGTTCCCCTACCACTGTACATAGTTACCTCCGGTATACTGTTATGTTCCCATACCACGGCAGTTACCTCCCGTTTACTGTGACGTTCCTGTTCCGCCGTAGTTACCTCATGTATATTGTGACATTTCAGTACGGCGGCATTTACGTGTCTACTGTGACGTTCCTGTACAGTCGTAGTTACCTCGTGTCTACTGTGTCTACGTCTACTGTTACTTGCAATTGTCTACTGTGACGTTCCTGTACAGTCGTAGTTACCTCGTGTCTACTGTGACGTTCCCATACCACTGTAGTTACCTCCTGTATAGTGCGATGTTCCCATACCGCGGCAGTTACCCCCTGTCTACTGTGACGTTCCCATACCGCCGTAGTTACCACCTGTTTTCCGTGACGTTCCCCTACCACTGTAGTTACCTCCTGTATACTGCGATGTTCCCATACCGCGGCAGTTACCTCATGTCTACTGTGACGTTCCCATACAGCCGTAGTTACCTCCTGTTACCCTACCACTGTAGTTGTACCGCCGTAGTTACCTCCTGTATACTGTGACGTTCCCATACCGCCGTAGTTACCTTCTGTATACTGTGACGTTACCAAACCGCCGTACTTACCCCCTGTATGCTATTATGTTTCCATGCCGCCGTAGTTACCTCCTGTTACTGTAACGCTCCCATACCGCCGTAGTTACCTCCTGTATACTGTGACGTTCCCGTACCGCCGTAGTTACCTCCTGTATACTGTGACGTTCCCATACCGCCGTAGTTACCTTATGTCTAATGTGACTTTCCCATACCGCCGTAGTTACCTTCGGTCTACTGTGACGTTCCCATACCGATGTAGTTACATCCTGTCTACTGAGACGTTCCCATACCGCCGTAGTTACCCCATGTCTACTGTGACGTTCCCATACCGCCGCAGTTACGTCCTGTGACGTTCCCGTACCGACATAGTTACCTCTACTGTGATGTTTATGTACCGCCGTAATTATCTCCTGTGTACTGTGACGTTCCCGTACCGCCGTAGTTACCTCATTTACTGTGACGTTCCCTACCGCCGTAGTTATCTCATGTTTACTGTGATGTTCCCATACCGCTGTAGTTACATCCTGTATACTGTGATGTTCCCATACCGCCGTAGTTACCTCTTGTCTACTGTGACGTTCCCATAGCGCCGTAGTTACCTCATGTCTACTGTAACGTTCACATACCTACGTAGTTACCTCCATATCGCCGTAGTTACCTCCTGTCTGCTGTGACGTTCCCATACAGCCGTAGTTACCCCATGTCTACTGTGACGTTCACATACCGCCGTAGTTACCTCCTGTATACTGTGACATGGCCATACCGCCGTAGTTACCTCCTGTCTGCTGTGACATGGCTATACCGCCGCAGTTACCTCCTGTCCTATATTATGTGATGTTCCCATAGCATCATAGTTACCTCCTGTATACTGTGACGTTACCATAAAGCTGTAGTTACCTCCTGTCTACTGTGACGTTCCCATACCGCCGTCGTTGCATACCTCCTGTCTATTGTGACGTTCCCATACCGCCGTTGTTACCTCCTGTCTACTGTGACATTCCCATACCGCCGTAGTTACCTCCTGTCTACTATGACGTTCCCAAACCGCCGTAGTTTCCTCATGTCTACTGTGACGTTTCCAAACCGCCGTAGTTTCCTCAAGTTTACTGTGACGTTCCCATACCGCCGTAGTTACCTACCTCCTGTCTATTGTCACGTTCCCATACCGCCGTAGTTACCTCCTGTCTACTATGATGTTCCCATACCGTCGTGGTTACTGGTTACAATAGGTATCCAGTAACCACGACGGTATGGGAACATCACAGTTCTGTTACTGTTCTGTTACGTTCCCATACCGCCGTAGTTACCTCCTGTATAACGTTATGTTTCCATACCGCCGTAGTTACCTCCTGTATATTGTGACGTTCCCATGCCGACGTAGTTACCTCATGTATACTGTTACGTTCCTGTACCGCCGTAGTTAACCCTCGTCTACTGTGACGTTTCTGTTCTGCCGTAGTTAAATGTGGAAATTCTATTCCGCACTTGCTCTGAACATTGCGTCAACTTTTGACGTCATTTATGGAAAATATCGTATATTTTGTAAATATTTTTCATAGTGAAATATGGAACATCTTGTCAGGTACAAAATATTACCCCGACTTTTCTGTCTGTAACGCAGGACGGGTTAACCCTTACTACGCTGAATTTGTTTTGTCGTCTGCCGGAAATGTTTTATTTTCAATATTTCTCGCCAAAAACCTGTTTTGACAGCGCATGAGAATCGTCTCCACTCCACTGGAGACGATTCTCATGTGCTGTCAAATCACTTTTTTTGTTAAGAATTAAGGCAAACGTGAAAAACAGCAGACGACATTTTCATTCTCCAGCGCAGTAAGAGTTAATGCGAGCATACGTATTAAACAGGGTTTAGCCCGGTGAAAGGAATGTAGTTGTTCAACTCAAATATGTTGCTTATTTGAAACATATTTATTTCAATGTTTACAATAAATGAAAACATGGCGAATAATTATAGAAACTATCTACATGTACATGTATATGTCACAGGGCGAGACAAATGTGCACAGGCCTGGTACCTCTAATTTACCGTACCATTCTCTACCTACTGAGCTAACCGGTACACACTTCCTCCCCATAGTGAGTGGAACCTCTCTAAACCGGACACAGAGGACGCATTTGTTTGACTACGGTAATTTGATTGGTTTCACTGACATTTGTGTCTGATGTTAAAGGTACATACACATTGAGTAGGTTATACTATAGGGAGACAGATAGTTTTGTATATTCTGTAGATATTTTCTGGCAAAATACACATTCATTCACCATTACCCCACGTATTGATTGGCATTATTATACATTATCAGGCGCTGATATCAAGGGCGATAACCGTGTTTCCTTAAAACGTTAACGGACATTACTATTTATTCTCTGTATTTATATTTGTATGTGCAATGATCATACATGTACTTCATAATCTGGCGAAAACATTTTTTTCAGGTGATAAACAATTAAAAATAAATATTACTAAATGATATCTGTAAATTGGGCACTCGTAATTTTTAGAACTCGTGGAATAGCGACACAATTATACACTCATTTAATTCCTATAAAGAACATTTTTTGCCTACTGAGTGGACATGTACCTTTAATGTCTGTTCATGATTACAAAGCATGGAAACATATCGTATGGCGCTCATATTCAACACTTACAGTGGAATCTGTCTAAACCGGACACCCTGAGAGTCCCCCAGGGTGCCCGGTTTAGAGAGGTGCCACTGTACATGTATACCAACCATGACATACTCCCTCGCCAAATTGAAGTTCGTTCCCAAATTCCATTTTTAAATCGTCTATGAATTGCATATAGTTGATACATTTTAGAAAGTATCCATCAGTCACCGTCCATCGCTGGGAGCCAAATGTCACAGGGCGAGAAAAATGTGCACCGGACCGGGACTCAAACATGGGCCGTCTGGTTTATCGTACCATCGCTCTACTGGCTGAGCTATCCTGGGAGGTTCCCAGGGTGTCCGGTTTAGAGATGTTCCATTGCAAATCAGGCATATGACCATTCTGAAATGTATTTGCGTGCTTTGCAATCATGAACATACAGTCAAGGGACATAATTATTCACCACTTTCAAAATGACTGACAACACTTGTGGAAATGAAACTGCTGTATATGTGGTCATTATTTTGTAACAGATTGAAATCTTACCTTAATATTTGGTCAGATTGCCTTTCATCCTAACTACTTCTGACAGACAGGGTGGTGAATAATTATGTCCCTTGACTGTACATTAACATCCGAGATAAATGATCATGAAACCCATCAAAAATAAGATCACATATGTTGCCTTGGTGTCCGGTTTAGAGAGGTTCCACAGTATTGCATAAAAGGAAACTATATCGAGAGCACATACTATTCTAGTCACTTTTGTTATTAAATTTTCGACCACATGGTTTTTATCGATTACCTTTATTTATTCAATATGGACGTCACATAGGACTGCCAATTCAGTTTCTAACTATTTTGATGAAGACCATGTGGTCGAAAATTTAATAAAAAGAGTGACTTTAAAATAATATGTATTAAATGTGCTTCCTTCGGAGGTTAGTGGAAATTACTATATACATGTACATGGGCGTCGCCAGCAGTTTTGAACAGGGGGTTCGACTTTCGGTTATGAAGCAACCAAAGTCTGTCAGGGGTCTAGGGTTTGCCCCTGGACCGTTTACATATGAGACATGCCATGTGATTTTGTACCTCCGGACATCTGCGTAATTTCACGAAGTACGTTTACAAAATTTACAATATTTTCCGTAAAATGGCGTCAAAAGTTGACACAATTTTCAGAGTACATGCGAAAGTATATTCCGCATGTACTCTGAACATTTGGTGATCTTTTGACTTTATTTATGAAATATATTGTAAAGTTTGTACACGTATTTAATGAAATACACAAATGTTCGAATGTACAAAATCACATGGCGTGTCTCAAATATTATTATTTAGGTTGCTTCAATGCCCCGGAATTTTTTAGATTTCAAGAAGGAAAATGATGCATTCGGGTATGTTTGGACAACAACTAACTCCTGGGCAAAGAGTTTGGGGTGAATTTAAGAAGCATATTTCTGAGAACTGGCATATTGCGATGCGTTTGGCGTCGATTGACTGTGTTTTGTAGTACCTAGGGCATTTTAATAAGATAATGTCTGCTCGTTCAAGCACTGAAAATGGCTATCGCGAACCCATTCATATAAACAATCCTGCTGGCTAAAAACAAGGAGTTTGTCCGAACCTATCAAACCTCGCCTGACGACGACGCCCTTGCTTGCAGAGAGTATGTTACTAAAACATGGGTCGAATGTAGGCCCCTGGCATACTGGATCATAACAAAGAAACATGAACACACGTTTGACCTTTTGAAGGTCAGAAATATCGAGGTCATGTCAATGATTGCGTGAGTGTGTCCACGTGTATCAGGTGTGTGAACATTTAATTTAATGCGTCAAGTCATATTGCAGTTATACAGTGCAACCTCTCTACAACAGCCACCCATGAACAAATGTATGTTGTAGAGAGGTGGCTGTTGTAGGGAGGTTAACGCTGAATTAAATTTTGTCGTCCGCTGTTTATTTATTTTCTTCGATAATTCTGATCAAAAACATGGTTTGGCAACATTTTAGAATCATTTCCAATTGAAATGATGCTAAAATGCTGTCAAAACATGTTTTTATTGAGAAAGAAGCCAAAGCAACAGCAGGCGACACTTTTCGTGCTCAGCAGTCTAAGGGTTAGACACAGAGGAAATCACCCATTTGGGATATAAAACAGTGGCTGTTATAGAGAGGGTGTTGTTGTAGAGAGGTTGCCGTTCGGGGCGTTTCGACTGTAACATGATGGAGAAACTATTATATGTACCTTCTTTTCGACGCAAACAACCACTGACGGATGTATGAACGGACGGACGAACGGAACCTCAAGAGCAAAGCAATATGCCCCCTTACTATCGCATAGGGGGCTAACAATGAATTGTACAAGGTGCGTGATGCCCACTATGTGATTGTAAACGGGGATATTACATTTATAGTTGGGCCATGGACTTTGAAAACCTGCCTCAGAGATCCAGATAAGCAATACAAATTGTATGGTACCTTTATCATGCTGCAGAAAACAATAAACAGACCACACATACAGCATATACTCCAAGGAGACAATTCTAATGAAATGCCAAGACATGTTTTCATTTCGAAGCAAACTATTCAATAATTGCTGTCTGTTGCTGTGTTAACAGTAGTGTGATTTTATTTTACCCAATTAAATTGTGCGATTAAATTGTCTGTCGTGACGCACAGGACGGGTATACCTGTAGGTTTGATCAAATGTTCGATTGGAAACAATGTTTTTTCTATGCAAAATGTTTCTTTACGGGCCGGGACGACGTAAAAATGTATTTTGAACCCGATGTTTATTCCGTTATATAACAGTATCGGCCTCGGAAATGTTGCGGTTCTTTCCCGACCTAGCAATGATGATGTTTTTTAAACAAAACAATCGATAGTTCGAAAACGCGTTGACATAGCGCATCGGGGAATATATCGTTGCGGAATACTAACATTGTCCCAACTTCTGCAATAGGCGACAATGATATAACTCGGTTGACGTTTCGTGAGAGTCCGTTGTCTCGAGGCCGTACGGGTTCGGCCTATTAAAAACTTATCAACCTTCTATAATGGAGTATATGGAGGGAGTAAAACAAATAATTTTAGCTTATTTTTCTTTCATTTATTGATGATTTTAGTCATATTTACTGTATTTATAGACCTCGGTCCGTTACTTCAACCTGTGAGCCACATGTATGTGTGTATGCATGCACTTACTACATACAAATGGTTTTAACCCTTAGGCCGCTACACACAGCAATAAAAACATGTTTTGACAGCACTTCAGAATCATTTCCAATGGAACTGATTCTGAAGTGCTGTCAAAGCATGTTGTAAATTATTCTAAAGTGCTGTCAAAGCATGTTTTTGATGATAAAAATGGAAAATAGAAAATAAAAATGCTTTAACGCATTTGCCTTACAAAACCTTACAAACAAGATGAGCATAAGACGTGGTCGTATGCAAAACAAAGCACCATCCCTAGACACACATTGTGGCCAAATATTATCAACATCGGTGAAGCGGTTCATAAGTTATTAAATCAAAGTACTGAAATATGTTATCTCCTCAAAAACTGATCACTTGCGGAACTAGAAACTGAAAGTTGCATATTTTCTCAATCATCATCCAGAGGCAAATGTACTGCGATGGTGCAAACTAATTCTCATCCATACGTTTTCTCGAATGAATTACTGTTTGAAGCTCCCAGAAAAGAAATGTACGAAACTGGCAGCTAACTGGTCACTACTGCCTAACTGAGAGCACTAAATATAATAGCAGCTGTATTCGTACGCACGAAATGTCTTGATTCGTATTTTCCAGAATTTAACTGAGCCCAAAACAGTGAAAACTATAGAGAATAGCATAATTATGTAGAGTTTTAGATACAAAGCAAAACAGACCAAAACGTCGTAGGATAAGTTGGCACAGGGGACTATTTTCTTGGTCGTACTCGCCATTTAGGCCTAGCACGACAATATGGCTGCCCCCCCCCCCCCCCATGGAAATTTGCGTGACATAATATGCTATCTCAAGGGAGATAATATATATAAATGAAAGGTGTTACTAACGTACGTACATTGACTAACACTATATCCCATCTTGCCTATCGGCGAAGAGATAATACTATTTACAATGAGACAACTACAAACATGCTGAGATATCAACACAACTTCAAATTACAGTCCTTTGGCATTATCATAGTTTCTGACTGGATCAGGACCGGACTGACTATAACTGCCATGATCTCCATTTATCCAGTCATAGTCACGTGTAAGATGCTAAACCGGGCACAAATGCCATACGCATCATTTGTCCAATCACGAAATATGTTTCACCCAATCGACGTGTTAACGGAACATGCCCACTCAGTAGGCACAACATGTTCTTTATATCAGAGACATTCTCCGACACATTTTCTGGAAAAACAAAACATTCATTCACCATTACCACACGTATTGATTGGCATTATGATACATTTTATAGCTGACGTAAATTTCCACACAGGTATCAGGGGCCATAACCCATGTTTCCTTAAAATGTTAACGGGAATTACTATTTATTCTCTGTATTTATTATTTTATGTGCAATGATCATACTTTATAACCTGTCAAAAATATTATTTTTTCAGGTGACGTATTTCATTAGTATAAATAATTAAAACATAGCATGCCTCATTTGCATATGAAAATAGCCTGATACCACCGCGCATCACTATCAGTAAACTAACTATTACTCAATGACTATATCCGTATAGCGGGCGCTTGTAATTTATAGAACTGGTGGCAAAGTAACACAATTATACACTTATTTAATTCCTATAAAGAACATTTTGTGCCTACTGCGTGGGCATGTACCTTTAAATCACAAGTTGCCTTTCTGATGTGGTCGAGTATATGTGGCTGTGACTAGAGCAACGGGGCTTATGGGCTTTGTGTACATCCATATCAGTCTGAGCATCCGCACAATCTAATCAGGATCTGTACTGTTCGCCATCTCATAAGCACCATATATCTAGCCACATATAGGTGGCTATAACTGGGGACATTGGGATTATGTGATTTGCGGCCAGTGTAGATCCAGAACAAACTGTACATCCGCACAGTTTGATCAGGGTCGGCACTGTTCACCATTGCACCAATGAAACACCGGTTGTGCTTCTAGCATGCAATACGTTATAAGGCTACTGGAGTGTGCTATTTTGATCTGGAGCTAAACTGGTCACAAGTCAATAGCACCATTTCTCCAGTCACAGCCACACATGCATGCCTGGAGAAATGGGACTTATGGGTTTTTGCGACCAGTCGCACAGTCTGATCAGGATATACACTGTTCGCCATTCCATAAGCCCATTACTCCAGTCACTGGACATGTATGAGCACGTGGATACGTAAGTGATTCGTGTTCAAACCAGTCCGTTGGAGCACATCATTGGCGCCGATAGAAATGGTAGCGACACAGTCTGATCAAGATATACACTGTTCGCCATTCCATAAACCCCATTTCTTCAGTCACAATGACATATATGAGCATGTGGATACGTCAGTAATTCCGTGTTCAAACCAGTCCGTATGAGTACAATATTTGCATTGGTAGAAATGGTAACGACACAGTCTGATCAGGATCTACACTGTTCGTCAGTCCATAAACCACATTTTACGGTAATAGCCTATACATGGACATTTGTGTTCAGTGATTCAGTGTTCAAACCAGTCCATTGGAGCAAGAGGCGCAGCATTTGCTCTGATAGAAATGATAGC
Organism: Conchocele bisecta; assembly: GCA_029237695.1. Classification (NCBI taxonomy): domain Eukaryota; kingdom Metazoa; phylum Mollusca; class Bivalvia; order Lucinida; family Thyasiridae; genus Conchocele; species Conchocele bisecta. The sequence goes on from CM055276.1 coordinate 25,472,427, forward strand.
GACACAGTCTGATCAGGATCTACACGGTTCGCCATTTCATAAACCACATAAACCGTCATTCACAATGACATATATGAGCATGTGGATACATCAGTGATTCCGTGTTCAAATAGTCCGTTAGAGCACGAAGCGCAACATTTGCGCCGATAGAAATGATAGCGACACAGTCTGGCCTGAACCACCACACGGCAGTTACGGTACTTGTCCCTGCAACCGCGCTCTGAAATATACGGGAGTGGTTTAATACACATCTGTATCCATTTTACATTATCACATCTTTGATACATTTTCGAGTTTTGTTCCTGCATTTACACATCACATGGGTAATGTATGTACATGAGATGTGATAACAGTTCGATCACGTTCGTCCGCATGTACGAGGAGATAAAGCTCGACGATCATCTCCTCGTACATGCGGACGAACGGTGATCTAACTGTGGCTTAGTGTCCCTTTGGGACGGATTAACTCAAACACGAAGTTTCGAGGGCCAAACAACCACAACATTTCCTGGAAATACCATTGCTAAACAATAACGGGTCACCTATAACAAATGACTGATACAGCACGTGACCCATCAGCACACCAGCCCAGACAAAAACAAAACAGCAAAAAAACTACTGGCTGCGCATAGGTTGCAGCGCGAAATTACATGTAGGCCGCGAAATTGAAAGCCAGCTACAACCTTTTTACGCATCATTTAGAATGCACGTACTTGCACATAAATGTCAATATTTAAAATGTAATTATGGAAGTTTTAAGCATTTTACCATGCTACGTGTTATTAACATATGAAAAAAAATCAACGTCACTCCACTTACGGACGGCGGCGTCGGCCAACGTCCAGGATCTGTCCATATTACAGTCCATCTTCGTGGCCGGCTTGGAGGTGGCGCTGCACGAGGATGACGACTCCATGTGCTGGTCAAAGCACCGCACCGCGCGCAACTTCACCCCTCCGCCACACGAATGGGAACACTGCAATTGAATCATACACAACCGGCTGCGTTAATCTTGCCCAGCTTATCAGCGTTTCTGAATGACTATTGGCAATGTGGCATTTTATATCAGACATAAATTTCCACACGGATATCAGGGGCGATAACTGTATTAAAATGTTAACGGACATTACTGTTTATTGTCTTTATTTATTTTATGTGCAATGATCATACTTTATAATCTGTTGAAATATTATTTTTTCAGGTGACGCATTTAATTAGTATAAATACAGGCAGGGCTTATGTTGTGTGTGTTTTCTGTCAATAAACCATGGCAGCATTTCAGAAACTGAGAAAGTAAAAGTCAGTGGGTTATATTTCCCAGCAACAGATATGGTCATGTAGGGACGGGCTCTCGGTTTGAAATTTCATCCGACCAGGCAGCAATTGAATGGGAATAATTCTAAAGTGCTATGAGAGCATGTTTTTGATGAAGAAAATGGAAAACAAGATAATAATCAGCAGACGACATTTCAGTCATCTGCGAGCACATTACCTTGAGTTCCCCCGGGGTCCACTGTCATTGATGATGAATGTTGACCATTGACAACAACTCGTAGGTGTCTGCAAGCTAAGAAGGAGGTTAACTACTTGTGAACATCTGTTATTCTGTATGCCTTGATTGTGTGCAATAATCTGTGGTGGGGCACCTCGTCAAATGTCTTGCTGACATCGAGTATGGCAATCTCTGTTTGTATCACAGCATCGCTCGATTTGAGTAGGTCATGGAGGGTTGACAGCAGTTGTGTTTCACATGAATACCCGGAAAGTAAATCCTGATTCAGTTCTGCAAGGATGTTGTGCTTATCCAGGTGATCAAGTAAATGTTGCAGACAATGCGCTCGAAATAATTAGCATATGGTATGGAACTCTAGTGATACAGATCTGTTAGCTTGATGTTTGGTTTCAGGCCGTCACCGTGTGTGAAATCCTTGCTACCAGGACGATACCTTCTGTGAATTGTGAATAACTATGTGCTGTTTGAGGCCACACCTCTGTGTGAATGTCTTGTCACAAACGCTACATGTATGAGGACGATCCCCCGTGTGAATTAGCATATGTCTCTTGAGGTTGCCACTCTCTGTGAATGTTTTGTCACAAACGCTACATGTATGAGGATGATCCCACGTGTGAATTAGCATATGTCTCTTTGAGGTTGCTACTGTCTGTGAATGTCTTGTCACAAACGCTACATGTATGAGGACGATCGCCCGTGTGAATTAGCATATGTCTCTTGAGGTGGTCACTGTGTGTGAATGATTTGTCACAAACGCTACAAGTATGTGGATTAGCATATTTTATTGAGGTGCTCACTGCGTATGAATGTCTTGTCACAAGCGCTGCATTTATGTGGACGATCCCCATGTGTGAATTAGCATATGTTTATTGAGGTGCTCACTGTGTATGAATGTCTTGTCACAAACGCTGCATTTATGTGGACGATCAACCGTGTGAATTAGCATATGTTTCTTGAGGCTGCCACTCACTGTGAATGTCTTGTCACAAACGCTACATGCATGAGGACTATCCCCCGTGTGAATTAGCATATGTGTATTGAGACGGCCGCTGTGTGTGAATGTTTTATCACAAACGCTACATGTATGTGGACGATCCCCCGTGTGAATTAGCATATGTCTCTTGAGGTTGCTACTGTCCGTGAATGTTTTGTCACAAACGCTACATGTATGTGGACGATCCCCCGTGTGAATTAGCATATGTGTCTTAAGGCTGCTAATGTGTGTGAATGATTTGTCACAAACGCTACATGTATGTGGACGATCCCCCGTGTGAATTAGCATATGTTTCTTGAGGCTGCCACTCTCTGTGAATGTTTTGTCACAAACGCTACATGTATGAGGACGATCCCCCATGTGAATTAGCATATGTCTCTTGAGGTTGCTACTGTCTGTGAATGTTTTGTCACAAACGCTACATGTATGAGGACGATCCCCCGTGTGAATTAGCATATGTTTATTGAGGCTGCTACTGTGTGTGAATGATTTGTCACAAACGCTACAAGTATGTGGACGATCCCCCGTGTGAATTAGCATATGTGTATTGAGGTGTTGACTGCGTATGAATGTCTTGTCACAAACGCTGCATTTATGTGGACGATCCCCCGTGTGAATTAGCATATGTTTATTGCGGTGCTCACTGTGTATGAATGTCTTATCACAAACGCTGCATTTATGTGGACGATCCCCCTTGTGAATTAGCATATGTTTCTTGAGGCTGCCACTCACTGTGAATGTCTTGTCACAAACGCGACATGTATGAGGACGATCTACCGAGTGAATTAGCATACGTCTCTTGAGGTTGCTACTGTCTGTGAATGTTTTGTCACAAACGCTACATGTATGTGGACGATCCCCCGTGTGAATTAGCATATGTGTCTTGATGCTGCTACGGTGTGTGAATGATTTGTCACAAACGCTACAAGTATGTGGACGATCCCCCGTGTGAATTAGCATATGTTGCTTGAGGCTGCCACTATCCGCTGGAATGTTTTGTCAACAAACGTACATGTATGAGGACGATCCACCGAGTGAATTAGCATACTGTTTCTTGAGGTTGCTACTGTCTGTGAATGTTTTGTCACAAACGCTACATGTATGTGGACGATCCCCCGTGTGAATTAGCATATGTGTCTTGAGGCTGCTACGGTGTGTGAATGATTTGTCACAAACGCTACAAGTATGTGGACGATCCCCCGTGTGAATTAGCATATGTTGCTTGAGGCTGCCACTCTCCGTGAATGTTTTGTCACAAACGCTACATGTATGAGGACGATCCCCCGTGTGAATTAGCATATGTTTCTTGAGGCTGCCACTCACTGTGAATGTTTTGTCACAAACGCTACATGTATGAAGACAATCCCCAGTGTGAATTATCATATGTTTCTTGAGGCTGCCTCTCACTGTGAATGTTTTGTCACAAACGCTACATGTATGAGGACGATCCCCTGAGTGAATTAGCATATGTCTCTTGAGGTTACCACTCTCTGTGAATGTTTTGTCACAAACGCTACATGTATGAGGACGATCCCACTTGTGAATTATCATATGTTTCTCGAGGCTGCCACTATGTGCGAATGTCTTGTCACAAACGCTACATGTATGAGGACGATCCTGCGTGTGAATTAGCATATGTCCCTTGAGGTTGCAACTGTCTGTGAATGTTTTGTCACAAACGCTACATGCAGGAGGACGATCCCCCGTGTGAATTTGCATATGTTTATTGACATGGTCACTGCGTATGAATGTCTTGTCACAAACGCTGCATTTATGTGGACGATCCCCCGTGTGAATTAGCATATGTGTCTTGAGGTTGCTACTGTCTGTGAATGTCTTGTCACAAACGATACATGCACGAGGACGACCCCCTGTGTGAATTAGCATATGTTTATTCAGATGGTCACTGCGTATGAATGTCTTGTCACAAACGCTGCATTTATGTGGACGATTCCCCGTGTGAATTAGCATATGTTTCTTGAGACTTCCACTCTCTGTGAATGTCAAAACAGTCTTGTCACAAACGCTACATGTATGTGGACGATCCCCCGTGTGAATTAGCATATGTCCCGTGAGGCTGCCACTCTCTTCGAATGTATTGTCACAAAGGCTACATGTATGACGATCAACTGAGTGAACTAGCATGTGCCAGTCCAGGTCACCGCAGTCTGTGAATGTCTCGTCGCAAACACTACATGTATATGGACGGTCCCCTGTGTGAAGTATCATGTGACGTTTCATGTCACCTCTCTGTGTGAATGTCTTGTCACAATCGCTACGTATCTGTGGACGATCCCCGGTGTGAATTAGCTGTGTTGTTTGAGGTGACCACTTTGTTTAAATGTCTGGTAAGAGACAGTACTTGTATGGGACGATCCTGCGGCTACAGGTCCAAATGTGCATCTCTAGTGTATGTGGTTGCTTCTTCGTATTATTCATCCTTTACAAACTCATATTTGATATTATCGTTCACCACAATGCGATTGTATGCGTGTTTAACTCCGCTCAATACAAATATAGCACTTGGACATCCCATCTGTCTACCGTAGTGCTGCTTGCATGTGCCTTGAAAAACTGCAAAAGTCGAAAATATCGAAGTATTGACATGATGTGGCGCACGTATACGACAGTCGTTGCAGCACTGTAACATGTCTCCCCGACTTATTGACAACATTGTATAGTATTTCCACCATCATAATATCGCTACATACATCATGTACATGTACATCATATTACATACCGGTACATGTGTAATTTCTGGCTGCAGTGTATGCCAAATGCAATCTATGTTGTATGTCAACACAATGTCACAATTCTATGTTGCCATGGATATCTGTTTGTGTATGATGACGGAGTGGAGGGTGGCTGTACATGTTTAGCTTGTTAAATGCTAAAGTCAATTGCATCATAATCATCAATGGAATGTTGAAGTAAAATAAAAACATATAACATTAAAAGTTAATTCCCCCCGGCATACGATGTGGCAGGCTTCTTTGAATGTTTGTCTGCCTGATGAATGAATATAATTAAACCCTTTTCCCGATGTATTTGTATGGTAGTTATGTTCATCAATTTTCAGGGATCGCTCGAATTTATCATTTGTTCTTGTCATAACCATATTTTTTTGGATTTCGCAGCATTCTCGATGATGTGTGTCCGTCTGTACGTCCGTCCATGTACATTTATGTTGACAAGTTCATAATATTACTTGAAGAATTACTTAAATATTCAGGTACATGCTCCACCTGAATGTGCGCGACACACTCCCACCCCCATTGATATGACCTTGACCTTCAAAATGTTGCTGTCAAAAAGTTTCTCCATCATATTATATCTTCAGCTAGTTTACATGATTAGGCTAATGGTCAAAAGAGACCAAGTAAAATAATAAAGCATTGTAGTAAAATGAACAAATTCCAACCATTTACTATGGGTGGACCATAGAAAATGACCCAAAGTCCAACACTGTACTATTAACGTACAAGGTACCCATCATAATGCACAAAGTCCATCAATGTACTATCAGCGTACCAGTAAAGAAGAATGAAGTGCAATACTTTACTATTAATGTACCAGTGAAACAGAACAAAGCCCAACAATGTACTATCAGTGTACCAGTGAAAAGGAACAATGTCTGATACTGTACTATTAGTGTACCCATGGTTAACAAAGAATTATCACTGTACCAATGGTGTACTCATGGTGTACAGTGACCAGTCGGCTAGAAAGTACACCATTAGTATAGTGTATAATGTGGAACTATCAATGTACTGTATCAATGTATCAAATAGTATGTTCGTACTTTATTGGTTCCATTTTAGTAGTGATAAATATTATTTTTGTCTGGGAAACATTCTGTAACAAATGGGTCAATCTCCACAAACACAATGTCAGAGGTGTGGCAGCTTTGATCACCTATAAATGACAGACGATAATAAGTTGCTAGTAGTCAATCGATGAGTCCAAATGTAGGTAGACCAGGTGTGTTATCATATCATAGCCTCGTTTTCGTGTATAATAACTACATGATAGAGTGCACGTGCATGCATGTCAATATAATAGTATCAATATATTAGTATATCTTGGTGCGCAAAATAAACATGCTGTGTGGCTCAGTGCTATCGAAGCGGGAGAATATCCATACGTTTGCAGACATTTTGCTCATTTTATCTGCTCGAGAGTTCGAACCTCACAAAACGCATTACTTTTGTCGATATCATTCTGTTCTTTTTATGATTGTTTGCTGGAGAAGGGAATAAGTGAAGTGGCGAGGGTTACAACTATTGCTGTATGACCTCAATGTGACATGATCGGCGAGAACATACTCCCAGATTCTTCATGTACCACATATGAAATGTGCATTTAATTATAAGTTTTCTTCAAAGTGAGACTAATGTTCTACATATAATCTAGCTCATACTTAGTTAATGTAATGTGTAGCAGCAACACACATAAACAAGAAACATATAATAAAACATAAACAAAATCAAAATATATATGGCCGCGCTCTGTGAAAACCAGCCTTAATGACAACGTCATGAAAGGCTGAAAATAACGTCGCAAAGTTACGCATACATTTACCAACGTCACGTCGGATTTTGACACTTGGAATTTTTGCGTCATTGCAATAAGTTGTCCTATTTATCGCCGTACGCTTTACGGCTCACAAATATTTTAATGTTGGATATGCGTGGCAGAATTGTACAGTTGTTTTCATAGTGGTTCAGATAGTTGTCTTTTTTTTCTTCGGATTCCTTCAAGGAAACTAAATAACCATACGACCGGTATTGTTAGATAACACATAACAATATCAGTATTATGTAATCATAATGCTAATATTTCTTTTAAACTTTATTTATATATGTATATAACACTTACAAACAAACGCGAGAACAATTGTAGTCGGCGTAGATGGAGGCGTCTGCATGTTTCTTAATTTGGGTTTAAACCGGAATACTCACAGAAAACAAACTTATCCTGTCTGGCGACCACCATTAGCTATACATTTACTTACAACTTTGAGATCGACCCCGGGGCGCATGTGTGCGCTCTTTACTAATTATGCTATACGGTCCCGTTCAGATTAGAGCGGGGTCGGTATTTTCGGCCGTCTAAGACGGAACCGTACACGCGTACAAACCCAGTTCCGATTTTGGGATTTATTTATAGATTACACTGCATTACGCATTTTGATGAGTAACGCTAACCTTCATTTGAACGTGACAACCGATTTTCGAAATATGTAGACACACTCGGGTAACACTGCATTCATGTATAAATGATTTAATTATGTGTCTACGTAGATCTACATATTGCATAGTCATATTTATGAAAAGGTCTTGGTTTACAGATGTCGTTCTATGGAAAACGATTTAATTCGTAATGGCAATACTTTCTGCAAACTTTAAAACTCACGGGGAAATGTACATGCGCAATATAAGATATCAACTTAGGTTTAAACGTGTTTACTGATGGGGGCGGTTAGTGCCGACGGTCGGTCGGACCCGGCCCCGTTGTACGTAAAAGTGTGCCCGCAACAGTTACTTTTATTAAAGAAAATGTTTCAAACCGTCAAACCATAAAATAAAATTGGGCAATTGTCAGCAAAATAGTCGTAACACAGATACAAAATATGGTAGTGCTAATTACGCGGCTCCTGACATATCGCATCATGTTGACACTGGGCCAAACATGTTTTATTATTTAGTATTTCGTGTGTTGGTATTGTGTCACAGGCATATTTAGTGCGAACATAATTGTAGCCACCGGGGGCCCGTTTCACAAAACTTCGTACAACTAAAATGTTCGTAAGTGCAAATCTAGGATCGTCTGGAAATTTCAATTGATTGATTTACATTTATTGAGCATAGGCTGCTCAATAAATGTAAATCCAATAATTGTTTACAAGAAAAGGTTGTTAATGTGGAATTTACAGACTTAATTTTAAATCTTAATTTTGTACTTACGAATATTGTCTTACGAAGTTTAGTGACACGGACGTAGCCTACTGATTTCTATCTGTATCTGCAACCACTTGCATGTACATGTACCTTCTAATGTCACGTAATTTTTAGCGACTTTCAAAAATATCACATTACATCAGCCGTACGATTGCCGTTTGATGACTGTTAAATATTATTTTAATTGACCACTTGTAAATATGGTTATATGAATGTATGTCATATATTTTACTAGTATTTTTGCAATCAGTGCAGACACTGATCAGGCTGCGCAGATGCACAGGTCTCCAACATTTACAAATTTAAGAAGTCCTATTTTAGATCGTTGTTAATTTAATTACTACTAAACACTGTGTGTCTGCGTGCTTTATTGTTGTTTTATCAAAGGGACGTTCTAGTCGGAGGCGTGTAAATAATATAAAGCAAATACGGATCCAGGATTTCAGGTCCCGGGGGAGGGGGGGGGGGGGGGGGGGGGGTGGGGTTGGGTGGGTTGTTGGCGGGCGGGGCGGGGCGGGGCGGGGCGGGACTTTTTAATTGAAACAGTTTACTATATTTTCGAACTAGCACCGTTTGTTCGTCGACCAAGCGGAGCTCGGGAGACTGCTAGGTAGGTCCGGCGGTATGCCCTCCTGAATATGTTTGATATCTACACCCCATTTTGCTGCGTTATAACGCATTTTAGAGCAAACATATCTTTACTCGCAAACTTTTAGGGGGACGCGCGCCGGGTTTTCCCCTACGTGAATCCGCCCTGGAAAACACAACTTCTATATTTGCAGATTCAACGGTCTAAATTCAAACGAGACGCTTCAAACAAATGTCACAATTGTGTGGTCGGTACAAATTTAGTGTGTAAATAACTGACTTGATTATAAAGTGTGCAGACAGGACTTCAAAATACATATACATACGCCACGGTGCTTTTTAGCATGGCTTGTTTGGCCACTCATTTCTTTGTTTACAAAGCTTAAGGCGTTGAATGTACTTTTTCTGAAACGCAACACAATTAAATTGCAAATTTCGTTTTCAAATTAATCATTCTCGACCAGAGGATACAGTGTATACATATACATGCACCAGTACTATTATGCTTACTGCCGGTATTTTTATCAGAACATTTTATAACAATTATACAATAATCATGTATGTCACATCGACACATTTTCCCGACATTGACAGGTTTATGTACATGTATATATATTTGTTTTCAAATGGTAAACCCATTATCAAAAATTCAAACCGACACACATTTAAAAATACACAGTAATGGATAATTTTGCCCTGAATGTTCTGTTGGCCACTTTTGATTTTAACAACTATCATTCCACTTTCTAAATAAATACGCATGCTGTCGCGCGGGCATCAGTCACGCAAATACAAACATATGAAGGAATCTACAATGTACGGTTGATAAATGCGTACATTTTTAAAATTTGAAGAAACTTATATAAAAATTCAGTACGGTGTCAGATAGAATATTGACCCGCGCGGAATAATGACCCGCGGGTCATTATTCCGCTATAGAATAGTGACCCCCCACTGTGGTAAAATGACCCCCCCACTACGTAATTTTTTTTTTGTCACAAAGTTCCCGAAAGTGTACGGTATCATGTACAATCATAAAAAAACACACTTGGGACCCCTAGCACCAGGGAGGGGTGGGGGAGGGGGGGGGGGGGGGGGGGGGTCAATATCTATGGCCGTGGTAAAATGACCCACCCCATGAAAAGATTTAATTGGGTTTTTCTTATTAATTAATTAATTAATTCTAATTGATAATACAAACATAAAAAACACACACGGGCCCCTTGGGCCAGAGGGGGGGGGGGGGGGGGGGGGGTCAATATTCATGCACCAGGGTAGGGGGGGGGGTGTCATTCTATGGCCGTGGTAAGATGACCCCCCCCCCCCCCCCCCCACCCCCCCCCCCCCTATATAAAGATTTTTTTTCTTATGGGTCACATTAATTCTAATTGATAATACAAAGTTCTGAAAGTGTATGGTATCATGTACTAAACATAAAACACACACACTTGGGACCCTCAGCACCAGGGAGGGAGGGGGAAGGGGGTCAATATTCTATGGCCGTGGTAAAACCAAAATGACCCCCCCCCCCACCCCCCCCATGTAAAGATTTATTTGGGTTATTATGGGTCACAATTAATTATAATTGTTTATACAAAGTTTCGAAAGTGTATGGTATCATGTACATAAGAAACACACGCTTGGAACCCCCAACACCAGGGTGGGGGGGGGGGGGGGGGGGGGGGGGGGGTGGGGGGGGGGGGGGGGGGGTGGGGGGGGGGTCTATTCTATGGCCGTGGTAAAATGACCCACCCCTATGTAAAGATTTATTTGGGTTCTTGTGGGTCACAATTATTCTAATTGATAATACAAAGTTCTGAAAGTGTATGGTATCATGTACAAACATAAGAAACACACACTTGGGACCCCCCCAACACCAGGGATGGGGGGTGGGTCATTATTCTATGACTGTGGTAAAATGACCCCCACCCCCATGTAAAGATTTATTTGTGTTCTTATGGGTCACAATTACCTACATTAGAATCTAAACTAAAATACATATAAACTGATAAAACTCTTGCCTATACTGGTTGGAAATGTTAAGTTGACTTATTTGCTGGATTTTAATTGTGACCCATAGTAACCCAAATACATCTTTACATGGGGGAGGGGGGCGGGGGGGGGGGGGGGGGGGGGCACATTTTACCATGGCCATAGAATATTGACCCCCCTCCCTGGTGCTGGGGAACCCAAGTGTGTGTTTTCATAGAACGCCTATATTCTCGTGAATAGTTTCAGGCGTTCTATAATTACAATCGGTCGATGGGCCGAATGGGGTTCGCTGCGGGAAACTTCGTAACATGAAAGTGTGCCAATACCAACAAGCTATATGTTAGTTCAATATTGAAACATGCTAACACCTGTAAACATTGATAGGTTATATTAAAATAATAATACGCATGTAATTTGCAAAAAAATAGCTTCCCAATGAAATTTAGTTTAAATAGATTATCCCGTATGGAGCCTCATTTAGAACGTCTGGTACATAAAGAGTCAATATTTGAACCTTTTTACTAAACGCCATAGTGTCATGTGTCCAATTTATTGGACACAGGACACTTTTTTTTAATGTAATATACCAACCAATAACAAATTTATGTTTAAAAAGTCAGCTATTTGTTGTTAAATGCGATTGTATTTACATTGTGACGTCATACTATATTTCGTGTCCTGCCATTACACGTACTGGTTGACATCTTGAAATTATTGCTGTCTTCATTGTTGATAAGCTCTAAATACGGAAATACAGATATTCATTGTGTACTCGACGATTTGTGAATGCTACAGACGTATATCTGCAAATTTGCTAAAGTTGAGAGGACAATACGGCGACAGCCATGGCCCAAGACGCATCAATAATTGACCTACATTTTACATAAGTCTACTAGGCTTCCAGACACGAAACATTCATTTCAGGTAAGAATTATTTCTTTATTACTGTTGACCAATATTTGAATCGTGCTGACTTCGACAGCACTTTTAACCACAGGGCTACTAAAAAAATTCTATTGTATTCAATCTAACATGAAATCAAGTGGGTGGGGGATATTCAACATTGCCTGTGCATGTGCCGAGTCATTGGTTTTCGCGACCAATGTTGTTTCCACAATTGTTTGTTTAAATAGCTTAATTTCTAATTTATGGTGCATCTCGGACTCTGTGTGTTTGTGGCACCTCGATACTTGTAGATTCACTTTGAATATATGTTTTCAGTCCAACAAGTCAATTCATTATATATTTAGGCTATTATCTGTTATCTATTCACTATTGTCTATATAGGCTTTTAGCCACTTAAAAAAGACACTACTTTCATTCCCCCCCCCTTCCGACGAGAGTCAAATGTGTTTAAAAAAACTGTAACAAACAGTGATGAAATAAGTAAAAAATTGAGGTGTGCGAATCCAGGTACACTGCATGCATTTGCACAGCGGTGACTTTTCCGAAATATCATGAATATAGGCCGGTGCAGTATTTCTATTAAGTAAGTGATGTACCCGGCTTCGCACCGTGTATGTGGCTTTGCACACACCAATATTTTACATGTCTGATTATTCATGTTGTTTTCTTAAGACAAGTGTTTTCAGAAAGTCACGTGTTTACACGATTTAGAAAACTATAACAACAGTGACCAAACAAGTACAAAAATTGAAGTGCAGTATTTGTATTACGTATTTGTATTGCAGTGGGTGGGCTTCCTAAAATTTATTTGTACACAGGGTACCCATGTTTGGTCTGGGGTGGTGATGAGGGACTTCTTTGCTTCATTGGGGTGACCTCACAAAATATGGGCAGGGGTGGAGACTGTATGTTTGTTGGGATTACAATCGTGTCTGTTAATTCTGCGCACCTAATAATAATTTTCGTGAAAATGTCCATATTCCGTCTAAATTCCCTGAACATTCAAGGCAGTTCTTAGTCGAGATAATCACGGCTAAACAGATGGCTTTTACTATTTCATCTGTCGTCTATTATCTGTATCCGCCTAGCGGAGACCCAGCCAAATTTGATAAAAATATCAGTCCATTTTGTCCTTGTGTTTTGTGAATAATACGGGAATAAAATGATAACCAATGTCGGTATATTTGCATGTGTATTATTGGTTTATGAAGCTTTCTTTAACAGATCTGTTGTTGATCTATTCATTTAGTAAGCAGGACCACTAATCATTTTGACCATGTTCTGAATAACTTTTTACCAAACTATCGGAATGGGATAAAATTGTGACTTAGTATACCGTTAATCAGCTTTATTCCAAAATCGACATAATTTATTCTGACGTAAGCTGGGAAAAACATTACGTGAATTGTGCATTAGCCGGTGCGCAGAATTAGCCGAAATGACATTTTTTATATGCAGATCAGAATGTCAGTTTTCATTGGTTTGATACATGTACAGATATGTATGTCAGTGATTCTATATTTTATGTACATCTGGTGTCCCGGTGTAATTTACTGACAAATCACACAATTTATAAGGAAATTTGTTTTTTTCAGTAAAGAAACTATGTATAATACCAATCCATTAAGAAAACAGTATTTACAATTCTTGTTATGTGTGTTTAGTTATTATTTTCTGTTGTTGGCATATGTATGGTGCACCAAATGGGCATGTCCCGATCATCAATCAGCACAGTTCACAAGCCCGTAATTCTCAAATCTTGTCAATTTGTACTTTACTATACATTGCATCTGAATTAAAATAGTTTAACATTGACATTAAACTATTCTGCAATAATTTGCCTTTTGTTGTCAAAAATACTGACGTTAATGTATCTGTCCCGCGAAATCGAATCATTACCGTTACGCTGAAAAAAAAAGTAAAATCAGAGTAACCTCCCTTTCCTACTCTCAGCTACTAATGCAATGAACACTGTTTATGGGCACCCCGATTTATAAATAAACACGGTGGTAACACAACACTAAGTCATTGCCGAGAACGAGACCGGTCTGTATTCTGAATTTTAAGGTTACACATTACATGCATCATTACCGTTCACGGTTTATACACGTCCATATGTATGTAGGTCGACTGAAACCAAAATTGGTAGATAGACACACTTACAACGTTGTCTTTGCATATTCTACCTTCATGATGCGTTGTATACAGAGGGGTGAAAAATGGGAGTTTTTAAAGAAAAATCATTACCGTTACGGTCATTTCCGTTACAAAATTGTGTAACGGTAATGACGATCGTGTAACGGCAATGATAAATTACCATATTACTAACCAGTCAGTTGATGCGTCAATTAGATATAAACCAGGTCCCATCAGTTGTCGGTCAGTAATGGCACATTTATTCAGACGTACAACATTTATATATCAGGATTTAATTAGTAAAAGCTCTGAAACAACAACAGACACAGCTTGCAAGGATGTGGGTTTCTATTGGCAATCACATTAAAAGTAAACACTAACTTGAAGTTATATTGTACAGCATATTCAAAGTTTCAATATGTTTGTTATATATGCTGTATTAGTATTTTAAATAAATGGAAAGTCATTACCGTTACGTTTTGTCATTACCGTTACATAATCATTGCCGTTACGCCCATATTTTTGGAGGCTGTGCTATTAATTAAATGTAGCTTTATAACGATGTTTGGTACATGTGGTAAAACACAGCATTCTGTTAGTTGCCAAGCTATTTTGTTTTGTTTTGCTTAACTTTACTGATTCATATTAAATACATGTTGTTGGGTTACCATAAATGAGAAATTCCACGACTTGTTACTAAATTTCTCTGTTTCGCACTAATACAATTAGCTTACCATATTCTTGACACTTTTCTAAATAGATGCCCCTTCAGTTGATGTTTTATGCCGTTGAAAAGAAAAAAATGTAAATGTAAAGCTATATTTACGTCATGTCCCTTGAAGTGGAAATAAAATTAAAAAAATGACGAGAACAATTGGCTATACTATTATAAATGTAACAACTGGACTGTCACCCAATGGAATTAACACAGTTTAATGAATTAATGGTTCTACATCGAAACTTAAAAAAACGACACCAATATGTACATAAAATATAGAATCACTGATGTCTCATTATTATTATACCCACTTTTTTTTAAAAAAAAAAATGTAAAAAAAAACCGGGTATATTGTTTTCGTCACGGGTGTCCGTCCGTCCGTACGTCCGTCCGTACGTCCGTACGTCCGTCACGTTTCTTGTAACTCGAAAAACATTTTCACCTTCATACCTACGCGCCTGATATTTGGTAGTAGCTTCGTTATCATGTGCAGATCGCAAAGTGCAAAGTAATTTGGATTTTTGATCCGACCCTCCATCATGGATTATCTCCCCCTTTCGGACTCAGAATTTCCCATTTTTTCCTCGTAACTCGAAAAACTTTTTCACCTTCATACCTACGCGCCTGATATTTGGTATGTAGCTTCGTTATCATGTGCAGATACGCAAAGTGAATTCGGATTTTTGATCCGACCCTCCATCATGGATTATCAAACCCCTTTCGGACTCAGAATTTCCCATTTTTTCCTTGTAACTCGAAAAAAATTTTCACCTTCATACCTACGCGCCTCATATTTGCTATGTAGCTTCGTTATCATGTGCAGATGCGCAAAGTGAATTCGGATTTTTGATCCGACCCTCCATCATGGATTATCAACCCCTTTCGGACTCAGAATTTCCCATTTTTTCCTTGTAACTCGAAAAAGCTTTTTCACCTTCATACCTACGCGCCTCATATTTGCTATGTAGCCTCGTTATCATGTGCAGATGCGCAAAGTGAATTCGGATTTTTCATCCGACCCTCCATCATGGATTATCTCCCCCTTTCGGACTCAGAATTTCCCATTTTTTCCTTGTAACTCGAAAAACTTTTTCACCTTCATACCTACGCGCCTCATATTTGCTATGTAGCTTCGTTATCATGTGCAGATGTGCAAAGTGAATTCGGATTTTTCAACCGACCCTCCATCATGGATTATCTCCCCCTTTCGGACTCAGAATTTCCCATTTTTTCTTGTAACTCGAAAAACTTTTTCACCTTCATACCTACGCGCCTCATATTTGCTATGTAGCTTCGTTATCATGTGCAGATGCGCAAAGTGAATTCGGATTTTTCATCCGACCCTCCATCATGGATTATCTCCCCCTTTCGGACTCAGAATTTCCCATTTTTTCCTTGTAACTCGAAAAACTTTTTCACCTTCATACCTATGCGCCTGATATTTAGTATGTACCTTCGTTATGTGCAGATGCGCAAAGTGAATTCCCATTTTTGATCCGACCCTCCATCATCGATTACCTCCCCCTTTCCGACTCAGAATTTCCCATTTTTTCCTTGTAACTCGAAAAACTTTTTCACCTTCATACCTACGCGCCTCATATTTGCTATGTAGCTTCGTTATCATGTGCGCATGCGCAAAGTGAATTCGGATTTTTTATCCGACCCTCCATCAAGGATTACTTCCCCCTTTCGGACTTAGCATTTGGGGAAAGTGGGTATATTGCGATGGCGCGCCATCGACTTTTTCTAGTTGAACCATGTTATTGTAGTTGCGAACAATAACTCTTACAATCTACTCCTGTACCGTCTGTAGCAGAGTTACTATTCCATTCATACATGTAGGCTTCCTCTACATAATAGCTAATCAGATCGGATTTACACTTTAGTTGTTAATTGTGACACAATTTGTATATTTTCCATCTGAAAAAAAATATTATAAAAGTAATACGTTCTTTCTGTTACCTGGCAGTTGAATTGGGTTATTGCCCATTATAGAAGTAGTAAGATTATTACTGATCCTACTGCTTTTGAGAGGGGCCATGTGATTCTGGTGTGGCGAGGACCTGGCATCAGATAGGATCATCCTGATTTCAGGGCTGAGTATAGTTCTTTTATTGTAAATATTCATTTCTGATTTTAGGATTTTATCCCCCCATTTGTACATGTACTTGAACATGTATTGTACAGGTAATATATGGGATTTATTACTAAACCCATTGACCCGGCCTTAAATGACCGCATCTGTTGATGGAGGCCGTTAGAACAACAAATAACAAATGATATACGTAGGCTTCCTCTACAGAATAGCTAATCAGATCTGATTTACACTTTAGTTGTTAATTGTGACCTAATTTGTATATTTTCCATCTGAAAAAAAAAACTATTATAAAAGTAATACAAAACTTTTACGTGGGTGTGGTGTCGAGAGAACGAGACGACGTAAATTAACGGTAGTAGTTCCTCTATATAGGAATCACTATTTGCCTGGTTTGACCATTCAGTACATTTTTATCTTTGGCTCTTTTGTTACCTGGGAGTTGAATTGGGTTATTGCCCATTATAAAAGTAGTAAGGTTATTACTTATCCTACTGCTTTTGGGAGGGGCCAAGTGATTCTGGTGTAGCGAGGACCTGGCATCAGACCAGGAATTATTCTGATTTCAGCGCTGAATATATAGTTTTGTTATTGTAAATATTCAGTTCTGATTTTGGGATTTTCCCCCCAATTTGTACATTGTACGTGAAAATATACATGTACTTTTTCTTTTTATATGAAACGTGAATTTCGTCACTGATATCAGGGGCGGATAACTGTGTTTCCATTAAAGGTTAATGGAAACTATATTCTGTCTGCTTAGTTTTTGTTATGTGCACTATGATCGTACTTTATAATGTGTCAATAAAAATATTTGTTCGGGTGACACATTTAATTGGTATAAATAATTTAAAAATAAAATGTCACGTCTCATTTGCATATCAAAATAGCCTGATACCACTGCGAGTCACTATCAGTAAAATCAATATTACTAAATGATTATATGTGATAGTGGGCCTGCACTCGTAATTTTTAAAACTGGTGGAATACATGTACCGTAGTTACACAATTATACACTTATTTAATTCTTATAGGCAAACTGTTATGCCTACTAGATGGGACCACAGGTTGAAGTACATTGTAACGGACCGAGGTCTATAAATACATTAAATATGCCTAAAAGCGTCCATAAACGAAAAAAAAAAAGCTAAACAAAAATTTGTTACTCCCTCTATAACACACACATATATACCTCGGTCCGTTACTTCAACCTGTGGATGGGATCCCAACTTTAGCTGCTCATTTAATTTGCGAACCAGATCTCTTATTCACTATTCTGCAGAGGAAGACTTATTGAATGGAAACGTAACTCTGCTACGGACAGTACGGTTGTAGATTTCAAGAGTTACTGTTCACAACTATGAAACAATGTGGCTTACTCGCTTACCACATTTATCCAAGTGTTGTGAGTTGATGCCCGGGTGGGATGTAGTTCTCTAAGCACTGTTTCATGTTGGAAAGTTGCGGAGTCATTTGCTGAGTAATGGTTAATACTGGTAAGAAATTCAATAAAAGGCTAACCATGTACATAATAGTGTTTGATTGTTTGTTTCAGGGAAGCGTCTACAGATCTTAGCGATCTGGATTATTCGTCAAGCCTCTTCAACTTCACTCTGCAGTCGAGGCAGACACCAGCAGGGCTATTGAGATATTAATGGGCGGTTTCAGAAGAAGCAGATAAGGCGGAAATTGTTTCTCATTCTGCTGTTGAAGGACAAAGGACACCAGAGAATCGCTGCCTGAAAACACTACTCCACCTGGGCAACAAGTTGCCAAAACACTCGCGAAATGGGAAACTGATCCAGTTCCTGACGTACACGAAGCAAAATATAGTGTCGCCATGACAGACTGTCATCATCTTAAGATCAGCGACATCTGAAATATAACGCTCGAGGAAGAGCTTGAGTAAAGACAAGTTCAGTTACAAAAATTAACCATTTAACGGAGTAGAGTAGATACCATGCATCCATGCCAGTGGCAGTGTTGTGTGGTTTCTTAACTCTGATTTTTTCTGCTCTAATCATCTAATCAACCTGTTGAAAGGATGTGTCGTGAAGACATGTTACTTTCTTGTGTTGATGGAATTGAGAATGAATCTTATTCACACAAATCTGACTTGTGCAGTTTTAAGATTTGTCAATATTTTTTGAATCGGTGACTATTCTTGTGGTGGACAGAATGGCATTTGTACATTTCTGATTATGTGACACTCGAAGGACTAGATATTGAAATGGTCAGAAATATATTTACTATGCTTTTACACATATGTGGCTGTGACCTTCAGTTTGAAGTAACGGACCATGGCCTATAAATACATTAAATACACCTAAGAGCATCAATAAGTGAGAGAAAATAAGCTAAACAAAATGTATTTACTCCATGTGTGATATATGGGAGTAAATAATTTGTTTAGCCTATTTTATTTTACTTATTGATGCTTTTAGGTATATTTAATGTATTTATAGGTATTGGTCCGTTACTTTAACCGGTGGCTGTGACTGGAGAATGTGGTTTTATGGGATTTGTGACCAGTGTAGCTCCTGATCAAATAGTACACTCCTGTAGCCTGATAATGATGTGGCTTGTTAGAAGCATGATGGAGATTTCATTGATGCAATGGTGAACAGTGCAGATCCTGTGCGGAATATGTGTATCTACACTGGTCGCAAATCCCATAAGCCCCATTTCTCCAGTCACAGACACATATTGAGCAAATTTAAAAATCCTACCGCCAACCTAGAGTGATTAGCATTTAAGGTATTGCATTCAATCTTTGATTCATAAATTTCTGTTTAACGTCCACAGTCTATAAAGTCTATATTTGGTTGGTTTCACATTGTTTCAGATATCTTCGCAATAAAGGATTTTACTTGAAACATCCAGAATAGACCAAAGACAAACTTTGTAGACTTTCGAAGGGAAACGAAAATTTACGAATTAATGATGTATTTTTGTGCTATTATCATGATTATAATTGAAATCAATGCCCAATGGTCAAACTTGTAACAAATTATATATGTACAATATAAATTTCGACTTCGAAATTTGTCTTCGAATGAAATGGTGCAATTGGTTATTATTGTCATTTGCAGTGCATGATGTGACAAACAACATATTGAGGCATCATCGTAACACAGTGCCTTCAATCATGATTCATACCCAGGCATTACAAAGTATGTCGAGGTGTATATAGTTTTTGTATTTTCGTCCATCCGTAAAGATTTGCGTTAACGGTTTTTTGGTTTTTGGGTACCCATTATATCTGCAACCATAAATCGCATTGAGATTGAATCTTTATATACTTCTTTATCGTCCATCCATATTTTTTATACTGTAGCACACCGATGTGGCTTTCCTGCACAAGGTCAAATTACTTAAAGTTTTGAAATATTTGCATCAAACATGTCAAAGTTTTTAAGTACACAATGTCTCTGCAACCGCAAGTCGGGTTGACTTGAAACTTCATATATATACTTCTTTATGAAGTTAGAAGATCAATATTTTATTTCTATAGCCCTGGT
Organism: Conchocele bisecta; assembly: GCA_029237695.1. Taxonomy (NCBI): domain Eukaryota; kingdom Metazoa; phylum Mollusca; class Bivalvia; order Lucinida; family Thyasiridae; genus Conchocele; species Conchocele bisecta. Next base: position 25,492,850 of record CM055276.1, read on the forward strand.
GAGTGCATGTGATGGGTAATTTAACAATCGCGATTCATCCTTACCGGAAGTCCGACTGGAGACCTGGTTTGGCCCTCACATACGTCTTTGGCATTTTGTATGTGACAGTTGAATCTGGTTATATCTCTTGTGTGAGTACTACGATTATTCGTAATCCTTTTTTAGGGAAAGGGGCAAGTGACTTTGGTGTGGTATGGACCTGGCATCAGGTCAGGTTATTCTAATTTCAGGGCTGACTATATTTTTCTCGATGAAATTATTCCGTTCTGATTTTGGGATTTTCCCCCCAATGCAGCAGGTTAATACAGGATCGAACCCGTTTGCCCAGCCTTATATGACCTGAGCTGTTGATAGGCCGTTAAACACCAATAAACAAACAAACAACTTTGGCATTTGGTCTCCGACAGTTATATCCTTTATGTGAGTATTAGACCATAGCTGTTGATAGGCCGTTAAACACCATTAAACAAACATTCTATACGGCTTTCATGCACACGGTGAAGGTGAAATTACTTTGAAACTTGCGTTAAATGTTTTGAAATATATACGTTAATGTTTTAAGTAAACATATATCTGTCTATCAACAATCAACATCCATATTTTCATTTTATAGCCCACGCATGTGACTTTCATGCCCAAGGTCAAGGTCAAATTGTGTTAAATGTTTTGAAATATTTGCATTAAAGTTTTAAGTACACAATTTATCTGCAACCGTATGTTAGATCGACTGGAAATGTCACATACTCTTTATCAACATATTTTCATTCTATATCTCACCTAAGCGGCTTTCATGCCAAAGGTCAAGGCCAAATGACTTTACTGCGGCCGAGGGTATGTGTGAGACCCCGCTCACCGCTCACTTGCTCTAGTCCTTAAAAGCAAGAATAACATATCTTACCATACTGATTTCTTTTGTTTTTTTCGGATACATGTACTGATTTTGTGTCCCAAGCATAACTGGAATTCCTTTTTGTATATTTATCACAACTCTTGCCTCACTAATATTCCAGTGTTCTCCCTTTGTTTTTTCACGCATTGATTTTGTATCTGGCACATGGCAAAGGTATCGTGGGTATTGTCAAAATCGGATGATACATCATACAAGATGGCCGCCGACAGGTCATCCTTTAATTATAGATTTCGTCTTCTTCTCATGTACCGTTTGGCCGACGCTGGTCAGACTTCACAGTTGTGGTGCGTGGGTGAAGCATTTTCATATTTGTTCAAATGGAGGTTGTCGCATAATCCAAGATGGCCGTCGTAGAAAATTTGGTAAAATTCTTAAAAAAATCATATCAACCATGTTAATTTTACATTATTATTATTTTTACATCAAGCTTGAATTGCCACTTTGATATCAAGGGCGATAACATTGACTCTTTAAAATGGAAACAACTATTTATTCTCTATTTTTCTTTTGATGTGCAATGATCATATTTTGTAACAAGTCAATACAAATATTTATTCAGGTGACACATTTAATTGATATAAATAATTTATGACCTGCCTCATTTACAATCAAAATAGCACGATGATACAACCTATCAGTAAACCTAAGATTACTAAGTGAATATTTCTGTGTAGCGGGCACTCGTATTTTTTAAAACTGTTGGAATAGTTACACAATTATACTTATTTAATATTTAATTCCTATATAAAGAACACTTTGTGCCAAACAGATGGGACCCCAACCCCAATCATGATTTGCAACTTTGCTGAAGGATGTCTGGCACCCAGTCATTAAGTGCAAAGGCACGACACGTGTCTTATCAGCTCATTCACAAACACCACATCATACAAAACACTTGTCACATGGATTCACCAGTGGGTGTGTAATTGCATCCCGTAACATTTGGTCAGGTGTGTATTTTTTTACTTTAACCTACGTTTTCTGGGGGAAATAACTACCTGTACAATATATGTGAAAATCACTACAATGGAAGAAATTGAATGTATGTTCTTGCACCCCTTCCAAACTCCATTCACAATTCACACCCCCTCTGCATGAATCTGGCTACTCCACTGCAGTGCAAAGTCGCAGAACAATGTTTGACATACAGCCGTTTGAATGTGTACTTGTGTGTGTGTAATATTTCTCAGACTTTTTCAAGGCAATGATTTCTGTTTCGATGTAATGTATGACCTGTCGTGAATTTCACTCACAAGTTCATATTAGTGCTTGTAGGAGTATTTGATATCCAGTATACATTTTCCACGGCTTTCACATTCTGTAAAAACCGTCTGGGTTTCGACAATTGAAATGGAGGAAATGGCAAACATTTTTCATGTGTTTGAATGTGGATTATTTCTGGCACTCATATCTTTGGCTTATAACGTCGTTCAAACTTGTACTGCGTCAATTTTATCGAATTTAAGATTGCATATTTCATGACTTTCTTCAAAACGCCAGTTTTAGAAGTTGATGGTTTTAGGATTTTTATTATCATGCACTGTAGTGTCGATGATAAGTCGCTAGGTGGCGTTGCCAAGTCGGACTGTTGTACTGTGTGGACTCACCGAAAAAACCAAACCGCCAGTGGACGCGTTACACTATGTTTGCAATGTAAATCTCCCATGGTAAGTTTATAGATCGCGGCTCAGTCAGCGTGCGACTAGATGCGGTTTTTTTTGTTAGGGGAAAGTACTAAAATTGGGAAAATCGGGTACCGCGCAATATTTAAAATTGCGCCATGTCAATTAAAGGTGGTGCAGGTGTTGAATGTAATATCTTTATAATGGAAAGACAGAGTTTAATGAAACATAACGCATTAAATGCTTAACTGGTTGCCAATTAGTATCCCCTCGCCGACAGGCAAAGAGCTGGTATATCGTTAGTCCATGTACTGCGTACGTATGTACGTACGCTAGTAACGCCTCTCATTTTTCAATAACTTGTGAACTGCTTCCACGATTTTGATATTATTTGACCATAATGTGTGTCTATGGAGCATGGTTTAGCATATGAGTAGACTCATATGACCCACGTTCGACCGCCCAGGTCACGGAGTACTTTTTTTATTATCAAGGCTGCCAGCAAGGGGATTAGCTTCGTTTAATGATGCCAGTGCGAGGGGATTAGCTTCGTTTAATGATGCCAGTTCTTGCAGTATGGTATAGTTTGCTTTAATCTAACAATTTTCTGGTTTTGACGAAGAATCGGTTACCATGTATGTGAATAAAAATCTAAAGAACGTGAATGTATGGTGTGATACATATCATCGAACCGGTATGTCACTTCTATGGTGTGATACATATCATCGAAATCCGTCCGTTTGCTTGGAAAAGTTTCAAGAAAATTTACTGTAAAAATGACGTCACAGAATACGTCACGTCGGAAAAGCAGGTTCGGAAACCACTGATCCCATACCCTGATATCTATAACTTTACATGCTACTTGCAAACATGTAGTTGGCCTCAATAATAATAACATACACTCAAAGCGTTCTTTTATAACATGATCATTCATGTTATAATTGTTCTTGTTTATGTTTGTATTATCAATTAGAATTAATTGAGACACATAAGAACCCAATTAAATGTTTACATGGGGGGGGGGGGGGGGGGGGTCATTTTACCACGGCCATAGAATATTGACCCCCCCCCCTCCCTGGTGCTGGGGGTCCCAAGTGTGTGTTTTTAATGTTTGTACATGATACCATACACTTTCGGAACTTTGTATTATCAATTAGAATTAATTGTGACCCATAAGAACCCAAATAAATCTTTACATGGGGGTGGGTCATTTTACCACGGCCATAGAATATTGACCCCCCCCTCCCTGGTGTTGGGGGTTCCAAGTGTGTGTTTCTTATGTTTGTACATGATACCATACACTTTCGGAACTTTGTATAAACAATTAGAATTAATTGTGACCCATAATAACCTAAACTAGAAAAAGTCGATGGCGCGCCATCGCAATATACCCACTTTCCCCAAATGCTAAGTCCGAAAGGGGGAGTAATCCATGATGGAGGGTCGGATAAAAAATCCGAATTCACTTTGCGCATCAGCACATCAAAACGAAGCTACGAACCAAATATCAGACGCGTAGGTATGAAGGTGAAAAAGTTTTTCGAGTTACAAGGAAAAAATGGGAAATTCTGAGTCCAAAAGGGGGAGATAATCCATGATGGAGGGTCGGATCAAAAATCCGAATTCACTTTGCGCATCTGCACATGATAACGAAGCTACATACCAAATATCAGGCACGTAGGTATGAAGGTGAAAAAGTTTTTCGAGTTACAAGGAAAAAATGGGAAATTCTGAGTCCGAAAGGGGGAGATAATCCATGGGGAAATCCGAATTCTCTTTGCGCATTCTGCACTTTGATAACGAAGCTACATACGAAATATCAGGCACAGGTATGAAGGTGAAGTTTTTCGAATTACAAGAAAAAATGGGAAATTCTGAGTCGAAAGGGGGACGATAATCCAGGTGAGGAGGGTCGATCATCCGGAAATTATGCGGCATCTGCAAAAACAGTTTTTAACGAGCTTACATACCAAATATCAGGCGGAGGTGGGAAGGTAAAAAAATCGAGTTTACAAGGAAAAATGGGAAATTCTGTCCGAAAGGGGGAGATAATCCATGATGGAGGGTCGGATCAAAAATCCGAATTCACTTTGCGCATCTGCACATGATAACGAAGCTACATACCAAATATCAGGCGCGTAGCTATGAAGGTGAAAAAGTTTTTCGAGTTACAAGGAAAAAATGGGAAATTCTGAGTCCGAAAGGGGGAGATAATCCATGATGGAGGGTCGGATCAAAAATCCGAATTCACTTTGCGCATCTGACATGATAACGAAGCTACATACCAAATAGGCGCGTAGTATGAGGTGAAAAAGTTTTTCGAGTTACAAGGAAAAAATGGGAAATTCTGAGTCCGAAAGGGGGAGGGGGATAATCCATGATGGAGGGTCGGTTCAAAAATCCGAATTCACTTTGCGCATGCTGCACATGATACGAAGCTACATACCAAATATCAGCGCTCCGTAGACTATGAAGGTGAAAAAGTTTGGAAAAAAGGCGAGTTATAAAGTGAAACGAGGATCGGTTAAAAAGAAGATTATCAATGGATGAAGGAAAAAGTGTTCAATCGATCCGAAAGGGGGAGATAATCCATGATGGAGGGTCGGATCAAAAATCAGAATTCACTTTGCGCATCTGCACATGATAACAAAGCTACATAGCAAATATGAGGCGCGTAGGTATGAAGGTGAAAAAGTTTTTTCGAGTTACAAGAAACGTGACGGACGTACGGACGGACGACACGGACGTGACGAATATATACCCATTTTTTTTTTTCCCTAAAAAAGTGGGTATAATAAATCTTTACATGGGGGGGGGGGGGGGGTGGGGGGGGGGGGGGGGCGGGTCATTTTACCACGGCCATAGAATATTGACCCCTCCCCCCCCCCCCCCCTCCCTGGTGCTGGGGGTCCCAAGTGTGTGTTTCTTATGTTTGTACATGATACCATACACTTTCGGAACTTTGTATTATCAATAAGAATTAAGTGTGACCCATAAGAACACAAATAAATCTTTACATGGGGTGGGTCATTTTACCACGGCCATAGAATATTGACCCCCCCCCCCCCTCCCTGGTGCTGGGGGTACCAAGTGTGTGTTTGTAATGTTTTTACATGATACCATACCCTTTCGGAACTTTGTATTATCAATTAGAATTAATTGTGACCCATAAGAATCCAAATAAATCTTTACATGGGGGTGGGTCATTTTACCACGGCCATAGAATATTGACCCCTCCCTGGTGTTGTGGGTTCCAAGTGTATGTTTCTTATGTTTGTACATAATACCATACACTTTCGGAACTTTGTATAAACAATTAGAATTAATTGTGACCCATAATAACCTAAATAAAATCTTTACATGGGGGGGGGGGGGGGTGGGGGGGGGGGTCATTTTACCACGGCCATAAAGAATATTGACCCCCCCCCCCCCACCCCATACACTTTCGGTAGCTTTGTGACAAAAAAAAATTACATAGTGGGGGGGGGGGGGGGGCTCATTTTACCACAGTGGGGGTCAATATTCTATAGCGGAATTATGACCCCGGGTCAATATTCTATAGCGGAATAATGCCCCGCGGGTCATTTTTCAGGGGGGTCATTTTTCTAAATGACACCGGCAGTAAATTCATAGACAGGATCGAGACGGGTAGCCCACACAATAACTGTTTTAAGCGGACACGCCTAATATAACAATATCTGCCCTCTCGGTGTGGGGCAGTGGCGCGGCGGTGGGCAGCCGAGGGAGTGGGGGTCAGCGCAGGATTTTCCTATAGACCTCCTCCTACTAGTACGAGGTACATATACACAAGACCGTCCGACAGTCATATTGGCTACGTCAATATGATTTTTAATGTGTTTAAAACTCCCCGGGGGTGTCTGACTACCCTATATACACCACCGGGCGCTGAAGTCATTGATATGTGCAGCCATATAGGCCTATCCAAATTATAACCAAATGCAGGCCATTCATTTCTACAGAATTATTCACAGATTTTTTCAATTTCTAACACCAGGAATGTCGTTTAGTTGTTTGTGTTTGGTCCTTGATGAGTGACGTAATGTCTACATCAATAAATGACGTCACAATTAACTGTTACGTAAATAACGTCAATTAGATTCTGATACAATGTATCTTTCTGACGGACGCATTTCTACTGTAGGCTGTTGTGTTGCATTGTACAAACGTCAGCGTTTCAATAACGTCATTTTCTCGATGACGTTACTTTTTTTCCTTCCGTGATTGACATGGTGCTACAAGACGTGAGATAAAACAAAAACTATGAAACATATTTGCATTTTCTTTTCAGCATATTGTTTGTAAAAGGTGTCCGCATCCACAAATGTAAAAAAGTGCAAATCGAAAATTTTGTCATTAAGGCCGGTTTTCACAGAGCGCGGCCCATATGTATTTATGTATGAAAAACACAGATTCGAACTCACTACATATACCTACGGCATTGATATCCGTCACTCTAACCCCTCGACTACATGAGACTGTATGACAAATCTCAAAATCAATATTGAAAAGGAATACAGGCACGGGTATATTTACCTGTCTCGCATATTCTGTGTTTTGTTTATGAGCGGTTTGTTTGTAAACAAGTAGCAAGTTATCGTCTGCGGACTATAGTATATACACACATTCACAATCAATACACATATATGTGATTTCAATATCGAGATACTCGGTTTCATCAGGTGTGTAAAATCGTGAGTTTTCAGGCAGTTAGTATATGAAGCCTTAACTACTACATCAGTAACAGTATTCATACTCTTTTTGTCTTTTATCCACATTACATAATCGGAATCTGCGTCAATTTTATGTACATATTTTGTTATGGTTTCTTTTACAAAAATGCCAATACCTCCAGACTTTTGAACATACTTTTGCTTACGTCGTTGCTGTATGAAATGATAACCCTAACGGCCTTAAGTGAAATCACATCATAATTGTCAGTTTTTGTTTCTAGCACAACACAATTATCATACTCATGTACTTTTTCACAAAATTCAGGGAAGTATAATTTTGATCTCAGACCACAAACATTCAGTGATCCTAATTTTAATATATGCATTGGTTTTAAAACACTTTGATTAGCTTTGGTCTGGTGTTTATGGGCTACTGATTGATCACTGATATTTACATGTTCATTCTCTGATAAATCCGTATGAACAGTGTAGACTGCAGTTGATGTACTGCTAGTTTCCACAATTGTTGTGTCATTTGCTACACAGTCACAAACTAGATTGGTCAGTAAGCGAGGCTTACGGAATACCCCCGCGTGGGCCCAGGTACCCCTAAATATGTAAAAACAAATCAAAGTATGTGGGCTTGTGACATTGACTCTGTGCTTAGCGGGGGTGGCACAAACGTGAATTTGTCACATGTTCCATTGGAGCAATGCGTGTGCGAAATGTGAAGCAGATCCGAGCAAGGAAATAGAAGTTATAACCGATTTCTTTGATGTTAAGTTTTCTAAATAGACTAAGTATGTGACCTTGACCTCGATATCAGCGGGGATTTGTCACAGCATGATAGTAGAGCCTTAGAGGAATGCATGCATGAAATATTAAGAATTTTTGATGAAAGAAATAGAAGTTATAACATATTTCTCTGATGTGAAGTTTTGCAAAGAGACTGAGTATGTCACCTTGACCTTGGGATCAGGGTGGGGGGGGGGGGGGGGGATTGGACAGTCGTAGATTTGTCACAGCATGATAGTACAACCTTAGAGGAATACACAAGTGAAATATTAAGAATTTTCAATGAAGGAAATAGAAGTTATAACTTATTTATCTGATGTTAAGTTTTTTAAAGAGCCCAAGTATTTGACCTTGACTTTGGGATCGGCGGGGGTTGGACGGTCGTTGAGTTGGCACATCATGGTAGTAGACTTACAGGAATGCATGTGTGAAATATTAAGCATCTTAGATGAAGGAAATAGAAGTTATAACATATTTCTCTGATGTTAAGTTTTGTAAAGAGACTAAGTATTTGACCTTGAGCTTGGGATCAGCGGGGGTTGGACGGTCGTGGATTTGGCACAGCATGGTAGTAGAGCCTTACAGGAAAGCATGTGTGAAATATTAAGCATTTTAGATGAAGGAAATAGAAGTTATAACAATATTTCTCTGATGTTAAGTTTAGTGACGGACGGACGGACGGACGGACGGACAACCTGACTCCAGTATACCCCCACAACTAATTGCGGGGGGTATAATAAATCTACATGTACCATACCGGACAATTGGGCAGAACCGCGCCCGGATAGAGGGGATTGTGGGGGACGTGGCGGGGAGCAGACCAAAGGTACTGTGGGATATTTGGACGATCGGCTGACAAAAAAAACTTCAGATGTCCGGTTTAGAGAGGTTCTACTGTACCACCTGGCCTAAAATGACAGTAGCAGGCTGTTCAACACTATTAACTATTTCAACACCACATGCCTTTATAGTGGTATTGACAAAAGTGTAGATACAGATGAACTGGCTCGTGACGAGCCGTCTCATCAGGATCTACACTTTTTACCAGTAATGTTCCTCTTTTTGAGAACAAAAACACCCCCTTATCATAAATGGACTAGGCTGAAAATTATTTTATGATCCTGATAATGATTGGATAGGTCGGAAAATTAACATATCAAAATCCATTCCAGTTACTTAGGGGTGAAAGGTTAAATAAATCTAGTATACCTGACCATTGGGCCGGACGGCGCCCGGACAGAGATTGTGGGGGTCATGGAGCGGGAACCTCATCCTTGGCGGGCTTCTCCACATGTCCCTTCCATGGCATCTTCATGCGGTGGGGGCACACCAGCACACAGTCGTCACGCAGCGGGTTGTAGCGTACATGCTGGTTTTCTGTAACATATGCGGTCGTCATGGTGATGGGATGGTATAATTTAATGTTTTACACCATGGTCCGTATGTTGGTGTCATATGGGGATTTGGTGGATTTGGGTAGATATTGGTGTTTTGTGCAAGAACTAATGCTAAAACGTTACACAAGACAGAAATCAAATATCTACACATTCACCGTTCGAAACTTTCCCTTTTATACTGTCAAAATATCAAGGAATGAAAGCTTCTTCAATATTTGGTAATTAAATTTCCAACCATATGCGTTGCTTTCAGATCGATTATATAATCTAGCGCTCCAGATAAGCTGCGTATTTCCGTAAATACCCAATTAAAATTGCCAAAAACCCAATTGAAATCAGGAGTAGCGAGTATCAAAAAGCAATAAGAAATTTGTGGTACCTTTATCATGCTACAGAAAACAATAACCAGACCACAAATATAGCATATTGTTCTTATTTTCCATGAAAACACATCTTTGTATTTCATTAGAATGTTCTCCAAGGAGACAATGCTAATGAAATGCCAAGACATGTTTTCATTTCGGAGCTATTCAATAATTGCTGTCTATTGATGTGTAAACATTAGTGTGATTTTATTTTACCCAATTAAAATATTGAAATACCCAATAGCTTCAGATACGATGGAGTGAAAATACTCAATTACTAATTCCTTATCTGGAGCCCTGTAATCAATGTTCAACCAGAAACTTGGGTTCTATCCATTCAGGAGACATGTATCAATCTACCGATAGAATATGTGAACTGCATTTATCAGTTCCTACATTTAAGACAGGGCTTCAGATAAGGAATTAGTATTGAGTATTGTCACTCCACAGGCGCGGATACAGAAATAATTGCAGGGGGGGTGGGGGTCTGTAATTACAAGTCGGCATAGCCGACCTCCGCGAGCGCGAAATCGTAAAGTAGGGGGGTCTGGGGGTCTTCCCCCATGAAATATTTAGATGCCAGATCGCCGCAGATGCGATTTCCTGACACCTAGGACACGAAAAAAGTCATCCAACTATTCTAGTATTGTAGATTTTCGTCTTTTTTTTTGGCCGGGAGCAGGGGGGGTCCGGACCCGCTGGACCCCCCCCCCCCCCTGTATCCGCGCCTGCTCCATTATTTCTGAAGCAGTTGGGTATTTCAAAATTTAAATTGGGTAAAATAAAATTACACTACTGTTTACACATCAGCAGATGGCAATTATTGAATACAGTCGAACCTCCCCGAACAGCCACCTCTCTTCAACAACACCCTCTCTGTAACAGCCGATACTTTATATCCCAAATGGATGATTTCCTCTATATCTAACCACAGGTGATAGGAACAACTAATCTGATAGTCTGTTGTTACTTGTATAGATATCTATATTTACACATCGACTCTATTGTTTGTCAGAGGTTGGTAAGCAACTTGAACACCTCTGTCGACAAAATAAAAGTTTGCATCTGTATGCAAACCTGGCACGAAAAAGTCGTGCCTAACGGCAAACCGGTGCGTTTATGGTCATTGTGACACAAGGAACACCGGCTAAGAAAAGCGGTCTTACGATGGCTAGCGTAGCCCAGATCAGTCTGCGCATCCGGGCAGTTTGATCATTGCATATGTTGGTCGCCATTCGATCAATACCATTTCCTATATTTACTACATGCCACCAATGTAGCAATTGTTGGATGTTTTGCGATGAGCGGAATTATTACATTTAGAACATAAAACGCTAATTTGGATGGTGAATGATGATAAAGGTACACATATTAGCCTTACAAATTCTGCAAGATCCTTCTCCGTGTCAGTGACGCATATGTAATCACAAATCGTGTCAATGCCGTGGACAGATGTATAAACAAATATATATATACAGACGGGCGGCAGAAATTTCTAAAATATAATGTAGAACATTGTTGAAATATTTTAAATAAAAGCCTACCTGGTGAATCTCCCACACGTCGTTGACAGTATATTTCTGTTTACGTATAATTTAGCACGTGGAAAGACAATTGTCACCGACAAAAATAGGGATATAATTGAGGGGCGTTCAGTAAGTAACAGAACAGTGTCGAACATACGAGTGGAACTTAAACTACACTTATTGATAACTTGTGATCAGTGCATATTTATGATAAAAGAAAGAGCTGTATTGCTTTCTTTGGCTCGAGTCTATTGTGCATTTGATCACAGTTTATATACAAATAGGACATAATATTAGTAGGGTCGACGTGGGAAAAAATTCCGCTAACCCCAAGAAAATTGCAAGAAAACGTTTTATAGTGTTTTTCTGTACTACTAGGTCTGGAGAAGAACATATCAAAAGTTGGCCGAAATCTAACCACCATAAAGGGTCTAAATGTGACGTCAAAACAGATGGCCGCCATTGATAAAAAATGACTAAAATCTCTCGTATCTGTTAAATAAAACACTTTCTTGCCAAATAACGTGTGAACATTATTGCTGATATTCATTGTTTTATTAAAGGTATACTTTGTTGTTATGATATCAGTGGTTCATGTGACGTCATGCCGTCGAAAATGACGTCATGACGTATTTCTGTATGGTTATAACACTTATATTCGTAACGCGGTAAACAGTATATGAGCGCCGCTGTGCGATTTCCAACGTCAGGCTCAAAATAACGTTACGTCGGAAATCCTGGTTTTCTGACGTCACCATGTGGAGCCGACGACGTTTCAGAATTGAGTCGCTTAACGTCTAACGTCAATGTATGTGACAAAGTTAGCTGGGAAATTGAGAGTCGACGATTTCGATCTAAGAAGAAACTTTACGTATAGTTTGACTATTGATTTTTGTATGATTCGTGAGCTCTTGTGTCTCTACTCTAGTCTATGTAATCGATGAATACCGACTACGTTAAGTACTGAGTATGCCTACCGAATCGTTTCGATGTTTGACAAACGGTTTGGATTCAGGAAGGAACGTAAATCATGTATACATAGCCTACATAGTGTTTCTGCCACCACATACTAGTTTAGGATATTTATGTTGTTACAATGTGAAAATAAACTGTTAACTAATTAATATTTCGTCTGAAAATTTGATTTGAGGCGGATTTCACAAGGTTGTTTATACATTACTACAATCCCGAGAGGAGTTGCTTCCCTTGCCGATCGATAAAAGTCAACAGTTTACCGCTGAAGCCATGTCGGCCTTGGTGGCCGAGTGGTTTTGTGCTGTGTTTGATTTACGGAAGTGGTGGCTGGAAGTTGGGTGGATGACATAAATGTATGATAGGTCAAAAATGGATTACTGTGGAAGTATGGAGGGACTGACGTGCATACACATTGACGAATAGTGACCTGCTTTGTCCGATCCGCTTTGTCCCAACTTCTACATTGCAATCAATGTCATCTGGAACAGAAACGTGACAATACAAATCACCATACCATACACTGTTCCTGGGATAACATCTATTAAGAAATTCAATGCGATGTATTCCTTATACATTTTAAGTAAATACATCAAAACTGATGCATTAGTGAAATTAGAAACTGAAACATGAAACCGGTTGACTGCTTTTTGTATATCACAGTATTTTCTGTCACATCATCATGCAACATTAAATGAACTCACGTGACATAGTCTCGTGATGTAATACAATATGCCCTTGATACATCAGTTTGTTTGTTTGTTTGTTTATTGGTGTTTAACGGCCTATCAACAGCTAAGGTCATGTAAGGCCGGGCAAACGGGTTCGATCCCGTTTTAACCTGCTGCATTGGGGGGGGGGGGGGAAGGGGGGGACAGCCTAATTCCAAAATCAGAACTGAATATTTACATCGAGATACAATATATTCAGCCCTGAAATTAGAATAACCTGACCTGGTGGCAGGTCCATACCACACCAAAGTCACTTGGCCCCTTCCCCTAAAATAGGATTACGAACAATCGTAATACTCACATAAGGGGTATAACCAGATTCAACTGTCACATACAAAATGCCAAAGACGTATGTGAGGGCCAAACCAGGTCTCCAGTCGGAATTCCGGTAAGGATGAACCCCGATCGTTAAATTACCCATCGCTTGCACCCACCTTCCACCCACTTGATACATCAGGTGACGATGCAATCACCGACGTGACTCAATGTGGCTGGGTACAATACAACCCATATTGTCTGGGCGGCTACGTGTATCGAGTCTAGAACATATATATGGCCACATCGCTAACTACATGAATAGCTCATGCACAGTAAGGCAGGTAACTGTAAACCTCAATTTTGTTACATCCTGATATCAATACATATAATTTGCACATAGCAGCAAGATGTTGATGATTTATCAAAATTTAAGATATATCCACAATAATTGTACTTGGTTGCATACATCGGCTCCAAACATACATTACTTCAACAGAAGTTCAAAGGTTTGAGGAAAACGCTGCTCCCGCAGTTGCCCCTGATGTTTTTGGTAATGTCAATATGGCCGATACGATGTTGTTGTTTGCAGCAGATAATGTCGACCACACCATTGTGTCACTAGATTGGAAAAGGTACATTTCATGGCATTGGGGATGATAGCAGCCATAACCCAAACCAACAAATTACACAAACAATACTTAGACGAAAACTCTCCGAATTACATGTTATTGACGAAACAAAAGTGGACATTGTGGAGTACGGTTTTTCAAAGCAAGTACGTTGTAGTATGCAATTCCAATCGCTGGCATGTCTAATCGATGTGGGTCATACTATTGACATATTGTGGGAGGTATCCTTTCGGTTTAGTCAACCAGTACCAAATTGGCAAGGCATGATGCACGTACTGCACAAGCAATTAGACCATCCTGGACAGTCATCGATAGTCTTCCCTCCAATGATCGACATGTACCCGGGCGACAAGACATGTATCTTCTCTACTCTTGAGTATATTTGCAAGTTTTCATCTAAGTATAACGCCCCACCGGTTGTTACATTTGACCAGCCACTCTTCTGGAAAGCTTCCGAGATAATACACGAGGTTCCTCACAATAGTCCAATACGACTTGTGCTGTTATTAGGAAGCTTCCACACATTTATGAATTTGCTGGGTGCTATAGGAACATTAATGGATTGAAGTGGACTCAAATACATCTTAGAGACCATATACGGCGAAAATGTAGCCGTACACATGATGAGCGGAAAAGCTGTGCAGCGCTCATTTCGTGGACATCTCCTTGTCAGTCAGTGTTTTTACGCAACAGATCGCAGCCAAAGCCATTGAAAGCGTACCAGACCTTGATAATCACATACATGAACTCGAGAGTGTGTACACATTACAGGAAGCCGGTGAAATTGACTTAGACACATTATTGAAATCGGATTGCATCGAAAGAATTGTAAACGTATTGGCTTATAAAGAGATCGCACAGGGTCGTGCAAAATGCACCTCCACGCTATGTCTGAGTGACTACCAATCTTTTCTGCTGCTGGGCACGCAAATTATCTGAAATCTGCGACACTACTTCAAGAATATTTGGGGTCGTAAGAAGTCTGTTTTCCAAAAAATTGTCAAGGGCGATTCTGTCTTGCGCGCATGTTCAAAGATCTTCTGTACACCAAATACAGACCAAGCTACTGTAGAAAGTACTGGCTGCAAAGCAATGGTCTCCCTTCAATGGAACCCAATCTGCGTCCCTAGTGTCATTGCGCTATCGTTACCTTTGCAAGAAAGTGTCCGCAGCAACGACTTTTGTGAAACCAGAAAGACTGCCCCAACAACCTCGGCGTCAACCAATCTTCACTCTCGACGGGACATACTTACAAGTCATGCAGTGGATGTGCAATAATGAAGGCATGGATTCCACTAAATGGGGCTGGGATGTACAAGGGGGTAAACTTGTTCCACTCATGATGGACAATAGTCCCGCATCAGACCAACTGCTTAAACTGATCAGATGCAGTTGTTCATCGGGATTGGCGCACACTGAACTGTAGTCTTGCCAAAAACAAAAGGTGAAGGACTTTGAAGAATGCACCACGGCTTGTGGACATTGCCCAAAATAATGGCAACTGTGACAATGTGTCCCAAGATTCAGTTTCAGATGACGATGAAATTGAAGACAGAAGTGACTGGTATTTAAATTAGAACTAAACCACGTCATGACGTCATTCTTCATGATATGACGCTATTATCGACGTCATGACGTCACATGCAACATTTTTATCATGTTCCGGAATTATTCATTTGGCAAAATAATGAATATTATACGTAATATTCACACTTAAATGTGTGAGAACTTGTTGAATTTAACAGGTAGGACTAACGTTTAGCCATTTTTAAACATTGACGGCCATCTTTTATGACGTCATATTTCGAAACTTTCTGGTTGTCCGATTTTGGCCAACTTTTGATATGTTCTTCACCAGACCTTGTACTACAAAAAAACACTATAAAACGTTTTCTTGCAATTTGTTTGTGGTCATGTAGCAGTTTGACCCCACTATATGTTAATACGCTACCTACGAAAGTCAAGTTTATGCATTATAAAATTAAATGCATGTACACGTGGTCTGGCATACAACTATGATATATTCTGCATTTTGGCTGAGAATAGTTTTATTATCATACAAAATGGCACGTTTCATTGTTGAATGACAACTGTATCAATCACTTAAGTTCAATCACTTAAGTTGGTGTATTACTGAAACTGCATGTGAAAATACAGTGGCTAAAATTATGAACGATTAACTTGTTAATGATGTGAACTCTACAGAGACCCAACTGATGATATATGAAAAAAGACATATCATAACGTATTTAAAGAAACAGTGTATCACATGATGTTTCAGATGATGTCAAAGATATTCAATGTTCCTTTTCTTTTATTTGCTCTTTATTGACTCCAAATGCCACACGACCCGCACCATTTTATTCAATCGAAGGCTAAGGAATGTGTGTTTTCTTATACCATAAACAATGTACTACTATTGACTTTGATGAAGAGGGGAGATAAGTTGGTAACGCATTTCCGTTCGCTATTTCAGTACCAGGAAGCACACTTTGTGAAACATAACACTTTTTTTAGTTGGAAATAAAAAATACTGTTCCACACATATAATATGTTGCTATTTATAGACACGTGTGGAATTAACTTAACTAATTAAAATAGTACCATCGACTGTTAATTAAACTAGCGTTCGCAACGCTATTTATGCTTTGGTATAATAAGCATATTTTACCAAATACTGATTCTTTTCAAGACGACTTACTTATAGGCACGATTTGGTTAAGACAGTCCATGTACATCTACCATTCAATTATTGTTTCCTAAATTAAACATGTTTCATCACTTTATGCACATACCTAAGACCACGTGTCTTTAAATTTGATTGTTGTTTTAATTATAGTTTTCGTTCATTACATTAATGTCATTTCATTTTATTGGGATCATGTATGTTGGGAAATTAATTCTTGAACACCCCTCGTAAATGACTTTTATAACTGACGACCCAATAATAGATATATGCGCTCATATGCTGCACGTGCAGGTACAGTTGTACGCACTGCTCCAGGCGATGAGAGGCCCTTCAATTACAAATATATTCTATATGGCCGGGTGCTGGCCACTTCGTCGATGTTTTGAAAGAGAACTGCTGGACGTAAACGTGGTGGGCTATGTATACACGTCTAAACCGGACACCCTGGGGACCCCATTGCGTTTCATTTATATGGCATTGATTGTAGTTTGTTCATGGTTGAAAATGATTACAAATCTGCATGGACTGTTTAATTATCCCCTTGCCGATAGGCAAGAGGGGATATAGCGTTAGTCCAGGTACGTGCGTACATGCGTACATACGTAAGTAACACCTTTCATTTGTCAAAAGCTCATGACCGCTTCACCAATTTTGATAATATTTGGCCACAATGTGATGATGATTTGTTTTGCATGCTACCCACATTCGACCGCCAAAGGTCAAGGTCACAGAGGACTTATGTTCACCTTGTTTGTAATAAGGCAAATGTGTAAGGCAATACTGTTGATATCCTTATTTCATTATCAAGGCTGCCATTACGACCGCCCAAGGTCAAGGTCACCGATGACTTTTTTATCATTATCAAGGCAGACAGCGAGGGCATAAGCTTTGTTTAACGCTGCCATTTATTGTTATAGTGGTACCTATCTAAGCTAGCTGGACACTCTGCGGATCTCCCAGGGTGACCGTTTTAGAGAGGTTCCACTGTACTGGTTACTTATTTGTTATCGGGAAACGAGCTTTGTATTGACCCAATACGTACTGACTGATAACATACTACCGTATAAGTAATCGACCTGATACGAATATCCGGGTTACAACGAATTGAAAAGTGGCGTTATATTGGACGAACGACGTCACATGACGTTACCGACGTCAGACTAATCACATAACGTAAACAAGTCCGCGTTCTTTTCAACGAAAACTGTTTTACATTTGAGCATTGGCTAGCATAAAACATTACCTGATAAATAAAATACTGGTCTAGTGTCTTTCGATATCAAGGATAAACTGGATATCATACTACACTAGCCTTGTATTCTCTGTGAATTAGTATGATTTATGCAAGCATGTTCCAATGCAATTTATACAGAATATTGAGTGCTTGCTTCGTATACCCATACGTTAGACATCAAACACAAATAATAATCAGAAATGTGTCAATGGTACACGCATACTCCTACTGGCAGCATGCTACATGGATGCTATTGATCGGCTGTCATAACTGTAGAGACAGTTCCTTTGATGTCAAATGGAAATTCAAAATTGCCACTGAATACTAGCCAACGGTAGTCGGTAAGTCGATGTGTAAGTCAGTTACTGCCCTAATCGAGGTGTTCATGTGTTTAAACAACCTACATGTGCCCATGAAACACCTCGCCGTATCGCGACTCGGTGTTCCATCGATGGGCACATGTAGGTTGTTCAAGTAACTATTACATATACACCGTCATGTGATTTTTTTCCCGTCACCTGTGTATCTAACCCTTAGACTGCGGAGCACGGAAATTGTCGTCTGCTATTGCTTTTGCCTTCTTTATCGATAAAAATATGTTTTGACAGCAATTTAGAATCATTTCCGGTGGAAATGATTCTAAAATGCTGTCAAAACAGGTATTTGATGAGAATTATCAAAGAAAATAAATAAACATCAGACAACAAAATTTAATTCAGCATTAACCTCCCCACAACAGCCACCTCTCTACAACAGCCAATTTTTTGTCTTCCCATGGGTGGCTGTTGTAGAAAGGTTGCACTGTAGTTTGCTTCTAAATGAAAACATGTCTTGGCATTTCATTAGAATTGTCTCCTTGGAGACAATTCTAATGAAATACCAAGATGTGTTTTCATGGAAAAATAAGCTATATTTGTGGTCTGTTTATTGTTTTCTGCAGCATGATAAATGTACCACAAAATTGTAATTGCTTTTTGATACTCGCTACTTCAAGGTGTATGATCACATGGTTGCCGAACCCGATTTTCCGACGTGATGTAGTCTGTGACGTCATTTTTACACTAGATTTTCATTAAAATCTTCCTAACAAACTGACGGATTTTGATGATATGTAGCGCACCAAATACGATGGCATATGTGTTTTATGGGTGCTCTAAAAGTTCTTTACAATAACTTATAAATAAATTTCACAAAGAATCGAGTACCGTTTATTTCTTACATTCACGTGCTCTAGATTTTATTTACAATTACCAGATTACGGTAACCGATTATTTGTCAAAACCGACATAATTATGAGATTAAAGCCGCCTATACAATAAAGGGCAATGTGTACCGCATTTGCTGCGGTATATTTCATAAAAAAAATATGTCATTCCATTAGCAAGATGTTAAAGGAAATCTACTGTAAACACATCTAAAAAACATGACGTCATGCCGTTCGGAAACCATGTGAACCCACCTAGTACTTCTGATTTCAATTGGGTTTTTGACAATTTTAATTGGGTATTTAAGCAAATACGCAGCTTATCTGGAGCTCTGTTTAATACATTAACAAGAGTTGTCAGAAGACAACGAAGCTCGCCTGTTGGCAGCCTTCATTCAAACTTGTCACAGTTGTATACAAAACATGAATATTATATAACTTGACCTTGGGATAAGGGGTGTGCGGTGGACCTTGACATTGAGGTGGAAGGTGGATCGTGGATTTGATATAGCATGATATAGCATATTAAGATGAATGCATGTATGGAATATCAATGTGCTCCCTGAAATGAGAAGGACAACCAAATTTAACTCAGCATTAAGTCTATGAATACACTAAGTTGGTGATTTTCTACAGCATGATAGCTATTCACATGAGGAATGCATGTATAAATGTGCTAAGTTTGTGACCTTGGCCTTGGCAAAAGGGGTGAGGTGGGTCATGGATTTGCTGTAGCACAATAGAGTATTATCAGATGAATGCATGTATGAAATATGAAGGTGTTCCCTGTAAAGAAACAGAAGTTATAAAAAGACATTTACTCCAACGTTAAGTTTATGATGTTGATCATGGGGAAAGGGGTGGGGTGGGTCATGGATTTGCTGTAGCACAATAGAGGGTCATCGGATGAATGCATGTATGAAATATCAAAGCGTTCAAAGTGTAAAGAAACAGACGTTACACAACATTTGCCCCAATGTAAAGTTTATGAACATGCTAAGTTTGTGACATTGACCTTGGGGTAAGGGTTGGGTGGTGGGTTGTGGATTTGCTACAGGATGATAGAGGGTCATCTGAGGAATGTATGTATGAAATATCAAGGCGTTCCATCAAAGGAAACAGTTGTTATCAGACATTTACCCCAACGTTAAGTTTATGAATGTGTCAAGTTTGTGACCTTGACCTTAGGGTAAGGGGTGGGCGGTGGGTCATGGAATTGCCATAGCACGATAGAGTATCATCAGATGAATGCGTGTATGAAATAGCAAGGCGTTCCATGAAAGGAAACAGATGTTATAAGACATTTACCCCAACGTTAAGTTTATGAATGTGCTAAGTTTGTGACCGTGACCTTGGGGAAAGGGGTGGGAGTTGGTCATGGATTTGCTATAGCATGATAGAGTATCATCAGATGAATGCATGTATGAAATATCAAGGTGTTCAAAGTGTAAATAAACAGAAGTTACACAACATTTACCCCAACGTTAAGTTTATGAACATGCTAAGAGGTGACATTGACCTTGGGGTAACGATTGGGTGGGCGGTGGGTATTGGATTTGCTATAGCACGATAGAGTATCATCAGATGAATGCATGTATGAAATATCAAGGCGTTCCATGAAAGGAAACATATGTTATAAGACATTTACCCCAACGTTAAGATTATACATGTGCTAAGTTTGTGACCTTGACCTTGCGGTAAGGGCTGGGTGGTGGGTCATGGATTTGCTACAGCATGATAGAGGGTCATCTGAGAATGCATGTATGAAATAACAAGGTGTTCCATGAAAGGAAACAAAAGTTATAAGACATTTACCCCAACGTTAAGTTTATGAATGTGCCAAGTTTGTGACCTTGACCTTGAGGTAAGGGCTGGGTGGTGGGTCATGGATTTGCTACAGCATGATAGAGGGTCATCTGAGGAATGTACGTATGAAAATAACAAGGTCAAGTTCCATGAAAGGAAACAGAAGTTATAAGACATTTACCCAACGTTAAGTTTATGAATGTGCCAAGTTTGTGACCTTGGCCTTGGGGTAAGGGCTGGGTGGTGTGTCATGGATTTGCTATAGCATGATAGAGGGTCGTCTGAGGAATGCATGTATGAAATAATAAGGTGTTCCGTGAAAGGAAACAGAAGTTATAAGACATTTACCCAACGTTAAGTTTGTGGACGACGCCGACGCCGACGACGCCGGGGTATGACATAAGCTCTTCTGCACTTCGTGCAGGCGAGCTAAAAACCATACAATTGAGCAATTTTCTAACAAACCTTTTGAGCGGAGATAGCAATTTTCCCGCGATTTGTCAAAATCCACTATTACATCCCCGACATGCTATTATTAAATAACACACCAGTGTCATCCAATGAATGTCGCGTTGTAAAGAGGTTTACACGCCTATGAAAGGATGTGTAAACAAATGTTTCCACTCAAAGAGCTCGCCCATCTATCCGAGAATATTTGACGGATTTCAGACAATATATATATGGGCAGGTTTTGTGAAACAAACAGTAATGAGATGTGCAGGTGCACAGGCTGAACTGGATCTACACTGGTCACAAAAACCATAAGCCCCATTTCTCCAGTCACCGCCACATAATGGGCTACAATGTATGTTACATTTTTGCCATTTATATTGTGAATATTACACTTACCCATATCCATGGAATTTTGTGTCATTTTCATCAAAATGAGAAAAGTAAAAATGAATACCGGTATATAAAGTTTAATATGATATTTATTAAACAAGTTCACTGATATCAGTAGGTGTAGGTCGTTTCTTATGAACTCAAGTCAACTTGTTTAATAAATACCAAGGCTCCAGGTAAGTTGCGTATTTGCTTAAATAACCAATTAAAATTGGCAAAAACGCAATTGAAATCAGAAGTAGCAGTATTAAAACGCAATAAAGATTTTGTTGTAAGTTTATCTTGCTGCAGAAAACAATAAACAGACCACAAATATAGAATATTTTTCTTATTTTCCATGAAAACACAAGGAGACAATTCTAATGAAATGCCAAGACATGTTTTCATTTCGAAGCAAACTATTCAATAATTGCTGTCTGTTGATGTGTAAACAGTAGTGTAATTTTCTTTTACCCAATTAAAATTTTGAATTACCCAATTGCTTCTGAAAGGATGGAGTGACAATACTCAATTACTAACTCCTTATCTGGTGCCCTGAAATACCAATATTATTCCATCCTCTAAGTAGAAAATGTTACTTACAATCTGAATATTACCTAATTTCTAGCTCCCAACTCCATAAGTGTCAAGTCCAACCAAAGGTCCAGAAATAAAACTGAGAATAGTTTATCTATCTTCTCAGGTCAACTCAAGTCAACATGTGTTCCGATAATACCGAGTCATACTAGTTACTGATTGGTGAATCCATAAAAGGTATGACAGGAGGAGGGTCTTACCCAGAAGACCCCATTAACTCTTCGCATGCATGGAAATTTGTGGGCTATAAATAGTTAAAAAAAATAGCAGATGAAAATTCTTTATATTTTCTATTATTTCTCCTTATAAATGTCATGAATATGTCTTGGAATTTCATTAGAATTCCTTTGGTGATATTTTCACCATTAGCATGCAAAGAGTTAATTGCCATGATCTGGTAGGATGTTACATGTGGCTGTGACTGGAGAAATGGGGCTTATCGGTTTTGTAACCAGTATAGACCAGATCAGCCTCGGATCAGGATCTTCACTGTTCGCCATTTCATCATTGAAACGAAAGTCATCCTTCTAACAAGCAATATAGAGCATTATCATGCTACATGAGTGTGCTATTTGATCAGGAGCTACACTGGTCAAAAATTCCATGGGCCCTATTTCTACAGGCACAGCCAAATATAGGAGGTTTTGGGAATACCGATCGTGACGTCATTTTCGCGCATGCGTAAATAGCTGGCCGTCAATCGATCGGTCAGTGGCCCATTGTGTTTCTTCACGGTGCGTTACAATGGATTTGACAACTCAGCAAAATATGTCAAGTGTGTCTCTCTACGTCAAAGGGTTGGATAGGGACAGGAGATACAGATATTTCCCAAAGATTATGTATGAACAAAACTCTAGATCGCTACCAGAAAATTACTATTTTAAACATGTTATTTTGTTATGATACGATGATCGAGGTCGTGTCCGACCAAACTTAGAAGCCTTGTTCGTATATATATATATATATATATATAGAGAGAGAGAGAGAGAGAGAGAGAGAGAGAGTTATACCGATGAAAGCAGAAACACGCCGAATGCCCGTGGTCTGATTGTATAGTATGTTTATTGACCTGCCACCTCATAAATATATTGAATACGTATGGCATCAACTAGACTCCGATATGATTATTTATTACACTAGTGTAATACTAGAAATAGTTACGGTTTATTGTTACACATCCAGGCTACAGATCTGATTGTAAAGTATATTTATTTATTTGCTACGTCATAAATATAATGGTGAACATGTGTGACATCATAACTTCAATTTGATTAGTTATTACACTGGCGACCGTTTCACTAAACTTCGTATGACTAAAATGTTCGTAAGTGCAGAATTATGATAGTCTGTAAATTTCACATTAACACTGTTTTCTTGTAAACAATTATTGGATTTACATTTATTGAGCATGCAGCATATGCTCAATAAATGTAAATTCATCAATTGAAATTTCCAGACGATTCTAAATTTGCACTTACGAACATTTTAGTCGTACGAAGCTTTGTAAAACGGACCCCTTGTGTGGTACCAGAAATAGTTACTGTTCATCATAAGACATTTAGGTAACAGGTCCTATTGTTGATATATATATTTTAACTTGCCACCTCATAAATACAATGATAAGCACATGTATATTACCAGAAAAAGTTATTGTTTCGTATAGCACATCTAGCTAACAATGAATATGGTACCAGATCAGGCTATTGTAAGTGCAATTACGTGTAGAGCTGTGTTTATGATCCCGCCACCCTCTTCCAATACAGGTAAGATACTGGTTCTACCTGATCACCACTATTAACCCTTTCCACACCACATACCTCTTTCTTGGTGTTTGCAAACAATGTAGATCCAGATGAACCGGCTCATAATGATCGTCAGGATCTGCACTATTTGCAAGTACTTTTATCATTAGGAAACACCCATTTGTTTATGAATGAATTGATCTAAATGCTTTTTTCTAACAATTGATTGGTCTGAACATTAGTTGGACCATTCCAGGTCAGTTTGTTGGGTCACACACCTTGAGAATGTCAGCGACACAGTAAATCAGACTCTTTTGTTACTTGCACTGACACAGTGGACATCACAGTTTTCGATTCTTTATTAAACATGTATATCAACATTATACATTCCTTTATATACTCTGTGTTTCCCACTTGGTCAACACCTGCTGTTACACTACTCTGATGTAATACGTTGTATCGTAGCCCTAAGACTTTTAACCTTTAGAACGCTGAAAAAGAAAATTGTCATCTGCTGATTTTAAATATTTTTATATTTAAAATCATGTTTTGGAAACACAGAATCGTCTCAGCTTGAGACAATTGTACTGTGCTGCCAAAACACGATTTTGAGACGAAGCGAGAATAAAATACCAAATCAGCTGACAGAAATGTTGGTTTCCAGCGCTTTAAGGCTATACCTTGCTTGTCAGCAACTCTGTTAGTACAACCAAATACCACACATTCTTTCCCCATCAGATATTGTCAGTAAATACCGATAATAATTATTATTGAGGCACACAGAGCAATGTAAATACGCTCTGGAACAATGGCTTCGCCAAAGCAAGAAGCTGACGGCCAGCTATTTTTAGTAACTGGAATACACCCTGCATGACGTCAGCTCAAAACCTATTGATTTTATTACGAAAAATGAGTTCTCTATGGAGGAGCCGCAAAATGAAACATTTTGGAAATTGATACTGAAACCTAGCTAACTAGCTTGGAAATGATCTAACTAAGAAAACAAAAGTTACATTTTGAAAATCGGTCCACTATTTTTGAAATTAGAAAAAAATCCCCATGTTAAATCCCCATAGACATGGATGTCTACACTGTATGTGGATTTAACATGTGGAAATTGTTTTTTTTTGCAATACAATCAATATTGGACCAAATTTCACAAAATGTGTTTTTGCATTGTTTATATGGCCGTAAAATTTGGGCAGCTTTCGTGAAACAGACTTTTTTTTAGTAAGGCTGGATTGGGTATGCAGGTAAACAGCATATTTCATGAAATAATTAGCACTGTGTAATGTGGCATTGACTGGAGAAATAGGGCTTATGGGTTATTGACCAGTGTCAATCCTGATTAAATAGAACAGAACAGTGAAGATCCTGATCAGACTGTGCTGGTGCACATGCTGATCTGTAGCCTATTTCAACAACATTGCAAAGTATACTTTCCTAGCAAAGTATACTTTGAGGGATACATTTTCAATTTTAGGATAAATTTATTAATTTTTATTTTACTGAATTTATTACATTATCACAGCCAATTTGGCATAATTTTAATCATGAAATATATGCAGTCGTTAGTTCTATATGAAATAATGTATTTCAGGAAAAACTAGAAATGTGGCCTGTCGGCACACGAATACCCCCATTGGCAGCCAAAGAAAACGAGGCATTTTTGATTATAAGCCATTTAGCCGAGCGTTAAGGTTTCAAACGCATCAAGTCTGTGACCTTGACCCTGGGCATAGTGTGATAATCCGTACATCGGTGTAGAAGATATAGAGCGGAAGGGAATTTCAATAGGTTTGACCTTTGACCTTCAACTGTGACCTTGACCTTGGACGTAGGTGCGTGGTTATTGATCGCGACGCACCTTCTCATCATGAGAAACATTTGTGCCAAGCCATTTGATAATCCATGCATCGGTGTAGAAGATATATAGCGGAAGGGAATTTCGATAGGTTTGACCTTAGACCTTCAACTGTGACCTTGACCTTGGACGTAGGTGCGTGTTTATTGATCGCGACACACCTTCTCATCATGAGAAACATTTGTGCCAGGCCATTTGATAATCCATGCATCGGTGTAGAAGATATAGAGCGGAAGGGAATTTCGATAGGTTTGACCTTTGACCTTCAACTGTGACCTTGACCTTGGACGTAGGTGCGTGGTTATTGATCGCGACACACATTCTCATCATGAGAAACATTTGTGCCAAGCCATTTGATAATCCATGAATGAGTGTAGAAGATATAGAGCGGAAAGGAATTTCCAACAGACCGACAGACCGGCAGACCGACCGACAAGCTGACTCCTATATACCCCCTCAAACTTTGTTTGTGGTGGTATAATAAATGATTACTCCCTGAAAGTATACTTTGCAATGTTGGTGACATCGGCTACATCACCTAATAAAATATCACACTCCTGTAGCCTGATTCATCATTGCGATCTATATTGCTTGTTAGAAGCATGATGGGTGTTTCATTGATGAAATTGCAAACAGCGTAGATCCTGATCAGACTGTGCAGATGCAAGGTTGATCTAGATCTACTCTGGTTTCAAAACCGATAAACCCCATTTCTCCTGTCACAGCCACATTTCTCAATGACCAGGATGCCCCCAGGTGCATTCACAGCATGGTGTGTCATTTAATATCCATTCCAGACACAACTGACCAGTGTCGTGGGTTCGAGCCTGACTAGCGGCGTGCGTTGTGTCCTTGAGCAAGACACTTTATCCACACTGCTCCAGTTCACCCAGCTGTAAATGGGTACCGATAATTCGTAGTTGCTCTGTAAATACGAATTACCGGCTTCTCTCAAAAAGTCTCTACCTCCGTTCTTTCTCCCATTCTTGGGAGACGGCATGCAAAGTCCTAGAGCCAGTGCCGCCGTTAAATATAAGCTAAAGTAAACTAAAGTACTGACCAGTGTCTCTTTCTTTCCCTCAGTATAAATGAATGACAAAATGAACAAAGGACTACATCCCATTTCTACATCTGGAGAACACAAGTGGAAACGCCTCAGATAAGTTGCACATTAGGAAATCAGTATTGAAATCGATCTGAGGGTGTACAAATCAGCATTGCATTGCAGCATTAGAAATTTTCAGCTGCAAATATGTTGTCCTACTTACACCATGCATTTTTTAACAGAAATCCAAGACTTTTAGTATAGTGAAAGTGAATGGGTTTAACGTCCCACCAACAGCTAGGGCCATATGTAGATGTCTCATCCGACAGACCAGTGGGATGGAAATACTGTGAAAGTATTTTTGATGCATAAGGCGCGGTTTGAACCCACAACCTCTGGATTGGAAGTCATGTGGTCTAACCCCTAGGCCACAATCCATCCCTACATTTAGTATAGATGGTATAGATGGACATTAGCTGCACGTGTTCCGCTGTATAGGCAATAGGTTGCACTATATCGCTACACCACTGTCAATGATATAAATTTGCGGAACAACGTTTTCATTTTGTGCACTAAAGTATAGAAATACTCTGCAGTATGTTGACGTTCATACTTCGCTATATTGTTATTAAGAGAAAATTCTACAATACGAGACGAAAACATTATCATAAATTCACCTAATATTTAGCATGAATTAGGTCACTCTCAATGAGATGAAAGTAAACAAAGAACACTTCAAATACAAATTGTCCATACTACACCGTCAAAATGCTTATGTAATGCAATGTAATGTAATTAAGAGTTATGTACTCGGAACTAGATGGACATACATTTTGTGGGAACCAGGGGCCCGTTTCACTAAATTTCGTACGACTAAAATGTTCGTAAGTGAAAATTTAGGATCGTATAGAAATTTCAATTGATCGATTTATTGAGCATAGGCTGCATATGCAGCCTTTGCTCAATAAATGTAAATCCAAGAATGTTTACAGGAAAAAGTTGTTATTGTGAAATTTACAGACTATCAAGATTTTGCACTTACAAATATTTTAGTCGTACAAAGTTTAGTGAAACGGCCCCCAGGTCAAAACGGCCCCAGTGTTGACCAAAACGGCCCCAGTGTTCTGACCAAAACGGCCCCAGTCATGTACTGTATATTTTTTAATTTTTCTTGACATTTTGTGAATTAAAAATGAATATAATCTTATATTGTATCACATAGTTGACATAATGTTGATGTGATGTGCTGTAGTCCGTGTAATGAAGAATGTGTAATCAAGTTCCCCCAGCATCCTGCAGGAAGTAATTAGCACCTACCGGTACTTACTATAATCAGAGTATGACTATTTGCCTTTGACAGGCAATTTCCAGGTGAATAGCTCAGCACTGTGGAACATTGAATATCCATTTTAGACTGGCTACCAGTTGAATGATCCACTGGGTTTGATGGGGTATGACTAAAGTGTGCATTATTGGAGATAGGAATCTTATATGTCATATATATCTTCTAAATACATGCTTAAAATTCATGTTTTTCTTGGTGTATATATTAAATTTAATATATATTTAAGTCAAGATGAATGCACATGTTTAATGTGGATTTTGCATCAATATTATAAAAATACCTGTACCTATCGAAAATATAATACAGCCGCGGTGAAAATTCAGGGGGCGAAATGGAGTTTTAAATTGCATAGTATACGTTCTAAATAAATGCGTAAAATTCTTGTTTTTCTTCTTGTATATATTATACTATGTATACTATATATTCCAAGTCATGGTGAATGTGCATATGTAATGTGGATTTTGTATCAATAATATAAAATTGTAAATATAATAACGGCGGCGGCGCAATGGAGATACGCTGGGTGAAATGGAGTTGTATATGTATTATATCTTCCAAATAACGGCATAGTTTTTCTTGTTGACACACTCTACATATACAAATGTACAAACGTACAAAATATAGTCAAATCATGTCATATGAATATGTGTAACGTGGATATTTTACCAAGAATATAAACTATTCTATGGAGAAATGGAGTTTTAAATGTCATATATCTGTGAGCGTCCCGCGTGGTCGGGTGTGGTCTACGTCCCACGTGGTCGGGTGTGATCTACGTCCCGCCTGGTCGGGTTTGGTCTACGTCCCGCATGGTCGGGTGTGGTCTACGTCGGCTTGGATCCGTGGGTGAAATTGATTGTAGTACTCACCCTATAGCTGGGATGTCTATTACCTGATTGAATGTTAAACGGGGAAATCAGCACCAAGTGGTAGCACCCCAGCTTACAGAGAGTGTGTCTTAATCTCACATGCCAATCAAACAATAAATGAATCACACATCTTTCTGATCCGAGAATAATTGAGATAAGTTTGACACTTTGACAGAGTAGCTTCCTGACAGTCAAACATTGCATTTTGAAAACAATACATTCTCAGTGACCAATGCTTAGATAACATAGGGGCTTTTGGCATCCGATCTTATCAATAGTATATTAGTTTGCAGTTAGAGTAGATATTATCTAACTTTCCTACTAATCTTAATCAAACAAGTTATTATGTTTTGAAACCTATCTGCTCATATTAAAATGCAGCTTATACAATAATTGAAATATGTACATGAGAAAACACACATAATGTTGAAATAATATTGTCACACGGTGACATATCTTCTAAATAGAAGCATCAAATGCATAATGTTCTTGTTGTACATGATAAACCCAAAATACTTTCAATCAATCAAATCCTGTGTGGGCTTTAGTGCGGGAACTATCTAAACCGGACACCGATAAATCACTTGTTTTGTTTTTTGTTCTGTTCACTTAACCCTTACAGTGCTGAATTAAAACTTTTCGTCTGCTGTTTATTTGTTATTTTTCATTTTTCTTATCAAAAACATGCTTTGACAGCACTTTAGAATTGGAAATGATTGTAAAATGTTGCCAAACCATGTTTTCATTTAGAGGAAATAGAAAATAAGAAACAACAGCAGACGACCATTTTCGGTTCCCGCCTTCTAAGGCCGTAAGGGTTAAATGTTCAAGAGTGTAACACACAAACATATCTTAAATTTATCATATGCCAGATTGACAGCGATGTCCATGGGTGTCTTGTGTAGGCAGGTTCCATTGTATTTGTTTCGGGACTACATTTTACTGCCCGAACATGGACTGGATCGTTTGGCGCCTTATTTATATGACGTTAAACATGTACCAATGCACTTATAAAACTCAATTCTGGAGAAATATAAAGAATATGCGGTATGACAAATATGTTTTTGTGACTCTACAAAGACTGCGCCTCGGGTGAATATATTCAGACGGGCAATACGACACCACATGGACTGTGTAGAATCACAATAACTTATATAATCTATAACATATATTCATGTGATGGTGAAGTCATAGTTAATTCACATGTGACAAACACAAATACAAGTGTACCTTCAATCAATCAAATCCAAATGTGGACTTTATTGCAATATACAGTGGGACCTATCTGAACTGGACACCGATAAATTACTATTTTATTTTGTTAGGCTTCACTGTCATTTATATCTGATGATAATATGTCTGTTCGCTTAAAGTTGTCATATGCCAGATTGGCAGCGAGACATCTCTGAACCAGATACCTTAGGAACTTCCACGGGTGTCTGGTGTGGGAAAGTTCCATTGTACTTGTATCGGGACTGCATGTAACATATTAATGCTCAAAGGTGCCAGTTATGTGACTTAAGTAATTTGTTTGCAGAACCATATATTGTGACTTGATCAGGTACTAGACTAGTCACAAATGCCCGTGTGTTCAGCAACAGTGACAAATCAGGGGCCTCAAACGCAACAGTTAAAACAAATTGGTGTTTTCATGCAGCTGAGGATACTAGTATATCATGTATCGTGCATCAGGTATTCAGGTTACAATATATAAGAGTAAATCCTGATCAGACGGGGTAGCCGTTTCTTTGTGGTAAACTATCAATGTAGATCATGATCAGACCGGGTAGCCGGTATTACAAAATCAGAGTAGATCCTAATCAGATCTGGTAGCCAGTATGTATGCAAGGCTCAGATCGGCGGTCAGCCTCAGAACGTCACGCCCTGGCTGTATGCGTCCAGATAAAAAATGGCGGTAACTAGTAAAGACGTCATCGGGGTTGTCATCGAGGCCTAACGAACATTACCTATCGTGAAGTGTTTAGCAATAAAGTGAATAAAAAGTGTGCCTTTCCCGTTTCCATGACCGTATCTTGTAAATGTCCCATGTGTGTTGAATTTTCTGGACATTGTCAGATTAGCCCCCGTTCTGGGATTCATCACCCCCGCACAATATCACAGTAGATCCTGTTTGTTTATTTTTGTTTGTTTATTGGTGTTTAACGGCCTATCAACAGCTAAGGTCATGTAAGGCCGGGCAAACAGGTTCGATCCCGTTTTAACCTGCTGTATTGGGGGGAAAATCCCAAAATCAGAACGGAATATTTACATCGAGATACAACATATTCAGCCCTGAAATTAGAATAACCTGCCTGGTGCCAGGTCCATACCGCACCAAAGTCACTTGGCCCCTTCCCCTATTTAAAAGTAATACCGGTAGGGTTACTCTTTTAAGGGGTATAACCAGATTCAACTGTCACATACAAAATGCCAAAGACGTATGTGAGGGCCAAACCAGGTCTCCAGTCGGGATTCCGGTAAGGATGAACCCCGATCGTTAAATTACCCATCGCGTGCTCCCATCTGCCACCCACTACACACAGTAGATCCTGCTCAAACCGTGTAGCCAGAATATGGGTAACCGTTACAATATCAGTATAGACCCTGATCTGATCGGGTAGCCAGTATATACTATATATGCGCCACATGTCAATAAAAGGTTAATTGGCGCCATAAAACATCACGGATTAAATCGCCCGGTTCATGCGTCGGTATATATGAAATGCACACATTGTTAAGTCCTTCATTTCTATGAAGACATATTCAGTTAAAGATTGAAGCCCTCAAATTATCTAAAAGTATATTGTTACGGAAATCATTTTTACACAGTATTAACTAATATACCTTGAGCCAGCAATACCCCCCCCCCACCACCCCCCCCCCCCTCCCCCTCATGTGGGATTTTTGGTGAGTATGATTTTCATTCAGTAGTCTATTGTCTATCAATCCTGGTTGTCTGCGCTCAAAAAGCCGCTGGATGAACAAATGGCGGCCATTTTACAAGATGGCTGCCAAACAGTATTATATTGTTTTATTAAGGACTATTAACTTTACGTCTGATCAATATTAACAGGGTAAATTGCTATAATTAAGTCACAATTTGAATGTACAAGAGTTGTCAAATGACAACGAAGCGCGCCCGGTGGCAGTAAAGGAACCGAAGGCACATTTCAACGTGGATTTGCCACAGCGCAGTAGAGGACCCTTGGAGCAATGCGTGTGTGAAATATGAAGCAAATCCAAGCGAGGAAACAGAAAATATAGGCCATTATTTACCCGAGTGTCCGAGCGTTAAGGTTTTGAGATGCACAAAGTATGTGACCTTGACCTTGGGCTTAGAATGGGCGGCACGGATGTGGATTTGCCACAGCGCAGTAGAGGACCCTTGGAGCAATGCGTGTGTGAAATATGAAACAAATCCAAGCATGGAAACAGAACATATAGGCCATTATCATTGTTTAAGACGGACGGAAGGACGGACGGACGGACGCCTACGACGCCGAGGGTATGCCATAAGCACGGCTTCCTTCGGAAGGCGCGCTAAAAATGATTTAGAATACATCTTACATTTAATTACATCCGTAAATGGCAATATATTTCAAAATGGCTGCAGAAATAGGCTGTTTTACAATATTTTTCTGCGAGTCTTGTGATGTTACGAACAAATACAGACATTCATAAAGTTGAAACACACATACATTGCTTTCCCTCACAAATAAATAGAAAATACAGGAGATAGTCATGCAATAGCATTCCAGAATTGTCGGAAGTCAAAATGGCCGCCAACATTTCTTGTTTTGTTCTATTATTTACTGTATGGAGTAGTTATAAACAACATTTAATGCACCTATTACATGTATACATACCAGTTTGAGGTATACAAATGAAATCAATTGATATCATATACATATCCAGGTATACAATGCTATAATATATATTCAAAATGGCAGCCAAAATGATCAGATGTTCAATAATATTGTTGATGAAGCTGCAGTTTTCAGTAATTAAAGAACACTAACATTGTTATGTATAGAGTGTGACATTTTGCCTATTTTCAAACACAAATACAGATGTATTTCAATCAGTTTCAAAGTGTGTCCGAAATATATTGACTGTTGACATGGAATACACTGGCATTATTGTTAACGAGCACATTTCTGACAATTAAGCGAGCATGGTGATCATTGGCCAAGGCAGTATGTAGTATGGTATAATGAATGACATGTGTATGCTTATTGCAAACATGCATGGCTTTATCCCACATTAAGCATCCCGCATATGTCTTCACATGTGACAATAATTTAAATTAACCCTTGGTCGTGAGTTGGATTGGAAAATAAATACAATACATAGTAACGATATGTAAGTCATGCAGTCACTTATGTAATCAGTTCTACATTAACCACTACATATGCTGTATTCATTCATCTAATTAAGCATTTTTGAAACTAATACACCAAAAACCTAACCATATACAGTGTCACCATGACTGTCAATCAGTTTCAAGATGACCATCAACATGGTCGCAATTAGGAGATGTGATATTTACGGATCTATATGTACACTTTTAATACAGCTTAAATTTCTAAAAATAGTTGACAATACCCTTAGCCCGAGGAGGTCCCGCATCTTGCGATGACACCAAACTCTGTTAGCCCATGACATATACTCGAATACATGTCTCTGGTTGCTATAGTAATGGATTATGATTGTCCATCAGCGTTGTAATAAATTTGGAAGACAACGATTATAATGACTGAGATTGTTATGCCGATTCAATGCCACATATAGGACGTGTCTATTAACTACAAACTATATGTGGTATGTATGTGCTAAACGGGTACAATGTAAATATAATTCTGCATTCAGTAAATAAATGTACACATGGTACATGATTATAGAGCTGTTTGATAATTAGAATGACATTATCTGTTCTGAAATAGAAAATATGTATATTCAGATGGCCCCAAAGAGCCAACAAAACACACAACTGTGGTACAATACGGCAGAAAACGCCTTCCACAAACCTGATCCTTACCGCCTGCGTAAATAGTTAGAATTCCATGTAGACAATAGTTCAATTGCATAGTAACATCCAAAATTAAATGTGTCTCGATAGAGGCTATGTGATATTGTTTAGATGAACATTTTGATACATTGCATAATATGTTATGGCGATACGTTATCATTCATGGGGATTTAAATGTATATTGATGGTCCTATGAGTGGGTGTGGTTGCACGTGGTAGATGTACAAACTTCTTAAACTGGACTAGATTGATGTTTGAATACACCTGAATCGCTTTTTCAGATTACATACATACTAATATTGGTATGTATATATAGTAAATATTGGTAATGTGACACAACATGTGTAGAATAACACGTGTGCTATAATTAAGAACACCGAATGTTGAAACATATTGGAAACTAGAAATGTGGCCTGTCGGCATACGAATGCCCCCGCTGGTAGCCAAAGAAAACAAGGCATATTTGAATGTGGATTTGTAACAGGGTGGCAGAGGACCATTGGAGCAATGCGTGTGTGAAATGTGAAGCAGACCCGAGTAAGGAAACAGAAATTATAACCCATTTACCCGAGCGTTAAGGTTTCGAACGCACCAAGTCTGTGACCTTGACCCTGGGCTTAGCGGGGGCGGGACGAATGTTGATTTGTCACAGGGAGGCAGAGGACCATTGGAGCAATGTGTGTGTGAAATGTGCAGCATATCCGAGCTATGAAACAGAATTTATAAGGCATTTACCCGAGCGTTAAGGTTTCGAACGCACCAAGTCTGTGACATTGACCCTCGGCGTAGCGGGGGCGGGACGAATGTGGATTTATCACAGGGTGGTAGAGGACCATTGGAGCAATGCGTGTGTGAAATGTGAAGCAGACCCGAGCAAGGAAACACAAATTATAAGCCATTTACCCGAGCGTTAAGGTTTCGAACGCACCAAGTCTGTGACCTTGACCCTGGGATTAGCCGGGGCGGGACGAATGTGGATTTATCACAGGGAGGCAGAGGACCATTGGAGTAATGCGTGTGTGAAATATGCAGCAGATCCAAGCAAGGAAACATAAATTATAAGCCATTTACCCGTGCGTTAAGGTTTCGAACGCACCAAGTATGTGACCTTGACCCTGGGCTTAACGGCGGCGGGACGAATGTGGATTTGTCACAGGGTGTCAGAGGACCATTGGAGCAATGCGTGTGTGAATTGTGAAGCAGATCCGAGCAAGGAAACAGAAATTATAAGGCATTTACCCGAGCGTTCAGGTTTCGAACGCCCCAAGTTTGTGACCTTTACCTTGGGCTTAGTGGGGGGCGGGACGAATGTGGATTTGTCACAGGGTGGCAGAGGACCATTGGAGCAATGCGTGTGTGAAATGTGAAGCAGATCCGAGCAAGGAAACATAAATTATAAGCCATTTACCCGAGCATTAAGGTTTCGAACGCACCAAGTCTGTGACCTTGACCCTGGACTTAGCGGGGGACGGTACGAATGTGGATTTGTCACAGGGTGGCAGAGGACCATTGGAGCAATGCGTGTGTGAATTGTGAAGCAGATCCGAGCAAGGAAACAGACATTATAAGGCATTTACCCGAGCGTTATGGTTTCGAACGCACCAAGTCTGTGACATTGACCATGGGCTTAGCGGGGGAGGGACGAATGTGGATTTGTCACAGGGTGGCAGAAGACCATTGGAGCAATGCGTGTGTGAAATGTGAAGCAGATCCGAGCAAGGAAACATAAATTATAAGGCATTTACCCAGCGTTAAGATTTCGAACGCACCAAGTCTGTGACCTTGACCCTGGACTTAGCGGGGGCGGCACGAATGTGGATTTGTCACAGGGTGGCAAAGGACCATTGGAGCAATGCGTGTGTGAAATGTGAAACAGATCCGAGCAAGGAAACAAAAATTATAAGGCATTTACCCGAGCGTTCAGATTTCGTACGTACGTACGTACGTTACGTACGTACGGACGCCGGTTCGGTGGCGGGGGCATAAAAATAGTTTATGTATGCGTACATAACAGCTATATGAATATAGTGGATATATTTGAAGAGCATATGCATGCTTTTAGAAAGATTATGCACCTTCAATGTCTTTGTTTATATTAAAATTATGAAATGGTATATCAACCTTACAGGTTATCGAATGTAATTATTATGAAGTCATAGTTAAATATTTACTTACAACGCCTCACTCACAAAATACAATATTGTCATGGGTGCCTCTCAAATAAGACTAATGTCGCAATATACCTGCATGTATTATATGCAATGGTCATGATGCATGCACTGGTGTGCACTTTCACTGGTAATTGATGACGGTCATATACATTGGAACACATGTTCTCGTCTGACGCATAGTGTATTTCAGTAGTTATACAAGTTATACAGTTTTACTATATACATGATGTTATAAGTACAAGTGCCAACTACACATTTGTATCCTGTTCCTGCTGATGACTCGGAGTGGGTTGAAGGAATATTATTGAAATGCACGATAACTAGAGTGCACATTATGTGGAACCGGGATATATCTCAGTTTCATCGGTTCTACTACCTAATTTTATGTTTGTGTCACAGAAACTCATTTACTTGCTGGCTGTCATCTTGAAAGTTTATAACAATATATGTGTCCTGTTTTACTGCAGCTTAGCTTGCTCATATTATTTACAACTATCTTAATGTTCTGTATTTTAGTATTTACTGTGTCATACATGGAGTAATATGTGCTACAAATCATCCATTCAGCATGGTAGAAAATGTATATTCTATATCCAATTTGAAAATTAGTACCTACGACCTATACTATTGACAGTAATAACTAGATTGTTCAGCAAGCGAGGCTTACGGAATACCCCCGTGTGGGCCCAGGTACCCCATAATATGTAAAATTGTGACCTTGACTCTGGGCTTAGCGGGGGCGCACGAACGTGAATGTGAAGCAGATTCGAGCAAGGAAATAGAAGTTATAACCGATTTCTCTGATGTTAAGTTTTGTAAAGAGACTAAGTATGTGATCTTGACCTTGTGGTCAGCGGGAATATGTCACAGCATGATAGTAGAGCCTTAGAGGAATGCATGCATGAAATATTAAGAATTTTAAATGAAGTTATAACATATTTCTCTGATGTTAAGTTTGGTAAAAAGATTCCCTTACAATCCGGTCCGTTATCGTGACCGAGGTATTCGCGAGCCAGAGCTCGTGCCTCCTCACAGCAGCGGTCAGGTCTACCTCCACGGTGGATGGCTATGCACATAAACAGACACAAGTAGTCGTCGTACGTGTCGATGGAATACATTCCCTTCTTCTGTCTTAGGCGATCGGAGAGTTTTCCCGCTCCCATGAAGAGTTGTTGTGCATCGATTATCATCTTCACCTCGACCGATATCCAACGAACGAAGGTCCATTTTGTGTTTGGTCTATCGACTTTGTCGATCTCCATTTGACCTTTCTCTCTATCGGCTATACAACACTCAGCTTTGGAGATCTCGTTTATCCACGGACTGCCCTTTGAGTTTTTGTAAAAGATCATCGTATCGTCGGTCTCGATGTTCCTAATACGATACGAGCACGAATAACTCAGACAACATGCCGTGGTCATCTCTGGACGAATGTTATTCATTATGCGATTAGCGATCTCGCCGTCTACCCCCATCTAGAAGGTCCAGACTATCTTCCTCCTACCCCTATCAACTGTTTCCCTAGCTTCGGCTTCTTCGGTGAGAATCCTGGGACCCTCCTCCACCAAAGCTCTGGTGATATTTCTCCTCCTCCTTGGAGGTCTCAACATCAGACTTTGATAAATCATATTGCAATACACCTTGAAGAGTGCTTTTCTGCGTGCGCTGAGATCGTCTTTTACACGCTGCGCGTAAGCAGTGGCACCCAGACTGGCGTTCGTCTCGTTCTCCAATTTCTCGGATTTTTTTTCGGGGTCGGCATGCAGTCGTCCGGTCGAAACCGCACGCCGCAGCCTCTCCTCACGAACGACGGCTCGCGTGTCAATTATCATATCTGCTATAGCTTTCTTGAGTTTCAAACTTCTTAGGGAAATTCCCCAAATCTTAGCTTGCTCTCTCATTTGCTTTATGGTAGGCATCATGCTGAGTATAACCAATGGATTCTTATCTCTAATAGGGTGTAAGTTGTTGATATGTATGACAGATTGCTGTATTATACTGAGTATAACTTATGGATAACTTATCTCTAACAGTGCGTCAGATGTGGTGACTTGATATGTATGACAGGTCTGCTATGTATGGCAGATTGCTGTATATACTGAGTATAACCAATGGATTCTTATCTCTAATAGGGTGTAAGTTGTTGCTATGTATGACATATTGCTGTATTATACTGAGTATAACCAATGGATTCTTATCACTAATAGGGTGTAAGTTGTTGATATGTATGAAAGATTGCTGAGTGTAACCACCTCTCTCATATATAGCGTATCTCGATACTTTGTTGCATGTGGTTAGCGCCGAGTTTAATAAATCGTGTAAACTATATTGTATACACGTAACCTTGATAAGACGAAATATACTCGGCTGTTCACAAACTACCGCTGTCATGCACTTAGCAATGGTGTTCCTATCCGACTGCCGCTTTTCTATATCGAGCACACCAAAAACAAACAAAAAACAACACTAGGTAGTGTTTATGTA
This sequence comes from Conchocele bisecta, assembly GCA_029237695.1. Classification (NCBI taxonomy): domain Eukaryota; kingdom Metazoa; phylum Mollusca; class Bivalvia; order Lucinida; family Thyasiridae; genus Conchocele; species Conchocele bisecta. The sequence goes on from CM055276.1 coordinate 25,531,647, forward strand.
TATCTTCAGGTTTATGTTTCATAACTGCATTGGTGGTTGTGTGGACTAAGGCGCAAGCGCTGCGCTACGGAGACATGGGTTGTGAGTGTCAAGGTCATTACCAAGGTCAGGAATGATCGAGACAAATTGTCTCCCCTATTATCATAAGAACCAAGTATACTTCAATTGTTATGACGTTATGCCCAATATAGCTTGATCTGACGAACGAAACGTGGTAACAATGCAGTTGGAGTGGAAGGGATAGGCTAGAGTAGATAAGTACACGTAGTCACTTAATCACTTATAATGTACATTATATTACATGGGGAACACACAGGAATACATGATACATTGATATGTGAACATCACTGTACTGTGCATGATACTATTCAATTACAAGGTTGTAAGCCAATCGACTGTTATACTTTAACTCAACTTAAAGGCTATAGACGAATAAACTCGGTATGTGGTATCTCAATGGTCCCGTAGTGGACAATAGTATGAATGCACAAGTACTTTGATGATCGCTAATCAAAGTGAAATAACATACAAGAATAACATGGCAGAACGAACATTGGAGGACAAATGACAATCATCTTAGCTACCCCAGTGCTGGCGTATCTCAATAGATAGTGATAACCTCTGAGTATCAAGGTCCCAAGGTCTGCCTCACCCGCAGTATGAGGTCTAATCACCAATAGGGCTATTATCCAACTTCAAGTGGATTAATCCATAAACAATATATGTAGTCTTACTACAATCCCTTAGCCATGATATGCCATGATAGGAGTATTACCATACACTATCAAAGTATACATGTGTATTGCCTATGCAATATATTTCCAAAGTATGAATGTCAAAGTCAAAGCCGGATGTGGTTACATCACATGATAGTCAATAACGATAATGTTCCGGAAGCTGGTACCGGAAGTAAAGTTCCACAGGTAGTATTATTTCCGGAAATGGTGGACCAGATGTAAAGTTCCTATGGTATCACTCGACTGTAGCAACCCGGATGTGGTGGACCGGATGTAAAGTATCCATGGTGAATCAATGGGTTGTAATACCGGAAGCGGTAGACCGGATGTAAAGTTCCGATATAATACAAATGGCGATTATCACGTTGGCTAAGACGCCGGGAAAAGTTTCACATGGGTGGCATTCAACTCGGTGGTAGTATAATGATATGATATGTGTGTATGGCGTTTCACTTCACTAATCTATGGCTGTGACTGTCTGCTGAACGCGATGTAGCAATCACACACTGCTCTATACAGGCCTGTACCCGGAGCTGCTACACACACTGCGCCAGACAGACGTACGGACACTCGGACGACCTGGTACTCTGCACTGACTGGGGTCTGCCCTCAACGAGTGGACCAAAACGTCCAATGTGGCTCGCTGGAGCGATCTCAAGAGGCTACAAAATGAAATGAGCCTCCAATTACTGGACGAATACGCACAGACAGACAGACAGGATGCACAACGGCATAAAACGGGAATCGAACAACGGCAAATCACAGCTGAAATAAAATGTTGTAGGTACATACCAAAATCCTCCGTGTCACTGGTGAATACAGTACTATTCTTCTGTTACCAGAAAATATGTGTCCCACCAACACATAGCGAGACATCGCTTATATACGCACCAGTGAAACAATGCACGGAATAATGAATATGCCTACCCCTCGTTCGACATCTCACATAAATATTACAAAACCATGGCTTTTGCCATTTCACCCGTGGGTTATATTTGGCATAAATATATGTTCCCACGCCATAAATTCAACCAAACTAGTGTACAGCCCTCGCGGAATAAATACCATCCAACATGGTATATCCCACACTACCATAAATCTGTACACTATAGACCCAGATCTCATAATCCCAAATCTACTCGACTGGTCTCGACATGCGAAGGTCGCTTTTTGGCCCCGCCAAACCCCTCCATATCGGTCCTACGGGCTGTACACTCAAATGAGAGTGTAGCACATACTAAACTCAAATATCGTGGTCATTTACGGAAATATCACGACACAAAGCATCACCAGTATGGGATATGATATATCCGTGTTGGCCAGTACCAGGCTATGCTGAAACACTAACCCGTAGCATACATAACAGGGCAGACCATGGTATGGTCTGCGCTATATACTGGCTTCACCTACAGAAGGTCCCTTATCTGGTGAACAACTGACACGCGGACAAACTCGGCTGGCACGGATAGTGGACATCCGTAATACTAAAAGGGGTCTTTTCCCTAGCGAAACCAGCACACGCAGTCAACGATTTCTCTCCCACATACATGCATAGTCTGTGGCAAATATGGCGTGACATCAGTAAAACATTGCTCATAAAATGGACGTGTATTTAAATCCGCAAAAAGGACACGCATAAACGTATTTCCACCAATACAACATAAGCCCCGTTATTACACGCACATTGTACATGCTAAATCACAGGTATGTAAAAATCACAGGTGTGTGAAATCACAGGTATGTGGAATCACAGGTATGTGAAATCAATAATACGCACAACAATACAAAACAGTACCACACATCACAAATATACAACTATACGGAAATCCGGAATGTACAAGAATGCACGTGTCACGCGACAGTGAGTTCGCGCCGCGGCTGGACCAAAATCTTTTTTTTTGTTTTAACTTCTAGCTTTACAAAACGAGATCGCCGTCCGGCTGCTAAGGTAAACAACAGCATGATAACGGCGTTCCTATCCGACCGCCATTAACTGTGCCAGAAATCAGCCGAATGCCGATATAACGGGCGGTGGTGTAGTGACAATGTCCGACAAATAACCTCAGCAAAATAGTCTTACGTGACTTATCAAAACTACACATCAGATCGGTTCTATCTTTCTAACTGACTTTCTGATTTGAATTATTACTAAACGATAATACTTGCGAGCACGTAATTCCTTGCTAACCAGTCGATGTGTAGCGCGAGTGCCACCGCATGGTGGACATAGCAGTGACTCGGATCTGGTCCCTACCCCGCAATGCCGACATGGGCGAGGCGAAACGGATCCTCTTCTCATCCATGCCCGGTGATGCTTGTAATACTCGTAAATACCGGTACGATGACATCTCACGTGACTACCTGTCTTCAACCACGCACAATTAACTAGAACCATTGTGTGATTACATATACTGAGTATAACATAGGGATGGCTTATCTCTAACATGGTGTCAGAGGTGGTGACATCACCATCTCGTCTCATTGATAACTTCTCATCCAGTCGAGGAAGTATATGGTCTCGTGGTTGTTGAAAAAGATGTTCCACTCTTCTCATCCATACCGTGCGAACAGTGGTGGGGGAAAACGCAGTCAACAATGATACCACCTCCTGATGGGAGCCACCGCGCGTAGCGGGGGGCCCCCAGAGGGAGGTGGTATCATTTTGACTCCCATATACTACTCATGTAATCACATGTTGGAACATGCCAATTACAATCAGAACACGTTCTGTTGTGATGTCGTTAAATATATATGATTACCTTTAATAATACCTTACATTCTCAGAAATCTTGCAATCTTTAGCAAAGTGAAAAAGTACGAAATGTGTTTTTTACAATAGTATTGAAAAAATGAAATAATTTTCTTTCTTATACCCACATTTGGTCTGGTGGAAGCGACATACAAACCAAATAATGGTGATGGTTTTCATGAAAATATGTGAATGCAAATTTCACAGGTTTTAAAAAATTACATTCTCATTTCTTCAGTTATTGTATCATTCGCGCAAAATCCTCTAGCATTTTCCATCACTAGCCAGCCTGTCACAGTATCGAGTATGCTTACTATATTATTCCATGGTTAACCTAGTATGCTTACAGGCACATCGCTAGGCCTATGCATGTATGCACTATCATTAAGTCGAAATGTTGGGGAATAGTAAAGTCCAAAAATGCAATGAAGCTTGCGGCTTCTGATGATGAAGTGGTGTTCTTTCGTTTGACTTGTAGTTATAAACTCCTATATAAGGCGGTTTGGAAAACAATCATAGGCATGTTTAATGCACGATTTGCCCTTCTGATTTAAAAAATGTCCTGCTAAGCATTAGTATGCACTTTTCAATATCTTCCCCGGGAGTATTACTGTCTGTTCCACGTTTTGCTGCCGACGAATGTTTGGCTATTAAACACATTAAATCTAAACAATATTTAAAAGTAATTACTTTTTCATCAATAACAATAAAGTCATCCTCCCCCAAAAAAAATGTTTCATCAAATACTGATTTTATTGTGAAAAAAAGATTTTCCTATGGGAATTTAATATATATATATATTTTTTTATTTTGAGCCCCCATGTTAAATTCCCATAGGAAAATCGTTTTTTCGCAAAAAAATCAATATTTGATAGAATTTCATCAAATATAATATTTTGGGAGGGTGACTTTTTTCTTATTGATACAAAAGTACTTACTTTTAAATATTTTTTAGATTTAATGTGTTTAACAGCCAAAAGTTCGTCGGCAGCAAAACGTGGAACAGACAGTAGGCATCCACAGGCAATTAGACGGCAAAATGGTGGACATTAGACGACCCCGGTATGTCCACTGTAGTGCCAATACCATGTGTCTATAACCTTCCACAGTGTGCACTTTGTGTTTTCAAAAATAGGCTAACCTTGTTAAATAAGTTCCACTTACCGTCACAACAAATAATGCTCATGCATATAGCATATCATACATACCAAAATTAGGCCAAATGTGGCAGAATGGAGCCCTTGGATCCATTAGTCTCTTATTAACACGGTCAACCAGTGACCAGATCACGCTCATTCAAGGTGCATGTGGGTGGCAGGTGGGAACATGTGATGGGTAATTTATCCTTACCGGAATTCCGACCGGAGACCTGGTTTGGCCCTGATTGGTCCGTCCCGTCCGTCCGTGACCAACCTTGTAACTCGTAAATTTTTTAAACTTTACCTTACACTTGGTATGTAACTTCCTTATGACAATCTATACGCACAGTTTATTTCGATTTTTGATTAAATTCCTGAGTCATGGATTAACTCCCCCTTTTCGACTTAGAATTTGGCAATTTTGCCTTATAACTCGTAAAAGGTTCAACCATACTAGCAACAGACCTGAAACTTAATTGGTAGATAGCTTCCTTATGATGAGTTGATGCGAAAAGTTTATTTCAATTTGTATTCAACCCCCGGGACATGAATTATATCCTTGGAATCTGGCAATGTTGTCTTGTAACTCGTAACACCTTTAAACTGTAATAGCTACAGACCTGACACTTGGTATGTAATTTCCTTTTGATGATTAGTTGCGAAAATTTCTATTTTTGATTCGACCCCTGGGTCATGGATTATCTTCACCTTTTCAACTCAGATTTTCGCTTCGCTTACTATTAAAGCGGTAGGTCTCCGAACACATTTTCTAGTTCTATTTGGCTCTTTGTTACCTAGAAGTATTGCCCATTATAAAAATATTAAGATTATTGCTGATCCTACTGCTTTTGGGATTCTGGTGTGGCGAGGACCTGGCATCATATCATGATTATTCTAATTTCAGGGCTGAATATATATAAAACCAGATGGCCGCGGCGCACATGTCGAGCCCGCCGAGGCATTTGATGGTCTCAGAGTGTATTTATTGGAAGTTTGATGCCCAATAAGCATACAAAGTTTCAAGCAAATCTGTCTTACGGTTACAGAGATAGTAGGTATGTGAGAACTTTAACGCAAATTTTGACAGAAACTTTAACGCAAACTTCTAAGTCATTTGACCTTGACATAGGGGCACAGGGGCCGCATTAATTGGACACAGAATGAATATATGGATGTTGACTAACAAGCATATGAAGTTTCAAGTCAATATGACTTAGGACTGCAGAGATATACAGTATTTAAAAACTTTAACGCAGATTTCGAAACGCAAACTTCTATGTCATTTGACCTTGACCTTGGGCACAGGGGCCGCATGAGTGGGATACAGCATGACTATATGGATGATGACTAATAAGCATATGAAGTTTCAAATCAATGTGACTTAGGACTGCAGAGATATAAGGTATTTAAAAACTTTAACGCAGATTTCGGAACGCAAACTTCTAAGTCATTTGACCTTGACCTTGGACACAGGGGCCGCATGAGTGGGATACAGCATGAATATATGGATGATGACTAATAAGCATATGAAGTTTCAAGTCAATGTAACTTAGGAATGCAGTGATATAAGGTATTTAAAAACTTTAACGCAGATTTCGGACGGACGGACGCACGCACGGACGCACGCACGGACACCCGGACGTCATTGTGATCACTATGTCTCGCTTTCCGCAAGCGGGCTCGACACAAAATTATTGTAAATATTCAGTTTTTATTATTTGACCCCCCCCCCATTTGTACAGGTAATATATGGGATTTAGTACTAAACCCATTGACACGGCCTTAAATGGCCTTAGCTGTTGATAGGCCGTTAAACCCCAACAAACAAACAAACAAGGTGCACACGCTATTATTTCCGGAAATATTGCATTTTTCACTATCGTGCGCCATTAATATAATTTACGCATTTATTTAAGTGTTGAATACCCATTTGTGCATTTGTACTCATTTCATCATTAAATAACTATCAGGTAGTTGTCGAACATGCATAGACCTTGAATATGTGTAAGAATTTCATGAAAAAATAAATCCTACTTTATCCGTGTTTTTTGTTTTAAAAATTCCCTAGTTGTCCCTACTTTTTTAGAATAAAGTGCCCTACTTTTTGTTGATTGGCCAGTTGAAAGCATGTGAAGCGTTTTATATTTATTAAAATGGAGGTCGTCGTATAATTATGATGGCTGCCATACAAAATTAGGTCAAATTCTTAAAAAAAACTCTTCTCACGAACCGCCAGACCGATTTCAACGAAACTTGGCAAGAATGATCGATAGTCAATGCTCTTTATTCCCCCTATGCGATAGCAATGGGGGCGGGGGGGGGGGGGGGGCATATTGCGTTGCTCTTGAGGTTTTGTACGTACCTCTGTCCGTGTACATTTACGTCAAAAAGTTTATATCTCCGACTCGAAAACGCGTTGTTATAGCGCATCGGGGAATATATCATTACGCGGAGGGCTAACATTTTGCCTAAATTCTGCAATAAGCGAACATTATATAAATTGGTTGACTGTTTCGTGAGAGTCCGTTGTCTCAATGCCGTCAGAGTGCGGCCCATTAAAAACATAGTCACCTTGGTAATATGTTATAACAGGGAGTAAAAAAGTATTTAACTTAATTGTGTTCACTTATTGATACTTTTAGGCATGTCTAATGTCTTTATAGACCTTGCACGCTACTTCAACCTGTGGGGTGGCCCTGTGATTTAGGGGAGTGACGGCAATGATCAGCAAATAGACAGCAGTCGATAATGATATTATTGCAACACACTTTTGCGCGATTAGTGCACTTTATTTCTTCAAAAATGATGGAATAATACGTTTATGATAAAAAAAATGGCACAAAATCAGCAGCTGTTCGCATATAAAGACAAGAATTCCGCCACAGGAGCGGTGTCGCTTCCCGAGACATTTGGCCGCAACATGATCATGGGCAAGAAAATGGGCAATGTCATGTTAATGGCAGCATGGGTGTGTTCCAAATGCTAACATGTATCAAGTGTACAAATGTTGAAGCAATCCATAATGTAATATTAAAGTTATAAGATGATGAATAAACTTGTACAAATTTGTTGGCGTAAAGTGTTTCCACAACCATGTGAATGTCAAAAATGTCAAGGTCATGTTAATGGGCGCATAAGTGTGGTCCAAATGCTCCGATCATTGGAGGATATCAAGTAATATGAAAGGTATATGAATAATTGATGATGAACAAACTGATACAAACTGTTTGACGTAAAACAACAATGTGAAAGTCAAAAAGGTCATGCGTGTGTTTCAAATGCTCACATGTAGCAAGTGTCCAAATATTGAAGCAATCCATTAAGTAATATTAAAGTTATATGATGATGAAGAAACGTGTACAAATGTTTTGACGTACAAATGGCTAAGTGCACAGCCATGTGAAGGTCAAATAGGTCAAGATCATGTTACGTAAACGGTTACACTGTGGGCCGAGAAATATTGTGTATATGTTGAATCACAAGCTGGCTTTATAAAACATATGTCAACTGTTGATCATATATTTATACTACATGGAATGATTACCCATTTACTTAACCAAGGGAAGCAACTAAACTGCGCTTTTGTTGATTTTACGAAGGCATTCGATTATATTGTGAGAGAAAACATCTGACATAAATTAATAAGCATAGGAGTGAGGGGCAACATGTTAAGTGTAATAAAATCTATGTATAATAACATAAAATCAAGAGAAAAATTTAATAATCAATTAAGCGAAGAATTTACCTGTATGTTAGGGGTGCGTCAAGGGGAATGCTTATCACCATTTATATTTGAAATGTATACAAATGATTTAGAAGATGAGTTATATTTAAACGGAATAGATGGGATAGACATTGGCATGATACATATTTTGTTGTTATTATATGCTGATGACATTGCAATTGTAGCAACGTCTGCAGTACATTTACAAAAAGGGCTAGACACATTATACAATTATTGCCAAAAATGGAAACTTACAGTAAATACTAAGAAAACTAAAATTATGATTTTTAGAAAAGGCGGCCGACTTCCCGCAAATTTGAAATTCTGTTATAACTATTACGAATTAGAAATAGTAACACAATTTTCATACTTATGAGTGGTTTTCACGCCAGGTGGCTCCTTTTCAGAGGCCAATAATACCTTATCGGGACAGGCACAAAAGGCAATTTTCAAATTATATACATATTTGAAACAATTTACTGACTTATCCCCTAAGTATATGCTGGAATTATTTTATAAACTCTTCCTCCCTATCCTGAATTATGCCGGTGAAGTATGTGGGTTTTCACAGTCCATGCAAATTGAAAGAGTGCATTTACAATTTTGTAAACGCGTCCTAGGTGTCAAACTATCAACACAAAACGATTTTGTTTACAGTGAACTAGGCAGAACATCGCTTAGAACAGGTCGTTTATATAATATAATTAAATATTGGTTTAAAGTAATCGGATCAAGTGACCGGAAATATATTAAATGTATATATCACATGATGCTTAATGATCATATTGAACGGTCACCAAATGTGCAAAAATTGGGCCTCTCTAGTTAAATCTATGTTAACACAGCTTGGTTTTTACCATGTATGGCTTTCGCAAGGTGTGGGTGACATTATACGATTTGTATCAACATTAAAACAACGCTTAACAGACAATTTCATTCAGGACTGGAACACTAGAATAAATGAATCTAATAGAGCTTTATTTTATAAAAATATTTCATCATTTGAATATCAATACTACATGTATCTCGATTTCATCAGTGTAAAAGAGTTTAGAGTGGCTCTAAGCAGACTGCGTGTATCTGCCCACAGGCTGGAGGTTGAAACCAGCAGATGGCATATACCAATTAGTACACCCTTTGATGATCGTAAATGTAAATTCTGTAACGTGTTAGAAGATGAATTTAATTTCTTGGTTGTATGTCCTGTATACAATGACTTGAGGGTACGCTACATCGGCCAATACTATAGAAGTAGACATAACATGTTAAAATTAGTAACACTGTTTCACTTAGATAGAACGCCTTAATAAGAAACCTTGGTAATTTAGTTTTCAGAGCGTTCGAGAAACGGAAATAAATTATATCTCAGCTAAACAGATATATGTCGTACGGTAATTTATTCTTGTAATAACTGGAAATCAATTGTGTATAGTTATTGATAGATATATTTATATAAAATGCTCAGTACAGTCTCAGAACCGGCTGTGCGAATGCGCAGGCTGATCTGGGACTACGCTGATCGCCAAATCGACATGTGCATTTATGTCATTTCCTACCATACAATCATATACCGTTTGTTTACAGTATTACATGTATTATATGTGAATGTACATGACTGTATTATTCATGTGACTAGTTGTTTTACGCTATTGTGATGCTGATTTAAAGCGTATTTTCCAAAAACAAAAACTCTCCCGAAATTTAAAAATTCTTTAACTACAAATGTACTAGTAAGCTTTGTATGATTTGCTTCGTTAAATTATCATATACTTGTGTGGAAAGTAGATACATGTATTATATGTGCAATATTACTTTAAAACGACAATTGGAATACAATGTATGATCAAAGTATTAATTCCTGTCTGAGGAAAAGAACGTTCAAGCCATGACGCTACCACTGTTGCAGTGTTTTGTGTATGTGTATGTACACATATGTATATGTGTCTATATGTACGTATATAGACATGTAATACTATACCACATTTAGAAAGAAGATATACATGTATATGGGTGTATATATGTGCGTACATGTGTGTACATGTATGTGCATGTATGCATGTCTGTGTACATGTGTATTTCTATGTATATGTATGTCTATTTCTCATGTATTGTTACCATTAATACGAGCTATTACACTTATTGTTAAATTCGGGGTCGCGTTTCGATAGAACTGCGACTGCGCAATTACATAGGGTGACATGCTTTTCAACGAAGATAGCTCTGTTCTAAATATCCACTGTTTGTTAAGTGCGACTCGTGTAATCATTATTTCGTTAAGTGAGCGAGTCTCTGGAATTTTAGTGAACTAGAAAACAATATACCATATAGAGCTAAAACCCGTGGTAAATAAGGACAGTCATTACACGTCAAGAGATCCATGATAATCGTTGAACACGAAAACCAGAAAACTATACATTGCAAGTGCAGTTTTATTTGATATGTGCACAACTGTCGAAATGGCAGTCGTGGCCAATGAATACTAAGGACGGGGAAAATAATACTTAGCTGTAGAATGCGATATTTAAACTATACTTTTCGAATTAGTTGTACATGGTTTATATTTAAGTAAAATAAATAGACATGTCTACAGAGTGATAGCACAACGCTTACTTCATGCTGACTGATTATTGTAGAGTATGTATACCTATCCTAATTGTATAAAAGCATGACACAGAAGAGGCAAACAGAAGGGTCGACTCAGTCGAAATGACAAGGCTCTCTATGAATAAAGCAGCAAAAAGCTAATATCGAACGTACCGTACCAGACATGCGATAAAACTATCATTGTCACGTGTATAATATTCGGAAGACGAAACAGAAAACATCAGCTTACATTTAGACCTACTATACATGAATAACGGTGATATCTGATGTCCTGGAGGAAATACTCAGATTTTGTATTAGTCTTTATTACTGTCTAAATGTATGCCCACTTTTGTATTCGTATACGGCCAGTGAACAAAACAATCCACCGGTGCTTGGTTAGTGCAGTGCTGCAAATCTCCCGCTTGCCTTTTCATCATGACTCAAGTGGTCAGAAACATACAATGTAATCAAAACTATAATCTAATTAACGAAGAAGACAAAATAAATAGAACGAAAAACAACCACAGTATATATGTGAAATGAACGATAACATTGTACATACTGATGTAGAAGAAATGTCGATGTCACATGACTTTGGTTGGTTGGTTCAAAGCTTGTGTTCAGTGTAGACTAGATCCGGATCAAGTGATAATAATCTATATTGTCAGCGTTTACTGAATATATTATGAACACTATAAGCATGATTAGATCAACGGTCGCAAAGACAATGAAAACAAATGACATAATCAAAGAAATTAAAGATAATCACCTAACATCACTACACAATTGTTTTTCATTAAAATTGCGATAGCATTGCACTTGTTAATTGTTGTCTTCACGGTCTATGTATTGAAGTATTTTATTTCCCATATTTGTAAACATTTGCCGAGTTTGCACAATTTTCTTACTGGTGAAAAAGGGATATTGCGATTTTCATTTTATTAGACGTCGACATTACCACGTTTTTCTAATGGTTAAAAATCCCAGACATCTTATATTTTGTTGTTTGTAGAACATCGGTAACGTATTTTGTTTTCGAGATAACATGTGTCCTCGCTTATGTGAATATACCATCTAGTTCTTAGACGCTGATGATACGACATAAACACGATTACGTCGATTTACGACCATATTCACGCCAGAAACGCGTTTCGCGTGATCATTGCTGACGCATACAAATTACAAGGTACACTCACGCAAATCCAGAGTCCTCTTTGTATCGTCGCATTTCTTCCAACTTTAATGTTAAATTTATGAGCAACAGAATATTACCATCGCTTTTCCTTATTGAATTGTAGAGAGCAGGTAATATATATTTTAGCTTTTAAAACAAATTCAAACCTTTATAGTGAATGCATTTAACAGAGGTCTCAATATCATTGTGCCAAGTTTGTTTACAACAATCAAGAATACGCTGCTTTTAAAGTAGATTTAAATGTTGTATATTTTTTACTTGTCTATATTAATACAGAAACTTAAATATTACTTAAACCAAATGTCTAAAATTCTACCCAAATAGCCCATCTCATTCATTTATACAGGTCTAAATAAGTGTATGAGTTTTGCAAATTTGTTCCTAAATGAAACATTTATCTTTTGAAAAACATATAATAAATTTGAAGCTATTGGGAAAAAAAGTTTTCATAAACACTTCTCACTCGACATATTCTTAAAAAATGGCGGTGCAGCGTGTTCATGTGCGCAGGTACTCATCACGTGACAAAACTGTATAAATTAGAGTGTCGCGCATTATTTAAAATAGAAAACATTTTGCGGAAGGAATGATCATTTTCACCAATAAAATTATTTAGCACCGGATTTTTCTTTCAGCAACGCGATATACGTCCACGATGTTGTTTTAATGTGAAAAAGAATACCCGTCAATTACCCTTTTTAATATAACTATTTTTTTAATATAAAACTAGAAATTGGCGCTTGTCCACAGGCGCATGTGTATCCCAATCCCGCCTACACAGTCAACAAATAAAAACTAGAGGGATAAAATCAATATGTTAGTAAGGTGAGAGTTAGCATTCTAGCGCGCGACATACGTTTGGGTCGTGGTCTAGGCAAAGGGTATTCGAGTTATGAACCGGGCACAAAATCAGTACATACAAAAAGGGACATAACTCGAAAAAGTGGCAAGGCAAGAGTTATCATTCTTGCGCTTGACACACATTTGGGTCGTGGTCTTTGAATGTGTGAAGTTTCATGAAATTCTTCCAAAGGGTATTCGAGATATGCTCCGGAAAAAATGTATTTGCTGCGGACGCGGACGCGTACGATGGTCAGTAGCAAATCCATAGTATCCCCAGACTGACATTATAGAGTTATGTTTTACCTAATTAACAACACTAATACAACTAGACTGTACTTGTAGATGAATGGACTAATGGCACCTAGGATTAAATAAAACAAATACAAACAGATGCATACAGGAAATAGTAACAACAAGAACTACTATGTGGAAACAACTTTGCATTGACTAAGGTTGATCAAGAAAAATATTTAGAAGTGGCAAGTTAATATTTAGCCAACATACATGTACCAACAACCAAACATTCAAACCAAGCCAAAAACCAGTGTATCATATGCAGAAGTTTTTCATATCTTACAAAAAATCATTTGCATCCCTTTACAAATCGCTGGTGATATTTCAGCTGGAGTATGGTTCATGTGTATGCTCTCTAATGTACAGAAATAAAGTCACATTAGTACTAGAATAAAGAAGAGCAACACGAGTGGTCTGAAATTTGTCCAGCAAGTTTTTTACTGAAATGCTCAAAATCATTGGATTGCCATCGTTAGAATACTGCAGAGTTAGAACGGACATGGTACATTAATGAATATACACATGCAATGTATATGTCTGCATAGCATTGGGCATGCACACACATTAAAACTATTCAATAACACAACATATTAAGCTACTAGAGGTAACACATATGCGTAAGTTGTTCAGGAAAAGAGCACGTCTGAATAGTAAACGTTGCACTTTTAACCACAGAGTAGTGGAATTCTGAAATAGGTTCACTGGTAGTACATGTATACACAAGTACCGAATGTAGGTGTTTTTAAGAAGTCGTTTAAACACATTCTGTCACTCATATACTTCCAAATTGAACACAGAGACCTACTTCCGTGTGCACACCAAGTATTTGTTGCATGTATTAACAGAATATTCAAGTTTCGAAGAGGCTTATAACAAATGCTTTTGAAATCAATAATTCAGTAACATAGAAACCAATGTAAAGAAATAACTAACGCAATACATCATAAGCACACGATACGCGAACAGCGGTGGTCGAAGTGCCTTCAACGCGACACAAACATGCACTCCACGATCAGCGGCGTCCGATCCCAAATGGTAAGCAACAGTATTTGTGAAATACATAAAAATAAAAGAAATGCAATGAAAGCCTTAACTATTCCCCCAATGAACTACCGAGAAAATAATAGTGTCAGCAGGACAAACAAAGCACAATGAAGTACAATAGACGAAGGCATGACAACAAGGGTGCCGCCTTGGAACGGCCAGTCAACAAAACAGTCCATGTTAAATTCCAAATAGAGAAATATTGTTTTATGTATTCAAGTCAATAAATGTCACAACAGACAGTAGTGACGTCATTATTACTACTTTTAAATGTTCCTCATTTTCCTGCCGACGAGTGACAATTAAATACATAAATTTCCAAATCCTCTGGGTCAGACGAATAATAATTCATGTATTATTATACTTATTACCCAATTGTTCGTCAATAATAAAAGTCACCCTCCCCATTTTTTTCTTTCACGAACATTTTCGTCAAATATTGATTGTATAGGGAAAATACAATGCGTTTATTATCATGTACTGCGTTAGTTTCTTCTTCAGTTTAAACAATATGTATTTCAATACAATATAGGATACACATGTACATACAGGTACATATAATACAAACAGTTTGAAACAGGATTAGAAAACAAACGTTTAAACTTATGATAATTCTTCTCCTAGTTTCTTCTCTACGTGATTCATGTTTCTTCTTTGTGTATCTTGTTCTCTAATTTCTCTGGGATATTAACACTGGGGCTGAAAATGGATACAAAAATGGAACTATTAACATATTTCAAAATATAACTTGTTTTCAGAGCAATCTAGGCAGGTTTCAGAGTGACTTTGCAAATGTTCCGACCCTCCTGGTCAACTTCCAGTTGCTTTTTGCCCCGTGCAAATACATAAATACATTTATCCCATTGGAACTGTTTTTTTTTCGCAATAACATCAATAATTATGACCCGTCAATGGAGAGACCAGTTGGGTGGTGGTCGTTTAATTCTGAAAACGCAAAAACCTGGTCTGTGGCGAAAATGCCATGAATTGAGATGTGTGCAAGTCCTAATTGTTATTCGCTAATAAAATTATAAAAATGATTAGAAAGCGAAACGTTAGCTTTATGTTAACATTAAAATGAGTTGCAATGCAATAAGTTCAACACAAATATTTTAGAAAAGACAAACTCTGTTTGGTTTATCTATCGTTAAACCAGCGATCGGCCATTAGAGGGACGCATACAAAATTGTTAAGTTTAAGTATCAACTATTACTCGTTATTACTGCTTATAATGGTTAAATGTTATCAAGTTTTCTTTTGTGTCATTAGCTAATGTATTTTCCTTTCTTCAGGGCTTTAGGTAATATGTCTCTGGTTTCATACATTAAAATCTAAATAATCCAAGACCTTTAAACAATACTTTTATTCATCATGACCAATGTCAATGATCTTGATAAAAACAAACGAAACATTTTTAAAAAATATATCGCTATTTTCCCGGCTGGGGTTTATTTTGAGGTGCAAATTAATTCCCAGGTTTTACATTAATGGCCTATGCCACAATACAACAGTGGTCCTTCAAGGAAATATAAAAATGAATCGGGTTAATTAATGATAGTTTCATTATGTCAGTCCTATCCCAATTATGTCATCTAGAACATTTTTCAATTCGCCGACTACGCCATTTTTTTTATTTTTTTTTATTAAATTGCTATTTTTAAGCGCTAATTATCGGTAGATAAAGTAATTCATGTTTATATATTTTCGCCTATGCCGTCCTATGATATGAGCATTACTTAAAGAAAATGTAAATTATATTACACGGGGATTAAATATGTCCAAACAAACTGATTTCCTTTAGTCATCACACGTACACATATACACTAAACTATCTGTTATCGCATTAAAACTTTCGGCTAAACTAAAGTTCGGCTGCTGGATTAAACAGTATACATGTACATTACATAGTTTCGAGATTGGTATACATTCCATTGGTTTGTATGATACTCAATATTGGTATTTGTGTAAACAAATGAACTGGGATGTGTAACATTTGAGCATATTAAGTTTATGGTATGCTGATGTTTTAAAGTACTAGTAACATTGTCTGAATAATATATTTAATATGCCATTGAGTATATAAGAAACAATGTGGCAAACACTGCTGTAGGCAGCGACTAAAAATGGGAAAGTGTATCGGCATTATTCACCCACCAACATTACCAAGCCATACACGATTGTAATGAGCAAAGGAATGGATGCAAATAAGTATAGCAACATTCTTAAGAATATATTGTTACATCTAAATACACTAATTAACATGTTTAAGGCGATTTCATAAGGTGAATAACGTATACAGTACGCATTTCGACGGCATCGAGTCTGGCGCCCGGGCGCCCGGGAGTAATACTCGAGTAACCAAATCGCTCCGAAACCCATTAGACTGGGTAATGCAACGAGTTAGCGACGTCCTTGACTTGAGCGTCTGTAATAAATGTATCGGAATTTGTAATTCCTACGGTAAATTTTTAGCAGAATTGAATAGTTGTGTTATTTTATTAATTTGTTTTGTTTGAAATGTGCTGTTTCACCGAATGAAGAAAGCACAAATGTGCATATCGTTAGGTGTTCCGATACTAATTGATACAGGCTATATGTGTATACATAAGTATATTTATATCCGGGCCGTAATCAGCATTAAAACCAGACGAGGCGAACCAAGTTCCGATATGGGAGTCGGGGAGCATGTTTTCACCGCCACCACCCCGGAGGTTTGTTATGGTCCCGCCACTGAATGGTGAGGGAGGCATATATAGTTACTGGCGTCCGTAGGTCCCGTACGGGTGAATTTCTTATAAATTGTGTTTCATTTCATGTAGCCTCTTCATATTGCACACATGCGTGCCTCTGGTGGTCCTCCACCAAGCTGTGATAAATCCACGATCCTCGGGCCTCCACTAAACCCAATGTCAAAGTCACATACCTAGTGCATTAAAAACCTGAACGATCGGGTAAATGTCTTAACATTTATGTTTACTTGCACGGATCTTCTTGATACTTCACACTTCCTAGAGATACCGCCCTGTGACTAATCCACGATCGTTCCGCCCCTGCTAAGCCCAGGGTCAATGTCACATATACATGGTACGCTCGAAACCTTAACGCTCGGGTAAATGCCTTATAGTTGTGGCAGATGGGAGCATATGCGATGGGTAATTTAACGATCGGTGTTCAACCTTAGCGGATTCCCGACTGGAGACCTGGTTTGGCCATCACATACGTCTTTGGCACTTTGTATGTGACAGTTGACTCTGGTTATACCCCTTATGTGAGTATTATGATTATTCGTAATCCTGTTTCTTTTAGGGGAAAGGACCAAGTGCATGTCTTGGACCAGGTCATGATATTCTAATTTCAGGGCTGAATATATTTCTCTCGATATAAATATTCCGTTCTGATTTTGGGTCCCCCCTACGCCCCTCATGCAGCAGGTTAAATGCGAGATCGAACCCGTTGGTACGGCCTTAAATGACCGTAGCTGTTGATAGTCCGTTAAACACCAATAAACAAACAAACAATTAAAATATTCTTTCATTGCACGGCTCTGCTTGATATTTCACACGCATTGCTCTAATGGTCCTCTACCTTCCTGTGACAAATCCACGATCATCCCGCCCCCGCTAAGCACAGGGTCAAGGTCACATATTTCGTGCGTTTGAAACCTTAACGCTCGGGTTAATATATAATTTCTGTTTCCTTACATGGATCTGCTTGATAATTCACACACACACACATTGATCTGATGGTCTGCTGTCATGCTGTGGCAAATCCACGCTTCTCTGGCCCTCTGTGTATTCAAATGTGCCTCGTTTTCTTTGGCTGCCAGCGTGGGCATTCGTGTGTCGACAGGCCATATTTCTAGTTCAATTTGTAAATTAAAAAATCGGCAAAAATCATCTAGTTACGGCCCTGTATATTAGAAACCATCATCATCAGCCTCAGGTGACTTTTTTTCTGGCACCTGTGCAACAAACCGACCATTGTTTGCTCCTCGCACTGTTTTCGCCGACGCGCACATTACGCCGCGTGGTTTTGCCATTTGTGTTGTGAATGACAACTTTACATAACTATCGAGAGAACAGTAGCCTACGATATTCGCGTGTGCCGATATGTTGTGGTATTCAACATAGTTGGCATTTATTGAGAGGATTAACAAATCAATGCGCACTCGTTGTAAATCTATTTCATAATTGCACATTTAACTGATAAACATGTCGTCAGTTGGTTCACGGATTTTACAGACCAGAACTGTTGTAAAAATAGGACGCAACTTTTCGACGACTCCGGCCAATGATGCTAAACACTACAAGTTGGTGGTTGTCGGCGGCGGCAACGGCGGCTGTGCCGTCACCGCGCGGGCCTGCAGGGATTTTGGAAAAGGTCAAGTAGCTGTGATTGAACCAGCAAAGGTACATGTAATGAGCGTAATGATGTATATGCATGAAAGGGTCCCCGAGTCATTTCTCTCTTTATCACGTTCGCACCCGGGTCGTTTCGCCCTTAATTCCGTTCAACCCGGATTGAAAATTCGCACCGGTATATATATAATGTATATAAATATAGATCGTATGTGATGTAGGTGGTTGACCGCTAAAAAGCTGTCTGTTGCAGGTTTTGCTGCCGACAAACTTTTGGCTATTAAAGGTACATACCCACTCATTAGGCGAAAAATGTTCTTTATATGAATTAAATAAGTGTATCATTGTGTCACTATTCCACCAGTTCTAAAGATTACGAGTGCCCGCTATGCAGTTATAATCATTTATTAATGTTTATTTTACTGATAGGGACACGCGGTGGTATCAGGCTATTTTCATATGCAAATGAGGCATGATATATGTTTTAATTATTTATTAATTAAATGCGTCACCTGAAAAAAATAATTTTTTCGACAGATAATAAAGTACGATCATTGCATTTTAAGGAAACACGGTTATCGCCCCTGATATCAGTGCAAAAATTTACAAAATTTACATCTGATATAAAATGTATAATAATGCCAATCAATACGTAGGGTAATGGTGAATGAATGTTTATTTTGCCAGAAAATGTATCAGATGATGTCTCTGATATAAAGAACATTTTGTGCCTTCTGAGTGGGCATGTACCTTTAAATACATTACACTCAGAGCGCCAGATAAGCTGCGTATTTGCGTAAATACCCAATTAAAATTACCAAAAACCCAATTGAAATCAGAAGTAGCGAGTATCGAAAAACAATAACAAATTTGTGATACCTTTATCATGCTACAGAAAATAATAAACAGACCACAAATAGAAATGCCAAGATAGGTTTTCATTTTGAAGCAAACTATTCAATAATTGCTGTCTGTTGATGTGTAAACAGTAGTGTGATTTTATTTTACCCAATTAAAATATTGAAATACCCAATTGCTTCAGATATGATGGAGTGAAAATACTCAATTACTAATTCCTTAGCTGGAGCATGACACTGTAAAGGTAGCCTCGATCAATTTGTTTCGGAACACCTAACGACATGTGCTTCCTTCATTCAGTGGAACAGCAAATTTCAAACAAAATACATCAATAAAGTAGGAAAACTATTCAATTAAGATAAAAACTTACCATAGGATTACAAATTTCCGATTATTTAATAAAAAATCCAGACGCTCACGTTATGGACGTCACTAACTCGTTATGCGTCTAATGGGTGTCGGAACGATTTGGTTACTCGAGTATTACTCCCGGGTACCAGACCCGATGCTGTCGAAATCATGCATACTCGTACTGCAGATGTTATTCAACATATCAAATCGCCTTAAACATGTTAATTGGTGTATTTAAATATAACAGAGTATTCTTAAAAATGTTTCTATAATTATATTCATACATTCCTTTGCTCATAACATTCGTGTCTGCCCTGGTCATGCTCGTATGTGAATACGGCCGATACACGTTCCTCTTTTTAGTTAGTGCTGACTGCAAGTGTTTGTCACATTGTTTCTTACATAATCCAGAGCTCTAGTTAAGGTGCGTAATTTGACCAATTTGGGGTGAAATTTTGTTATTTCTTCATCGAGAATGGCAAGTTGGGAGTCCTGGAGAAATAAGAAATTTACCTCCAAGTTACGCACATTAACTGGAGCTCTGATAATCAGTTGTGTATTGCATATATTATTCAGACAATGTTACTTTAAAACACTATTATGCCATAAACTGCGTATGCTCACATTTTACACACCCCAGTTGATTTGTTTTAAAAAAGTAACTAACTTGAGTAGTATACAAACTGATCGAATGTAACCCTATCTCGAAACTATGTCATGTAATGTTTACTGCAGCAGCCGCAATATACATGATATACAGTTGTGAAAGCCGTCAACAGTTTTAATGCGATAAAAGGTGTTTAGCTGATCTTATAAGTGTTGTGACTAAAGGTAATAAGTTTTGTGGACATATTTAACCCCCATGTACAAAAAACAAAGGATAAATCACATTTTGGATGTTGATTTTCCACATTTTTTCTGTGGTGAATGAACTTCTGTGTTTTCCCATCGAAAACAGCGGTACAATTCATGAAATCAAGCGCGCTATATGTTATATCCGGTGGTGTTCCGAAACACATTATGTTCCATTTCACATTGATTGACGATACATGCTCACTCAGTACAGGGATCCTCCATATTATCGGACACAACTGGCAGTTTTTTTTTACGATATATTTCTTAAAATAGCAGCTATGGGCATAACATGTTCACAGCACAATCATCGGTTCTTGCTTTCTCAACGCATGTAAACTATTTAGCAAAATGTGCCATCTTTCTCACTTAAAATTGTGTCGGATCATCAGTCATAAGATTGCCCCAAAATTAACATCGACAATCAGTCATCCGGACAAACGAATATATTCGTCTTATAACTTCTATTTTCACCTTGAAATCATAATGTTATTGCCTGTAAACCAGTGTAAACAGCATTGTGTAGGTCTGCAGAAATCACAATCACCATTCGCTTCTTGGAAAACACCGTATTTATAGAATTGATTGTATTTATAGAACAACTCTGAAATGACGTAATGGGCGCACGCCCCCACGCGACTTTAGACGTTGTAAACAATTTGTGGACAGAGTTGAGGAATGTTTTCAGCAAATTTGACTAAATGTTTGCCTTGGCGATATATTCTTCACAATGGCATGGAAACAGCAAGCACCTTGAGTGACTTAGATGTGTTCATTGCAGAATTGGATCAAATGAATGCGCTTAATTATTTTCATTTGTCCGATAAACTGATTGTCCGGATAACTGGTATGACCCCTGTAGGCACATCTGAGACATCATCGGAGACATTTTCTGGCAAAATATACATTCATTCACCATTACCCCACAAGGCTCCAGATAAGGAATTAGTAATTGAGTATTTTTACTCCATCATTTCTGAAACAATTGGGTATTTCAAAGTTTTAATTGGGTAAACTAAAATCACTCTACTGTTTACACATCAACAGACAGCAATCATTGAATAGTTTTCTTCTAAATGAAACATGTCTTGGCATTTCCTTGGAGACAATTTTAATGAAATACCAAGATGTGTTTTCATG
Source organism: Conchocele bisecta (assembly GCA_029237695.1). Lineage (NCBI taxonomy): Eukaryota > Metazoa > Mollusca > Bivalvia > Lucinida > Thyasiridae > Conchocele > Conchocele bisecta. The sequence continues at coordinate 25,553,517 of CM055276.1, forward strand.
GAAAAATAAGAAAATATCCTATATTTGTGGTCTGTTTATTGTTTTCTGTAGCATGATAAAGATACCACGAATTTTTCATTGCTTTTTGATACTCACTACTTCTGAATTCAATTGGGTTTTTGTCAATTTTAATTGGGTATTTACGCAAATACGCACCTTATCTGGAGCTCTGGACCCCACATATTAATTGGCCGCATTATTATACATTTTATATCAGACGTAAATGTCCACACTGATATCAGGGGCGATAACAGTGTTTCATTAAAATACTAACGGACATTACTATTTATTTTCTGTCAGGCGCGGATCCAACCACCGTGTCAGGACCCACCCCTGCTTGCTGCAAAAAAAAATGATACATCGTTATTTCACATTGAAACACTGGCCTAAATGCCTGGAAATCCCATCTAAGGCGTCCTGGTTTCCACCCCCCCCCCCCCCTCGGCGTATGTGCTCGCAATTCTTGAACCCACCCCTGCAAAAAATCCTGGATCCGCGCCTGTCTGTATTTATTTTTTGATGTGCAATGATCATACTTTATCATCTGTCGAAAAATATTGATTTTTTTAGGTGACGCATTTAATTAGTATAAATATCATGCCTCATTTGCATATAAAAATAGCCAGATGCCACCGCACACCACTATTAGTAAAAACAATATTACTAAATGATTATATCTGTATAGCGGGCACTTGCAATGTTTAGAAGTAGTGGAATAGTGACACAATTATACACTTATTTAATTCCCATAACGAACAGTTTGTGCCTACTGAGTGGGCATGTATATACCTTTAAATCTAAAAATTATTTAATTATAAGTACTTTTCATCAATAACAAAAAATCACCCTCCCCAAAAAATGTTTTTTGATGTGATTTTTTGGCGAAAAAGCGATTTTCCTAAGGGAATTTAACATGGGGGTTGTCGAGAACCGACCCAATCAAGTTGGGTCGTTACGGCTGCTATTTGTTTATTGGCATTTTATATTTTTCAATAAAATTGAACATATACAGCATTTAGCTGTATAAACACTTGGATTGAACCCTAGTTTATATTTACAAACATACACCAGCATTACCTATATTCTCAGATATTCATGAATTTTGTCGATACAAATGATTTTGTTTAATTCTATAAACAGTAAAAGCATACAATATTTCTCAACTACTAGTTACATGCATATTGAAATAACCTACAAGATATTTAATTTAAAAATATGTAAATTTGATACTTTATCACTGTTTTCAAAAATTCCACAGGAAAATGTCACTTTACAAAAGTAAGCCATCATGACTGTATATCAAGACAGTCATGAAGTTACGACTAACATGAGGGCTAAAAATAGATTAAAAAAATATATATTTTTGTCGCGCCTGCTTTAGCAGAAGTCGTGACTTTAGTCGCCGTGTGCTGTCTTCCCGTCGGAGGGGCATTTCCAGCCAGTATAACCAATAAGTTCCATCGAGTCAAAGTTTTGTTTATTCAACAATCAGACAGCTGATGTGGAACGAAATGGAACAATGATGCGTGGAACCATAAGTGAAGGGTAGTGATGTGATGTGATGTGGCAAAAAGCTAAAATGAAACGAAAGAACAGGGCCTAGATTAAAATATTGTTTGTTTGATCTTTACCGCCCTTCTCAGTTTTTTTCCCGCCGACTCCAAAGTTTTTATTCCAATTTTGTTTTTTTATATATTTTTTTTAATTTTTTTTTAGCTGACCTGAACGAAGCTCCTGTGAGCTATTGTTACCGCAATGTGTCCGTCGTCCGTCCGTCCGTCCGTGAACATTTTCAAACGTCTTCTCCTCGGTAACCTTTGGGCCTATAGTCACCAAACTTCATGGTCATGGTCCTTAGGTATGGGGATTACAAAATTGTTAAAATGACGTCATTACGTTATCCAAGATGGCCGCCGTCTAAAAATAGCACAAATTCTTCAAAAATCTTATCAAGAACCGCCAACCGGATTTCGACAAAACTTGGTAGGAATGATCGATGTACAATGCTCTTTCAAAGTTGTTAAAATGGTGACCCCGGGGTCAAAAATGGCATGGCCCGTGGGGTCAAATTGGGGTCAAATTTTATTTTTGACCGTATATGGTCATGTCATATATCAAATCGAAGGTATCAACGAGGCAATCACTCTGGTGCATTTTTTGTCGAAATCGGATGGTTATCTCATCCAAGATGGCCGCCGAAAGGTCAAAAGGTTGTTCTGTTACTAGATTTCAAAATTCACATGAACCGCTTGGCCCATGGTAGCCAAACTTAAAAGTAATGGTCCATGGGTGAAGCCTTTTCAGATTTGTTAAAATGGAGGTCATTGCTCATGAACCACTAGCCGGATTTCGACGAAACTTGGTAGGAGTGATCGACGTACAATGCTCTTTCAAAGATGTTAAAATGGTGACCCCGGTGTCAAAAATGGGCGTGGCCCGTGGGGTCAAATTAGGGTCAAATTTAATTTTTGACCGAATATGGTCATGTCTATATGAAATCGAAGGTATCAAAGAGGCGATCGCTCTGGTACATTTTTTGTCGAAATTGGATGGTCATGTCATCCAAGATGGCCGCCGAAAGGTCAAAAGGTCGTTCATTTATTAGAGATTTCAAAATTCTTCTTCACAGGAACCGCTTGGCCCATGGTGGCCAAACTTCACAGTTATGGTCCATGGGTGAAGCATTTTCTTCTCATGAACCGCCCGCCGGATTTCGACGAAACTTAGTAGAAATGATCGACGTACAATGCTCTTTCAAATGTGTTAAAATGGTGACCCCAGGGTCAAAAATGGGCGTGGCCCGTGGGGTCAAATTGGGGTCAAATTTTATTTTTGACCGAATATGCTCATGTCATATTACAAATTGAAGGTATCGATGAGGCGATTGCTCTGGTGCAACATTTGTCGGAATCGGATCATTATGTCATCCATGATGGCCGCCAAAAGGTAAATGTATTCGAGATTTTGAACGTCTTTTTCTCAGGAACGATATGGCCGATGCTGGCCAAACTTCATAGTCAGTTAAGATCCTTGGGTGAAGCATTTTCAGATTTGGTAAAATGAGAGTCATCGCTTAATCCAAGATGACCGCTATCTAAAAATAGCACAATTATTTTAAAACACATACGAACTCAATGTCACATTCTCGTCTGGTGTTCGTGGAGTCAGGTGAGCGAATTAGGGCCATCATGGCCCTCTTGTTTTTTGTTTTTTTTTTGCGTTGGCCGGGGAAGAGGGGCTTTCCGATTTCAACAGCATCATTTCGAATAAAATTAGGAAATTGTCAAATACATTGAAGTGGAAGGCTGTTTTGGGAGAAGTATTAATAGATAAATCGAAGCTGTTTGTATACGAAAGTATAATGGCATTTAATATCAGAGCATGAATCAAATAATATGGTCGTCAACAGGAAACAAGTTGTATGACCGAACAAAGGTGTTATGTATGAGTGTGCCAAAAAAATAAAATAATCAAACAAACAATATTTTAATTTAGGTCCAATCGAAAATAAAACATAGATTCAACAATGTAGATCCGCAATACATATATATGAATGGCAATTCTCCGGTATTAATACGCAATTCTTGAAAATGATTATATTCACACACATTGAATGGGAAACATTACAGGTTTACGTATATGACGGATAAGACAATCATAGCAATAGAATGAACTATTCGTATGAACTATTCGTATGCATGCATTACAAGTGGAAGGTCGTTTCCCTGTATGTATACACAAATGTGATGCCGGACAATACAACATGTACAATACAGTCACAAATAATTTCAAATCTGATTCCATCAGATCACTTTAGCACAAGTATATGCCGTTTGGAAGGTCGTTTCCCTGTATGTATACACAAATGTGATGCCGGACAATACAACATGTACAATACAGTCACAAATAATTTCAAATCTGATTCCATCAGATCACTTTAGCACAAGTATATGCCGTATATGCACATATTCAAACACTTCACGCATGTCTATGAGCTCACAGGAGCCACAATGTAGATGGCTATAAAACTAATACAAATGTACGACCGTAATCATGTTGCACAGTACAACTTGTACGCATATTGACAGGTATTAAAGGGTAAAATAATGTCGCCAACATTAGACAATGTGACATATAATGTTAAATAACTGTGGGGGCTGTAGGTCTACCATAAGATGGAAGAGACCTTTAATTTGAAGCAACGGCTCACGTGCCGAGTTGGTAAGAAAACAAAGCAAGTGTCGAAAACAATTTCTAAGGCAGACAACTATGTACGGAAAGTCCGAACACACCGTCCACTATCAAAGTCGGCCCAAACATGTGAAACATGTCAAAAAAGGCTTTTTTTTCCGTCGTCGTCTGTGTGGTGGTGATACACGATCGCCCGGTTAGCTCAGTGGGTAAGAGCACCGAGCTAGTGTTACGGGGGTCATGGGTTCGAACCCCCACATCGGGCGACAAATTTTCCCCTTAGAAATACTTCATCGTCGTCATCGTGGTCCAAAATCTCAAAAAGTTTGTACAAGCTTCGTCATCATGGTATAACTTTAATATTACTTGACGGATTGCTTCAATATTTGGACACTTGATCTAAACGCTTTTTATATGCCCATGTGAAAAAAACGGGACGTATTATGTATTCATCTCGGGCGGGCGGACAGGCGGCCGGCAGGCGGGCACAGCTTGTCCTCGCAATAACTAGAGAGCTACTTAACGGATTGTAACCAAATTTGGTATACATGCGGCCATTTGTATTGTTCGCACTCTGTATCCTTGTCCACGCAATAACTCAAGTTCTACTTCACCGCTCGTAACCAAATTCGGTATACATGTTTATCACGGCAAGACGAAGAAGCCTATTGATTTTGAAAAATTTCCGATGACTTATCTCCCCTTGGCGGCCATTGTTAATTTCGCACTCTGTATCCTTGTCCACGCAATAACTCAAGTTCTACTTAACCGATCGAAACCAAATTCGATATACATGTTTATCATGGCAAGACAAAGAAGCCTATTGATTTTGAAAAATTTCCGATATTTATACCCCCTTGGCAGCCATTTTTAATTTTCGCACTGTGTATTCTTGTCCACGCAATAACTCAACTTCTACTTGACCGATCATAACCAAATTCGGTATACATGTTTATCACGGCAAGACGAAGAAGGCTATTGATTTGTTGGCTGCCATTTTCGGACTCCGTATCCTTGTCCACGCAATAAGTCGAGTTCTATTTGACGGATCGTAACCAAATTTGGTTTACATGTTTATCACGTCAAGATGAGTTATCTCCCCTTGTTGACTGGCCTTGCCTCGACGGGTGTATATTGTGACCTTCGGCACTCTTGTTATTTCTATAAAAATTTGCAGCTGGTAGAATCGATCGACAATAAGCGAGTAGCTAATGTATATACCGGGCCTGAAAATAGCACTGGTCCGAGGTCCTTGACCAGAAAATTTCTGTATCATACTTCCCGGTTATATATTTCTATATAGCTTCTATTGGGGCTACCCAGACGAACACAATTTATAGACCCTGCATGTAGTCCCCACTTACACCTGTCCCATATCGACCGCGCATGCGCGCACGGGAGACTTACTCTTTGCTTCGGATGGCTTACGTGGAGGTAGGTTTTTTGTTACACCAATTCGTTTGCCTGTTTTATACGCTCCCAGGGCTCCAGATAAGGATTTAGTAATTGAGTATTGTCACTCTATCATTTCTGAAGCAATTGGGTATTTCAAAATTTTAATTGGGTGAAATAAAATCACACTACTGTTTACACATTAACAGACAGCAATTATTGAATAGTTGAAATGAAAAAATATCTTGGCATTTCATTAGAATTGTCTCCTTGGAGATAATTCTAATGAAATACCAATATGTCTTTTCATGGAAAATAAGAAAAATATGCTATATTTGTGGTATGTTTATTGTTTACTGCAGCATGATAAAGGTACCATAAAATCTTTATTGCTTTTTAGCTCGACTATTCGAAGAATACTTAGAGCTTATGTTGTCACACAGGCGTCGGAGACGGCGCCGTCGGCATCACCGTCACGCCTTGTTTAAGGTTTTTAGTCAAGCTTTTATATGCAATACTACTTGCCGTACACCCACCATACTTGGACAACGTCTTCTCCTAGTGATGTACATCAATAACCCCTGATCTATATTTGACCTTGACCTACATTTCCTCTTGAATTACTTAGTTAATTCCCATTGGTTAAGGTTTTTTTTGTCAACCTTGGTTAAGGTTTTTAGTCAAGCTTGGGCATGGACTACTATTGTGCATACATACACCAATACTTGGACAACCTTTTCTCATAGGGATGTACATCAATAACCCCTGATCTATACTTGACCTTCATCTACATTTCCTCTTGAATTACTTACACCCTACACCCACCATACTTGGACAACTTCATCTCCTAGTGATGTACATCAATAACCCCTGATCTATATTTGACATAGACCTACATTTCCTCTTGAATTAATTAGTTAATTCCCCTTGGTTAAGGTTTTTAGTCAAGCTTGTATATGGAATACTACTGGCCCTGCACCCACCATACTTGGACAACTTCATCTCTAGTGATGTACATCAATAACCCCTGATCTGTATTTGACCTTGACCTACATTTCCTCTTGAATTACTTAATTAATTCCCCTTGGTGAAGGTTTTTAGTCAACCTTGGTTAAGGTTTTTAGTCAAGCTTGTACATGGAATACTATTGTGCATACAGACACCATACTTGGACAACATTTCCTCATAGGGATATACATCAATAACCCCTGATCTATATTTGACCTTGACCTACATTTCCTCATGAATTACTTAGTTAATTCCCTTTGGTTAGTCAACCTTGGTTAAGGTTTTTAGTCAAGCTTGTACATGGAATACTAGCGTACATACAGACACCATACTTGGAGAACCTTTTCTCATAGGGGTGTACATCAATAACCCCTGATCTATATTTGACCTTGACCTACATTTCCTCTCGAATTACTTAGTTAATTCCCTTTGGTTAAGGTTTTTAGTCAAGCTTGTATATGGAATAATACTGTCCCTACACCCACCATACTTGTATAACTTCATCTCCTAGTGATGTAGATCAACAACCCCAAATCTATATTTGACTTTGACCTACATTTCCTCTTGAATTACTTAGCTAATTCTCCTTGGTTAAGGTTTTTAGTCAAGCTTGTAGATGGAATACTCCTTGCCCTACACCAACCATACTTGGACAAGTTCATCTCCTAGTAATGTACATCAACAACCCCTGACCTATATTTGACCTTGACCTACATTTAACCTTGAATTACTTAGTTAATTCCCATTGGTTAAGGTTTTTAGTCGACCTTGGTTAAGGTTTTTAGTCAAGCTTGTAGATGCAATACTATTGTGCATACAGACACCATACTTGGATAACTTTTTATCATAGGGATGTACATCAATAACCCCTTGTTGTATTATGTACCATATAGTATTACATCAGTCTGTGTTCCAATTAGCCAGCACTGTCACATGCTATACAGAGTTAGATCCCCTGCTACTGTCATATAAATACAGCCCCATTTGGTATAGCAACCATTCTTAGTATAACACTCAACCTAAGCAGTCATAGATGTTACATGTATTAAACTAGTGTATAGTTAGAATACCATTTGTCATTCTATGAAATCCTACACCACATACATCATAACATTACACCCCTGACCTATATTTTACCTTCACCTACATTTAACCTTGAATTACTTACTTATTCCCCTGGGTTAAGGTTTGTACTCAAACTTGGTTAATGCTTATAGTCAAGCTTGTATATGGAATTGGGCCTACAGCATCCATACTTGGAAAACTTCATCTCCTAAGTGATGTACATCAATAACCCCTGACCTATATCTGACATTGACCTACATTTAACCTTGAATTACTTACTTAATTTCCCTTGGTTAAGGTTTTTAGTCAACCTTGGTTAGGCACCGGGGCGGAATTAACTGATCCTGAGAATAGTGCTGCAGTAGTCATTGCTTGTCGTAAAAGGCGACTAAACTGGCTTAACGATTGTGTTCATACTTTCCGGAACCCACTATACCGGATTTGGCCCTCATGTACATTTTTGGCTTTCTTGTATGTGAGAGTTGAGTCAGGCTATGCCCCATATATAAAAGTAAGATTAGCGCTAATCCTATTACTTTTAGGGGATGGGATAAATGATGCTGGTGTGGCGAGGGCCTGGCACCAGATCAGGTTGTTCTAATTTCAGGACTGAATATATATATTTTGATTGTAAATATTGAGTTCTGAAGTTGGGATTTACCCCTCTCGGACAGGTGGATACGGGACACGACCCCGTTGACCCGTCTGCGTGTAGACTTCATGAGGCTTGTACCTCTATGTCAGAAAACCGGACGTTAAACCCTATTCACTCACTCACTCGAGTGGGGTAGACAAACGCAGACGGAGGGGGCGAATGTAAAATGTAGTACACTATGGTCATGTGTACGTTGTTTACAGTTCAGCAAAATAGCCTTCTTGTATAATTTGGACCACTCCGACCAGTGTCATAATTAGAAACATTCATGTCGGCCAGTTCTCAACGACAGTACATGTATGTGGCCTGTGGGTCATCAACAACGACTTGTTGTATAATTCGGACCGTCGTCACAACACGTAACATTCATGTTGGTAAATTGCTCGAAGAAGCGGTGTGTGAGCCAACACCAACAACTGGTTCTGATAATTGCACCGGTATCACAATGTGTCACTTGCGTAGGAAATTGTTCAAGGAACGGTGTGTATCATGGCAAGATAGTCATCACTCTAGCTCAGAGCTATCTTCGCTCCAGGATCAGATTCCTGGTGAAAATATAGTCTCCCAAGGTTAAATGGATATTTCACCCAACTGCTCTATGTTAACCAACATTCGGCTTCAATATAGATGCATTGCTCATAGGACATTATAGCCGTGACGTTCTGCTCTAGTCCGTATAGATACACCTCCACAATACGTCGGGAAACGGCGAAAACTTCTCACAATGACAAATTTGACCTCAAGTTATTAAATTGCAAATGGAGATTTATCTGTCCAAGGGAGGTAATTAGTTATTTTCCTAAGTTGTTGTTGTTACCAAATCCACCGCTGACTTTTCGGTCAACCCAACATAACATGACAATCAGGAATGATAATACAGTTTGAGCTCACAAATATCTTGACACACATGAAATACTATTGTGCATACAGACACCATACTTGGACAACTTCATCTCCTAGTGATGTACATCAACAACCCCTGATCTATATTTGACCTTGACCTACATTTCCTCTTGAATTATTTAGTTAATTCCCCTTGGTTAAGGTTTTTAGTCAACCTTGGTTAAGGTTTTTAGTCAAGCTTGTACATGGAATACTATTGTGCATACAGACACCATACTTGGACAACCTTTTCTCATAGGGATGTACATAAATAACCCCAGATCTATATTTGACCTTGACCTACATTTCCTCTTGAATTACTTACTTAATTCACCTTGGTTAAGGTTTTTAGTCAAGCTTGTATATGGAATACTCCTGGCCCTACACCCACCATACTTGGACAACTTCATCTCCTAGTGATGTACATCAACAACCCCTGATCTATATTTGACCTTGACCTACATTTCCTCTTGAATTATTTAGTTAATTCCCCTTGGTTAAGGTTTTTAGTCAACCTTGGTTAAGGTTTTTAGTCAAGCTTGTACATGGAATACTATTGTGCATACAGACACCATACTTGGACAACCTTTTCTCATAGGGATGTACATAAATAACCGCTGATCTATATTTGACCTTGACCTACATTTCCTCTTGAATTACTTACTTAATTCCCCTTGGTTAAGGTTTTTAGTCAAGCTTGTATATGGAATACTATTGGCCCTACACACACCATACTTGGACAACTTCATCTCCTAATGATGTACATCAAGAACCCCTGATCTATATTTGACCTTGACCTACATTTCCTCTTGAATTACTTAGTTAATTCCCCTTGGTTAAGGTTTTTAGTCAATCTTGGTTAAGGTTTTTAGTCAAGCTTGTACATGGAATATTATTGTGCATACAGACACCATACTTGGACAACCGTCACCTTCACGCCTTGGTTAAGGTTTTTAGTCAAGCTTGTATATGGAATACTACTGGCCCTACACCCACCATACTTGGACAACTTCATCTCCTAGTGATGTACATCAATAACCCTTGATCTATATTTGACCTTGACCTACATTTCCTCTTGAATTACTTAGTTAATTCCCCTTGGTTAAGGTGTTTAGTCAACTTTGGTTAAGGTTTTTAGTCAAGCTTGTACATGGAATACTATTATGCATACATACACCATACTTGGACAACCTTTTCTCATAGGGATGTACATCAACAACCCCTGATCTATATTTGACCTTGACCTACATTTCCTCTTGAATTACTTACTTAATTCCCCTTGGTTAAGGTTTTTAGTCAAGCTTGTATATGGAATACTCCTGGCCCTACACCAACCATACTTGGACAACTTCATCTCCTAATGATGTACATCAACAACCCCTGACATATATTTGACTTTGACCTACATTTAACCTTGAATTACTTAGTGAATTCCCCTTGGTTAAGGTTTTTAGTCAACCTTGGTTAAGGTTTTTACTCAAGCTTGTACATGGAATATTATTGTGCATACAGACACCATACTTGGACAACCTTTTCTCATAGTGATGTACATCAATAACCCCAGACCTATATTTTACCTTCACCTACATTTAACCTTGAATTACTTACTTATTTCCCTTTGGTTAAGGTTTGTACTCAAACTTGGTTAATGTTTATAGTCAAGCTTGTATATGGAATACTCCTGGGCCTACAACAATCATCCTTGGACAACTTCATCTCCTAGTGATGTACATCAATAATCCCTGACCTATATTTGACCTTGACCTACTTTTATCCTTGGATTACTTAGTTATTTCCCCTTGGTTAAGGTTTTTAGTCAAGCTTGTATATGTAATACTCCTGGGCCTACAGCAACCATACCTGGAACACTTCATCTCCTAGTGATGTACATCAATAACCCCTGACCTATATCTGACATTGACCTACATTTAACCTTGAATTACTTACTTAATTTCCCTTGGTTAAGGTTTCTAGTGAACTTGTGTTAAGGTTTTTATGCAGGCCACGGCCACCTTGTTTGTCAAGCTATGTGTACATCGACAACCCTCGTAGTCGAGCTATGCTGTTCTCCTACAGCTCTTGTTATGCAGGCCGCGGCCACCTTGTTTGTCAAGCTATGTGTATATCGACAACCCTCGTAGTCGAGCTATGCTGTTCGCCTACAGCTCTTGTTGATACTCGCTATTTCTGATTTCAATTGGGTTTTTGACAATTTTAATTGGGTATTTACACAAATACGCACCTTATCTGGAGCTCTGCGCTCTATTACTGATTATTGTATGTAAGTAGTCAATAATTTCTGTAATAGAGTGTGGGCTATTAATTTATTTAAGTTGCTAGTCGAAAATAAATTTAATTTTGAAATTATTTTTAGTTTTTCTTAGCGTGGCCTCTTCGCGGTGTTCCTATTATCGGACGTTCCGATTTTCGACAATTTTTTTTTCAGTTTTGTTTCGTTCGGTATTTTGAACCGATTTTCTGTCTCGCATTCACTATAGGCAAGGGGACGCCTAAGCCCAGTTCGGGTCAGAAATTTTTTAGTTGTGGTCACAGAGCGGGCACTTGGGATTCTCATGAGATAATTTGTTTCCGTTGTTGTCAGAGACAAAACGGTTGCTCTAAGGAGAAACCGTACTACAGTACGCTCAGCGCGATTTTTGCCTTCGTCCACTCGACCCCATGATCCGATGGAGAGTGGACATAGCAATTTCTCCCACCGTGTCGGGTGGAAATCCCACTCGGCGCGGTGGAGAGGCCAAAATGTCCACCGTGGGACAATTTTCAAGACCGAATCTCCCGCACACCGCGTCCCCCCGTGTTAACCCACGGCGCATCACCGTGCCAGTATACAGGTAATATGGGCAGAGAAGATAGCATTTATGGCCGAATTACTGGAGCTTTGTCCCCCCTTGACCCACCGTGTTAACACACGACGCGTCACCGTGCCACCATACAGGTAATACGGTTAGCGAAGAGTGCAATTTTGTACTTTGAAAACGTAAAATGTAGAACCGAAGGAATGCAACTTAACATTACAGATTTAATTTCGTCGGTCCCGTCGACAGGCGAAGGTACGTTGCAAAGAACCGAATATGTTGAGGAATAATGTACGTTTCTTCACGACGAGGAAACAAAATGTAAGGTTCTTAATAATTGTTTCTACTCGAAATCGGAAATCGAGCGACCATACATATTTAAAATAACAGCTGACGTAACGGCGGAAAAAGGTAAACGGCTTACGTGACAATTAACATTTACTTCCAAGATGTTCATGTTGTAATTGATCGCATTTCCTATCGACCATATGGAACCCGATACCAACACAAATATTCGTGTTTAGAATTTCTGTTTGAAACCGTGACACTGATTTGTTGAATCACATCCAATCCAACCAATACTAAAAGCACACAAACACATATTTCGCGGAAATAGAGACGATTGTCATCTGCTACCAAACCTGTTTTAAGTAGGAATAAAACGAATATAAAAGCATCAATATTTATTATATCAACATATATTTTGACAACACATAAGAATTAATCGTCTTAGCAGATGATAACAATCGTTTTAGTAGACGATTCTCATGTGCACAGTGTAGTCAAAACCTGTTTTGTTAAGAATAAGTCGCATTTTCGTTTTGCGCCCTCGCGACCACGCATCGCGTTCTCAACCAATGCGCGAGATCGCGAAAACGCGAGATTCTAACATGTCCCTAACAGTACACGTACAAATCGTCTAAGGAGACACGTTTTTTGTTTGAAACCGTGACACTGATTGGTTGAATCACATCCAATCCGACCAATACTAAAAACATACAAACACATATTTCGCGGAAATAGAGACGATTCTCATCTGCTACCAAACCTGTTTTAATAAGGGAATAAAATGAATATACAAGCATCAATATTTCTTCTATCAACATATATTTGACAACACATACGAATCGTCTTAGGAGACGATTCTCGTGCGCTGCCAAAATATATTTTTATCAAGAAATTAAAAACAGGAAAAAAATCTACCGGTACAAAACATATTTCATGCAAAAACTTATTTTGACAAAACTTGAAAATCGTCTAAGGAGACGATTCTCATATGCACAGTATTGTCAAAACATGTTTTGGTGAGAATATGTTACATTTTTGTTTCAGCTCTCGCGATCACGCTATGTGATAGACCTATGCGCAAGATCGCGAAATTGTAACATGTCCCTAATAGGACAGGTACAACTCGTCTAAGGAGACGATTCTGATGTGCTGCCAAAACATGTTTATTAGAAAAAACAAACATATTTCTTAACAAGAACAAAACATGAGAATCGTCTCCTAAAAACATGAGAACATCTCGTGCTTTGGCATCGCGAAATCGCCTTCCGCTTTTGTAAATACAGGGTTTGCTTAAATGGTGTGTAAAAAGGATGCGTCTTGAAATTTCGCTTTGTGCATGCATGCATGTAAAACGCAATTACGATGCGAGGCGAGATCGCGAAAACGCATGACTGAATATAATATGTCCTATTTTCACCTCGCGATCTCACTTTGCGTTTCGCGATCTGGAGCATGGGTCCAGATCGCGAAAACGCGACAATATAACTGGCCCTAACAGGACACTGTAGTATCGCCTTAGGAAAAGATTATCATGTGCTGTAAAAAGGTCGAGATCGAGTAAATGCGAGATTGTTACACGACACTAACAGAACACCATTATAAGTCTCGTGTTTTAGGAGGCAATTCTCATGTTTTGTCAAAAAATAATAAGCATGTTTTGGCAGCATATGATAATCGTCTCCTAAAACGATTGACGTGTCCTGTTAGGGACATGTTACAATCTACTGATGATGAACACGTGTTCGTCTTCGCTATTCGCATGTGCAATAAGCCCGGTTTTGTCCGATCACGTCATACATCATCATATGCACGTGCGGTGACCTACTGGGACATGTGTCGGTGTTTGAGAGCGAGACATCAAAGAAAATTCTCGTGTTTTGTCAAACAACATGTATGTTTTTGTGAAGAAAATATTGGTGTGTTTGTGAACATGAGAATCGTCTCGACCGATGATTCTCGTGTTTTTAGGAGACGATTATCATGTTTTGTCAAAATACGTTTTTAAGATTTAATTATGTTTTTTTTTTATTCATAATAAACGATGACGAATGAGTTGGTCGAAACGGAGGTCGGTCAATAAATTTAACCAATAATAACGGGGCCGATACGATTTCTAATTACTTCTAGGGTAAATAAAAATATCACTCTTTCCATTTACCGATCTATTAACTATGGATACTTATGACAATACTTACTCTGTCTGCAAATTTCGATTGGGGAAACTCGATATATATTAGCATTGGCATTGCTAATAAGCTAGGTTGCTTTTCTCGTCGAAAAAAAAAACAACCCATACAAATATGTCTAAATACGTGTAACTGCTTGGGTACTACGTTATTACTGTACAGGTAAGCCAGTCCGGCGTCCCGGTGGAACGCTGGGTCGTACCATGGGGGAAAACCATGGCCGTTTTATGGCTAGTGGAAGTTTGTCCAGCTTGCACCCTGTCAGTGGTGGTAATACAGGTCAAAACATATGGCCACCGTGGGCAGGCACATAACTCCCACCGTGATTTCCCACTCTGAGAAAATTCGTCACACGGTGTCGGAGTGGGAAAAGCAAAATTCGCTCTGGGCGTACTGTATGTCTCAGCCCTATGGGACCCCAAAACGTGGAATGAGGCGCTGGCCATTATGTCCTATCAGGACAAGAAACAGTCAGTGCTCGGCAAGATTCAGAAACTAAAGACTGTTTCTGAGTCTACGCCAAGTCCGAGTCCGAATAGTGACAGGGTGCCGCTTATGACTGCGGCATCCAACGTCACTAGTTCTGATCTGGGTTATTCGCTACCCACTGAGCACCGGACACTGGACAAGGCAGGTAGCATCAAGGGGATAGGCGATGTGGGAATAGTACACGCCAATCCAGTTGAGTGCGCCTCGGTGGAATACAAACGTATTCCACCGGACACCGGACGTGTCAAATATAGCCACTGATATCGGCGACGCTTTGTCTTGACCACGCCGGTTCAGCGGACTATCAGTTCCAGGATATGGATAAACAACAGGGTAGCGGTACAGAACATAGGCCTACCGACACACTGTATTCGTCCAGCGGTGAATCTGATGACGTCAGACAGCGGCGCGCAGACTCACCGATCAGGACGGGTAGATCCGGGTCTAGTAGGAAGAGAGCTAGGTCTAGGTGTAGTTCGTCTTCCAGTATCTCGTCTACCAGCCCTCGGGCTAATAGATCCAGGAAACACAGACGACATTCTAGGTCGCGTCAAAGGCACGATCATAAACGTCTTCATAGGCATGGCAGACATAGATCACGGTCACGACCAGATGATAGGTCATCTCTAAGATGATGGAGAATTTCACGAGACAAAATTCACCAGGCATGTCAGAGGAAAAGGACACTTCACCGATACGGGTGAATGTTACCGATCCTCCGATGACATCAGGTGGGGAAGACGGGGTTCACACTTTGAGTCATCCCGTGATAGAGGGCTCGGAACTAGACTCAGCAGCTAGTGTAGCTGAGGAGGACAGTGCTTTTCTTATCCGGAGGCAGTAGCTTCGGTTACCAGTACCTGCCTCAGGATAGTTGTCCTGCTCAACATGCACCGGTTCCGAGGGCTAAGTCTCTGTGGTAAGCAGACTCGGTTACTGCTGCCAAGGAGATTCCTTAACTGCCTCAGTCCCCCACAGTAGGAGATCTGTTAGAGGAATTGAACAGGGCACAGGGATTTGATTCAAGTATTATGTTCCGCATACAGAAGCTTGGCCCCTGAAGCATCTGGCCTTGGACGAGGATGCTCAGAGGATAGGAGTATCCAAGGCTTCGTTCCCCAAGGCACCAGACGCACTGTTGGAGTCTTTGGATGCGCGAGCGAGGTCTCTTATATCCATGGCTTCTCACACAGACTTATTTTTTGGAGTGGCCAGAGCGGCCATTGAGGCGGGTGACGCCAGAGCAATGGAGTCACTGCTTCAGTCGTCAGCCAGAGCTACGAAGCATGACGTGGCTACGGCTCTGACTATGTCGGCAGACATCGTTCTGTCGAAGAGTGACGCCACGTTAGCGACGTCGTCCATTCTTTCGGGACAGGGAAGGGATCTCCTTCGGGCAGCACCCCTTCAGTAGACTATCCGTGGCTTCTTCAGCCAAGCAGTTCGCTTCTAAGAAGCACAACTCGGGCAGGAAAGGGGGACATAAGCATGCAAGTTCAGCGTCCCCTTCTCCTAATCCAGCGAGTAAGGGAACGGGTAGCTTCAAGCAACTCTTACCACCTATGCCGCCCCAACAGGGTGGTGCTCCCAGAGGTGGCGCTACACTCGGCAGGGGTAGTGGTTTTTCCAGGGGGAAGTCTCGAGGGGCTTCCTGTTAGGGGTACGAGGGGCGCTTTGCGTCACCCTACAGGCCTGTAGGAGGGAGAGTATCTGACTTCCTTCCAAACTGGAAGGAAATAACGGATTGCAAATGGACCATTCAGTTAGTGGGGAAGGGACATTACATCCCGTTCCACACCACTCCCCCCTAAGGTGGTTTCCACCAAAGTGGGAGCCATACAGGGATTCTCGAAAAAGGGAGGCACTGGTTACAGAGATGAAATCCCTTGTAGCGAAAAATACAATTGGAAGTCAGAGATTGGCAATCTCCAGGCTTCTACAGCAGGCTTTTCGTTGTAACAAAACGAAACGGCAAGCTGAGCCCCATATTATATCTGTTTATGCTGAATCTATTCATCCAAACAGATCATTTCAAGATGGAGACTGCTCGATCAATACGACAAACTATAAGAGACAACGATTGGGCCGTCTTCATCGATCTACAGGGCGGTTATCTTTCATATACCGATGTGCCCTGCATCCAGAAAGTTTCTACGCTTTCAGTCGGAAGGCAGGGTATATCAGTTTTGTGTCCTACCCTTCGGAATAACCACGGCTCCAAGGGTGTTCACAAAACTAATGGAGGTAATCGCGGCAGAAACCAGGCGGAGACGTATTTCAATACTTCAATACCTGGACGACTGTCTCCTGCACGATCAGTCCAGAGACACACTGCTACTCAATCTGCGTGTGTTCTGGGATCTGATCACGGGGTTGGGACTCATGCCGAACATAGAGAAGTCGGAACTGGTACCGACTCAGGATTTCTGCTATGTAGGGATGAATCTCCTTACCAAGCTGGTCAGGGCTTCTAAAATTTTCAGTTTGTCGGTTCTGGACCGATTTTTGAAATCTGAGACCGATTGAGATTTGAAAACTAGTCTTAAAAATCGGTCCGAGAAAAATTGCCAATCCGCTGCTATTTCGGTATCCACCTTGTAAATGTACAATTTTTAACACCAAGTAATGTCCATTTTATGACACATATCCGGGGCATATCTGTGTTAAAACAGTGTTGGGTAATAAATCGTTTTGTATTCAGTTTCTCGTAGTATTGATTTTTCCTAACACGCGCGTGGTAATTGGGACAGGTGTATGTGTTGATAGCAGCTTAGTGATTTAAATAGACTGGCTTCAGCGTAAAGATACAAGCCTTCCTAGACTCACCATTTCTGATGATGTTAAAATAAAATAAACCACTATGCACTGTGTTTATCTGTTTTCATAATATTTAACCCCAATTAACTGACACGGACTATCGGCCCGGACTATTCTATATTAAGTTAGGAACTGTTACATTATGCTGTATTAGGGGTCATATTTTTGTATATATAATGTTCGTAGGAATGCCGCAGATCCTGATGAGATGGCTCGTGATTAGCCGGCTCACGTGATCTACAATTCGCAAACATTTTGATAAAGGACAAGGTACGTCTGTCGTGTTAGAAGCGTGACTCATTACAATTTAGGGATCAATTGAAGTCCTAAATCACACTGCCGATGAACGTTGAACTCGATCTGAGGGTTAAAGAAACACCGAATGCTAATTCAATTGTACAAATTAAGTGTTTAACACGTAATTAAATTTAATTGATGTGTGTGCAGCTAGCCAAATCAGGCCGACAATTCATTTTGAAGTCTGTGTGAACAGTGATAATACCATAATTCGCAATGAATTACGAGTTGGTGTATACATGTATAACGCATTTTATTTTGTGTTGTCCGTCATTCGATTATTATTGAAATGGCACAACAAACTATTTTGTCGTTATTCACCAAGACAAATAACCGGCTTGCCAACCCGGCAGAGAGTAGAGATCGGGCTGCCACCCCGAATGTGAAAGAAAACCGGAGTGGCTAGCTGCAGTACAACGCAATTTTATTTAAAACACGACACACACCTCAAAAATAAATAATTAAAAAACGAAACAAGAACCAGATATAATTTTAATTTATTTTAGTCTACCGAAATTATAACTGTAATCAAACATAATAGCCTACAATCTGCATCATGATTCATCTCTGTCGTTTCTCATTTTCTCCGTCTGCGCTATTTAGGCACACCACGTGACCCGATGCATACACAATTTTGTCCACTTTTGATGTCTATAAACACAACGACTTATTTATCCCAATACAAGAAATTGTACTACAGATTCCACATGACACAACGTCCAATACAAATAGTAGGGCAGGTAGATAGGGTTCCCATGCACCCCCTGAATTGTTGTTGAAACCTATTTTTTTAGACTTAAACATATTTTGTATGCAAAAACTGTTGTTAACAACCTAACAAAATGTCCCATGGGGTCCTAATTTGCATAAATCCAAGATGGCCACCAAACATTTGACCCATGCACTTATGGAGAGTAAATGTAGAATAACTCACTTAGTTTTGCAGCTAGGAAAGTAAATTGGGTAGCAGCGTGAAGCAGATACATTACCATTTATAATGTATTGGTTTCATGACCTTCATATGTCATATCCACAGGTCAAGGTAAATTGCGAAAATCAATATGTCCTGACATTCTGAGCTATTTGTTTGCATATCACAGTCTCTACGTGGCAGATTAAGACATTATTGTGGTGTATCCTGATAGACATTTGAAATGCTCAATCAGTTGCAATTGGTTTTGTGCTGATCGGATGTCAAATTTGTGGTACATATCATGCTAGTTACCTGTGTGCCTATTCAAAAGAAGTTAATTGGATGACAATATGGGGTCAAGTTTGTGGGTCAATGTCAAGGTCAAATCATAAAATCCATATTTTCAGCCAAATTTCCATAACTTTTGAACCAGATGTCGTAGAAAGATAAATAACTCCTCTTTTTCTATATAATTTTGCCATGAAAATTTGATTGAAGCAAACATTTGTGTCATTGGAACAATTTAAATTGCTAGAATTGTAGAAAATGTAAATAAAATCAGACGGGAACCGTATCTGATGACAACGTTGACATATATTTTTTCAATTGTGTTTGATGATATACACTATACGATCATGCTTACTCATACTATTACATTCTAGACGTGCGTCCGATAATATAATGGAGTTATTTTATACAGCGGTGTGAAAATGTCAATATGGATTACATTTGTTTTGTATTACTGTGAAGTGAATTCTTGTGTAATTTTGTAAATTAAATTAAAACTATTTATAATGTATCAATATTTGGATATATGCACATGTTTATATCACCCGAATAAATATTGCTCCTCCAGAACATATGCATATTTCTCCATACAGACTTATCACAGAAACCCTATAATATATACAAATGTATATTGTTCTATTTTGCAGGTGTTATGTCCTGTGATTATGCGGTGATGATACCACTATATATGTATCTACGTTACTAACAATAATCGTAGTGTAGTTCCTGATAACTATATATTAACCGATGGTGGTAGATATTAACTCTATTAAATATGTATATGTATAGCAAAAGGAGGAAAATAGATTCATCAAAGGGCCTACCTGACACATGTGTCTTACATGTCGTTGACATTGAGCATGGACCATTCATATTGCTTAGGATCATCAAATGAGAACCACTTGAAAAGTTGGCATATCTACACAAAATCCGCGATCAGCGTTTCACCGAGCCACCTGGTTCCATCGTATGCATGAAGTGTGTGGTCTTATCCCGGATTCCTTTGATGGTGTATATCTGGATTCGCATAGTTATCACAGAGGCTGCTACCAGCGTTTTACTGCAAACTTAAGTCGATTGCAACGATATAAAGCATCAACTAAGGCATCAACTTCCGAGAGGCATAACTCAACGACAAATATACAAAGGTCAATATAATTTTTGTTTTAATATAATATACGTGTTTGCAATGCAAGAACGATAAAGAGACTTCTGTTGCAGCAGTTCGAAATATACTTCAACTTTCGCTATGCTCGCGCATACAACATGTGAATTTACTTTGGCGCGTAACAACGATTCGCAGATAGTATTTTAACAACGGTAGCATATATTTCTGGACGAAAAAATGTTTAAGTTTAGCAAAAAACAACATCGTATTTTTTCTCCACATTTATATACCTAACCCGTACCATTTCATATATGGGTCGCCGATTGTTGGCCATCTTGGATTTCTGAAATGTCAACAATTTGTTGATTAAATAACTGAAGAGTATATTGCTATATGCGCTTTGGGTGAAACTGCTTCATATTATGTAAGGGAATAGCAACCCAGGCATATACTGGTTCTAATATTCTGGCGGACTGCTATATATTGTGGGTGGGGTAAGGGTACATATCTTACTATATTTTTGCAATCAATCAACCCAGGGACATAATTTTTTCAACTCTGAATAATGGATACATACAGGCAAAATTTAAATGTATGACAGCTTACTTAAAGGAGAATAACACACTCCCCAAAACCGAAACATTTGCATTATATAGCTATATTAAAGACATATCGCGGCTTTACTTGACTTGTATTTATTATAATCCTACAGATATTTGGTTTTAAATTTCCAGTATTTATGCGCTCTCCATTCCATGGGGATTTTAGGCTGCCTCCATTAAAATCACGTGATACGCTTTACAACTACGTCACGGCGCGGTTGTGTACCTGCCCACAGGGGTGTTTAACGGGGACTACACATTTGTGGCTGTGATTGGAGAAATGGGGTTTTGGAATTTGTGACCAGTATAGCTCCTGATCAAATATCACACTTCTGTAGCATGTTAACGATATATATTGCTTAGAAGCAGGACATGTGTTTCATTGATGCAAAGGTGAACAGTGCAGATCCTGATCAGACTGTGCAAATTGTGCATACCATTATTAGACTGCTGCTTCTAGCTCTATACTGGTGGCAGAGACAATATGCCAGGTTTAGTACGATAGTGAACCATATTCCACATCAAAGAGTGTCATATACTGCCCTCTGAATTTCAAAGATATTGTAGTCACCTGGATGTTTCTGCTGGTCTAAAACATATTTACACAGCACATGAGGAAACACCACTTGTTGCTGTGTCATAAAACATAGATATTTCATTAGGTAGCTCCTGCTTCTGGGTTTGGCAAAATTTTATTTTTACTTTAATTTCAGTTATATTCAGCAAATAAATAAAATAAAATCTGATTAGTGGCTACATCATTCATTTGACATTGTATGGTACGGTATCATACAGTAGATTTTGTATTTTGCTGGTTGCAAACATGATCCTGTCTGTTTTGTAATGAAACAGTATATAGGTCATATTTTTTTTAGGTGGAAATCTCCCTTAAAATTGTTACTAAAATTTCAGTATGGTACACAAGAAAACACACCAGTGCATTAGACCATCCGTACAATCATGGATATGATTGTTTCAATTCGTGAGTAATGCATTATACTGCAAATTGTAATGATTGTTTGACTGGATGGCCAACAGTGCATACGCTGATCAGACAGCACAGGATGCAGACTAGTCTGCGTCTATACTGATTGTAAGCACAATAAGCATGGCTTAGTTAGATTAACTAGTAATGGTAAACATGTAACACGCGCCTGGATAAAGGTGTGAACAACAAGTGTAGCCTTGTGGACAAGATATACAGAAATGGAATATGTTATCAAGATACATATTACGAGGTCGATTGTTAGTTTATTAATCTGATTATTATCCGAGCTATTAGCTCGGATTTAGTAATTATATGAACATTCTCAGTCATTGCAGATATGCAGTGTCACTGTTTGCGGGTTTAACTTTAGAAAAACACGCGGTACTACGCCATAAAAAAGTAGTTCAACAACAGTAAAACAGCGAGCTATCTTACCGTTTCAGCGTAATACATGTGTTGTTGGCTTTTTTGTGCTATATGTGTGTTATTGCAAACGTTTTTGTATACTTTATAAACTATTAACTGTTATGTATTAATATGCGTTCTTTGTTATGTATGTTGATATTTTGTGCAATGATATAGTAGGGGCGGGATTTCCCTGTGATGTTTTTCTTGAATGACCAATCTGATTAAAGCTTACATTCTGAACTTTACATAGGTCAATGGCTCGATAAAATCCGACATTGGACAGCGAAATGATGATGATTTAAAGCAGAAACATTGTTTTTTGACAGTTACATTCTGTTGTAATCATCTTGAGCCATATATATTATTAATCAGTGTCCATTTTACTTAAAAAATCAACTAATATATAATGAATTTAGTAAAACAGTTCGCGCGGAAATCCAAACTTTCCAAAGAGGTGCTAGCAATTGTTTGATAAGTACACGTCGTGTGTGTTAGCGCATACGCTGCCGACAGTCTTGCGACTTGACGTTACACAGCATATACAGTATGATACACTTCACAAAGGAAACGTTGTCTTGAGTTTGAATAAGGATAATAATTATCTCTAGATTATTTGTATTATGAATTCAAAAAAGTATATTTAAATAATTAGATATTAATTTAAATAAATATTTCGGCATGATTTACTCAATAAATTAAAATTGAATGTGTAGCTGAAATGAAAGTGAAAGTAGAACGTTTTTGTTGTATCCTCCGGGTTACAAATCGCTGAGGATTCCTATTTGAATTGGAAAATGATATGAATTTTAAACTTAGGATGGAATATATATGATTTTTTTGTGTGAAATATTAAAATGGTTGCCATGACAACCAATATTATTAAACGTTCACATGTTAAGTGTATTGCAAGATGGTAACAGTACTCGGGTGTATTGCATTGATTTTCAAAAAGTAAACACCTTTTCAACAAATACTATTTTTGTGTTTTCCAATATTGGTTACCATGGTTACTATCATAATGGTAATGCATATATTTCAGAACTAGTGTATAATAACATGACAAAGAAATATATCCTGTGAGTATATATAGTCGGGAAATTATTGAGCAAGTGAAACTTGTATGTAGCTGGCCATTTGAATAGTTGCTGTTGCAACTACTGACAAGCCGCAATACATCTATTCCGCAAAGTTCCGCACCCCTCCTGGTGCCAATTCTTAAGACTACAATGTACTTTCCAACAAATGAATTCTTAGTATATGTGTCCTTCACAAGCACGTACTGCGAAGGATTTCAGGACTTTCAGTCCTTTGATATATTAATTAAAACTTGGGTGATGTTTTGGTCAAATATGTGCCGTTTTTACCTGGGATCGCTTTGACCCGGGGCCGTTTTGTCTAGCTCCCATTTTACCGATTACCGTAGGTGATATGCTTGTACACGGCCCCGCACTCTGACGTCACGGCTATCCAAGATGGCGACTTACAGGCGATTTGAAGCCAGTTACAAAACATGAATAATAATGGCAATGATCGTTTTTTTTCGCCACGTTATCTACCGCGTTCGTGTTATTTCGATATTATTTATTGATTTAATATGAATCCAGCGAGTCCGCTATCTTTTAATGTACGAAAATGTCAAGATATTCAGTATTTTCTCGGAATAAAATCTCATTTTTAGCTCACCTGAGCGAAGCTCATGTGAGCTATTGTTACCGCAATGTGTCCGTCGTCGTCCGTCGTCATCCGTCGTCGTCCGTGAACATTTTTAAACGTCTTCTCCTCGGTAACCATTGGGCCTATAGTCACCAAACTTCATGGTCATGGTCCTTATGTAGGGAATTACAAAATTGTTAAAATGACATCATTACGTAATCCAAGATGGCCGCCGTCTAAAAATAGCACAAATTCTTCAAAAATCTTCTTCTCAAGAACCGCCAACCGGATTTCGGCAAAACTTGGTACGAATGATCGATGTACAATGCTCTTTCAAAGTTGTTAAAATGGTGACCCCGGTGTCAAAAATGGGCGTGGCCCGTGGGGTCAAATTGGGGTCAAATTTTATTTTTGACCGAATATGGTAATGTCATATATCAAATCGAAGGTATCAACGAGGCGATCACTCTAGTGCATTTTTTGTCGAAATCGGATCGTTATGTCATCCAAGATGGCCGCCGAAATGTCAAAAGGTTGTTCTTTTATTAGAGATTTCGAAATTCTTCTTCACATGAACCGCTTGGCCCATGGTAGCCAAACTTAAAAGTTATGGTCCATGGGTGCAGCCTTTTCAGATTTGTTAAAATGGAGGTCATCGCTAATCCAAGATGGCCGCCTTCTAAAAATAGCATAAATTCTTAAAAAATCTTCTTCTCATGAACCACTGGCCGGATTTCGACGAAACTTGGTAGGAATGATCGATGTACAATGCTCTTTCAAAGTTGTTAAAATGGTGACCCCGGGGTCAAAAATGGGCGTGGCATGTGGGGTCAAATTGGGGTCAAATTTTATTTTTATCCGAATATGGTCATGTTATATATCAAATCGAATGTATCAACGAGTCGATCACTCTGGTGCATTTATTGTCGAAATTGGATGGTTATGTCATCCAAGATGGCCGCCGAAAGGTCAAAAGGTCATTGTTTTATTAGAGATTTCAAAATTCTTCTTCACAAGAACCGCTTGACCCATGGTGGCCAAACTTCACAGTTATGGTCTATGGGTGAAGCCTTTTCAGATTTGTTAAAATGGAGGTCATCGCTAATCCAAGATGGCCGCCGTCTAAAAAATAGTTTAAATTCTTAAAAATCTTCTTCTCATGAACCGCTGGCCGGATTTCGACGAAACTTGGTAGGAATGATCGATGTAGAATGCTCTTAAAACTTTGTTAAAATGGTGACCCCGGGGTAAAAAATGGGCGTGGCCCGTCGGGTCAAATTTTATTTTTGACCGAATATGGTCATGCCTATATCAAATCGAAGGTATCAAAGAGGCGATCGCGTGGCCCGTGGGGTCAAATTTTATTTTTCAACGAATATGCTCATGTCATATATCAAATTGAAGGTATCGATGAGGCGATTGCTCTGGTGCAATATTTGTCGAAATCGGATGATTATGTCATCCATGATGGCCGCCAAAATGTCCATTTATTCGAGATTTTGAACGTCTTTTTCTCAGGAACCACATGGCCGATGCTGGCCAAACTTCATAGTAAGTTAAGATCCTTTGGTGAAGCATTTTCAGATTTGGTAAAATGAGAGTCATCGCTTAATCCAAGATGACCACCATCTAAAAATAGCACAATTTTTTCAAAACTCATATGAACTCAATGTCACATTCTCCTCTGGTGTTCATGGAGTCAGGTTAGCGAATTAGGGCAATCATGGCCCTCTTGTTATATCTTATTTTGCTATTTTTCGAATATATTCATGATTTCCCACAATTTTTTAGCATGAATATTATTCTGTGACATGAATATAGTCAATTAACGCCAGTTTGATGGTAGCGTAATTTTGGCGGCCATCTTGGATTTGCATGAAAATGGCCCATCGTATTTTTGTAAGAAATGGATTTTCGAATTCAGCACAAAATTTTACATAAGAATCACTCATTAAACCTTTCGGGCTGAACATTGTAAATATAACTGCTCCAGCTCTCTGGCTATATTATGGTCAATTGCTATACAGTGTACAAAACAAGTCATATAATGTACTGAAAAGTGAAAATAAAACATTTAGTCATCAACAAAAAATAAATAAAATAAAAAATTAATGATAATGTAATAAATTCAGTATGTATAATAATTATGCATACTTTTAATCATCAAATATATGCAGTCGTTAGTTATATATGACATAATGCATTTCGGGGAAAATAAATGATTACTCCTTTAAAGTATACTAGATAGATAAGTATACTATGCAATTGTTGATGAAATCGGCTACAGATGGTGCATCATATCGCTGTAACAGACACTTTCTCACGAAAGCAAGGGAGAATATGGGATTATCATTACAAATTTTTACTAACATACCGGTATGTAAAACATGTATAAAATCCTAGAAGTGGCAATGCATGTGACACATTTATTTTCAGCGGTCATTTTGAAGATAATGGTGTCTGGTACCACAGTACTAGTTAGCAATAATCTCAACAGTTTGTGTTCATTGTATTACGAGTATAAGCAGAAGAAACATACAAAATATCACCACTATATTAAACATGTATACTACATATTATATTGTCAAATTTAAAATGGTGTCCATTTTAAAAATAAAACGGCTGTCATTTCAAAATATACGGAAATCATTATGCCAATAAATAAAAAACACTACATATGATGACGTTATAAATTTATTTTAATAGCGGCCATACAGAAAAAATGGAACCAACTTCAGTTTTGTTTTAGGTTGTATGTATATATGTTTTCAAGCAAACAAACACACACGTGCCAATCACAATAGCATTTGAAAGAACATAACTACAGCTACAGAAATACTTGAATGTGTAACAAATCTTTGATGTGGCGATGTACACAACACACTTAGTTTCGGTGGACATTTTGAAGATAAATATTACTCGTTGCACAATACCAGTTAGCAATAATCTCAGAAGACTGTGTTCAATGAAATATGATGAGTATAACCAGAAGGAAAATACAAAATGTTACCATGGCATTCCAAAATGTACAACAAATACTGGATTTCCAAGTTTGAAATGGTGGCCATTTTGAACACCAAAATGGCTGGTATCTCAAAATGTATTGAACTCATTCTGCCAATATTTATTGTCCATAATAATGTGTTTTTCGCAGCAAAAACACCACACATTATGACTTTGACATCAAAATATATATTTCATTGGTAGCCATGTTGAATTTCAAGATGTCGGCCATATGGCTTATAGAAAAAATGGAACCAACCCCAGTTTTGTTTTAAGTGGCTTATGAAAAAAACCTTTTTCACAAGACCCAAAATAACGACATAACAGTATACATTATTTGCTCTGATGCTTTCATGCTGTGACAAATCCACGCTTCTCTGGCCCTCTGTGTTTTCAAAGGTGACTCGTTTTCTTTGGTTGCCAGCTGGTGTATTCGTGTGCTGACAGGCCACATTTTCTAGTTTCTGTATATGTCTAGTAAAAAAATAACTATAGCTGAGATTATCTCAGCTTACTAAAGCCATTTGAAGCAGGCCTGTGGTAGACTCAACGGTCTCAGAGACAATTCTAATAATGTCCCTCTAATAGAAAGGAATCCAATGAAATACCAGTGCTTACAAATCAATTGTTTCTTCGATAAGATCACACATTATGCACATATTATTTATATAGAGAAATGTTTTTCCACTGTAACAAGACCAATACCAAATAAATTGATAATTTTCATGCCCCCGCCACCGAATGGTGAGAGGGGCATATATATAGTGTTACCGGCGTCCGTATGTCCCGTCCGTCCGTACGTACATCCGAAACCTTAACGCTCTGGTAAATGTCTTATACTTTCTGTGTCCTTACACGGATTGGCTTCACGTTTCACACATGCATTGTTCTAATGGTCCTCTACCGCCCTGCAACAAATCCACGATCATCCCGCCCTTGCTAAGCCCAGGGTCAAGGTCACATACTTGGTGCGTTTGAAACCTTAACGCTCTGTAAATACATGCATCTTATAATTTATGTTTCTTTGCACTCATCTGCTTGATTTTTTCACACACAAACACACTGATTTAATGGTCCTCTATCGCGCTGCAACAAATCCACGATCGTCCCGCTCCCACTGTGCTCAGTGTCAAGGTGACATACTTGGTGCATTCAAAATCTTAACGCTCGGGTAGAATGTCATGTAATATCTGTTTCCTTGATTGGATCTGCTTTATATTTCACTCACGCATTGCTTTAATGGTCCTCTATCGCGCTGCAACAAATCCACGATCGTCCCGCTCCCACTGTGCTCAGTGTCAATGTGACATACTTGGTGCATTCAAAATATTAACGCTCGGGTAAAATGTCATGTAATATCTGTTTCCTTGATTGGATCTGCTTGATATTTCACTCACGCATTGCTTTAATGGTCCCCTACCTGGCAAATCCACTATCATCCCGCCCTTGCAGGGTCAATGTCACATACTTGGTGCATTCAAAATCTTAACGCTCGGGGTAAATGTCTTCTGCTCAGGTAAATTTCTATTTCCTTGATGTCTTCTGCTCAGGTAAATTTCTATTTCCTTGCACGGATCTGCTTGATATTTCATATACGAAAAATCCATGAAATCCATGTGAAAAATCCATGATCGTCCCGCCCCTGCTAAACCCAGTGTCAAGGTCACATACATGATGCGTTCAAAACTATGGAACATGTGTTATAATTTCTGTTTCCTTGCATGGATCTGCTTGATACAGGGCCTGAACATAGCAGCTCTTACTAGTAGGTCCGGGACCTAGCAAGGAAAAAAGTGAAAGGTCCGAGGAATATTTTGGAAGGTCCGAGAGGATAATCGCAAGAAAAACGGTAGAAATATGTGCCTGTTTCATACTTAAAATGACTCGTCACACCATGTGTAAATAGAAGACTGTGTCACCAAAAATTATCTTATAGACGATAATCAGAATGGATCTAGCATTCCCACTGAATGATGATCACACTGTCAATTTTATCACCGGTCCGGCGGACTTTTTGCTTGTAAAATACAAAGGTCCGACATTAAAATTTGCAGGTCCAGGACCTCGCACCAGGGCTATTTTCAGGCCCGGTATTTCACACACCCTTTGCTCTGATGATATGCTTTCATGCTGTGACAAATCCACGCTTCTCTGGTCCTCTGTGTTTTCCAATGTGCCTCGTTTTCTTTGGCTGCTAGCGGGGGTATTCGTGTGCCGACAGGCCACATTTCTAGTTTTTGTAATAAAGTCAATATTTTACAATTTTCATGAAATAACAAAATAGGCTCATTCTTAAATTTTGATAAAAAGGAAATTTTAATGAAGACAATAATGTTTTTTGCTATGTTCATATAGCCATAAGAACTGTTAGGTTTACACGAAACAGACAGTGGGCGGTACTATGAGGGCAAATGGCGATTTCTTTGATCCATTGTCGGAAATGCTCTTTTTCTTCTGTAGCTGCACTTCTACCAGCCGTATTGGACGTTGGTGGGGGCGGGGCTGAAGAAGGTCGAGAACTCGTGGAGGAACATGGAGGATGTGCTACCCAAGGGCTGTGACCACCATAAACACCGTGCCGTTGAGTTTGACCCAGAAAACAACACCGTGACCATGGACAATGGTGAACAGGTACGTCTCCATACATGGTTTATACTTGTGGACTGTACATCCAGTAACTACAGCTGAAAGGTGACTGTTTGCATTTCAGATTATTGTTTGCATATTTCATTTTACACCCATGTACTGTCCATGTGTCTGTTCATCCATCCGCCTGTAAAATATTATCTCATTTCAGAATATGACCTATATTGGGTAAGATTTTTACCAGTTTTTGTTTAAAAAAAAAGTCCCGGCTATTGATTTGGTGAAAGCCGGGTGGGCAGATAGGCGTGTTGCGGCATCCAAGCCCAATGTTAAGTTTTCGTGTTTAGGTGCACAAGTCTAAACAAATTTTTATAATGACACCATTTGTAGAGTATCATGTTCCAGTCCAAGGTTACGTAATTTGGAAGATCAATGGTATCACAACCAATATTCAGAGAAAATCGCGCAGTCAAAGACTTCCTGATAAGATTATCGAAATCCAGCACCACAATGGATTTATTGATTGGTGTTGAACGGCCTATCAACAGCTAATGTCATTTAAAGCCGGGCCAACGGGTTCAATCTCGCATGTAACCTGCTGCATTGGGGAGAAAATCCCAAAATCAGAAAATGGATATTTATATCAAAATAAATATACATTCAGCCTTGAAATTAGAATAACCTGACCTGGTGCTAGCTCCATACCACACACAAGTCACTTGGGCCCCTTCCCCTAAAATAATAGGATTAGGAATAATCGTATTACTCATACATGTAAAAGGTGTATAACCAGATTAAACCATCACATACAAGAATGCCAAAGACGTACCTGAGAGCCAAACCACTGTAGCCTATTACACGAACCTCCGTTAGTCGACTAAACTCGGTTAGTCTGCTAAACTTCAGGCCGTTAGTCGACTAACGGAAACAAACGCATTTCACGAACACGTTAGTCGACTAAACTCAGTTAGTCTGCTAAACTTCAGGCCGTTAGTCGACTAACGGAAAAAACGCATTTCACGAACACGTTAGACGACTAAGCAAAGTCTACTTTGCTTAGCCTCCTCGTTAGTCGGCTAAACTTTCGGCTAGTCTACTAAGCAAAATAGCAGACGACGGAATTCCAAGATGGCGGCGCCCACGGTTGTTTTGAACGTGGCTTACACACGTAAATTTCTCAGTCAGTGACCTTGACCTTTGGGGTTAGCGGGCACCATGGGATTTCTGTAGAATGATGCGAGATGTTGTTACAAATGCATGTATGGAATATTAAAGCATTCCATTGAGGGAAACAGAAGTTACAATGAATTAACCTGGACCCGGTTGCTCAAATTTTCTGTTAGTTTAACAGTCTGTTAAGCTAACAGAGGTTTTGAGCAACTGGGCCCTGAGCGTTAAGTTTTAGAAACAGAGCTAAACGCAAAAACTTAATGTTGAATGCATGTGAAAAGTAGGTCAATGAACCATGAAAAGTAGGTCAAGGTTATATGGGCTCCCTCTGTGCGAGATGGTTACACCACAGTGTTGAAACATAAAAACAACAAGAAATGCGTCTGTCGAACGCGGATGCCACCTGCAGCATATTTGAGAAACTGTGACAAAGTGGTTAACCGAAAAGTGTGAAGGACGGACGGACGGACGGACGGACGCACTTACGAGACGTACATTGTGGGGTTCCTAACCCTAACCCATCCTAAATCAAACCCCGTAAAGATCAATCATACATAAAAAACAACCCCACAAGACAAAATAACCCCACAAGCGCAATTCATAGCGGGGTTAATACGGAATAAGCATCTCTTATCAAGTCCATCACTGTGGGGTTAACCTCACAATGTAGCTCTCGTTAGCCCGGACAGACGGAAGGACGGTCCAAACACTATATGCCACCCGTTTCTTCGAAACTCGGTGGCATAAAAACAACTTACCGCTCGCAACCACATTCCTGTATTTTTTCCGACACCCTTCCCAGGTTCGGACGGCATCTGTAAAGTTGCTGCAAATAAATGTAGATTATCAATTAAGATCATAATAATAAACATTGACCGACTGTAGCATTTTTACAGAGTAATAACACTGTGTATTATAGTTGCAGCCTGTAACTCTGTGACCATCCCATACAAACCAGAGTTACAGTTCCTCCCATAGCATTCCCTTGCAGAGTGGCGAATCAGATTTGATTCGCACTTTTAAGTTTATATAGTAATTATGTTTTGTATGTTTGTTTGTTGGGGTTTAACGGCCTATCAATAGCTAATGTCATTTAAGGCCTGGTCAATGGGTTTAGTACTAAATCCCATATATTACCTGTACAAGTACATGTACAAGTACATGTACAACTTCTACTATACTTGCAGCATATCCACGGAATCAAATTTTGTCTACTTAGAAACTAGGGTCAAAGAAAAATATTTCATGTCAGTTTTGGCTGGTACTTATTGAGTCTCTAGTAGATTTTCGCTTAAATTTACTTATGTCTTGTGCATTGGTAAATTTATCAAGTAATTAATGTAATATGGTAGTTTCATATTACATACATTTACTTCATATCAAAAATACACAAAATTGCTCATAATTAACATTTGAAGTGCGAATCAGATCTGATTTGCTACTCTGCAGGGGAAAGCTATGGGAGGAACTGTAACTCTGATACGTACGGTACGAGAGGGTCACAGAGTTACAGGCTGCAACTACCGGTAGGTGTATTAACACTCATAACATAAGAAGGTAATAAATAGGGTATAATATAGAATCTAAATTTGTGTTGATTTATTAAAATTGTTGATCAATTTTATAAGAAACTATGTATAGCCTTATTTATTATGAAATCCGAAAAACTAGTTTAACTAGAAAATGTGTTCTGTAGACGCACTTGGGGCTGCTATAGCTGATTTGAGAAACTGTTACAAAAATAAACACACAGATGGACACATGATAAGTAGAATCATGTAAGATCATCTGTATAATCTCTAAAAGTGGATTTTCAAGCTTAATCATGTGAATTGATTAGTTGCGAATGGTAACTCTTGCAATATGTAGCCAGTTCCAATATATATAATAGGATTTCTCTGCAGAATAGCGAATCAGATCTGATTTGCACTTTAGCAGTTAATTGTGAAAGATTTTATTTATTTTAAACTGAAATGAGTGTTAATAATATGAAAATAAAATATTCAAGTAATGTCTAATGAACCCTATGAGTGGAATTGTAACCAACTGCGGACGGGGTACGGGAGTAAATTGCAAGAGTTAACATTCGCAACTAGTTAATTGATTTAATTTCAAGATATGTTAATACATTTATTCAACTAGAGGCAAATAGTAAACAACAAAACTTGTCAAGATTTCATGTGTCTCATTCATCTGCGAGATGGCAAACAGCCAATGAAAACATAACCTGAAATTTCTGTCTGTAACCAGAAACATAAATACATTACATGTACCGTATTCTATGTTTCTGCTGTAACACAGGTAAGTCGCCCTCTGTTACAGACATAACATTCAGGTTAATGAAAGCAATCATTACATGTATTCTATGTTTCTGCTGTAACACAGGTAAGTCGCCCTCTGCTACAGAAAGAAAATTCAGGTTAATGAAAGCAGTGATTGCGTAATTTGAGACATACTGTCGGTTTTGGAAAGACAGCTTCATAACGATTCATTCCAAATATGGTTTTGAACTTGCACACAAACTGATCACGTTCGACAATGGGTGATGTTTAGAAATAGGTGCTTTGAGTTTTATGTTTGTTTGTTTGTTTGTTTATTAGTGTTTAACGGCCTATCAACAGCTAAGGTCATGTAAGGCCGGGCAAACAGGTTCGATCCCATTTTAACCTGCTGCATTGGGGGTAAAACCCAAAATCAGAACGGAATATTTACATCAAGAACAAATATATTCAGCCCTGAAATTAGAATAACCTAACCTGGTGACAGGTCCATACCACACCAAAGTCACTTGGCCCCTTCCCCTAAAATAGGATTACGAATATCGTAATACTCACATAAGGGGTATAACCAGATTCAACTGTCACATACAAAATGCCAAAGACGTATGTGAGGGCCAAACCAGGTCTCCAGTCGGGAATCCGGTAAGGATGAATCCCGATCGCGTTAAATTACCCATCGCGTGCTCCCACCTGCCACCCACTTGAGTTTTATGGTATAATCAACAGAAGAAAAGCAATAACGATACATTTGAAAAAAAATAACACTTACATTCAATAACACAATATATAGGTCACACATTTTCTGCATAGATACAATAATTATTAGTAAACTGTATGTATAATCCGTGAAATCAGCACATGGAAAATCACAAAACGTTGATACAAATGTAGAATAGTTTTAATAGGGGAGGTAACATTACTTTTACTAGTTCAGAATATATTAACTAGGGGAGTTAACTATTCAGAATTGCCGAATCTGACAGCTGACAGCTGTCACTGTCAAAGGCGTTCGGTAATGACGCTTACGCATTGACCCGTTCGGCTATATCTCGCCAACACCGTTGCTTCGTTGTGTTGGTGAGGGAGGGCTTTCCAAACAAAATTGAACAATTTTTCTCCACTTCTGTCGCCAGAAATAGCTCGGCCGACGCAGAAAACGGTTTTCATTTGCTGTCGGCCATTGCGCTTGTAGTTGTTTGATTTTCCCGCTTTCCGTTCGCGTCATCCGAATATACCGGAAGCAGAAGGGATTTCCCCGAGGATTCCCCGACCTTGACCTTCGAATGATGTTAGTCTACTAAGTGTAGTCGACTAACCATAGTCTGCTAACAAAATCGTTCGTGAAATGCAAACATGTCAAAAAGTTTAGCAGACTATGCTTAGTCGACTAAACTTAGTTTAGTCTGCTAAAAATTTAGTCGACTAACGGAGGTTCGTGAAATAATGGTCTCTGTTCGAGATACTGGTAAGGATGAATCCCGATCGTTAAATTGCCCATCACATGCTCCACCCATCAGCTCCACAGTAGAATCAAAATAGCAACCAATTATGTTACAAATAATATACATAGTCATGCCTGGTATCAAACTGTACAATGCTGCAAACATTAACCCTTTCAACACCACAGGCCTGTATAGTGGTATTGACAAACAGTGTAGAACCAGATAAGCCGGCTTGTGATGGACCGTTCAATTTGTGACGATTGGATTGGTTGCAAAAGTAACATATTAAAATCCATTCCAGTTAGTTGGGTGTGAAAGGGTAATGTATCATGTCCCCATGTTAAATCCCCAAAGACATCTTCACAGAGTGAAGATGTCTATGGGGATTTAACATGGGGAAATGAAACTTAGTTTTTGAACTGCATGTACATGCAGTAACTAATAAAGAAACAAATAGTGCCAAAACGCAAAATGTAGCTGTAGAAAAAAATTGTTTTAATACAGTTTTATGAATAATTGTAATTAGGTGTAAATGAGAGATAAATGATTGATAAATAAAACTAGCCCATAACCTAAAAAACAATATGTTTATGAATTTGTTGATATTTTATCGATAATGGCGTTTCTAAACTCCCGACTGATTTTGATATGGTGGGTCACATTTCTCTGTTACTCTACTACCTACGACCACCATCCTTGCACAACTTCATAACCAACGCGTGCCCACCACATACACTATCCAACTAGTGACCCTTTTAGCTCACCTGAGCGAAGCTCATGTGAGCTATTGTTACCGCAATGTGTCCGTCGTCGTCGTCGTCGTCGTCGTCCGTGAACATTTTCAAACGTCTTCTCCTTGGTATCCATTGGGCCTATAGTCACCAAACTGCATGGTCATGGTCCTTAAACAATCTTCTTCTCATGAACCGCTAGCCGGATTTCGACGAAACTTGATAGGAACGATCGATGTACAATGATGTATTCGAGATTTTGAAAGTCTTTTTCTTAGGAACCACATGGCCGATGCTGGCCAAACTTCATAGTAAGTTAAGATCCTTGGGTGAAGCATTTTCAGATTTGGTAATCATCGCTTAATCAAAGATGACCGCCATCTAAAAATAGCACAATTTGTTTAAAACACATATGAACTCGATGTCACATTCTCCTCTGGTGTTCATGGAGTCAGGTGAGCGAATTAGGGCCATCATGGCCCTTTTTTTTTTTTTTTTACCTTGACCTATATTATACGCGTGATCAACTTAGCCATTTTTGTCGCGCCTGTTTTAGAAGAAGGCGCGACTATAGTTGCCGCTTTATATGTTATTCATCGTCGTCCGTGTCCTCGTTGTCCGCGTCAACAAATGTCAAAAAGATTGTACAATCTTCAAGATTTTTGTTGCGCCTGCTTTAGCAGAGGCGCGACTATAGTCTGCGCCTTTTCCGTCGTCGCCGTGTCGTCGCCCGCTTCGTCCGCGTCGTCGTCGTCCGCGTCGTCCGTTTTTTTTGTAAGGCAAATGCGTTAAAGTTATTGTTTTTTCACAATATATCTTTAACCCCTTGTCAGACTTTGATAATATTTAAAATCAATGTTTGTCTAGGGATGATGCTTCACTACGCACACCCCTACATCCAAATTCTCAAGGTCAAGGTCATTTATTTACTCTTAATGTTCACCGCTTTTGTAACAGAAATGCTTTAACGTTATTGTTTTATCACAATATCTCTTTAACCCCTTGCCAGACTTTGATAATAGTTCGCATAAATGTTTGTCTAGGGATGATGCTTCATTACGTACACCCCCCACATCCAAATTCTCAAGGTCAATGTCATTTATTTACTTGTAATGTTCACCAGTTATGTAACAGAAATGCGTTAAAGTTATTGTTTTTTCACAATATATTTTTAACCCCTTGTCAGACTTTGATAATATTTCACATCAATGTTTATCTAGGGATGATGCTTCACTACGCACACCCCTACATCCAAATTCTCAAGGTCAAGGTCATTTATTTACTTTTAATGTTCACCGCTTTTGTAACAGAAATGCGTTAACGTTATTGTTTTATCACAATAGCTCTTTAACCCCTTGCCAGACTTTGATAATAGTTCGCATAAATGTTTGTCTAGGGATGATGCTTCATTACGTACACCCCCCACATCCAAATTCTCAAGGTCAATGTCATTTATTTACTTGTAATGTTCACCAGTTATGTAACAGAAATGCGTTAAAGTTATTGTTTTTTCACAATATCTCTTTAACCCCTTGCCAGACATTGATAATATTTCACATCAATGTTTGTCTAGGGATGATGCTTCATTACGCACACCCCCACATCCAAATTATCGAGGTCAAGGTCATTTATTTACTTGTAATGTTCACCGGTTTTGTAACAGAAATGCGTTAAGCTTATTGTTTTTTCACAATCTCTCTTTAACGCCTTGCCAGACTTTGATAATATTTCACATCAATGTTTGTCTAGGTATGATGCTTCATTACTCACACCCCTACATCCAAATTCTCAAGGTCAACGCCATTTATTTACTTGTAATGTTCACAGGTTTTGTAACAGAAATGCGTTAAAGTTATTGTGTTTCGCAATATCTCTTTAACCCCTTGCCAGACGTTGATAATATGTCACATCAATGTTTGTCTAGGATGATGCTTCATTACGCTCACCCCCACATTCAAATTATTAAGGTCAAGGTCATTTATTTACTTGTAACGTTCACTGTCAAATGCCTCGGCAGGCGCGATACCGCTTCCGTGGCGGAATTCTTGTATAATTTTAATGTTACTTGACGGATTGCTTCAATATTTGGACACTTGGTACATTTGGAAGACACTCATGCCACCATGAACACACTTATGCCCCCATTAACATGACCGTGACCTTTTCGACCTTCACATGTTTGTGGAAACACTTAGCCATGTTTTTTATGTCATAATGTTTTTTTTAACTTTGACCGAAAGGTGAGGGGGGCACATAATGTTACCGGCGTCCGTACGTCCGTCCGGAAACCTTAACGCTCAGGTAAATGGCTTATAATTTATGTTTCCTTGCTCAGATCTGCTTCACATTTCACACACGCATTGCATATTGGTCCTCTACCGCCCTGTGACAAATTTACATTCGTCCCGCCCCCACTAAACCCAGGGTCAAGGTCACAGACTTGGTGTGTTCGAAACCTTAACACTCGGGTAAATGGCGTATCATTTCTGTTTCCTTGCTCGGATCTGCTTCAGATTTCACACACGCATTGCTCTAATGATCCTCTACCACCCTGTGACAAATCCACTATCGTCCCCCCCCCGCTAAGCCCAGGGTCAATGTCACATACTTGGTGTGTTCGAAACTCGGGTAAGTGTCTTATAATGTCTGTTTAATTGCATAGATCTGCTTGATATTTCACACACTCATTGCTCTGTAGGTCAGCTATTATGTTGTGACAACAGATCCATGCTTCTCTGGCCCTCTGTGTTTGTTTTCAAATATGCCTCGTTTTCTTTGGCTGCCAGCGGGGGCATTCATGTGCCGATAGGCCACATTTCTAGTTTATTTTCATTTCCTCTTTTGAACCATCTTGTCAAACAGTTAACATGATAATCACAATGTATACTTTTGAAATAATGAAACTATCAAGTTTCTGTGGGCAAATCTCGTTGATAATGTTAATCGCGTGATTGTGTGAAATTATCCGGAGCTCTGGTGAATGTCATTTGATATTGATAATTCACGTTCCTAAATAAGGACACATTCAGTCTATTCAAATTTAAGCTGTGGTGTACTCGACAATTGTACATGTAGTTTAAATAAGTGATGTAACACGTTTCATTAATGAATGCAAACTTATGCATCACCGTGATGTAACACGTTTCATTAATGAATGCAAACTTATGCATCACTTTCATACCAAGTTTTCTGGCCTGTCTAGAATGTCAATGACCAGACAGCATGTTCCCCATGGACAATAATTAATGCACTAGAATTATAGTAGTGTATGTGTTGCGGTATAAATAATTGTTCATTAATATTGAATGGTATTTTATATTTTCCAGTGGTAAAAGAGTTGGACATATAAACCCCTAAGGATGGTCCATGAAAAAATTAAATGATCCCAACTACATGTACATATGTACAGTACACATGCATGTATGTTGTCTGTATACGACCTAGTTGTTAGATGAACTACATGTACATATGTACAGTACACATGCATGTATGTTGTCTGTATACGACCTAGTTGTTAGATGAACTACATGTACATATGTACAGTACACATGCATGTATGTTGTCTGTATACGACCTAGTTGTTAGATGAACTACATGTACATATGTACAGTACACATGCATGTATGTTGTCTGTGTACGACCTAGTTGTTAAATGACTTACATGTACATATGTACAGTACATATGCATGTATGTTGTCTGTGTACGACCTAGTTGTTAAAGGTACATGCCCACTTAGTAGACACGAACTGTTATTTATATCAGAGACATCATCAGAGACATTTTCTGGCAAATAAACATTCATTCATCATTACCCAATGTATTGATTGGCATTATTATACATTTTATATCTGACGTAAATTTTCACACTGATGTCAGGGGCGATAATGAACCGTGTTTCCTTTAACGGGCATTACTATTTATTCACTGTATTTATGTTTTCTGCAAACAAATATTATTTTTTGAGGTGACACATTTAAATACCGGTAGTATAAATAATTAAAAAATATCATACCTCATTTGCATATGAAAATAACCTGATACCACCGCGCGTCGCTATCAGTAAAATAAACATTACTAAATTATTATATCTGTATAGCGGGCACTTGTAATTTTTAGAACTGGTGGAATAGTGACACAATTATACACTTATTTAATTCCTATAAAGACCATTTTATGCCTACTGAGTGGGTATGTACCTTTAGATGAACTACATGTACATATGTACAGTACACACGTATGTATGTTGTCTGTGTACGACCGCGTTGTTAAATGACTAACATCCCAGTCAGTCAATCAATCTGTACAAGTGAAGGTGGGTGGGGTATAGATTTGTATGTGCCCCAAACTATCTTTATACCCCCGCAACAAATTGTGGGGGGGGGTATACTGGAGTCAGGTTGTTATACCCCCCCCGCAACGAGTTGTGGGGGGGTATACTGGAGTCAGGTTGTCCGTCCGTCCGTCCGTCCGTCCGTCCGTGTCCGTTCGTCCGTCCGTCCGTCCGTCAGTCACTAAACTTAACATCAGAGAAATATTGTTATATCTTCTATTTCCTTCATCTAAAAGGCTTAATATTTCACACATACATTCCTGTAAGGCTCTACTACTTTGTACAAGGCGTTGTATTGATTTGCCAAAGTATGCACATAGTGCTATTATCTGTGGTCAAACCGGATGTGGTAAAACGGAATTTGTCCTTGACCTACTTGAGCTTTCACAGCAACAAGGTGGATATGCTGGAGTATTTGAGAATATAATTATACTTTGTCAAACCATACCTGAGACCACCATACCTGACTGGGATTCAAGTGAACTGATGTAATAAGGTTGCCTGTCACCACATCAACATACTGTTCTATTAGTTTTGGCAATTTACTATTTCTACATTTAAAGGTTTATTTGTTTAAAGGTTACAGGTATAAAATATACAGTTTACATCAACAGGTTTGGGTATGCACTTCGGTTGCTCACATTTTTTGAATGAGTCAAATTGTAGTCGTAGATAACATATCGGAGGCGATTTATTGTAGCTAAATAGATGGGTGTATACAATTTATGGGGAATGCATTCTAATACTAATAGTGTTTACCCCGTCCGTCCGTCCGTCCGTCCGTCCGTCTGTAGACAATTTTCCTTGTCCGGCAAACTACTTCTACACTTTTGGGCTGATTATTTTCATTCTTGGTAGACATCCCAACCATCAAGTGCAGGAGTGCGTAACGTAAATATTTTTGCTGTCCCACCGTTCCATCCGCAGTTATGCCCCTTTTTTTGATTCACAATATATATTTTTTCCTTATCCGCCAAACTACTTCTACAGTTTTTGGCCGATTCTTTGCATACTCGGTATACATTCCAACCATCAAGTGCAGGAGTGCGTAACATAAAACTGTTTCCCTGTCCCACTGATCCATCCGCAGTTATGCCCCTTTTTCGACTATAAAAATATTATTTTTTCCTTGTCCGGCGAACTACTTCTACAGTTTTTGGCTGATTTTCTTCATATTCGAAATACAACCCTACCATCAAGTGCAGGATTGCGTAACTTAAAAATGTTATGCCTCTTTTTCGACTCTGAAAATATTGTTTTTCTTCGTCCAGCGAACTACTTCTACAGTTTTTGGCCGATTTTATTCATATTCGGTATACAGCTCTACCATCAACTACAGGAGTGCGTAACGTATACTTTTTCGCCCTCCCATCGATCTATCCGCTCGGTATACATCCCAACCATCAAGTGCAGGAGTGTGTTACGTAAACATTTTCGCTGTCCCACCATTCCATCTGCAGTTATGCCCCTTTTCTCGACGACTCGCAATATATATTTTTTGCTTATTCGGCGAACTACTTCTACAGTTATTGGCCGGTTCTCTTCATACTCGGTTTACATCCCAACCATCAAGTGCAGGAGTGCGTAGCATAAAATGTTCCTTGTTCCACCGATCCATCCGTAGTTACGCCCCTTTTTCGAATCTGAAATCAATTTTTTCTCAAATCACTCACTCGGTTATTGCTGTTGTATTCATGAATGCTCAACAGCGGTGGCATTTTGTTTTATAAACAATATTATTTTCTAGTATTACCGGTATAATGCATTCCCCATACATTCACACACCCATCTGTATATTAGACAAAAGTCGATGGCGCGCCATCGCGATATACCCACTTTTCCAAATTTCAAAGTCCGAAATGGAGAGACAATCCATGGGCCAGGAATCAAATCAAAAATCTAAATTCACTTTGCACATCTACAATTTGTACATCTATATCATATATATGTACAGCCAAACACAAAATATGTAGTTTCCAGCTATTACGGTTGAAAGGTTTTGCTTCTTATCTTACAAGTCAAAACTTGCGAAATTATAAATCCAAAAGGGGATGATAATCCATAACACGGCGGCTCTATCAAAAATCAAAATTAATTATGCCCAGCATAAGGAAATCACATAAATTG
The DNA here is from genome assembly GCA_029237695.1 of Conchocele bisecta. Classification (NCBI taxonomy): domain Eukaryota; kingdom Metazoa; phylum Mollusca; class Bivalvia; order Lucinida; family Thyasiridae; genus Conchocele; species Conchocele bisecta. Next base: position 25,595,232 of record CM055276.1, read on the forward strand.
GAAAATTCTAAGTCTTAAAAGGTGAGATAATCCATGAACCGGGGGGGGGGGGGGGGGGTCAAAAAATGTAATTTTACTTTGCTCATTTGCACACTATCAAATCTCCATACATTATGGTTTAAAAGTTTTACTTCTTACAAGAAAATGGACGGACAGATGGATGGACACCCATTATGAAAACAAAATGACCACTTTAAAACATCCTCGTTTTGCCTCCAACACGTGAACATCCTCGTTTTGCCTCCAACACCCCCAACACCAGTTTAATTACCCAGTCACCATGACACAGCTGTGAGATGTAACCAGCATTTAGTAACAGTTATAGAATTATTAGCATGAGAGGTTGTCACGTTAAGTCAAGACTTGACATTCATAAATCACCTGCGTGTCCTTAGTTGTGCAATGACATTATACATACCTACAATATGTACCGTAACTGGTTAAATAGTGTGTACCTGTAGTGACAATGAAACGTGAATATGTAAATATCTGCAATAACAGTGGATGTCACACACACATGTCCCAGATACACACATTTTGCTGACACTGCTATTGTGTCCAAGTTTGCACCAGTCATATAACGTGCAGTTGGATAATACATGCAGTTAGAATTGTCTAGTTGATATGATTATGATCGTCCCCCAATTACACGTTCCCATTTCTAAGATGAAAACTATCACATTTATGAAATTATATTTTTAACTATCTGAAGTCTATTCAGTTCAGTCAATTGCACATAATGAATGCCAGTTCAGGCTGTGTTAAAAATAGCTTGTAAACAAGGGTAAATTGCTAATTCACTGTGGTTTAGAAGCGACATATTACTGTAAACCTGAGCTACAGAGAGGTTCCTGTGTCTTGTATGAAAAGGGCAACTGAGATATAAAAGCCCCCAGATGGCGCTGGGACAGGCTTTTTGATAATTTTATGCATGCTTCACTTCGGGAACACATTTTCAGATATTTTGGTAATACCACTGAACAAATATTGACAATATTTGACACAAACATACATAGATAATGCAGCTATCAAATAGTTAACAAAATTTGGATTGATGTAAACACATGTAAATGTTCTTTTGAAGTAATAAAATGTACTTCACTGACAACTGATACAAACTTCGCGGGAAGAGCGTAGATGTTATGTGTCTACTGTCTGTTCCACGTTTTTCTGCCGACAAACTTTTGGCTATTAAACTCATTAAATCTAAACAATATTTAAATGTAAGTATTTTTTCATAAATAACAAAAAATGGAAACAAAAGTGACAATTTCCAAAATTATTTTAAAAAAATCTATTTTTAGCCTCAATGTTAAATTCCCATAGATAAATGTTGTTTTTTTTGCAATAAAATCAATATTGATGGAATTTTATGAAATAAAAAAAATTGGGGAGGGTAACTTTTATGTTATTGATGAAAAAGTACTTAGTTTTATTATTGTTTTTTTTAGGCTTAATGTGTTTAAAGGCACAGTACGGCTCAAGTCGCCGAATTTGACCTCCTATTGGGTTTTCCCATGAATAAATCAAACAGTTTTCCATTTAGACACTCTTCCAAACTGTGTGCAGTCATTTTGGTACAAAAAAGACTTTGTAGCCGATAAAAATATCAATATTTGTTGATCAACAAACAGCAGGTGCGTGTTTCAGTACCCCGAGCTATTTTCCGAAAGCCGCTGGATAACTCCGTGACCAATCCCGATTCGCTACGGTAATTTCTCTGTGGTACTGTTTGTAACCCCCGTATATATGCGCAACTTGATGACGTATGTGCGTGTTTCAGTACCCCGAGCTATTTTCCGAAAGCATTCCGGAAGCAGTTTGACATTTTTGTAAATAAAATAATTATTGGAAAATATCTCCTCGGATCACCTAACGACGACCGGCATTACTGTGTAATCAGGTAATTTTATGTTCCCGCTTCACATCATCGGACACATACGAACGTTTATTCGTTTAGTTCACATACAACTACTGTTTTATGGTGTCAGGGTCATTTCGTACCCATACCATTTCGTTCCGTGTTTGGTCAATTCGTACCCATAGGCGCATGTTTTCCGGTAATTTCGTAAATATACATGTAGGTACGAATCGACCATACTGTTTGGTCATTTCGTACGCATTCTTGTTTAATTTTTTATATATTCACATATATATTTGGGCATATATTTGCATATTTAAATTTGTTTTGATGAAAAAGCTGGGTCATAGCCTGAGGTAAAATAAAATGAATGTTATAATTTAATCCTTTCACTAATAAGTAACTGGAAATTGGAATGTATTTTTGGACCAATCAAGTAACTGGAAATTGGAATGGATTTTTGGACCAATCCAATTGCCATTAAATTATTTTCAGACTACCGTAGTCCATTTATGAAAAGGGGATATTTTTGTTGTAAAAAAATCAGAAATTATTTGCAAAAAGTGCAGATCCTGATGAGCCGGCTCGTGATGGATTTTTATATGTTGATTTCCGGACCAATCCGTTCGCCACAAAATGGTTTTCAGACTAGTCCATTTATGAAAAGGGGATATTTTTGTTGTAAAAAATAAGAAAATTATTTGCAAAAAGTGCAGATCCTGATGAGCCGGCTCGTGATGGATTTTTATATGTTGATTTCCGGACCAATTCAATCGCCACAAAATGGTTTTCCGACTAGTCCATCTATAAAAAGGGGATATTTTTGTTGTCAAAAATAAGAAAATTATTTGCAAAAAGTGCAGATCCTAATGAGACGGCTCATCATGAGCCGGCTCATTTGGATCTACACCATTTGGCAATACCACTATACAGGTAGTGTTGAAACGGTTAAATAGATGTTAGTTGGCCAGCTAACAGAGAATTAGCATTAGCAATCTACTCATATTGTGATGTACATATGTAGCTTTGACTGGAGAAATGGGGCTTAGTCGATTTGTGGCCAGTGTAGCCCCTGATCAAATAGAACACTCGTGTAGCCTGATAGCGATCTATATTACATGCTACCCAGTGATTTACCATATTCTTGTAGCATTTATTTCCTTGAAGGAAATATTTCCTTCTAGACATTATATATAGCGAAACGTCATTTCCGGCGAACAAACATTTCATACGCGAACGTCAAAATTGTCAATTTTGATGTTATAAGCTGGTCTAAGAGAAATTTCACATTTTTCGAAAATCGTTTAATATACACTAACATTTTGAAATACCAGCTTTATTTCCCTTGATATCTGTAAATCCGACAAAGAAACGTGTGCTCCGCACTCGCTCGTTTCTTTATAAGACTTCCAGATGTCTCGTGATGTAAATCCGGTATTTAAAAATGGTAGTTGAATAAACTCTACATATTGCTTGTTAGACGCACGGCGGGTGTTTTATTAATGGAATGACAAACAGTCCAGTTCCTGATCAGACTGCGGATGCACATGCTGATCTTGATATACACTGGTCGCAAAACCCATAAGCCCCATTTCTCCAGTCACATATATATGTTTGACACTAAAAAGTATTTGGGGTTAATTACTTGTATTTTGTAATCTGGTGACGTAATCAGATATTTCGATGCATATCTGTTGATGTAATTTTATTATATTTTGTGTTGTTAATTAATTGGCAATGAACCTGAGGTACGAAATAGCGATTCCCGGGCGATGGAACAGGACCCACCACTTTCACAGGATTTATATAGAATGTACATGTATGGGCCACTAAATCGCCAACCGTCATCAATAGCTTCCTTACATTGATCAGGGCTCCAGATAAGGAATTAGTAATTGAGTATTTTCATTCCATCATTTCTGAAGCAATTGGGTATTTCAAAATTTGAATTGGGTAAAATAAAATCACACTACTGTTTACACATCAACAGGCAGCAAGAATAAGAATTTTGTTTATATTTGTGGTCTGTTTATTGTTTTCTGCAGCATGCTACATGTACCACATAATTGTAATTGCTTTTTGATACTCGCTACTTCTGATTTCAATTGGGTTTTGGGCAATTTTAATTGGGTATTGAAGCAAATACGCAGCTTATCTGGAGCGCTGATTGATATATAACCGCTCCGTGTAATTTAGGTGACATTGACCTACTTTCGCGAAATACAAGTCACATCCGTCAAGTTATATACATCTCCTGATGTGTTAGTCGGATGTTCGCCAACCTTTATCAATTGCTTCCTTACATTGATACCTAACCACCCTGGGTCATTCAAGTGAACATAGAAATCGCATATCAGTCGTCGTCGTCCAAAATTTTGGACATAGGTCCATTGTAGGTCCAAATAGTTGGATGTTCGCCAAACTTCATCAGTAGCTTCCTTACATTGATAGAAACCATCCTGGGTCCTTTGGGTGACACTGACCTACTTTTCTCAAAATATAGGTCACATCCGTCAAAAGTTCAAAACTTGGACGTACGTCCCTATTTCGCATATATCCGGATGCGTTTGTTGAATATATGCCAAATTTCATCAATATCTTTTGTCTCACTCATGCTAGATTGGCGGTAAAATTTAAAATTAGTCACAGTAAAATACTAAAATAAATTATACTATTTTATATTACATGTAGCTCCACTATTTGTAAGAGTATAATTTCTGACATATCCGTAGCAAAAATGGCCATCTGAATGATTTCTGAAATATTGGTAGCCAAATGGCCATTTGAGTAGCCAAATCGCGACCATCCTAGCTCATGATACTGGAAAGTGAGACAGCGGTCACAATTCTGGTGTCGTCTTCATCAACAATTTTGGACAAAGTCCAAATTTCGCATATCTCTTGATCTGTTAGGCGGATAATTACCAAAACGTCATCAATATTCAATAGCTTCTCACATTGATAGCTATCCATCCGGTGTCAGAACCTTAAGCATGACCATAATTTCATCAATATCAGTGTATTTCGACTGACCTTGACCATGGTCACCGTATCAACAACTTTCGACATAAACAATATGTTGTTTTTTCTTCTTCATGAAAACAGCAATGCATCAAGCTTGGACTCGAACTGGGCCATGTGAACACCGGATTGTCACTGTGCATCTGGATCGATCGATATCAACAATCAGCACGGAGGGTGGAGAAGAGAAGACACCATGTACACAAGACCCTTGGCCAGATAGAAAACAGCCGACAGACAATTATTTTATGACCAGTGTTTACAGACTTTATGCAGTTAATTTGGCTACCAGTATAGATGTGAATATGTTTGTTCAAACACAGTGGGTATAGTTTGTCACAGGCACCTGCTATTGATATGGGGTGCACTGAATCAAGAAGGGAAAACCCTCCAATTCAGACCATACTTTTTATTAATTTTTACATTCGCGATTTTGACGCGATGAAGCACAGCTATCCCGGAAAATTGATAAGCAAACCTGCCATTGCCCCCTTTTTGCTGGAAATAAGGACTGATGGGGTTCACTCCGATATGCCCCAAAATCGTTTGAAAATGCAGTTTATAGCCACGAAAAGAGATGCACGAACACGCATGCAATAATATTACACATTCACCAATCAGTCAGGAAAACTTGAATTTTATACCCTAGTGCACCCCATCTTTCCTTAATTCCAGCCAAATGTATATGTAGATTTTCTCGAAATAACTCATAAATGGCTGAATCTACGGGGACTAGAACATCGCTACTGGTATTGTAAAATTTTGTTCAAGGTAGCCTTTAATTTTGACTATTTAAATTTCATAATCCTTGCGCTAACCTAGAGTTATAACAAACAGTGTAGACCCGGATCAGCCTGCTCGACTGTGACTGGTGATCTGAGTCTACTACATCTATCACACGGTCAGAAGATCCATTTTGTCCGTACATGTCATCTCAAAAACTATTCATTTTTCAGCATTATACTGATGACAACCAGTATACTTAAATACATGTAGATACAGTTACATGCATATAATGAGACACAAACTATAACAGTTGCTGCTGCTTTTATTTTCCTCATTTAAATGGTTGTACATGTAATGTTGAGCCTACACACTGTAGCACATATGATAACTCTTACATTAAAGGTACTGTGTCTCAGATAGATTCAGTGGAGGGCACATTTAGTGTTGCCCTTGACCGTCCGTAACTCGTAAAACCTTTAAACAGTAATAGCTACAGACCTGAAACTTGGTATGTAGCTTTCTTATGAGTAGATGCACAAAGTTTATTTTGATTCTTTCGACCCCGGGTCATGGATTATCTCATATAATTTGGTTCCAGAAATACGATCTAAATCAACCTATTTTGTCCTAATCTGTTTCATCACATTCTAGGCATATCAGAGACCCAGTGCCTTTAATGCACCCATTACAGATAGTTTGTGAACAGTTCAGAAATTATTCGTAAAAGCACGAAAATCGGACTGATTTCATGATTCATCTGAAATCTACATGACATTTTGTTTTGTGCTGTTTATTTTTTAATTATGCAGATAACCATTACGATATCAGATAACACTACTTGTATCTGACCAGGCTACTCATTGTTCACAACTTCACAATTTGATAAATAAATGCCGTCGATGATACAGATATTGAAAAGTGTGGGTTATTGGGAATATTATGAGCTACCGGCTGAGAAAAGGAACCCTAGAACATGTGCAATCAGCATGGTGAGTGCATAGATCTGATCATAACCTACGTTGTTTGAATTACTGTCATCAGCAAAAGTGGACCTCTATCTACAATTGTTGGACATGTTGTCAGGTCCATTTTCTCGGCTTGGGGCTATATGTGGCTGTGACTGGAGAAATGGGGCTTATGAGATTTGTGACCAGAGCTCCTGATCCAATAGCACACTCTGATAGCCTGGTGGTCTATATAGCTTGGTAGAAGCATGACATGTGTATCATTCACGGAATGGCGAACAGTGTAGATCCTGATCAGACTGTGCAGTCTGATCTGGTGCTATAGTGGTCCCAAAACCCATAAGCCCTATTTCTCCAGTCACAGCCACATATGTGATCTGTGTGAATGTTACATTATTTCTTCGTAACGATAGCTTTTACCCTTTTGTTCTGTATAAGCTTACAAAAGCCATGACAGAACCATTTGCCCTTTCAGGGTATGGGGTCACGTGATTTCAGAACGACCCTAGATAATGTATGATGCCGTTTTTACAGTAGATTTTCTTTACAATGTAATAAACCAATAATTTTCACGAAAAATAGAGTACATTTTATTTTGACATTTCTTGATACTTGATTGTGGAGTCCGGTGATACCCATTATAAAAGTAAGAATATTAGTACTAATCCTTTTACTTTTAGGAAGTGGAGCTAACTTATTCTGGTGAGCTGAGGATATATATTTGTACATATTCAACTATGGGAACTGCCCTGATCAAACGGCCTTGTGGCAAGTGTAGATCCTAATCATTATGCACAGCAGTAATAAGCATATGCTCAACTGTCAGAATAGCGACAAGTGCGACAATAGCCGGGGGGGGGGGGTGGGGTGGGATGCTGGTCACTAATGTTGTAAGTAGAATTTTCACCGCTGGGGTGAGGGGACATGCATTGTATATGATGTACATACAAAACTTACTTATATAAGTAAGTTGAGGAACCGTTCTATACCTGATCAGGTTTGATTCAAAGATAATTGCTTCGTAAATACATTTACATTTACTCTTTGTTATTAGAGACTATGACAATAGTGCAGTGGAGCTTCATATCGTGAGAGTATATCTGGCCCATGTGTATTTACATATACACATCACATACATATCACAGTACAGTGTCTAGGAAAAGTGTACACGTTAGTTTATGTACATTTTGAGAATGTTGGCAAAAGTACACCAATATCTCACTTGAAGTACATCTTGGTGTAGTATAATTTATAGGAGTCCGTTGTCCTGGCTTTTCTATGTATGATTGGCCACATTATATCATATGTTCTACTTCTCATTGTCAGTTCTTTGTCAAATGCCGGAAGACGTGAAACTAACTGATGGCTGGCACACACAAAAAGATGGCCGACTTGGCCACTCCAGGAGGCAGTGTTCATATATATGTTAAACATATATTCCATCACTTTTACGAAGCAATTGTTTGAATGATATGATGATCAGGGGTCCCATACGTATGTCCTCATCATGACATTAGTGTCTTGCAACTCGAAACTCCATGTTCTCAACTTGAAACTCGAGAATATTAACTTGAAGCTTTCAACTGGAAACTCAAGAATTCTGACTCGAAAGTCAAGAATGTCAACTTTCCTTAGTCTTTTGACCTTCACAAAACAACAGTGAAAGTGAAAGTGTTAACGTCCCAGCAACAGCTAAGGTCATATAGAGACAGGACAACAGTTGAATGTCTCATGAGACAGACCAGTGGGAAGGAAATACTATGAAAGTATTTTTGGATGCCCTAGGCAAGGTTTGAACCCACAACCTCCGGATTGGAGTCAGGTGTTCTAACCCCTATACCACAAACCATCCCTCATTTGACATTGAACACAGGTGAATAATGGGCGGGCGATAGAAACATTTAATGCAAATTTTGCCAAAACTTGGCGTTGACATTGGCCATTTAAGCCACATGGGTGGTGAAAGAGAATGGGTTTTATGTCCCAGCAACAGCCAAGGTCATGTAGGAATGGTAGCACGGTTTGAAATCTCATCTGGTGGACGGCTGGTCGGGAGCATGGGGAGGGTAAATGTAAAGACGGGTTCATTCTTGGGAGTATGCAAAGGGTACATTTAACAATGGGTTTCATCCTTACCAGAATCCCGATATCCCTGGTTTGACCCGCAGGTACACTTTTGATACATGAAAGTTGAATCCGGTTATACCATTATGAAAGTAATAATGTTAGTACTAATCCTATTGCTTTTTGGGAGTGGGTTCAAGTGACTGGTGTGGCGAGTACCTGGCACCAGGTCAGGTTATTCTACATGTAATTTCAGGACTGTGTTATACATTTCTCTTTAAATATTTAGTTTCTGATTTTGGGATTTAACCCCATCACAACAAGTCTTTAACCTGGCCTAAAATGACCTTAGCTGTTGAAAGGCCATTAAACACCATTCGATCAAATCATCCTTACTGGAATCCCAATATCCCTGGTTTGACCCTCAGGTGCATGATTGGCTTTCTTGTTACTTGAGAGTTGAATCAGGTTATACCCATCACAAAAGTAGTAGGATTAATCCCATTACTTTTAGGAGCTGGGGCTAAGTGACTGGTGTGGCGAGAACCTGGCATCCGATCAGGTTCTTTTCTTATTTCACACCTGAATATTTATATTTCAGTGACTTTCTCCCCATCGATGAAAGTGACATATGGGATTTGACCGTTAACCTGGCCTAAAATGCCCATAGCTGTTAACAGGCCGTTAAACTCCAATAATTAAACAGGCAATTAGTCCTGTCCTATTTCACACGTCCCAATGACATCAAAGGGAAACAGTCTTCTGCGGAGTTGAGGCTTATGGCTTGTGAAGAAACTGAACACCAGTTAAAACTTGACTTTACATATCATTAGGTCGATGACACTATGTTGACACCTCAGCGGCACCAAATACTCCTGCAAATACACAAGAAAAACTTTTTATATTTCTTTGCCAGGAGTAACCATTATGATTACAACATGCACATTTTCAAGATCCCCTGACTGGCAGCCTTGACAATAATAACATGAGCCCTCAGTGACATTGACATTGTCGAAAGGCATGTAGCGGTAATACATGTTAGTAACACCTTTCATTTTCTTAAATAACTTCTGAACCACTTTATCGATTTTAATAATATTTGGCCATAACGTGTGTCTAGGTATAGTAATTGGTTTTGCAAGCACCACACATATGAAGACACAAAGTCACGGTCAAGATGAGGAATTCCAAAATTATTGATATGAAGGTCAAGGTCACATAATGACACTGGGTGAACATCCATCAATGTGAGGAAGCTATTGATACAATTTGGTAATGATCCATCAACGTTAAGAATCTACTGATGAGGGGGTATTCAATATTTGGACGTATGTCCAAAATTATTGACACAAAGGTGAAGGTCACCTGTGAGGAAGTTAGTGATGAAGTTTGCTAATTAATGATCCGACTAACGGATCGAGAGATATGCACATTTTTTTTACTTACGTCCAAAATGTTGTTTTTTTGGACAACGGAATTGCGAGTGCTAGGTCTTATTTTCAACTTTCGTGGGCGAGACTAAAAGTGGTTTTATGGTAAGAAATTGCATTGAAATCAACGATATTATTCTGCTATCTACATTGGTAAATTGAAACAAACAGGATGGGGGTGGGCGCATTTGTTAGTATAATCAACTTACCCTTCCAAGAACTTCAATGACTGCTACATCCCGGACCGAGTTACGAACAAACTGATTGTTGATGGCGCCGACCGTCGATTGTATCATGGAGTGGGACTGTCACTGCACACAACTTCACAAAGACTGAAATAGTTCACAATACCTGGTTATACCCTTTGCTATAGCTGCACATTTTTCGCTTTATAGGCAATAGGTTGCACTATATCGCAACACCACAGTCAACGGTATAAATTATGCGGAATAACGTTTCACTAAAATATATCAATAATCTGCAGGGTATTGACATTCATAGCTATATAGTTATTGAGAGACAAATGTACAATATCAGAAAAAAATATTATCATGAACTTGTCGAAAATCTAAATAAATGTTGCGCATCGATTAATCATAAGGAAGCTACATTTTATTTATTTTTTAGCTTATATTTAACGGCGGCACTGGCTCTAGGACCTTGCATGCCGTCTCCCAAGAATGGGAGAAAGAACAGAGGTAGAGATTTTTGAGAAAAGCCGGTAATTCGTATTTACAGAGCAACTACGAATTATCGGTACCCATTTACAGCTGGGTGAACTGGAGCAGTGTGGATAAAGTGTCTTGCTCAAGGACACAATGCACGCCGCTAGTCAGGCTCGAACCCACGACCCTTGGAAGCTACATACCAAGTTACGACTTGCAAACCAAAATTGGAAAGTCGAAAAGGGGGAGATAATCCATGGCCCCGGGGTCAAATAAAAAATCAAAATAAACTTTGTGCATCTACTCATCAGAAGGAAGATACATACCAAAAGGGGGAGATAATCCATGACCCCGGGGTGAAATAAAAAATCGAAATAAATGTTGCGCATCGACTCATCACAAGCAAGCTACATGTACATACCAAGTTTCAGGTGTGTAGCTAGTACAATTTAAAAAAAATTACGACCTACAAGACAAAATTGGAAAATTCGAAGTTGAAAAGGGAAAGATAATCCTTGACCCCGGGGTCAAATAAAATATCAAAATAAATGTTGCACATCGACTCGTCATAAGGAAGCTACATACCAAATTTCAGGTATGTACATAGTACGGTTTAAAAGTTTTACGACTTGCAAGCCAAATTTGGAAAATTCTAAGTGGAAAAGGGGGTGATATCCATGACACCTGGGTCGAATAAAAAATCTGAACAAAAATTGTGCATCTACACATCATAAGGAAGCTACATACCAAGTTTCAGGTGTGTAGCTAGTACAATTTAAATGTTTTACGACTTACAAGCCAACATTGGAAAATTCTAAGTCGAAAGAGGCAGATAATCCATGACCCGAGAGTCAAATAAAAAATCAAAATAAACTTTGTGCATCTACTCATCAGAAGGAAGATACATACCAAAAGGGGGAGATAATCCATGACCCCGGGGTGAAATAAAAAATTGAAATAAATGTTGCGCATCGACTCATCACAAGCAAGCTACATGTACATGCCAAGTTTCAGGTGTGTAGCTAGTACAATTTAAAAAAAATTACGACCTACAAGCCAAAATTGGAAAATTCTAAGTTGAAAAGGGAAAGATAATCCTTGACCCCGGGGTCAAATAAAATATCAAAATAAATGTTGCACATCGACTCGTCATAAGGAAGCTACATACCAAATTTCAGGTATGTACATAGTACGGTTTAAAAGTTTTACGACTTGCAAGCCAAATTTGGAAAATTCTAAGTGGAAAAGGGGGTGATATCCATGACACCTGGGTCGAATAAAAAATCTGAAAAAAAATTGCGCATCTACACATCATAAGGAAGCTACATACCAAGTTTCAGGTGTGTAGCTAGTACAATTTAAATGTTTTACTACTTACAAGCCAACATTGGAAAATTCTAAGTCGAAAGAGGCAGATAATCCATGACCCGAGAGTCAAATAAAAAATGGAAATAAACTTTGTGCATCTACTCATCAGAAGGAAGATACATACCAAAAGGGGGAGATAATCCATGACCCCGGGGTGAAATAAAAAATCGAAATAAATGTTGCGCATCGACTCATCACAAGCAAGCTACATGTACATACCAAGTTTCAGGTGTGTAGCTAGTACAATTTAAAAAATATTACGACCTACAAGCCAAAATTGGAAAATTCTAAGTTGAAAAGGGAAAGATAATCCTTGACCCCGGGGTCAAATAAAATATCAAAATAAATGTTGCACATCGACTCGTCATAAGGAAGCTACATACCAAGTTTCAGGTATGTACATAGTACGGTTTAAAAGTTTTACGACTTGCAAGCCAAATTTGGAAAATTCTAAGTGGAAAAGGGGGTGATACTATCCATGACACCTGGGTCGAATAAAAAATCTGAAAAAAAATTGCGCATCTACACATCATAAGGAAGCTACATACCAAGTTTCAGGTGTGTAGCTAGTACAATTTAAATGTTTTACGACTTACAAGCCAACATTGGAAAATTCTAAGTCGAAAGAGGCAGATAATCCATGACCCGAGAGTCAAATAAAAAATGGAAATAAACTTTGTGCATCTACTCATCAGAAGCAAGATACATACCAAAAGGGGGTGATACTCCATGACCCCGGGGTCGAATTAAAAATCAAAATAAACTTTGCGCAGCTACACATCATAAGGAAGCTACATACCAAAAGGGGATGATAATCCATGACCCCAGGGTTGAATTAAAAATCGAAATTAAGCTGTGTGCAGCTACACATAAGGAAGCTACATACCAAGTTTCAAGCGTGTAGCTAGTACAATTTAAAAGTTTTACGACTCGCAAGCCAAAATTGGAAAATTCGAAGTCGAAAGGGGGAGATAATCCATGACCCGGGGGTCAAATAAAAAATGGAAATAAACTTTGTGCATCTACTAATCATAAGGAAGCTATATAACAAGTTTCAGGTCTGTAGCTATTATGATTTAAAAGTCTTACGACTTAGAAGCCAAAATTCAAAATTTCTTAGTCAAAAAGGGGGAGAAAATCCATGACCCGGTGGGTCGAATAAAAAATCGAAATAAATGTTGCGCATCGACTCATCAGAAGCAAGCTACATACCAAGTTTCAGGTGTGTAGCTAGTACAATTAAAAAAAAATTACGACTTACAAGCCAAAATTGGAAAATTCTAAGTTGAAAAGGGAGAGATAATCCTTGACCCCGGGGTCAAATAAAATATCAAAATAAATTTTGCACATCGTCTCGTCATAAGGAAGCTGCATACCAAGTTTCAGGTATGTAGTTAGTACGGTTTAAAAGTTTTACGACTTGCAAGCCAAATTTGGCAAAATTCTTAGTGGAAAAGGGGGTGATAATCCATGACCCCTGGGTTGAATCAAAAATCTAAATAAACTTTGCGCATCTACACATCATAAGGAAGCTACATACCAAGTTTCAGGTGTGTTGCTAGTACAATTTAAAAGTTTTACGACTTACAAGCCGACATTGGACAATTCTAAGTCGAAAGAGGCAGATAATCCATGACCCGAGGGTCAAATAAAAATGGAAATAAACTTTAAGCATCTACTCATCATAAGGAAGCTACATACCAAGTTTCAGGTCTATAGCTATTATGATTTCAAAGTTTTACGGGTTACAAATCAAAATTGGAATATTCTAAATAAAAAAGGGGGAGATAATTCATGACCCGGGGGACATATCAAACATTGAAATAAACTGTGCGTATCTACTCACCATAAGGAAGCTACATATCAAGTTTCAGGTGTGTAGCTAGTACGGTTTAAAAGTTTTAAGACTTGCAAGCCAAAATTCAAAAATTCTAAGTAAAAAAGGGGGAGATAATTCATGACCCGGGCATGACAAGTTACAAGGCAGAATTCTAAGTGGAAAAGGGGGAGTTAATCCATGACCCGAAACAGTTCGGTCCAAAAATGGCTTATCGGATGGGGAAAGGAAAACGGTCTATAGATCGTGCTGTCAAGTTAAGTTAAAAGTGTGCAGCGAGTTGAAATGCTATTATGACCATCTCATCTGCACGTCCTTAAATATAGCTTAGAAAATCTCAGCTCTACGGATGTGTTTAACTATTTCATCTGTCTTTTATATTTTCTGTATCCGTGAGAGCTGAGACCCTTATAAATACTTATAGAGTAAACTTTAGTCACAATCACAGCCCAATTTGTCCTGGTGTTTTGCTACACAAATGGGAATAAAAGGATAACCAATGTCAAACTATGTATACCTACATGTGTATTATTAGTCTATGAATGCTTTTAACATGACCATGATGACTGTGAAGTGTTAAAACTTCTCACTCGTCAGACTGTGTAGCAAAACGCCAGGACAAATTGGGCTGTTATTGTGACAAAATTGTACACTATAAGGGACTCAGCTCTCACGGATACAGGAAATACAAAAGACAGATGAAATAGTAAAAATTTCCGTAGAGCTGAAATTTTCTAAGCTACCTTAAATACTGCATTAAAAGGATAAGAAGCCCAAGAATAGCATCCGGCCACACTTTTGCCCCTTTCTTCGAAGTTCCACTGACTCGGTCATGACACAGGGCTACTAAAATAAGTCCACTGTAATGCAAGTCAATACTCATTGTAACATCATTACAAGTGGGTGGGGTAATATTCAATGTTGACTGTGATTCACGAATACGTACTCGGGTACAGTACTGTAACTGGTGTCATGAGATCGTGAGAGTCGCTCGGCTGTTCTTGTTCGATTCTGTATAATGTCAATGTCATTGATGCAAATTGTCGCTAAATAATATCGTCTTCGCGAGTCTGAATCTGAACCGTAAACAATGTTTACTTTCTTGTTGTTGTTGTTCCCCTTCAATTTCGCGCACGTGCTTGTGACGTCATTGTTTTGTGTGCAAGCAGTTTTACGACATGTCTCCGAGTAGTAGCGAGTACGCTAGCGCGGAAACGGTCGGGATTCCGAAAATGAAAAGTGTCAATATTGACATTATGCGCTGAGTGGTACACAAAACAAGTTTTTGTTTACCTTTTGTTGTCTTCATATTGCGATTATGATATAAATCTCAAGACTTGGGATATATATATTAGGCAGTATATGTAGTTTTGGTGTACTAAATCAGTTGCCACACATGTTTTTGTGTTTGAACAAATCTGAAAATTGGAATACTGAGCCGTACTGTGCCTTTAATGGCCAAAAGTTTGTTGGCAGCAAATTATTCAGCAAGTAATTCATCATAGAGCTGAGTTCATGACCTGCATTGTAAACAATGCCACTGGTTGTAATAACAGCAAGCAGCTATTAATTCTGCCCGTATGTAATTTGCATGTTTTGATAGCAGAGTTAGTGAAATCTTTATTTTTCTGCCAGAAATTCGGTTTGACAAGGAAGCATCTTCTGTCAGACCGAACTGTTTTCAAAGAAAAACTAGAATGTCATTAAAACCCAACGAATGCTCCCAAACGCTGCTTCTTTTTATACGCCCGTTTGAAAAAACGGGACGTATTATGTATTCATCTTGTACGGGCGGGCGGGCGGGCACAGCTTGTCCACGCAATAACTAGACCTACTTGACGGATTGTAATCAAATTTGGTATACAAATTTATCACGGCAAGCCGAAGAAGCCTATTTGATTTTCAAAAATTTCCCATGACTTATCTCCCCTTGGCGGCCATTTTTATTTTTCGCACTCTGTATCCTTGTCCACACAATAAATCAAGTTCTACTTCACCGCTCGTAACCAAATTCGGTATACATGTTTATCACGGCAAGACGAAGAGGCCTATAGATTTTGAAAAATTTCCTATAACTTTTTAAAATTTCCTATAAATCTCCCCTTGGCGGCCATTTTTAATTTTCGCACTCAGTATCCTTGTCCAGGCAATAACTCAAGTTCTACTTCACCGATCATAATCGAATTCGGAATACATGTTCATCACGGCAAAACGAAGAAGCCTATTAATTTTGAAACATTTCCGATGACTTATCTCCCCTTTTAGCTCGCCTGCACGAAGTGCAGAAGAGCTTATGGCATACCCCCGGCTTCGTCGGCGTCGTCGTCCATAAACTTAACGTTGGGGTAAATGTCTTATAACATCTGTTTACTTTCATGGAACGCATTGATATTTCATACTTGCATTCATCTGATGATACTCTATCTTGCTATAGCAAATCAATGACACACCGCCCATCCCTTACCCCAACGTCAAGGTCACAAACTTAGCACATTCATAAACTTAACGTAGGGGTAAATGTCTTATAACATCTGTTTTCTTTCATGGAACGCCTTGATATTTCATACATGCATTCATTTGATGATACTCTATCATGCTATAGCAATTCCACGACCCACCACCCATCCGTCACCCCAAAGTCAAGGTCACAAACTTAGCACATTCATAAACTTAACGTTGGGGTAAATGTCTTATTACATCTGTTTCCTTTCATGGAACGCCTTGATATTTCATACATGCATTCCTCAGATGACCCTCTATCAAGCTGTAGCAAAGCCACGACCCACCACCCAACCCTCACCCCAAGGTCAAGGTCACAAACTTAGCATGTTCATAAACTTAACGTTGGGGTCAATGTTGTGTAACTTCTGTTTATGTACAGGGAATGCCTTCATATTTCATACATGCATTCATCTGACTCTATCGTGCTATAACAAATCCATGACACCCCACCCCTTTCCCCAAGGTCAAGGTCACAAACTTAGCACATTCGTAAACTTAACGTTGGGGTAAATGTAACATCTGTTTCCTTTCATGGAACGCCTTGATATTTCATACATGTATTCATCTGATGATACCCTATCATGCTATAGCAAATCCATGACCCACCGTCCACCTCTTACCCGAAGGTCAAGGTCACAAACTTAGCACATTCATAAACTTAACGTTGGGGTAAATGTCTTATGACATTTGTTTCCTTTCATGGAACGCCTTGATATTTCACACATGCATTCCTCTATCATGCTATAGCAAATCCACGACCAACCACCTAACCCTTACCACAAGGTCAAGGTCACAAACTTAGCATGTTCATAAACTTAACGTTGGGGTAAATGTTGTGTAACTTCTGATTCTTTACAGGGAACGCCTTCATATTTCATACATGCATTAATCTGATGATACTCTATCGTGCTATAGCAAATCCATGACCCACCCCACCCCGTACCCCAAGGTCAAGGTCATAAACTTAACGTCAGGGTAAATGTCTTGTAACATATGTTTCCTTTCATGGAACACCTTGATATTTGATACATGCATGCATATGATGATACCCTATCGTGCTATAGTAAATCCATGACCCACCGCCCACCCCTTACCCCAAGGTCAAGGTCACAAACTTAGCACATTCATAAACTTAACGTTGG
Source organism: Conchocele bisecta (assembly GCA_029237695.1). Taxonomy (NCBI): domain Eukaryota; kingdom Metazoa; phylum Mollusca; class Bivalvia; order Lucinida; family Thyasiridae; genus Conchocele; species Conchocele bisecta. The sequence continues at coordinate 25,612,812 of CM055276.1, forward strand.
GGTAAATGTTTTATAACATCTGTTTCCTTTCATGGAACGCCTTGATATTTCATACATGCATTCCTCACATGACCCTCTATCATGCTGTAGTAAATCCACAACCCACCACCCAACCCTTACCCCAAGGTCAAGGTCACAAACTTAGCATGTTCATAAACTTAACATTGGGGTAAATGTTGTGTAACTTCTGTTTCTTTACAGGGAACGCTTTGATATTTCATACATGCATTCATCTGATGATCCTCTATTGTGCTACAGCAAATAAATGACACACACCACCCCTTTCCCCAAGATCAACATCATAAAGTTAACGTTGGAGTAAATGTCTTTTTATAACTTCTGTTTCTTTACCCAACGCCTTGGTATTTCATACATGCATTCATCTGATGATACTCTATCATGCTATAGCAAATCCATGACCTACCCCCACCCCTTTCCCCAAGGTCAAGGTCACAAACTTAGCACATTCATACACTTAACGTTGGGGTAAATGTCTTATAGCATCTGCTTCCTTTCATGGAACGTCTTGATATTTCATACATGCATTCATCTGATGATACTCTATCGTGCTATAGCAAATCCATGACCCACCGCCCACCCCTTATTCCAGGGTCAAGGTTACAAACTTAGCACAGTCATAAACTTAACGTTGGGGTAAATATAGCATCTGTTTTCTTTCATGGAACGCCTTGATATTTCATACATGCATTCCTCAGATGACCCTCTATCATGCTGTAGCAAATCCACAACCCACCACACAACCCTTACCACATGGTCAAGGTCACAGACTTAGCATGTTCATAAACTTAACGTTGGGATAAATGCATTCATCTGATGATCCGCTATTTTGCTACAGCAAATCCATGACCCACCCCCACCCCTTTCCCCAATATCAACATCATAACCTTAACGTTGGAGTAAATGTCTTTTTGTCGCGCATGCTTTAGCAGAGGCGCGACAATAGTCGGTGCTTTTTCCGTCGTCGTCGTCGTCGTCCGCGTCGTCGTCGTCCGCGTCGTCCGGTTTTTTTGTAAGGCAAATACGTTAAAGTTATTGTTTTTTTCACAATATCTCTTTAACCCCTTGCCAGACTTTGATAATATTTCACATCAATGTTTGTCTAGGGATGATACTTCACTACGCACACCCCCACATCCAAATTCTGAAGTTCAAGGTCATTTATTTACTTGTAATGTTCACCGGTTTTGTAACAGAAATGCGTTAAAGTTATTGTTTTTTTCACAATATCTCTTCAACCTCTTGCCAGACTTTGATAATATTTCACATCAATGTTTGTCAATGGATGATGCTTCACTACGCACACCCCACATCCAAATTCTGAAGTTCAAGGTCATTTATTTACTTGTAATGTTCACCGGTTTTGTAACAGAAATGCGTTAAAGTTATTGTTTTTTCACAATATCTCTTTAACCCCTTGTCAGACTTCATTACGCACACCCCCACATCCAAATTCTGAAGGTCAATGTCATTTATTTACTTGTAATGTTCACGGTCAAATGCCTCGGCAGGCGCGATACCGCTTCCGTGGCGGAATTCTTGTTATAACTTCTGTTTCTTTACAGGGAACGCCTTGATATTTCATACATGCATTCATCTGATGATTCTCTATTGTGTTACAGCAAATCCATGACCCACCCACCCCACCCCTTTCCCCAAGGTCAAGGTCACAAACTTAGCACATTCATACATGCATTCCTCATGTGAATAGCTATCATGCTGTAGAAAATAACAAACTTAGTGCGTTCATAAACTTAACGTTGAGTTAAATTGTGTTTTACTTCTGTTTTCAGAAAGCGCAATGATATTTCATACAAGCATTCATCTTAATATGCTATATCATGCTATATCAAATCCACGACCCACCTTCCACTACTGACCCCAATGTCAAGGTCCACCGCACACCCCTTAACCCAAAGTCAAGTTATATTTTCGATTCGGCTCATATTTAAGGGTGGGAATTGGCTCGAACACCTTCCATACCCGGGTCAAGTTATATAATATTCATGTTTTTTATACAACTGTGCCAAGTTTGAGTGAAGGCTGCCAACAGGCGAGCTTCGTTGTCTTCTGACAACTCTTGTTAATTTTGGCACTCTGTATCCTTGTCCACGCAATAACTCAAGTTCTACTGCACCGATCAAAACCAAATTCGGTATACATGTTTATCATGGCAAGACAAAGAAGCCTATTGATTCTGAAAATTTTCCCATACTTATCTCCCCTTGGCAGCCATTTTTAATGTTCGCACTGTATCCTTGTCCACGCAATAACTCAAGTTCTACTTGACTGATCATAACCAAATTCGGTATACATGTTTATCACGGCAAGACGAAGAAGCCTATTTGATTTTGAAAATTTTCCGATACTTATCTCCCCTTGGCAGCCATTTTTAATTTTCGCACTCTGTATCCTTGTCCACACAATAAGTTAAGTTCTACTTGACCGATCCTAACCAAATTTGGTTTACATGTTTATCATGTCCAGATGCGTTATCTTCCCTTGTTGACTGGCCTTGCCTCGACGGGCGTATATTGTGACCTTCGGCACTCTTGTTGTAAATATATTTCATGAAAAATCGCACATGTTCTTGGGTACAAATCACAAAATGTGCGTCATATGTGGCTGAAATTGGAGAAATGGGGCTTATTGGTTTTGTGACCAGTGTAGCGCCTGATGAAATAGCACACTCCTGTAGTAATGATCTCTGTTGCTTGTTAGAACCATCACTGGTGTTTCATTGATGGAATGGCGTCCAGTGCAGATCCGGATCAGACTGTGCTGATGCACAGGCAGATCTGGATCTACCCTGGTCGCAAAACCCATAAGATTCATTTCTCCCGTCACAGCAACATTTGATCACTTGTCTTACCCATTGGATGGGTGGCAGGTGGTAGCTTGCGATGGGTAATTTAACGATCGGGATTCATCCTTACCGGAATTCCGACTCGACACCTGGCTTGGCCCTCGCATACGTCTTTGGCATTTTGTATGTGACAGTTGAATCTGGTTATACCCCTGATATGAGGATTACGGTTATTCGTAATCCTAATTTAGGGGAAGGGGCCAAGTGACTTTGGTGTGCTATAGACCTGGCACCAGGTCAGGTTATTCTAATTTCAGGGCTGAATATATTTTTTCTCGATGTAAATATTCCATTTCCCCCCATTGCAGCAGGTTAAAACGGAATCGAACCCGTTTTCCCGGCCTTACATGACATTAGCTGTAGATAGGCCGTTACACACCAATAAACAAAACAAACAAGACACGCCATGTGATTTTACCTAACAACATGTGCGATATCTCTTCAGCAATAATTACCAAATTTACGATATTTTACGTAAATGATGTAAAAAATTGACAACATTTTCATATTCCGCATTTGCTATGAAGATTCTGTAATATTTCGACGTCATTTACAGAAGATATCGTGCCCGTTTGAAAAAACGGGACGTATTATGTATTCACCTTGTATGGGCGGCGGGCGGGCGGCGGGCCGGTACAGCTTGTCCACGCAATAACTAGAGTCTGCTTGACGGATTGTAACCAAATTCGACATACATGTTTATCACGGAAAGATGTCTATTGATTTTGTATTTTTGTTTATGGTTTATCTCCCCTTGGCGGCCATTTTTATTTTTCGCACTCTGTATCCTTGTCCACGCAATAACAATAAGTTATACTTCACAGCTCGTATTCAAATTCGTTGTACATGTTTATCCCGGGAAGACGAAGAAGCCTATTGATTTTGATTTTTTTCGATGACTTATCTCCCCTTGGCGGCCATTTTTATTTTTCGCACTCTGTATCCTTGTCCACGCAATAACTCAAGTTCTACTTCACCGATCCTAATCAAATTCGGTATACATGTTTATCACTGCAAGACGAAGAAATGTATTGATTTCCAAAATATTTCGATGACTTATTTTCCCTTGGCGGCCATTTTTAATTTGCGCACTCTGTATCCTTGTTTGCCTTGGTGGCAGCTTCACATTTCTGCATCTTCGCTGTCTGGCCCATCTTCGACGGCCGTATTTTGTGACTTACGGCACTCTTGTTTTTTGTTTTTTTTATGAGACAATAAATGAGAACGACTTTAGTAAAGCATGTCAGAAATATCAAGACGTACCTTTTAAGAAAATACAATATATGGGCCAGAATTCAGTATTTGGCCTAATCGGGGGACATTTAAGAGATTTTTTTTTATTGTGTGCTTTGTTAGAAAAACTACAACGTGGCATAGTCCAAGCCACTAGGGATTGGACAATTGCAGTTGTTTGCAGAATATACATGCCTTTGATTACGGAGAGATAGAAATGTGCTGAATCTTGTGTATGTAACATTGAAAAAGAGGTAATATGTATTTGGTGATCCTATGTTGCTTTCAAATGGCATCTTAGTTTCTTTGTTGTGTAAAGACGTGTTTTACTGTGCCCTAACAATCACCTTTACCAGAAAATGCATTGATTATTGGTTGATCAAAACATGGCTACAATATATCTTTCTCGTCAATGTTACATACACATATTCCATGCTCATTTTAAACTGTTAGAAATGAGATTATACTATATGTTTATGGGTTGTAACAAACCTATTTGGACCTTATTTGTTGTAGAGGCATTAGTTTAAATCATGCATCACCTTGAGAAGTATATTGTGACATTTGATCGAAATCGATTATGTAACATTGACAAACATGCCAAGCAATATTTTTTTAGAGACTGGATGCTTATTACTATGTGGCAACTGGAATTTATTCTTGTAAGACAATAAACTGTATAAAGATAAAGATGATTGTTAACAGTTTACACAGAAAATGTTTTTATTAATGTGTAATAAATAAATACATGTAGATTGCAATAATAGATTCTTGTGAATGTTACATGCACATTTTTCAGGTTTATTTATTTATGTTAGTAATAAGTTTACATGAGCAGTTTATAGTTTGCAACAATCCCATTATCACAAAATTTCGTTTAAATCCACAATTGGATCATTTAAAATACCCTGAATACTCCATTGCAACATCTTTAAGGTACTGTAACATGTTTTTGTCAATGTTACGTCATATCATATACCTTCCTTTATTTATACAACACATAGCACTACATGAGCTATTTACAACTTATAATAAACCTACAGGGACAGGATTTATTTTATAAACTTTTTATAAAGCAATTATTATCATGAACGGACTAGTTCAACATTTGAGGCAATTGATGTATGTAACAATTTTGTCAATTTTGTCAATGTTACATACACATTATTGAAATTCCTTTACTTATGTTGTAAATAAGATTATAAAAGATGTTTGGTTTGTAACAAATCTATTAGGAGCAGCTTTATGTTAAATGCATTGATTTTTCTTATATATTGCCATGACCAGTCTGTTAAAACACTTTGATCTGATTTACAGCAGTATGTAACATTTTGACATGAAAAACATGAAAAACTATACCTCCTATCATTTTTTTCAACTTGCCATATCCTCTATGTTTTGGTGACAAAAGTGAGAATTTGCTGATTTCTAACAAATTTAGTAAAATAAACCTGGCTGTTGATTGTTGTTTTCTATGTTTACATGAAGCAACTTCTGCGTATGTAACAGTTTGTTGACAAGAAATATTATAAATATTAAATACAGTTTTACCATTTTTGTTTCTTTTAAGATAAAACAAAAATCTTACTTGCATCTTAACACTCACTGCCAGATGGTTCAATATGTCAGTAAATAAATTAATCAGGTTCCATATTTTAAGCTACTGGACTGGTTAAACGTATGTAACAGGGTTTGACAAGAAAATGTTACATACACACACTAATTTTGGTTATATTTTGTTCAATGGTTATACTTCCGATGGACAAATTATTTTTGTACTGAAATAGAATTAGACTGCTCACAGAAACGTACGATCTATCTCTTTCGACGCAATGAAAAGGGCAAGATCAATATGAAATACTTGCACATACTAGGACATGTTAAAAATGTCCCCCCTTTTCACCTAAACTGTGAGATACATACATATTGAAGAACTGTACAGCTTGTTCAATCAACTTCAATAACCTATTTTTTGGTACTGCTAGCTAGTCCATATGTGTATTCTGAAGTCTTAAAAGTATTCCATCTCAACATTTCTCTTTTTATGTAGTGTTTAAATGGAATTGACAAGAAAAATATGCATTCTCCAGAATAGCTAATTCTTGCCCATATAAGAAATTTATAACATATTTATATGCCTCAAATAACTACATTATAGGGACAAGTAAGCTGTTTATCAATTTATTTGTTATATTAATTATTTATTAAATTCTAATCGACATCCTTCTCCAATATCTCGGCCTCGTCATCAATGTCATCATCATCATCATCGTCCGACAATCGTCATCATTAACCTGTAAAATTGAAAACATTACATGTAAGTATTTGTTTTACATGGAAAAATGTCTAAGCGCAAAATCCTATGTCAAAACTGGAATTATGAAGGAACTGTCCTATTGACATAAAGACGAAATTTAATCTACAAATTTATCATTAAACTACCCATCACTACATCCCGACCAACCACCCGCATCAGAGAAACAAAGTGCAAGAAGTTACCATGTGCAAATGTATTTAAAACATTTTTTTTTATATTTTGGTACATTGCAGAATGCATCATCATGTATGCAGACATTTATGAAAATTCTACATGTATTTGGGGCTGTCATAAAATTGAAGTCTAGTTTACACACTGTATTTTAATACAAACATATCACCTGTGGATAGGCCTCTATATAACCCTTTAAAGTAACCAGTGTTTAGCACTAACATTTGAAGCTGGGGCCCGTTTCACTAAACTTCTTACTATACAAACTTTCTTACGTCTACGATACTTTTCGTACAAACTTCTTGATAACTTCTTACGTGCGTTTCACTAACATGTTCGTATGAAATTTCTTAAGTTACAAACTTCTTAAGAACTCTTGGAAATCCATCAAGCCCTTTGAATGTAAACTTCCGGTCCGACTTTGACAATCAGACGACAGCTGTCAAATCAACTTCCTTAGTCCAGTATGCTGAAAACCAGGAAAGTGAATTGGACCGACACTGAGTGTCTCATCCATGGCGCCCAGGGTGTTTGGAATCCTGGCCACACTGTAAAAGGCTTTTTAGCTCACCTGAGCGAAGCTTCTGTGAGCCATTGTTACCGCAATGTGTCCGTCCGTCCGTCCGTCCGTCCGTCCATGCGGCCGTCGTCCGTGAACATTTTCAAATGTCTTCTCCTCGGTAACCATTGGGCCTACAGTCACCAAACTTCATAGTCATGGTCCTTAGGTAGGGGGATTACAAAATTGTTAAAATGACGTCATTAATTAATCCATGATGGCCACCGTCTAAAAATAGCACAAATTCTTCAAAATTCTTCTTCTCAAGAACCGCCAACCGGATTTCAACAAAACTTGGTAGGAATGATCGATGTACAATGCTCTTTCAAAGTTGTTAAAATGGTGACCCCGGGGTCAAAAATGGGCATGGCCCGTGGGGTCTAGTCTAATTGGGGTCAAATATTTTTGACCAAATATGGTCATGTCATATATCAAATCGAAGGTATCAACGAGGCGATCACTCTGGTGGATTTATTGTCGAAATCGGATGGTTATGTCATCCAAGATGGCCGCCGAATGGGCAAGATGTCGTTCTTTAATTAGAGAATTCAAAATTCTTCTTCACATGAACCGCTTGGCCCATGGTAGCCAATCTTAAAAGTTATGGTCCATGGGTGAAGCCTTTTCAGATTTGTTAAAATGGAGGTCATCGCTAATCCAAGATGGCCGCCGTCTAAAAATAGCATAAATTCTTAAAAAATCTTCTCATGAACCGCTAGCCGGATTTCGACGAAACTTTGTACGAATGATCGATGTACAATGCTCTTTCAAAGTTGTTAAAATGGTGACCCCGCGGTAAAAAATGGGAGTGGCCTATGGGGTCAAATTTTATTTTTGACCGAATATGGTCATGTCTATATCAAATCGAAGGTATCAAAGAGGCGATCGCTCTGGTACAACTTTTTCGAAATTGGATGGTCATGTCATCCAAGATGGCCACCAAAATGTCAAAAGGTCGTTCTTTTAATAAAGATTCCAAACGTCTTGTTCTCGTGAACAGCTTGGCCGATATTCGCCAAACTTCACGGTAATGGTTTTTGAGTCAAGCCTTTTCATTTTTGTTTAAATGGTGGTCATCGCGAAATCAAAGATGGCCGCTGTTGAAAAGTTGGTCAAATTTTTAAAAAATCTTCTCGCGAACTGCCAGGCCGATTTTTACGAAACTTGCTGGTTCAGATTCCTTCAAATGGTGGACCCCGGGTCAAAAATGGGCGGGGCAGGAGGGGTGAAGTAGGGGTCAAATGTCACATTTGACCGAATATCATCATGTCATATATCAAATCGAAGGTATCGACGAGACGGTCACTCTGGAGATTGTTTTTGTCGAAATCAGGTAATTAGTAATTACGTCATCCGAGATGGCGACTGAAAGGTCAAGAGGTCGTTCTTTCAATGTAGATTACAAACGTCTTCTTCTCATGAACCATTTGGCCAATATTGGCCAAACTTCACAGTAATGGTCAGTGGGTCAAACCTTTTCATTTTTGTTAAAATGATGGTCATCGCGAAATCCAAGATGGCCGCCGTTGAAAAGTAGGTCAAATTCTCAAAAAATCTTCTTCTCACGAACCGCCAGGCCGATTTCGACGAAGCTTGATATGAATGATCGATAGTTAACGATGTTTCAGATTCCTTCAAAAATGGTGGACCCCGGCTCAAAAATTGACGGGCAGGAGGGGTGAAGTAGCGGTCAAATTTCACATTTGACCGAATATGGTCATGTCATATATCAATTCGAAGGTATGGACGAAACTATCACCTAGAAGCATTTTTTGTCGAAATCAGATGATTACATCATCCAAGATGGCCGCCGAAAGGTCAAAAGGTCGTTCTTTTATTAGAGATTTCAAACGTCTTCTTCATACCAACCGCTTGGCTATTGGTAGCAAACTTCGCAGTTATGGTCCATTGGTAAAACTTTTTCAGTTTTGTTAAAATGGCGGTCAAAGTTAATCCAAGATGGCGGCCGTCTAAAAATAGCACACAATTTAAAACATCTTCTTCTCACGAACCACCAGACCGATTTCTACGAAACTTTGCAGAAATGATCGATGTACAATGCTTTTTCAAATTTGTTAAAATGGTTACCCTTGGGTCAAAAATTGGGTCAAATAGGGGTAAAATTTTTTTTTTTACGGAATATGGTCTTATAATATATCAAATCAAAGGTATTGATGAGGCGATTGCAGAGGTGCTGTTTTCATCGAATCGGATGATTACATCATCCAAGATGACCGCCGAAGGTCAAAAGGTCGTTCTTTTATTAGAGATTTCAAATGTCTTCTTCATACAAATCGCTTGGCCATTGGTGGCCAAACTTCGCAGTTATGGTTCATTGGTAAAGCCTTTTCAGTTTTGCTAAAATGGCGGTCGTCATTAATCAAAGATGGCTGCCATCTAAAAATAGCGTAAATTCTTAAAAAAATCTTCTCACGAACCAACAGACCGATTTCGACGAAACTTGACAGGAATGATCGATGTACAATGATTTTTCAAAGCTGTTAAAATGGTGAAATCTGTGTCAAAAATGAGCATGGCCCGGGGGGTCAAATAGGGGTCAAATAGGGGTCAACCTTTTTACGGAATATGGTAATATAGGATTGCAATAAAAGTACGCTGGAAGCATCCTGTTGTGGTCTCCAAACCTCTCAAAGTTGTGTAAGATATATCTGTACATATCGCGAGACAACTCCTACCCTGGTGACTTCTGAAGTTTGTCGCATTGACATTTTGTGCCTGTAATGGGCTTATTTTGATGTATATGTAGTGACAATTTTACATACCAGTATTTGCTTGATTTTTGTGACATTACACAGGTGAGCGATATAGGGCCATTATGGCCCTCTTGTTTACAGTTGGCCAGGTCTTGTTCCTCGGTGGGAAAACTGATGTTGTTCAGTCGATTATTGATGGCTGAGACAACATCATTAATACACCGAGAAACTGAACTCCAAGAGACACCGTGGATTTGCTTTAGCTTGTTGCTGTATACTATACGGGGCATGGAGTGGCTATATTGGCCATCTTAGTGTATGCAATCCATCAGTAACTTTTGGTTGTTTTCATCGCAGTTGTATACAAAGTCTGATTTCTTATTACTTTTTGGGGAAGGAGCCAAGTGGCTTTGGTGTGGTATGGACATGGAACCAGGTCGGGTTATTCTAATTTCAGGGCTGAATATAATTTTTTTTCGATATAAATATTCTGTTCTGATTTTGGGATTTTCCCCCAATGCAGCAGGTTGAATTTGGGATCGAACCAGTTGGCCAGGCCTTACATGACCTTGACCTGTTGTATAGCTTTCTGGCATAATATTTATAGCACGCTGTATCATATCTGTCTATAATGTATTGCACCACATTGTAATACTTTTTCTGTCATATTATTTGCTGTATGTGTCAAACGGTCCAAGTGATGAAACTGTAAGATGGCTGTACATACAAAGATGGCAACTCGATGTACGTGGTGTTTGGTCGGGCGAACGCGATGGTGTAAATTAACGGTGGGGTACCTCCTTATAGGAATCCCAATTTGCCTGGTTTGGCCCTTGGGTAAATATTCAGTTCTGATTTTGGGATTCCCCCCCTCCCCCATTTATACATGTACTTGAACATGTACATGTACTTGTACAGGTAATATATGGGATTTAGCACTAAAACCCATTGAACTGGCCTTAAATGATCTTAGCTGTTGATAGGCCGTTAAACCCCAACAAAGAGCTACGTGCGGTGACTTCCATCAGGAAAGTGGTATCATTGTTGACTCATATACTACTTGGATTTCCCCCCACTGTTTGCACGGTAGGGATGAGAAGAGTGAAACATATTTTTCAGCAACCACGATACTTCCTCGACTGGATGAGAAGTTATAAATGAGATTACACCCTATTAGAGATAAGAATCCCTATATTATACTCAGTATATACAGCAATCTGTCATCCCTAGCAACAACTTACACCCTATTAGAGATAATAAATCCATAAGTTATACTCAGTATAATACAGCAATCTGTCATACCTAGCATCAATTTACACCCTATTAGAGATAAGAAATCCATAAGTTATACTCAGTATAATACAGCAATCTGTCTTACATAGCAAAACCGGTTATACATATCAACAATTTACACCCTATTAGAGATACAAATCCATTGGTTATACTCAGTATAATGCCTACCATAAAGCAAATGAGAGCGCAAGCTAAGAGTTGGGGAATTTCACTAAGAGGTTTGAGACTCAAGAAAGCTATAGCAGATAGGATAAGTGACACGCGAGCCGTCGTTCGCGAGGAGAGGCTGCGGCATGCGGTTTGGACCGGACGACTGCCTGCCGACCTCGAAAAACGCTCCGAGAAATTGGAGAACGAGACGACGGCCAGTCTGCGTGCCACTGCTTACGCGCAGCGTGTAAAAGACGATCCCAGTGCACGTAGAAAAGCACTATACAAGGCGTACTACAATAAGATTTATCAAGGTCTGGTGGGGAGACCTCCTAAGAGTAGGAGAGAGCTCGCCAGAGATTTGGTGGAGGAGGGTCCCAGGATTCTCGCCGAAGAAGCCGAAGTTAGGGAAACTGTTGATAGGGGTAGGAGGAAGATAGTCTGGACCCTCGAGAGAGGGGTAGACGGGGAGATCGCTAATCGCATAATGAATGAAATTCGTCCAGAGATGACCACGGCATGTTATCTGAGGTATTCGTGCTCGTATCGTATTAGGAACATCGACACCGACGCTACGATGATCATTCACAAAAACTCACCTGGCAGTCCGTGGATAAACGAGATCGCCAAAGCTGAGAGTTGGATATCCGATAGAGAGAAAGGTCGAATGGACAGACCAAACACAAAATGGACCTTCGTTCGTTGGATATCGGTTGAGGTGAAGATGATCATCGATACGCAACAACTTCTCATGGGAGCGGGAAAACTCCCCAATTGGTTAAGACAGAAAAAGGGAATGTATTCCGTCGACACGTACGACGACTACTTGTGTCTCTTTAGGTGCATAGCCATCCACCGTGGAGGGAGACCCGACCGCTGTTGTGAGGAGGCACGAGCTCTGGCTCACGAATACCTATCACGATAACGGACCGGATAGCAAGGGAATCCCCCTGGACGATATTAAGAAGGTCGAAGAGCACTTAAAGCTGGGCATTGGTGTTTACGAGCCCACCGACGACGGAGTGTGGTACCTCATGAAGTCTCCGGCAAACTAAGACGCGGTTGGGGAGAAGACCATGGCGATAGGAATGTTTAGAGGTCACTCGTTCCTCATAACGAACCTCCGCAAGATCACGAACGAGTATGGGTGCACCGGATGTCAACAACGGTTCACAAAGTCGTGTAACATGCACAGGCACGCGACCACCTGCATGGGTAGGAAGACCGTGGTGATATGTCCCAGTAAGAGGGTAGAGAGACCACAGTCGGCCTGCGAGAAGGGTTCTATCCCAAGGGGCCAGCGAGCGCGAGGTCGATTCAATGGTTGAGCAGAGAAGAGGAGAGGGTGGGAAAGCACATACTTCATGCGAGATGCGGTCACGGGGGCGAGTGGTGGGTGGCCGGCGATCCGGTCGACGGCTACTGTCACGAGACCAAGACCGTGTTTCAGTTTCACGGATGCTACTGGCACGGGTGTCCGACGCATTGCAGGAGAGGTAACGCGAGATCGCTGTACGGAGGACGAAAATCCAAGACGCCAAGATAAGGGAGGCGGGTTACGAGCTGGTGGTGATGTGGGAGTGCGAGTGGTTGAATGAGGGGAATACCCACTATCCACCATCGCCGCGCGAGGAGGAGACGACTCTGTACCCTCACCAGATAGTCTCCGACTTCAAGGCGTATCTCGACAAATCGAAAACCACGAGACCCACCAAAGACATGAGCTTCGAGGTCGAGCACGTCCCTATATCGGTGTCGTTGGGGGATACGATGCACTAGGGGATCACCCACATATGCGAACGAGATCCCAACACGCTGGTCGAGAAGTTCGTGACCGAGCTGCCGAGGAGAGGCAAAGCCATCAGGGAGGGGGTTAGGAAGAAGTATCTGCCGACCGACATAGAGATGCTGTCGAAACCTCAGCAAGAGAAGATCGTCTCGTGGATCGACCAAGTCCCGGTGGTGGGGTTCAACTGCAGCAGGTACGACCTGAACCTCATCAGGCAGTACCTTGTCGAGAAGTTGGCGGCCACCGTGAATAAGGTGATGGTCGGAAAGAGGGCCAGCACGACGATGTTTCTGTTTACCCCGGAGTTTAGATTTCTCGACATCATCCAGTATCTGGGACCCGGTACCACGTACGACAAGTGGGTTAAGGCGTACGACTGTAAAATGGTAAAGTCCCACTTCCAGTACGAGTGGTTCGATTCCCCAGAAAAACTCGACAATCCGGGGCTGCCCGACTATCCCGAGTGGTACTCGAAGTTGAAAGGTGAGTTCCTACTGTCGTTGTCCGAGTGGAAAGAGTGCAAGAAGGTATTCCGAGAAAAGGGGATGAAGACGTTCCAGGAATGGTTGCGACACTACAACGACTTGGATGTCGGACCGTTCCTGGAGGCACGGACTAAACTGATGGAGTTCTACAGGGGGAGAGGTGTGGACATACTCAAGGACGCTGTGTCTCTGCCCGCTGTTTCCCTTCAGTACCTGCTCCGCGGGTCCATCGATGGGAAGGAGGACACGCACAAGCTGTGGTCGCCGAAGGATGAGACTTACACGATGATGAAGGAGGGGTTGGTTGGTGGTCCGTCCATAGTGTTCTCCAGATACGCAGAGGCTGGCAGGTCGACGATAATTACACGCCATAATTATACGGCGCATGGACGTGATATAACGCAGAATTAGTTGGTTAGACAGATTCCTCCATTCTTGTTGTAAAGCCCGTGTCAGATCTTGAATGTTGTCAATTTGGTGGTTAGCCCTCGCCTTACGACCCACCTCATCCCAGACGTGCTCGATTGGGTTGATATCAGGGGAAACCGCAGGCCATGGAAGGACGTCGACGTTGTTACGAGCCAGGTATTTAGTTGTGATTCTGGCTGTGTGCGGGCGGGCATTGTCTTGCTGCAAAGTTATACCAGGGCCGTGGTGGCGAATGAAAGGCATTGCATGAGGAGTTAGCACCTCAGCAATGTAGCGCTGTGCATTGAGATTGCCCTGTATGACCACGAGCTTACGGTTCCCCATGATCCCACCCCACACCATTACACTCCCTCCCCCGAACCTGTCCCTCTAAACCACACAGCAATCGGCGAATCTCTCGTTTTTGCGTCTGTATACGAGTAGCCTACCATCTGCATGGCTGAGTGTGAACCGAGATTCGTCAGTAAAGAGAACTCGGTTCCACTCAGCCCGCCGCCAATTCAAATGACGTCGCGACCACAATAACCTAGCACCACGGTGACGTCGCGTCATTATTTGACCGGTATATGGGCGTCGTTCTCTGATTGGCAGCGCGTTGCATCGCAAACGCCTACGGATGGTCTGCGCTGACACACCGTATCTCCTAGCCCCTAGGGGGTGACCGGGGCGGGGACGATCTTCAACAGTCCCAGTCTGTTGATACCGGGTCACAAGCCTCTGTATGGTCTTCCGACAGCAGCCAAACCTGCGGGCCACGGCACTGGCCGTCATTCCCGCGTCCAGCATTCCAATTGCCTGATTTCTTTCAACTTTAGACAAGCGTGGCATGATGAAAACATTGAAAAAGTAAAACGTTTTTCAATTTTCGGATTAGCCTGTGTCGCAAGTATCGTACGACGTTGACTGAATTAATTTATCGAGTACAGGTATAGCGCACACGTGCAATAAGTGGAAATAAACGTTCCGATTGGTGACCGTTTTGAACCTCGTGTATTTGGTGGAAACTTAACACAGGTGTATTCACAAAATTACCAGTGTCTCGCATGTACATTCACAGAATGTGTAACATAAACAAATCCAGAGATATATCAGTTAAAAAATTGGGACATTTCTAGTGTTGCTGAGTATACATGTTTTCATGTACGAGATGACATGTGGCTCTGAAACACCATATATACATGATCAAATAATTATTTCTTGGATCTGTGCAACTGGAGAAATGTGGATTATGGCATCTGTTGATATTCAAATTTCTGATCGTCTAACACATTACGATTGAATTACAGTGTTATTTGTAACCTGGGTTCCACGAATGTAGGCTTATGCTTGTGACTCAGTTATAGAGCAGTCCCAATTCCATCACGGTAGCGAAAACTCTACCTGTAGAGTCGCAAAACCTCCAATCGCAAAAGTGCAAGGTAGCGAAACCTCCATCCTCCTACACCCCCTGTTGTTTCACTCACAGGCACTTTGTGGTATGAACGACAGATACCTCTTTAAATCATACCCAATTTTACTCCCATATTATATATCTACAAGGTTGGATATTCGCCATCTTTTCAACCAACGGAAGTGGATTAATTACCAATTCAGTACTTGTACTTTCGCACGTTACAATTACTGAATTAGCGAGCCGGGTCCAAGGAATACTAGTACCACTTCCGTTGGTCAAAAAGACGGTGAGTGTCCGACATTATAGATATTTAATATCAGGGTAAAAAAAATCGGTAATACGTAAAGAGCGTTTTGTCGTCCATACCACAAAGCGCCTATGGTTTCACTGTAGTCGCTCATTCTTCTTTATGTTTCTCATTGCAGTTGAGCTATGACTTTATGCTGGTGGCGATGGGAATGCAGACCAACTGGCACAAGGTACGTATGTATACGTTATTGTTCACATATTTGATTGTTTATGCCCCTGCCACTGAATGGTGAGGGGGCATATAGTGTTGCCGGCGTCCGTACGTCCTGGAACCTTAACGCTCGGGTAAATGGCTTATAATTTCTTTTTTCTTGCTCAGATCTGCTTCACATTTCACACACGCATTGCTCCAATGGTCCTCTGCCACCCTATGACAAATCCACATTCGTCCAACCCCCGCTAAGCCCAGGGTCAAGGTCATAGACTTGGTGCGTTCGAAACCTTAACGCTTGGGTAAATGGCTTATAATTTCTGTTTCCTTGCTCGGATCTGCTTCACATTTCACAGACGCATTGCTCTAATGGTCCTCTACCACCCTGTGACAAATCCGCATTTGTCCCGCCCCCGATAAGCCCAGGGTCAATGTCACAGACTTGGTGTGTTCGAAACCTTAACGCTCGGGTAAATGGCTTATAATTTATGTTTGCTTGCTCGGATCTGCTTCACATTTCACACACGCATTGCTTTAATGGTCCTCTACCACCCTGTGACAAATCCACGATCATCCCGCCCCCGCTAAGCCCAGGGTCAAGGTCACATACTTGGTGCAATTGAAACCTTAACGGTTTCCTTGCACATATATGCTTGATAATTCTCACATGCATTGCTGTAATGGTCCTCTATTGCCCTGTGAACAATCCATGATCGTCCCGCCCCTTCTAAGCCCAGGGTCGTCACATACTTGGTGCGTTTGGAACCTTAACGCTCGTGTAAATGTCTTATACTTTCTGTTTCCTTGCATGTATCTGGTTGATATTTCACACACCCATTGCTCTAATGATCCTATACCACCCTGTGACAAATCCACTATCGTCACACCCCCGCTAAGCCCAGGGTCAATGTCACATACTTAGTGTGTTCGAAACTCGGGTAAGTGTCTTATAATGTCTGTTTCCTTGCATGGATTTGCTTGATATTTCACACACCCATTGCTCTGAAGCTCTGCTATTATGCTGTGACAACATATCCATGCTTCTCTGGCCCTCTGTGTTTGTTTTCAAATATGCTTCGTTTTCTTTGGCTGCCAGCGGGGGCATTCGTGTGCCGACAGGCCACATTTCTAGTTTATACATATTATGTATTCACCTTTTGCGGGCGGCCACGCAATAACTAGAGTTCTACCAAATTCGGAATACATGTTTATCACGGCAAGACGAAGAAGCCTATTGATTTTCAAAAAATGTTAATGACTTATCTCCCTTATGCGCCCGTTTGAAAATATGGACGTATTATGGATTCACCTTGTATGGGCGGCGGCGGGCAGCGGGCAGCGGGCCGCGGGCAGCGGGGGCAGCGGGCAGCGGGGGCAGCGGGCAGCGGGCAGCGGGCAGCGGGCAGCGGGCAGCGGTCAGCGGTCAGCGGCAGAACTTGTCCACGCAATAACTCAAGTTCTACTTTATCTATCTTAACCAGATTTGGTATACATGTTTATCACGGCAAGATGAAGAATCCTAATTTTCACAACATTCCGATCGCTTATCTTCCCTTGGTAGCCATTTTTAGCTCGCCTGCACGAAGTGCATAAGAGCTTATGGCATACCCCCGGCGTCGTCGGCGTCGGCGTACACAAACTTAACGTTGGGGTAAATGTCTTATAACTTCTGTTTTGTTTCCTTTCATGGATCACCTTGTTATTTCATACATGCATTCCTCAGATGACCCTCTATCATGCTGTAGCAAATCCATGACCCACCACCCAACCCTTACCCCAAGGTCAAGGTCACAAACTTAGCACATTCATAAACTTAACGTTGGGGTAAATGTCTTATAACATCTGTTTTCTATCATGAACCCCTTAATATTTCATACATTCATTCCACAGATGACCCTCTATCATGCTGTAGCAAATCCACGACTCACCACCCAACCCTTACCCCAAGGTCAAGGTCACAAACCTAGCACATTCATAAACTTAACGTTGGGGTACATCTTGTGTAACTTCTGTTTATTTACAGTGAATACCTTCATATTTAATACATGCATTCATCTGATGATACTCTATCGTACTATAGCAAATACATGACACAGCTCCCACCCCTTTCCCCAAGTTCAAGGTCACAAACATAGCACATTCATAAACTTAACGTTGGGGTAAATGTCTTAAAACATCTGTTTCCTTTCATGGAACGCCTTGATATTTCATACATGCATTCCTCAGATGACCCTCTATCATGCTGTAGCAAATCCACAACCCACCACCCAACCCTTACCCCAAGATCAAGGTCACAAACTTAGCATGCTCATAAACTTAACGTTGGGTTAAATGTTGTGTAAATTCTGTTTCTTTACTGGGAACGCTTTGATATTTCATACATGCATTCATCTGATGATCCTCTATTGTGCTACAGCAAATCCATGACCCCCCGACCCCTTTCCTCAAGGTCAATGTCACAAACTTAGCACATTCATTCATGCATTCCTCATGTGAATAGCCATCATGCTGTTGAAATCACCAACTTAGTGCGTTCATAAACTTAACGTTGGGTTAAATTTTGTTTTACTTCTGTTTTCAGGGAGCGCACTGATATTTCATACATGCATTCATCCTAATATGCTATATTATGCTATAGCTAACCCACAACCCACCTTGCACCACTAACCCCACTGTCAAGGTCCACCGCACGCCCCTTAACCCAAGGTCAAGTTATATAATATTCATGTTTTGTTATGCAACTGTGCCAAGTTTGAGTGAAGGCTGCCAACAGGCGAGCTTCGTTGTCTTCTAACTACTCTTGTTATTTTCGCACTTTGTATCCTTGTTAATTTTTGCACTCTGTCGACACGATAACTCTAAGTTCTGCTTGACGGATCGTAACGTACCTGATGAGATTTTTTAATTCAACCAGTATAGCTCATTTTCATGTTTATCATGGCAAGACGAAGAAGCCTATTTATTTTCAACAAAATATGATGGCTTGTCTTCCCTTGGCCATTTTTAATTTTCGCACTTTGTATCCTTGTCCACACAATATCTGAAGTTCTACTTGACCTATCGTAACCAAATTCAGTATACATGTTTTCTCACGTCAATATGAAGAAGCTTATTGATTTTCAATGAGTTATATCCCCTTGTTAACTGGCCTCGACGGGCGTATATTGAGAGCTTCGGCACTCTTGTTGATCTATGTATCCTTGTCCACGCAATAACTCAAGTTCTACTTTGGTTAAACATTTGGTATACATGTTTTATCATGGCAAGACGAAGAAGGCTATTCATTTTCAAACAAATAAGATGACTTATCTTCCTTTGGCGGCCATTTTTAGCTCGACTATTCGAAGAATAGTTAGAGCTTATGTAGTCACCCCGGCGTCGCCGTCGGCGTCGCCGTCGGCGTCACCGTCACGCCTTGGTTAAGGTTTTTAGTCAAGCTTGTATATGGAATACTACTGGCCCTACACCCACCATACTTGGACAACTTCATCTCCTAGTGATGTACATCAATAAACCCTGATCTATGTTTGACCTTGACCTACATTTCGTCTTGAATTACTTAGTTAATTCCCCTTGGTTAAGGTTTTTAGTCAACCTTGGTTAAGGTTTTTAGTCAAGCTTTAACATGGAATACTATTGTGCATACAGACACCATACTTGGACAACCTTTTCTCATAGGGATGTACATCAATAACCCCTGATCTATATTTGACCTTGACCTACATTTCCTCTGAATTACTTAGTTAATTCCCCTTGGTTAAGGTTTGTAGTCAAGCTTGTATTTGGAATAATACTGGCCCTACACCCACCATACTTGGACAACTTCATCTCCTAGTGATGTACATCAATAACACCTGATCTATATTTGACCTTGACCTACATTTCCTCTTGAATTACTTAGTTAATTCCCCTTGGTTAAGGTTTTTAGTCAACCTTGGTTAAGGTTTTTAGTCAAGCTTGTACATGGAATACTATTGTGCATACAGACACCATACTTGGAGAACCTTTTCTCATAGGGATGTACATCAATAACCCCTGATCTATATTTGACCTTCACATACATTTCCTCTGGAATTACTTAGTTAATTCCCCTTGGTTAAGGTCTTTAGTCAAGCTTGTATATGGAATACTACTGGCCCTACATCCACGATACTTGGACAACTTCATCTCCTAGTGATGTACATCAACAACCCCTGATCTATATTTGACCTTGACCTACATTTCCTCTTGAATTACTTAGTTAATTCCCCTTGGTTAAGGTTTTTAGTCAACCTTGGTTAAGGTTTTTAGCTCGACTATTCTTCACTATTCGAAGAATAGTTAGAGCCTATGTAGTCACCCCGGCGTCGGCGTCAGCGTCGGCGTCACCGTCGGCGTCACCATCACGCCTTGGTTAAGGTTTTTAGTCTAGCTTGTATATGGAATACTCCTGGCCCTACACCCACTATACTTGGACAACTTCATCTCCTAGTGATGTACATCAACAACCACTGACCTATATTTGACCTTGACCTTCATTTAACCTTGAATTACTTAGTTAATTTCCCTTGGTTAAGGTTTTTAGTCAACCTTGGTGAAGGTTTTTAGTCAAGCTTGGACATGGAATACTATTGTGCATACATACACCATACTTGGACAACCTTTTCGCATAGGGATGTACATCAATAACCCCTGATCTATATTTGACATTGATCTACATTTCCTCTTGACTTACTTAGTTAATGTTTTTAGTCAAGCTTGTAGATGGAATACTCCTGGCCCTACACCAACCATACTTGGACAACTTCATCTCCTAGTGGTGTACATCAACAACCCCTGACCTTTATTTGACCTTGACCTACATTTAACCTTGAATTACTTACTCAATTCCCCTTGGTTAAGGTTTTTAGTCAACCTCGGTTAAGGTTTTTAGTCAAGCTTGCAGATGGAATACTATTGTGCATACAGACACCATACTTGGATAACTTTTTCTCATATGGATGTACATCAATAACCCCTGACCTATAGTTTACGATCACCTACATTTAACCTTGAATTACTTACTTATTTCCCCTTGGTTAAGGTTTGTACTCAAACTTGGTTAATGGTTATAGTCAAGCTAGTATATGGAATATTCCTGGGCCTACAGCAACCATACTTGGACAACTTCATCATCTCCTAGTGATGTACATCGATAATCCCTGACCTATATTTGACCTTGACCTACTTTTATCCTTGGATTACTTGCTTATTTCCTCTTGGTTAAGGTTTTTTGTCAAGCTTGTATATGGAATACTCCTGGGCCTACAGCAACCATACTTGGAAAACTTCATCTCCTAGTGATGTACATCAATAACCCCTGACCTATATCTCACATTGACCTACATTTAACCTTGAATTACTTACTTAATTTCCCTTGGTTAAGGTTTTTAGTCAACCTTGGTTAAGGTTTTTAGTCAAGCTTGGACATGGAATACTATTGTGCATACATACACCATACTTGGACAACCTTTTCGCATAGGGATGTACAGCAATAACCCCTGATCTATGTTTGACCTTGATCTACATTTCCTCTTGACTTACTTAGTTAATGTTTTTAGTCAAGCTTGTAGATGGTATACTCCTGGCCCTACACCAACCATACTTGGAAAACTTCATCTCCTAGTAATGTACATCAACAACCCCTGACCTTTATTTGACCTTGACCTACATTTAACCTTGAATTACTCAGTTAATTCCCTTTGGTTAAGGTTTTTACTCAACCTCGGTTAAGGTTTGTAGTCAAGCTTGTACATGGAATACTATTGTGCATACACACACCATACTTCGACAACCTTTTCTCATAGGGATGTACATCAATAACCCCTGATCTATATTTGACCTTGACCTACATTTCCTCTTGAATTACTTAGTTAATTCCCCTTGGTTAATGTTTTTAGTCAAGCTTGTAGATCGAATACTCCTGGCCCTACACCAACCATACTTGGACAACTTCATCTCCTAGTGATGTACATCAACAACCCCTGACCTATATTTGACCTTAACCTAAATTTAACCTCGAATTACTTAGTTAATTCCCCTTGGTTAAGGTTTTTATTCAACCTTGGTTAAGGTTTTTAGTCAAGCTTGTACATGGAATACTGTTTTGCATACAGACACCATACTCGGACAACATTTTCTCATATGGATCTACATCTATAACCCATGATCTATATTTGACCTTGACCTACATTTCCTCTTGAATTACTTAGTTAATGTTTTTAGTCAAGCTTGTAGATGGAATACTCCTGGCCCTACACCAACCATACTTGGACAACTTCATTTCCTAGTGATGTACATCAACAGCGCCTGACCTATATTTTACCTTGACGTACATTTAACCTTGAATTACTTAGTTAATTCCCCTTCATCAAGGTTTTTAGTCAACCTTGGTTAAGGTGTTTGCTCAAGCTTGTACATGGAATACTATTGTGCATACCGATACCAAACTTGGACAACCTTTTCTCATAGTGATGTACATCAATAACCCCTGATCTATATTTGACCTTGACCTACATTTCCTCTCGTATTACTTAGTTAATTATCCTTGGTTAAGGTTTTTAGTGAAGCTTGTAGATGGAATACTCCTGGCCCTACACCAGCCATACTTGGACAAATTCATCTCCTAGTGATGTACATCAACAACCCCTGACCTATATTTGACCTTGACCTACATTTAACCTTGAATTACTTACTTAATTCCCCTTGGCTAAGGTTTTAGTCAACCTTGATTAAGGTTTTTAGTCAAGCTTGTAGATGGAAT
This sequence comes from Conchocele bisecta, assembly GCA_029237695.1. Classification (NCBI taxonomy): domain Eukaryota; kingdom Metazoa; phylum Mollusca; class Bivalvia; order Lucinida; family Thyasiridae; genus Conchocele; species Conchocele bisecta. The sequence goes on from CM055276.1 coordinate 25,635,470, forward strand.
ACTATTGTGCATACAGACACCATACTTGGATAACTTTTTCTCATATGGATGTACATCAATAACCCCTGACCTATGTTTTACCATCACCTACATTTAACCTTGAATTACTTACTTATTTCCCCTTGGTTAAGGTTTGTACTCAAACTTGGTTAATGTTTATTGTCTAGTCAAGCTTGTATATGGAATATTCCTGGGCCTACAGCAACCATACTTGGACAACTTTATCTCCTAGTGATGTACATCAATACTCCCTTACCTATATTTGACCTTGACCTACTTTTATCCTTGGATTACTTGCTTATTTCCTCTTGGTTAAGGTTTTTAGTCAAGCTTGTATATGGAATACTCCTGGGCCTACAGCAACCATACTTGGAAAACTTCATCTCCTAGTGATGTACATCAATAACCCCTGACCTATATCTGAAATTGACCTACATTTAACCTTGAATTACTTACTTAATTTCCCTTGGTTAAGGTTTTTAGTCAACCTTGGTTAAGGTTTTTATGCAGGCCGCAGCCACCTTGTTTGTCAAGCTATGTGTACATCGACAACCCTCGTAGTCGAGGTGAGCTGTTCTCCTACAGCTCTTGTTAATTTTCGCACTCTGTTTCCTTGTCCATGCAATAACTCAAGTTCTACTTCACCTATTGTAATCAAATTCGGTATCCCTGTTTATCACAGCCAGATTAAGAAGCCTTTTAGTTGTCAAAATGTTCCGATGACTTATCTCCCCTAGGCGGCCATTTTTAGCTCGACTATTTGAAGAATAGCCATCGGCGTGTCACCGTCACGCATTGGTTAAGGTCTTTAGTCAAGCTTGTACATGTAATACTATTGTGCATACAGACACCATACTTAGACAACCTCTTCTCATAGGGATGTATATCAATAACCCCTGATCTATATTTGACATTGACCTACATTTCCTCTTTAATTACTTAGTTAATTCCCCTTGGTTAAGGTTTTTAGTCAACCCTGGTTAAGGTTTTTATTCAAGCTTGTAGATGGAATGCTATTGTGCATGCAGACACCATACTTGGATTACTTTTTCTCATAGGGATGTACATCAATAACCTCTGACCTATATTTTACCTTCACCTACATTTAACCTTGAATTACTTAGTTACTTCCCCTTGTTTAAGGTTTGTACTCAAACTTGGTTAAGGTTTATAGTCAAGCTTGTATATGGAATACTCCTGGGCCTACAGCAACCATACTTGGACAACTTCATCTCCTAGTGATGTACATCAATAATCCCTGAACTATATTTGACCTTGACCCACTTTTAACCTTGGATTACTTAGTTATTTCTCCTTGGTTAAGGTTTTTAGTCAAGCTTGTATATGGAATACTCCTGGGCCTACAGCAACCATACTTGGAAAACTTTATCTTCTAGTGATGTACATCAATAAACCCTGACCTATATCTGAAATTGACCTACATTTAACCTTGAATTACTTACTTAATTTCCCTTGGTTAAGGGTTTTAGTCAACCTTGGTTAAGGTTTTTATGCAGGCCGCGGCCACCTTGTTTGTCAAGCTATGTGTACATCGACAACCCTCGTAGTCGAGCTATGCTGTTCTCCTACAGCTCTTGTTAATTTTCACACTCTGTATGCTTGTCCACGCAATAACTCAAGTTCTACTTCACCAATCGTAATCATATTTGGATTACATATTTAATATGGCAAGACAAAGAAGCCTATTGATTGTCAAACATTTCCAATGACTTATCTCCCCTTTTTGGCCATTTTTTATTTTGCCACTTGGTATCTTGTCCACACAATAACTCAAGTTCTACTTGTCCGAACCAAACGTAACGTAACGTAACCGAATTCGTTATACATGTACATGTTTATCACTTCAAGATGAAGAAACTTATTGATATTTGTCCCGCCTGCTGTAGCAGAAGCGGGACATAGGCATAGCTTTTCGGCGTCGTAGGCGGCGGCGTCAACATTTCGCGTTAAGTTTTTGCGTTTGCTCAGTTTCCAGAATACTATAAGTCCTACGACCTCCATATTAGGTATTAGTGTTGGGAATCGGCCCTGAAATTTTTAATTGATTAATCGGTCTCGTTACACGATCGATTAACGATTAAAATCGCGATTAATTTATTACGTGTTCTGCCTTGTTAGTAGCAGCTACATAGTAGGAGTTACATATAATGTCCAACCTATGCTTTGTGTTTAAAGTTATACATGTGTATGACATAAATCCTAATGCATCATACTATTTTGAGCTGAATTGAATGACTTATATCCAGCTGATTTGGTGTTTTTTATTATTTTGTACCAAGTGTCATAATTGCCCGGTCGGCTTAGAAAAGGGACCTTACCGGTAGTCACCTTACCTTTACAACAACTATAACTTGATAATTAGAGAACTCTTCCGCCGCCACTTCATGGTCTAAGCTAGAGGTGGTAAGCCTGTCTGAATCACAGTATGGGGATCACTGATCAGACAGCACATATGAGCAAGCTGATCTTGGACTATGCTAGTCGGCGTAGTAAGGTATGTTGTAAGGTACCTTTTGTAAGCTGAGTGTTTTTAAACCTTCATAGAGTGAACATTGTTCTCGTACTAGAAATTGTTAAATTTGATTGGACAAGGTTGATCTATCCTCAATCTTGGCCAATCAAAAATCATGATTTCGAGCACGAGAACAGCGTAAATACTCAGAAAGTTAAATAAGCACATGTCTAGGCTCCCCAGGGGATAGTGTAAGTTTAATATGAACCATTACACTCCTAAATATTCATAATACGGCCTTTTGTGTTGAATGGTTTAAAGTTAGCCATAATAAAGATGAAATCTAATTTATATGTTTTACAGATTTAACAGATTTATGATCATTTTAAATGTTCAATGACAAACAAAATGGCAAGTTTCACAAATTGGGACTACATCACATGATCATTGATCAGTCATTAACAATCAGTTTTAATAAAACTAATTAGACCAGTAGTTATAAGCTGAACTATATTGTCCATGACCGGTATATAATAGCTACTAATGTGATGGATCAAATTAACTTTTCTTCAGAAATTTTCCATTCTTATGCAAAATCAAGAACGGTACAATGGTGTCGGCTAATTCTGCGCACCTAAGGCTTTCCAAACAAATTAATATGTTTAAGCCAGTTTGACGTAGAGATAGTAGGTAGCCAAAAACTTTAACTCAAATCTTGGACAGACAGACAACAGATGCATGGACAGAGTATGAATTATACAAAAAGGGACATAGCACTATGGCATCCATTACAGCCATTGTCTGGGGTGGTAGTGCCTTGTGGCTGTCCCATTTCAAATCAGTATTGCAATGATAAATGATACAATGTCACTTGTGTCAATGATCAGTTTAACTGGGACGAATGACGTTGTCCTATTGCTATACCCCACCCACCTAATTTGTGTATGAATTTTTTTACCATGGAATTTGTATTGCTTGAAGCACAGTTTGCAATAGACAGTGGTAATTTGTAAATTATCATTGGTTGGGCGTTTATCAGGATCTTTCACTTTAAACCCTAACCCTCCCACACAGCGGATTGTTTTCTGCTTCCCTGGCCAGGGAAACAAACGATCTGCAGCCGACATTGTTGTTGTTGTTGTTCGCCGTAAAAACCAGCCGCAGTTTTTCTGGGCATCTTTTCTTAGTTCACCGAGAAAAAGCATAATTCGTCGACGAACTAAAATCATTCGTCGAATATCACGTCGGTGATGTTTTCCGACGACTCCGTGATTAATCGATTAATCGGAACATCACTACTAGGTATACATCAACGCCGTGGTGTAACCATCTCATACAGAGGGTTCCCATGTGACCTTGGCCTAGTTTTCATGGTTCATTGACCTACTTTTCACATGCATTCAACGTTATGTTTTTGCGTTTGGCTGTGTTTCTAAAACTTAATGCTCAGGTTAATTTGTTGTAACTTCTCTTTCCCTTAATGGAATGCTTTAATTCCATACATGCATTTGAAACAACATCCCACATCATTATACAGAAAGCCCATGGTGCCCGCTAACCCCAAAGGTCAAGGTCACTGGCTTATACAATTCCGGGTTTGGAAAACTTAACGCTCGGTTTAATTTATTAACTTCTGTTACCCTTGATGGAATGCTTTAATACTTCTTAGGTATAAAATATAGCAACATCCGGCATGATTCTACAGAAAGCCCATAGTGCCCGCTAACCACAAGGTCAATGTCACGGGCTTAGAAAATGCTCAGTTTTGAAAACTTAACTCTTGGGTTAATTTATTGTAACTTCTGTTTCCCTTGATGGAATGTTTTAATATTTCATACATGCATTTGTAAGAACATTCCGCATCATCTGCAGAGAAGTTCCTGGTGTCCGGTAACCCCAAGGTCAAGGTCACGGACTTCAAAAGTGTCTAGTATAGCAATTTAGCATCGGTGCCAGGAGATACATGTCGTTGGCGGCATTCTTGTTTGTGTTTAGCTGTGTTTGTTGGAAATAAGTGTTTTGGTTTCAGTTTATTATCCCCTCGCGTAGCGAAAAGGGGATATAAGGATGCAAAAGTTGTCTGTTTGTCCGTCTGTCCGTCTGTCCATCACAATAATTAACATTGGGGTTAATCTGCAATAACTTGTGTTTCCATTGATGGAATGCTTTAATATTTCATAGGTGCATTTGTAACACCATCCTGCATCATTCTGCAAAAAAGCGTGTGGTGCCCCACCAACCCCAAGGTCAAGGACTCAGAAAATGTTTTGTTTCGAAAACTTTACACTTCATTATAACTTCTCTTTCCCTCATTGGAATGCTTTAATATTTCATAGGTGTGTATCTGTAACAACATCTCACATCATTCTACAGAAAGCCCATGGTGCTCACTAACCTCAAGGTTATTTACAAGCTCCTTATGTACTATCAAACTGCGCCAGGCGGGACATCTTGCTCCGCGGAGCTCTTGTGAAATATTTCCGATAACTTATCTCCCCTATTCGGCTGTTTTTAATTTTCTGACTCTGTATCCTTGTCCACGCAATAACTCAAGTTCTACTTGACGGATCGTGACCAAATTCAATATACAGGTTTATCACGACAAGACAAAGAACCGTATTAATTTTCAGTGAGTTATCTCCCATTGTTAACTAGCCTTGCCTCGACGGGCGTATATTGTGACCTTCGGCACTCTTGTTAAGGAATTAAATGCGAGAGAGCACTAGCGACCACAGCATTTAGTTCCTGAAAAATCCAATATGTGAACAATAACTGACTTATAGTTCAGCCAAGTGTACAATGCAATGTCCCATCTGAGTATTGATTTTCCATACAAATCATGACAGTTAAATCATTAAATCTGGTAATACACAACATTTTGGTATTAAACGTTAAATATGTGAAATATGTGGAGCACAATACTGTCAAACGATTGGCTTAGAAAGTAGGGTTTCAGCCACCATGTCAAAAAGCAGCTCAGAGTGGGAGTTTTTATGCCCCCGGTCTCGGTAGAGCATATAGTACTTGGACTGTGCGTGCGTGTGCCCACCCGCCGCACGCCCGCCCGCTGACTGCCCGCCCGCTCGCCCGTCTGTCCGTGTGTCCAGCTTAAGAAGTTAGCCGGAGTTTCGAAATTATGTTATTACTTCTATATCCCTTGAACGATTACTTAAATATTTCAACACAGTATACCTGTGGACAAATGCCACACATGCATGCTGCCGTTAATATTACCTCCACCTTTTGACCTTAACAACTTTGAACTTTTTCCCACAGTTTTGAAATTCTGTTATAACTTCTATATCCCTTGAAGGAGTTACTTAAATATTTCAACACAGTATACCTGTGGACAAATGTCACACATCCATGCTGCTCTTAATATGACCGTTTGACCTTGACAACTTTGAAGTTTTTCGCACATTTAAAAGTTTGCCGGAGTTTTTAAATTATGTTATAACTTCTATATCCCTTGAAGGATTACTTAAATATTTCAACACAGTATACCTGAGGACAAATGCCACACATCCATGTTGCCCTTAATATGACCTTGACATTTTGACCTTGACAACTTTGAACTTTCTCACACATTAAGTTTGTCGGAGTTTCTCATTTCTGTCATAACTTCTACATCCCTTGATGGAATACTTTACTATTTCAATACCTCATACTTGTGGACGAATGGCACACATCAACACTACCCTTAATATGACCTTGACCTTTTGACCTTCATAAATGTGCTTGTGAATACTTATCGCTTTGGTTAATTAACTTTGCCACAGACTCTCCAATCTGCCACTGGGTGCATTCGTGTACCGACAGGCCATATTTCGTGTTGACAAGCAGAATCATGCAACCTGATATTGACATCATGTTTGATATTTAATTAATATTTCCCTAACTTAATCGTAAACAGTGTAGACCCAGATCGGACTGTGCAGGCTGATCTTGGTTATGCTGGTCACAAGCCCCTTTTGTCATGGTGTTTTAGACTGGGGTGGTGGGTGGTTGGTCGGGAGCACGCGATGGGTAATTCAAGGATCGGGGTTTATCCTTATCGGAATTCCGACTGGAGACCTGGTTTCGCCCTCATATACGTCTTTGGAAGTTTGTATGCGACCTTTGAATCTGGTTATACCCCTTATACGAGTATTGCGATTATTGATAATCCTATTTTAGGGGAAGGGGCCAAGTGACTTTGGTGTGGTATGGACCTGGCACCATGTCAGGTTATTCTAATTTCAGGGCTGACTATTTTTTTTTCTCCATGTAAATATTCCGTTCTTATTTTGGGATTTTCCCTCCAATGCAGCAGGTTAAAACGGGATCGAACCCGTTTGCCCGACCTTACATGACCTTAGCTGTTGATAGGCTGTTAAAACACCAATAAACAAACAAACAAACATACTGGGGTGAATGGGGAACCACCTGTGAAATAGAGGGCAGAAAATGTACAAACCAATAACAGCGTAGATCAAGATCCCACCTCAACCAAGTCAGATTATTAAATATGAACAAATGTACCGTTACCTGTATATCCCGGCTATTGGATTTGCGAAAGCCTGGCAGGTGGGTTGGCGTGCGTCGGCGCCCACAATGTTAAGTTTTCGTGTTTAGGTCCATTTCTCTGTTACCGTACCGCCATGAACCACAATACTTGCACTACTTATTAACCAACGGGTGTCTAGCTACATTTGAACGCTTGAAAAACAATGATGAAAATGTTCTGATTTCTTCGAAATTTGGTTTCGCTGGTCAATTATTGTTTGTAAATGTGTGAAATACGTTTCTAGACCATTTCCAATTGGATCGGTATGTGGTCATTAACTTTGTTGCAATCGGTATAGCTTATATTTAAGCAGTATAGTCCTTTGTGAAACTGAAACGTTTATTATTTGAACATATCTTTTACACCACTTTGGACAGTATTTACTTCTGTTTGTAATACAAATATTTGCCACTTTCAATTTGTGAAACATCTGTTACCTATCCTGAGGCTCTGCCATGGAACATTGTAACCTTTTCACCTCTAAGTAACTGAAATGGACTGTGATATGTTAATTTTCCGACAAATCCAATCGTCACAAAATGATTTTCAGATTACCGGTAGTCTGAAAAGGGGGTGTTTTTGTTTTAGAAAAATATGAAAATTACTTGCAACAAGTGTATATCCTGTTTGCCAATACCATACAGGCCTTTGGTGTTGAAAAGGTTAAGGACTCTTGTTTCAAATGTAGTAGATCATACATGTGACTCAATAATCTAATAAAATTTAGTGCAATACATCCCAGATATATAGGACGACAATGTCCTATAAACATTATTTCAGCAGACTACACAAACAGCTAGATATCTGTGCTTTTCTACCATCACTCACAAAATATATAAAAATATACAATTGACAGTTATTCAATGTGTAAAATGTCAAACTGATGCACTGTCTATTATTGGAAGCACATCTGACACAGGTAAAAGCCGTATTTACTCGCATAGCAGGCAAGTAGACAGTAGTGACAATACACTCAGATAACTGCTTCCTACAACACTGTGTATTGTTCTTACTGTTTCATAGTCTTTATTGAATTCTCAAACATTTTAACAAATGGTCAACAAACCCTTCAGATATCAGACTTTGTATATCAATTTGATGAAAACAAAGCATAGCAATTGGTAGTCTCCCTATCATGTTGCACCAAATTGTGTCCATGTGTTTATCATTTTATTAGCCAGGTTGTTTTTAAAAAAAAAAAAAACCAGGCTATTGGATTGGCGAACGCCGGGCGGGCGGCGGGCGGCGGGCGGCGTCTACAATCAATGTTAAGTTTTCGTGTTTTCGTCTATTTCTTTGTTACTGTACCACATAGGACCAACAAACTTTCACAGCTTCATAACCAAGGGGTGCCCACCACATATCACTATCCAACATGTTGCCTTTTTTTGAACTTGACCCATTTTTTCCGCGCAGTCGACTTAGCCATTTTCAATGTTAACTTTTCGCGTTTACAATGTTAAGTTTTCGTGTTTAAGTCTATTTCTTTGGTACTGTACCACCTAGGACCACCAAGCTTTCACAGCTTCATAACTAAGGGGTGCCCACCACATACAACTATCCAACATGTGACCATTTGTTTTACCTTGACCTATTATTTCTACGTTATTGACTTAGCCATTTTCAACGTTAACGTTTTAACGTACGTCTGGTTAAAGTTTTTTGGTTAAAGTTTTTCGTTATACTATATCTCTGCAACTGCTTCGCCCATTACCTTGAAACTTCACATGGGTGTTTATCATCATCCATATTTTCATTCTACCCCCAACCGTGCGGCCCCTGTGCCCAATGTCAAGGTCAAATTACTTTGAATTGTTTTGTTAAAGTTTTTTCGTGTACTATATCTCTGCAACTGCTTCACCCATTACCTTGATACTTCACATGGGTGTTTATCATCATTGTCGTGCCCGATTGCGGAAAGCGTGATATAGTCGGCATTTTGGCATACGTCCGTCCGTCCGTCCGTCCGTCCGTCGGTCCGTCCATCCGTACGTCCGTGTGTCCGTTTAAAGTTTTTTGGTTAAACATTTTCCATCTACTATATCTCTTTTTTTAGTGTCCATGCCTCGCCCCCAAGGCGCGACATGTAGGCCACGGCCATCTAGTCTACAAAAAGTGGGTATAATTATGTTATCCAAGTGTCTATGCTTGGAAAAAACCTGGCCTTTGTGGCTTTTCCTCGTTTCTTGTTAGTTGTATGTGTCAAACGCAATATGAGGTAAGACTGGGAGATGGCTTCTACACACTGAGATGGCCAACATGACAACTCCATGCACTGGTTAGGATATCGTAAGAAGAGAATGTTCACATGTCTGTTATGCCATCACATTTGTGATGCAATTATGCATGACTCATTGGTTATAAGGGGACCCACATGTCCTTAAACGTACATACACACTCAGTAGGCACAAACTGTTCTTTATAGGAATTAAATAAGTGTATAATTGTGTCACTATTCCTCTAGTTCTAAAAATTACAAGTGCCCGCTATACAGATATGATCATTGGAAATATCTATTTTACTGATAGTGACTCTATTTTCATATGCAAATGAGGCATGCTATTTTTTAATCATTTATACTAATTAAATGCGTCACCTGAACACAATATTTTCGACAGATTTTGATTGCCCGCTATACAGATGTAATTATTTTGTAATATTTATTTTACTAATAGTGACTCGCGGTGGTGTCGGGCTATTTTCATATACAAATGAGGCATGATATTTTTAGCTCACCTGAGCGAAGCTCATGTGAGCTATTGTTACCGCAATGTGTCCGCCCGTCCGAGCTTACAAATGTATACATATGTGGCTAGGAGAACAATAGGTTATGTAATATGCTATTGTTCCGTGATTTTATGTGGCTAAACATGGGTTTATGTGGCTACAGAAAAATAGGGATGAACAAAGGAAAAGGTTAGGGTTAGTCACGTTAGGGTTAGCCACATAAGTATCCATTTGTAGGAACGTCCGTCTTCTCCTCGGTAACCATTGGGCCTATAGTCACCAAACTTCATGGCCATGGTAGGGGGATTACAAAATTGTTAAAATGACGTCATTACGTAATCCAAGATGGCTGCCGTCTAAAAATAGCACAAATTCTTCAAAAATCTTCTTCTCAAGAACCGCAAACCGGATTTTGACAAAACTTTGTAGGAATGATCGTTGTACAATGCTCTTTCAAAGTTGTTAAAATGGTGATCCCGCGGTCAAAAATTGGCGTGGCCCGTGTGGTCAAATTGGGGTCAAATTTTATTTTTGACCGAATATGGTCATGTCATATATCAAATCAAAGGTATCAACAAGGCAATCACTCTGGTGCATTTTTTGTCGAAATCGGATGGTTATGTCATCCAAGATGACCGCCGAAAGGTCAAAAGGTCGTTCTTTTATTACAGATTTCAAAATTCTTCTTCACATGAACCGCTTGGCCCATGGTAGCCAAACTTAAAAGTTATTGTCCATGGGTGAATCCTTTTCAGATTTGTTAAAATGGAGGTCATCGCTAATCCATGATGGCCGCCGTCTAAAAATAGCATAAATTCTTAAAAAAAATTTTCTCATGAACCGCAAGCCGGATTTCGACAAAACTTGGTAGAATGATCCATGTACAATGCTCTTTCAAAATTGTTAAAATAGTGACCCTGGGGTCAAAAAATGGGCGTGGCCCATGAGGTCAAATTTAATTTTTGACCGAATATGGTCATGTCTATATCAAATCGAAGGTATGAAAGAGGCGATCGCTCTGGTACATTTTTTTGTCGAAATTGGATGGTCATGTCATCCAAGATGGCCGCCAAAAGTTCAAAAGGTCGTTCGTTTAATAAAGATTTCAAACGTCTTGTTCTCGTGAACCGCTTGGCCGATATTGGCCAACCTTCGCGGTAATGGTTATTGGGTCAAGCCTTTTCATTTTTGTTTAAATGGTGGTCATGGCAAAATGGCCGCTGGCCGCTGTTGAAAAGTAGGTCAAATTCTTAAAAAAATCTTCTTCTCGCGAACTGCCTGGCCGATTTTTACGAAACTTGGTATGCATGATCGATAGTCCGGGGCCCGCTATCTTCATTTCTTGCAAGTCTTGTTTTAATCTGTCCGGTATGATCGTAGCGATGTTCATAATGATGATTTCCTCAGTCACGTGACCTTAGCTAGACATCGTTCGACCATATTGAACAGATGCAATGATCGTGTGCGCAGCAGGTTTCCACTAGCAATCCATTTTCTATTTTTATCGTATCTATTGTCCGAGTATGCATTGACATACAGCGTACTCTATTCAGTCCGAATCAATGCAAATCTTCCATATATGGCCAAGTCCCTTCAGAACCGTCGGTATACACCATCCACATTAACAATGGAATGTAACAGACAGTTCTCTAACATCTTGTGCTTAACGATTTTCAGCATAATATGGACAACATGGTTACTTATTATTCTCTCGGGAGACGTCCATCCGAACCCCAGTCCCATAGATAGCGACGATTTGCTGGATCTGTCATTTAGTTCCATTCCGTCTACGTCATTCACCCAAGAATCAGCGTCCGAAATAATTTTATCAGATGATCTATCTCACCACTTGTCATTCATACATTGTAACGTTCAAAGCATGTACTCAAAACTAGACATATTACGCACTGAGCTCAAAGACTTTGATCTAATAGCTTTTACAGAGACATGGCTTGGCGACGAAAATAAAACAGATGATATGCTGTTTTACAATTTTAAATCTCCAGAAAGGAAAGATAGACAAGGCGATAGGCACGGAGGTGTAATTCTATATGTTAGAGACACACTATTCCATAAGCGTAGGCGAGACCTCGAGCTCCCTAACATTGAATCAATTTGGATTGAAGTTGTGTCAGATAAGAAATCTTTCTTATTTAGCGTCTTTTACAGGCCCCCGAATGTTAATGCTGTACATGGTAATAGTATCGAAGACTCAATTCATATGGCGATAGATACTGGCCATAGAGATATTGTAATTGTTGGCGATTTTAACTATAATACTTTGAACTCACAATCCAATAGAAAGGTGACTTCAATTTGTACTCAGTTTTCACTGTCACAGTGTATTTCCTCTCCAACTCACTTCACCGAGCATTCTGAATCAATCATCGACTTATTGTTTGTATCAAATAGAGACAACATCGTTAGCAGCGGAGTAGGAGATCCATTTTTGCCACAAGAGACACGTTTTCATTGTCCTATATATGGCTTCCTAAAATTTTCGAAGCATAAATTTAAACCGTTTAAGCGCAAAATATGGCAATATGAGCTTGGAGACTACGACATGTTACGCAGATAAATATCAACCACAAACTGGGACAACATAAAATCTGAAAATATAAATGAATACGCCCATAATGTAATTAATAAAGTCATGTCTCTTGCCCAAGATTATATACCTAACAAAGAAATACTTGTTCGACAATCTGATTTACCATGGATAACCACTACTATTAAGAGAATGATCAGGAAGCAGAAACGATTATATCATAAAGCAAAAGAATCTAATAACCATTCACATTGGTTAAAATTTCGAAGTTTCAGGAATGACGTTATTTCATCAATTCGGGAATCAAAGAAAGATTACCACACTGGGATAAGTAACAAATTAAAATCAGGTCAACTCCGTTCAAAAGATTGGTGGTCTACTTTGAAACATTTCATATGCGAGAATGAAAATAAAACAATCCCACCACTTCAACATAATGGATCAATAATCGACGATAACACGGGGAAAGCTAACATTTTAAATAACTTTTTCCGTGATCAAACTCTTTTACAAGAACCTCCTGTTCCGTCACCCATAGTAACGCCTTATGCAATAACCAGTAGACATGAAACTATCACCCTTAACGAAACAGAAATACAAACAATCCTTTCTAATTTGCCCATAGGTAAAGCCTCTGGACCAGATGGCTTGAATAATCGTATACTTAAAGAAACAAAGTACGAATTGGCAACCTCTTTAACAATCAAAGACCTCTTTAACAAATCAATTGAATGTGGACTATTTCCAGACGTATGGAAAGAGGCCAATGTGCGCCCGATATTTAAAGCTGGAGATCTTTCTCTCAGTTCGAATTATCGTCCCATCTCCCTTCTTAACACTGTTAGTAAAGTTCTTGAGAGGGCGGTTTTCAAGTATTTGTACAATCATTTTAATGACAATAATATATTAACACCATTACAGTCCGGGTTTGTACCTGGCGACTCAACTGTAAACCAACTGACATTCCTTTACAATACATTCTGTCGTGCATTAGACGATGGAAAAGAGGTGAGGGTGGTATTCTGCGACATAAGCAAAGCATTTGATAGAGTTCGGCATACAGGTCTTCTTTTGAAGCTGAGAGCCGCAGGTGTTACTAATAATATTTACGACTGGCTTAAAAGTTATCTTAATAATCGCAAGCAAAGGGTTGTATTACCAGGTGTTTATTCTAACTGGAACCAAATTAAGGCTGGCGTCCCGTAAGGATCTATTCTCGGCCCTTTGTTATTTCTATTATATATAAACGATATTGTTGCGGACATAAATTCTAATATTCGACTTTTCGCAGACGACACCAGTTTATATCTTATTGTTGATTCGCCAACAACAGCATCCAGGTCTATAAACAACGATCTCGATATAATTACTAACTGGTCTAATACCTGGCTTGTATCATTTAATCCAAGGAAAACTGAATCACTACTTATAACACGTAAGCGTAATAGAGAAGTACATCCCCCAATCCTCATGAATAATGTTAATGTCTCAGAAGTTGATAGTCACAAGCATCTAGGTTTGTATTTTAATAACAAGGGAACATGGCACCAACACATAGACTACATAACCGGAAAGGCATGGCGTAGGATCAATGTTATGAGAAAATTAAAATACATTCTAGATAGAAAATGCCTTGAAATAATTTATCTTACTTTTATTAGACCGGTATTAGAATATGCGGATGTCGTCTGGGATAATTGTACTCAGTATGAGAAGGATGCCCTCGAAAAAATTCAGATTTAAGCAGCACGTATCGCTACAGGTGCCACTCGGCTCGTTTCAATCGAGTCCTTATATATAGAAACCTGCTGGGAAACATTAGGAAATAGACGTCACTCCCATAAATTGTCCCTATTTTACAAAATGAAAAATGGCATCTCACCCGGTTACTTGGTCGATGTGCTTCCACCGGAAATAGATACGTCCCGTTACAATTTACGAAACCCTGAGAATATACAGATTTTACGGTCCAGAACCACCCTTTATTATAACTCGTTTCTACCATCCACAATCCGGGAGTGGAACTCTCTTCCAGATGACACACGGAACGCCCCATCACTTAATTGTTTTAAAACCAAAATAAAAACAAATACCGGAGAGGTCCCAACCTACTACTACAGTGGTACTAGGTATGTCCAGGTATTACACACGCGTCTTAGAACGAAATGCAGTTCTCTCAATCATGATTTATATCGTAAGAACATTATTGACTCGCCCAACTGTAACTGTGGACAAGTTGAAGATGCCACCCATTTCTTTTTTCCACTGCACTCAATATGGAGCACATAGAGCTCAACTAATAGACGACACACACACTTTTTGCCAACCACCCTCCACACCATACTCTATGGCAACAGACAACTTGACAATAACTCCAATGAAGCCATTTTCGCATCAGTTAGACTATTCATACAAAACACCGGTCGTTTTTAATGCACCATATAATGATGCCTGCGTGTGCACAAGCGTATCACTAACTGACTTGGGGTGGCGATAACTGGGCATGGCTTGGTGTGGGAACAAGACTCCAACTCCTATTGTGGCTTGCTTATTTCCTTATATTTTTTTTCCATTTCATGTATCACGTAATTGATTATATAGAACCTATTGCCTGTATATTTGTGTCAATACTATATTTTTCGGTAATTTTAAATTTAATTGCTTTAATGTAATTGCCGTGTATCAGACGATGCTGAAACCAGAACAACTTATAATCCAGAAAATATCAATTATCACATAATATAAACTGTTCAAAAACTGATGGCAGGAATGTCTTGGTTTCGGCATCCAATGATATCTAGTCACATGTAAGGGAGAGGATTTAAATAAGCTTGCTTTCAATCCAATCCCATTTGCATAGTACTGTATATAGTAACATTGACATTGACAATGACAATGAACTTGTAAACAATATGCAAATAAAATATGTTTAAACTAATGATCGATAGTTAACGCTGGTTCAGATTCCTTCAAATGGTGCACCCCGGGTCAAAAATGGGCAGGGCAGGAGGGGTCAAGTTGGGGTCAAATGTCACATTTGACCGAATATGGTCATGTCATATATCAAATCGAAGGTATCGACGAGATGGTCACTCTGGAACTTTTTTGCGTCGAAATCAGGTAATTACCTCATCCGAGGTGGCCGCCGAAAGCTCAAAAGGTCGTTCTTTCAATATAGATTACAAACGTCTTCTTCTCGTGAACCACTTGGCCAATATTGGCAAAACTTCACAGTAATGATCAGTGGGTCAAGCCTTTTCATTTTTGTTAAAATAATAGTCATCACGAAATCCAAGATGGCCGCCTTTGAAAAGTAGGTCAAATTCTAAACAAATTTATCTTCTTCTCACGAA
Organism: Conchocele bisecta; assembly: GCA_029237695.1. NCBI lineage: Eukaryota > Metazoa > Mollusca > Bivalvia > Lucinida > Thyasiridae > Conchocele > Conchocele bisecta. The sequence continues at coordinate 25,651,117 of CM055276.1, forward strand.
TCCGCCAGGGGGGGACCGATTTGTCGACGAAGCTTGATGTGAATGATCGATAGTTAACGGTGTTTCAGATTCCTTCAAATGGTGTCCCCCGGGTCAAAAATGGGCGGGGCAGGGAGCGGTCAAGTAAGGGTCAAATTTCACATTTGACCGAATACGGTCATGTCATATATCAATTCGAAGGTATGGACGAAACGATCACTTAGGAGCATTTTTTGTCGAAATCAGATGATTACATCATCCAAGATTGCCACCGAAAGGTCGTTTTTTTATTAGAGATTTCAAACGTCTTCTTCATACAAACCGCTTGGCCATTGGTGGCAAACTTCACAGTTATGATCCATTGGTAAAGCCTTTTCAGTTTTGTTAAAATGGCGGTCATCGTTAATCCAAGATGGCGGCCGTCTAAAAATAGTACACAATTTTAAAAATTCTTCTTCTCACGAACCACCAGACCGATTTCTACTAAACTTGGCAGAATTGATCGATATACAATGCTTTTTCAAATTCGTTAAAATGGTGACCCCTGGGTCAAAAATGGGGTCAAATTTAATTTTTGACGGAATAATGGTCTTATAATATATCAAATCAAAGGTATTGATGAGGCGATCGCTGTGGTGCTGTTTTCATCGAATCGGATGATTACATCATCCAAGATGGCCTCCAAAAGGTCAAAAGGTCGTTCTTTTATTAGATATTTCAAATGTCTTCTTCATACAAACCGCTTGGCTATTGGTGGCCAAGATTCGCATTTATGGTTCATTGGTAAAGCCTTTTCAGTTTTGTTAAAATAGCGGTCGTCATTAATCCAAGATGGCCGCCGTCTAAAAATAGCATAAATTCTTCTCACGAACCAACAGACCGATTTGACAGGAATGATCGATGTACAATGTTTTTTCAAAGCTGTTAAAATGGTGACTTCTGGGTCAAAATTGGGCATGGCCCGAGGGGTCAAATAGGGGTCAACTTTTTTACGGAATATGGTTACATAAAATCTAAGGATTGCAATAAAAAGTACGCTGGAAGCATCCTGTTGTGGTCTCCAAACCTCTCAAAGTTGTGTAAGATATATTTGTACATATTGCCAGACAACTCCTACTCTGGTGACTTCTCAAGTTTTTCGCATTGACATTTTGTGCCTGTCATGGGCTTATTTTGATGTATATGTAGTGACAACTATACATACCAGTATTTGCTTGATTGTTTGTGACATTGCACAGGTGAGCGATATAGGGCCATCATGGCCCTCTTGTTTAATTATTTAGACTAATTAAATATGTCCCCTGAATTATCTTTTTTCAACAGATTATAAGGTATGATCATTGCACATCGAAAAATAAATACAATGAATAAATAGTAATGACTAAATGTCCATTAACATTTTAAGAAAACACGGTTATCGCCCCTGATATCAGTGTAGAAATTTATGTCTGATATAACGTGTATAATAACGCCAATCAATATGTGTGGTAATGGTGAATTAATGTTTATTACAGAATATACAAAACTATCTGTCTACCTATATTATAACCTACTGAGTTGGTATGCACCTTTAATATCTGTTTCCAATTGTATACACTCAACTAATGTTTAATGTTACTCATAAATGGAATACTCCGGTATATAGTTCCTAAATAAACAAGGTGACCATTGATTCGAAGGGAGATAACCCGAATGTAACGACCCCAGTTGGTTTTCTTGCATGTGACATGACTTTTTATTATAAATAAATTATGATTTTCATTTATGGACCTACATGAACGTGAACGTTAGATGCACATATGAACAAGGCAAAATACAATGTCACCCCATCCACCACACAACGTAACCCCCACCTACCACACAACGTAACACCCATCCACTAATACATTGGCGGGGGTGTAATAATCAATCAAAAGTTATGTTGTTGTGTACGAATGCATATGTGTCTGCTGTCTGGGTCTACAATGGACACCATACCCCACATTATTGGCGGTATTATCTTGTTATTCAACTTCCTTTATTCCACCAGGAGCTGATAAGCTATCACCAATGTTAACCATTTCAACCCTAAATAACTGGAATGAACTGATATATGCTAATTTCAGAACCTATCTGTGTTTTTTCTCTAACATTTAGGAAAATTACTTGCGAACAGTGCAAATCCTGATGAGACGGCTCGATAGAGCCGGCTCATCTGGATCTACGATGTTTGCAATCACTGCTAAAGTGGTTTATTGTGTTTATAGTGTTAAATACTATATGTCTCAGATATGAGGAGAAAGTGAAAGGGTTTAATATGCATGCAACAGCTAAGGTCATATACAGACACAACCTTGTTTTCAAGTCCCATCGATCAGTGGGATGGAAATACTATGCCAATATTTGTTTGTGCCTAATGCAGGGATTGAACCCACATCCAATGATATTGAAGTCCAGTGCTCTAATATCTAGCCACACTCCATCACTCCTGATATTGAAGTCCAGTGCTCTAACATCTAGCCACACTCCATCACCCCTGATATTGAAGTCCAGTGATCTAACATCTAGCCACAATCCATCACTCCTGATATTGAAGCCCAGTGCTCTAACATCTAGCCACACTCCATCACTCGATATTGAAGTCCAGTGCTCTAACATCTAGCCACACTCCATCACCCTCTGATATAAAAGTATAGTGCTCTAACATATAGCCACACTCCATCACCCCTGATATTGAAGTCCAGTGCTCTAACATCTAGCCACACTCCATCACTGCTGATATTGAAGTCCAGTGCTCTAACATATAGCCACACTCCATCACCCTCTGATATAGAAGTCTAGTGCTCTAACATATAGCCACACTCCATCACCCCTGATATTGAAGTCCAGTGCTCTAACCTCTAGCCACACTCCATCACCCTCTGATATAAAAGTATAGTGCTCTAACATATAGCCACACTCCATCACCCCTGATATTGAAGTTCAATGCTCTAACATCTAGCCACACTCCATCACTGCTGATATTGAAGTCCAGTGCTCTAACATATAGCCACACTCCATCACCCTCTGATATAGAAGTCTAGTGCTCTAACATATAGCCACACTCCATCACCCCTGATATTTAAGTCCAGTGCTCTAACCTCTAGCCACACTCAATCACACCTGATATTGAAGTCCAGTGCTCTAACATCTAGCCACACTCCATCACCCCTGATATTGAAGTCCAGTGCTCTAACCTCTAGCCACACTTCATCACCCCTGATATTGAAGTCCAGTGCTCTAACATTTAGTCACACGCCATCACTCTCTGATATATAAGTCTAGTGCTCTAACATCTAGCCACACTCTATAACCTCTGATATTGAAGTCCAGTGATCTAACATCTAGCCACACTCCATCACCCCCTGATATTGAAGTCCAGTGCTCTAACATCTAGCCACACTCTATCACCTCTGATATTGAAGTCCAGTGATCTAACATCTAGCCACACTCCATCACCCCTGATATTGAAGTCCAGTGATCTAACATCTAGCCACACTCCATCACCCCCTGATATTGAAGTCCAGTGCTCTAACCTCTAGCCACACTTCATCTGATATTTGAAGTCCATGCTCTACATTTGTCACCGCCATCACTCTCTGAATATAAGTCTAGTGCTCTAACATCTAGCCACTCTATCTGTATTGAAGTCAGTGATCTAACATCTAGCCTCACTCTCACCCCCTGATATTGAAGTCCAGTGCTCTAACATCTAGCCACACTCTATCACCTCTGATATTGAAGTCCAGTGATCTAACATCTAGCCACACTCCATCACCCCTGATATTGAAGTCCAGTGATCTAACATCTAGCCACACTCCATCACCCCCTGATATTGAAGTCCAGTGCTCTAATCTCTAGCCACACTTCATCACCCCTGATATTGAAGTCCAGTGCTCTAACCTCTAGCCACACTTCATCACCCCTGATATTGAAGTCCAGTGCTCTAACCTCTAGCCACACTACATCACCCCTGATATTGAAGTCCAGTGCTCTAACATCTAGCCACACTACATCATCCCCTAATATTGAAGTCCAGTGCTCTAACTTCTAGCCACACCCCACCACCCTCTGATATTGAAGTACAGTGCTCTAACATCTAGACACACTCAACCACCACCTGATATTGAAGGTCAGTGCTCTAACATCTAGTCACAGTCCATCACCCCCTGATATTGAAGTCCAGTGCTCTAACATATAGTCACACTCCATCACCCTCTGATATTGAAGTCCAGAGTCCAGTGCTCTAACCTCTAGCCACACCCCATCACCCTCTGATATTGAAGTCCAGTGCTCTAACATCTAGCCACACTACATAACTCTCTGATATTGAAGTCCAGTGCTCTAACTTCTAGTCACACTCCATCACCCTCTGATATTGAAGTCCAGTGCTCTAATATCTAGCCACACTACATCACTCTCTGATGTTGAAAGTCCAGTGCTCTAACTTCTAGCCACACCCCATCACCCTCTGATATTGAAGTCCAGTGCTCTAACATCTAGCCACACTACATCACTCTCTGATATTGAAGTCCAGTGCTCTAACTTCTAGCCACACCCCATCACCCTCTGATATTGAAGTCCAGTGCTCTAACATCCAGCCACACTACATCACTCTCTGATATTGAAGTCCAGTGCTCTAACCTCTAGTCACACTCCATCACACCTGGTATTGAAGGCCAGTGTTCTAACATCTAGCCACACTCCATCACCCTCTGATATTGAAGTCCAGTGCTCTAGTATCTAGCCACACTCCATGTAGCCACACTCCATCACCCCCTGATATTGATGTCCAGTGCTCTAACCTCTAGCCACACTCCATCACCCCCTGATATTGATGTCCAGTGCTCTAACCTCTAGCCACACTCCATCACTGCTGATATTGAAGTCCAGTGCTCTAACATCTAGCCACACTCCATCACCATCTGATATTGAAGTCCAGTGCTCTAACCTCTAGCCACACTCCATCACTCTCTGATATTGCAGTCCAATGCTCTTACCTCTAGTCACACTCCATCACCCCTGATATTGAAGTCTAGTGCTCTTACATCTAGTCAGACTCCATCACCATCTGCTATTGAAGTCCAGTGCTCTAACCCCTAGCCACACTCCATCACCCCTGATATTGAAGGTCAGTGCTCTAACATCTAGCCACACTCCATCACCCCCTGATATTGAAGTCCAGTGCTATAACCTCTAGCCACACTCCATCATCGCTGATATTGAAGTCCAGTGCTCTTACCTCTAGCCACACTCCATCACCCCCTGATATTGATGTCCAGTGCTTTAAGCTCTAGCCACACTCCATCAGCCCTGATATTGAAGTCCAGTGCTCTAACATCTAGCCACACTCTATCACCCGTGATATTGAAATCCAGTGCTTTTAACATCTGGCCACACTCCATCATCTCTGATATTGAAGTCCAGTGCTCTAACATCTAGCCACACTCCATCACCCTCTGATATTGAAGTCCAGTGCTCTAACATCTAGCCACACTCCATTCTGATATTGAAGTCCAGTGCTCTAACCTCTAGCCACACTCCATCACCCCCTGATATTGAAGTCCAGTTTGGAACCTACCACGTCCCCACCGTCACTCCATACATGTACATTGTTTGGAACCTACCACTGTAACTACATGCCTGTACATTGTTTCGAACCTAACACTGTGCCTCCATGCATGTACATTGTTTGGAACCTACCACTGTGACTACATGCATGTACATTGTTTGGAACCTACCAATGTGACTCCAATCATGTACATTGTTTGGAACCTACCACTGTGACTACATGTATGTACATTGTTTTGGAAGCTACCACGTCACCACCGTCGCTCCATACATGTACATTGTTAGGAACCTACCACTGTGTCTCCATGCATGTCCATTGTTTGGAACCTACCACATAGACTACATGCATGTACATTGTTTAGAACCTACCACTGTGACTACATGCATGTACATTGTTTTTAACGTACCACTGTGACTACATGCATGTACATTGTTTGGAACCTGCCACTGTGACTGTAAATGACAGACGATAATAAGTTGCTGGATGTCAATCGATGAGTCCAAATATAGGTAGACCAGATGTATTATCATATCAAAGCCTCGTGTTCGTGAATAATAACAACATTTTCTGTGTTTTCTTTATGACCGGTTTGTTTGTAAACAAGTAGCAAGTTATCGTCTCCGGACTATACATCCATGTACATTGGTTGCAACCTACCACTGTGAATCCATGCATGTACATTGTTTGGAACCTACCACTGTGACGACATGCATGTACATTGTTTGGAAGCTACCACTGTGACTCCATGCATGTACATTGTTTGGAAGCTACCACTGTGACTCCATGTATGTACATTGTTTGGAACCTACCAATGTGACTCCATGCATGTACATTGTTTGGAACCTACCAATGTGACTCCATGCATGTACATTGTTTGGAACCTACCACTGTGACTTCATGCATGTACATTGTTTGGAACCTACCACTTTGACTCCATGCATGTACATTGTTACTACATGCATGTGACTCCATGCATGTACATTGTTTGGAACCTACATCCACATACATTGTTTGGAACCTACCACTGTGACTACATGCATGTACATTGTTTGGAACCTACCATTTTGACTCCATGCATGTACATTGTTTGGAACCTACCACTGTGACTCCATCTATGTACATTATTTGAAACATACCAATGTGACTACATCAGGCCTTGAAACTAACGCTCGCCCGCTCGCCCGCTCGCCCGTGGCTAGAAGATTTTAGTAAGGGCTGGTTATGTTTTACGTCCGACCAGCCCGCATGCCGAGTATAAAAATACAGCTGATATGCCTTTACTAGTTAAGAAATGAAAGTCATCGAGCTGTGTTTGTTTACACAAATGTGTCGGTGAAAATGGTTGTAAGCTGCTTCCCTAAAGTCAAATATCATTGGTCTGCATGCCAATAGCCAATCAAATATCGCGTTTTGAAATTACACGCGTCCAAATCGTGAATCGATAACGTTCGTTTGTTTCCGTAATGACAGCCCCTCAATATAATGTGTAGCAGTTTTTCCATGCTAGCGACACCTGTCGGGACATTTTCATTGGATACTTCAGACATTTATAATTAATTTATTCACACAGGTTACTACACTTTCCTAATAAGGAAATAGAGTAACTTTGTTTCTAAGAATAGAACCACACTTGACTTCGCTGAAACGAGTATGCGTATGTGTTTTTGAAAATGCAACTTTCAAGTTATAGTTTTGCATACTTAGCATCATAACCGATCCAAAGCTGGCAAGAAACACTGAACCTACCAATGTGACTCCATGCATGTACATTGTTTATAACTACCATTGTGACTACATGCATGTACTTTGTTTTGAGCCTACCACTGTGCCTACATGCATGTACATTGTTTGGACCCTACCACTGTGACTACATGTACATTGTTTGGAATCTGTGACTCCATGCATGTACATTGTTTGGAACTACCACTGTGACTCCATGCATGTACATTGTTTGTAACTACCACTGTGACTACATCCATGTACTTTGTTTGGAACCTACCACTGTGACTACATGTATGTACATTGTTTGTAACTACCACTGTGACTCCATGCATGTACATTGTTTGTAACTACCACTGTGACTACATCCATGTACTTTGTTTGGAACCTACCACTGTGACTACATGTATGTACATTGTTTGTAACTACCACTGTGACTACATGCATGTACATTGTTTGTAACTACCACTGTCACTACATGCATGTACTTTGTTTGGTACATATCACTGTGACTACATGTATGTACATTGTTTGTAACTACCGCTGTGAGTACATGCATGTACATTGTTTGTAACCACCACTGTGACTCAAAGCATGGAACAAGTTATGGTGACCACTAACTATAACAATGTGACTCTATGCATGTACATTGTTTGTAACCTACCACTGTGACTCAATCCATGTATATTTTTTTGGAACCTGTACTTTGTTTGGAACCTACCACTGTGCCTACATGCATGTACATTGTTTGGAACCTACCAATGTGACTCCATGCATGTACATTGTTTGGAACCTACCAATGTGACTACATGCATGTACATTGTTTGGAACCTACCACCGTGACTACATGCATGCACATTGTTTGGAACCTACCACTGTGACCACATGTATATACATTGTTTGTAACTACCACTGTGACTACATGCATGTACATTGTTTGGAACCTACCAATGTGACTCCATGCATGTACATTGTTTGGAACCTACCACTGTGAATACATGCATGTATATTGTTTGGAACCTACCAATGTGACTCCATGCATGTACATTGTTTGGAACCTACCACTGTGACTACATGCATGTACATTGTTTGGAACCTACCCCTGTGACTAGACATGTATGTACATTGTTTGGAACCTACCACTGTGACTACATGCATGTATACTGTTTGGAACCTACAAATGTGACTCCATGCATGTACATTGTTTGGAACCTACCACTGTGACTACATGCATGTACATTGTTTGGAACCTACCCCTGTGACTAGACATGTATGTACATTATTTGGAACCTACCACTGTGACTACATGCATGTACATTGTTTGGAACCTACCACTGTGACTCCATGCATGTACATTGTTTGGAACCTACCACTGTGACTCCATGCATGTACATTGTTTGTAACTACCACTGTGACTACCTGTATGTACAGTGTTTGTAACTACCACTGTGACTACATGTATATACATTGTTTGGAACCTACCACTGTGACTACATGCATGTACATTTTTTGTAACTACCACTGTGACTACATGTATGTACATTGTTTGGAACCTACCACTGTGACTACATGCATGTACATTGTCTGGAACCTACCACTATGACTACATGTATGTACATTGTCTGGAACCTAACACTGTGACTACATGCATGTACATTGTTTGGAACCTACCACTGTGACTCCATCCTTGTACATTGTTTGGAACCTACCAATGTGACTCCATGCATGTACATTGTTTGGAACCTACCAATGTGACTCCATGCATGTACATTGTTTGGAACCTACCACTGTGACTACATGCATGTACATTGTCTGGAACCTACCAATGTGACTCCATCCATGTACATTGTTTGGAACCTACCAATGTGACTCCATCCATGTACATTGTTTGGAACCTACCAATGTCTCCATCCTGACAATGTTTGAACCTCCATGACTCCATGATGTACATGTTTGGAACCTACCATGTGACTCCTGCATGTACATTGTTTGGAACCTACCACTGTGATACATGCATGTACATTGTTTGGAACTACCACTGTTTGGACCTATCCATGTACATGTGGACTCCTACCATGTTAACTCCATCCATGTACATTGTTTGGAACCTACCACTGTGGACTCCATCCATGTATTGTTGGAAACCTACCAATGTGACTCCATGCATGTACATTGTGAACCTACCACTGTGACTACCTGCATGTACATTGTTTGGAACCTACCAACTGTGACTCCATCCATCGTACATTGAATGAACGAACCTACCAATGTGGACTGCATGTCCAGTCTTACACTGTGATCCATCATGTACATTGTTTGGAACCTACCACTGTGACTCCATCCATGTACATTGTTTGGACCTACCATGTGAACTCCATGCAATGTACATTGTTTGGAACCTACCACTGTGACTCATGCATGTACATTGTTTGGAACCTACCACTGTGACTACATGCAGTTACATTGTTTGGAACCACCACTGTGACACCACCATGTACATTGTTTGGTAACCTACCCAACTGTGACTACCATACATGTACATTGTTTTGGAACCTACCACTGTGACTACATACATGTACATTGATTTGGACCCTACCACAGTGACTACATGTAAATTGTTTGGGGAACCTACCACTGTTTACTACATACTACATGTTTTGAACCTACACTGTGACTATCCATGTACATTGTGTTGTTTGGAACCTACCAATGTGACTCCATCATGTACAGTTGGAACCTGGACCTACACTGTGACTCCATGCATTTGTTAACCATGTGAACCTACCACTGTGACTCCAATGCATGTACATTGTTTTGGTACCTACCACTCGGAACCTCCACTCATCCAGTACATTGTTTTGGAAGGCCCTTTCCCATACCACTGTGACTACATGTAGTACATTGTTGGAATCCAACCAATGTACCCATCCATGTACATTGTTATGAACCTACCCAATGTGACTCCATGCATGTACATTTTTTGAACCCTACCACTTGTACTCCAAGCATGTACATTGTTTGGAACCTACCAATGTGACTCCATCCATGTACATTGTTTGGAACCTACCACTGTGACTCCATCCATGTACATTGTCTGGAACCTACCACTGTGACTCCATGTATGTACATTGTTTGTAACTACCACTGTGACTCCATGTATGTACATTGTTTGGAACCTACCACTGTGACTACATGTATGTACATTGTTTGGAACCTACCACTGTGACTCCATGTATGTACATTGTTTGTAACTACCACTGTGACTCCATGTATGTACATTGTCTGGAACCTACCACTGTGACTACATGTATGTACATTGTTTGTAACTACCACTGTGACTACATGTATGTACATTGTCTGGAACCTACCACTGTGACTCCATGTATGTACATTGTCTGGAACCTACCACTGTGACTCCATGTATGTACATTGTTTGTAACTACCACTGTGACTCACATGTATGTACATTGTTCTGAACCTACCACAGTGACTCCCATGATGTACCTTGTTGTAACTACCACTGTGACTCCATGTATGTACATTGTTTGGAACCTACCACTGTGACTACATGCATGTACATTGTTTGGAACCTGCCACTGTGACTACATGTATGTACATTGTTTGGAACCTGCCACTGTGACTACATGTATGTACATTGTTTGGAACCTACCCTTGTGACTAGACATGCATGTACAATGTTTGGAACCTACCACTGTGACTACATGCATGTACATTGTTTGAATCCTGCCACTGTGACTACATGTATGTACATTGTTTGGAACCTATCCTTGTGACTAGACATGCATGTACATTGTTTGGAACCTACCAATGTGACTACATGCATGTACATTGTTTGGAACCTGCCACTGTGACTACATGTATATACATTGTTTGGAACTACCCTTGTGACTAGACCATGCATGTACATTGTTTGGAACCGACCCACTGTGACACCATCCATGTACATTGTTTTGGAACTAACCTACCATGTACTACCATCATGTAACATTGTTTGGAACCTTAAAAAACCACTGTGACTACATGCATGTACATTGTCCTGGAACCTACCACGGTGACTCCATCCATGTACATTGTTTGGAACCTACCAATGTGACTCCATGCATGTACATTGTTTGGAACCTACCACTGTGACTCCATGCATGTACATTGTTTGGAACCTACCACTGTGACTACATACATGTACATTGTTTGGAACCTACCACTGTGACTACATACATGTACATTGTTTGGAACCTACCAATGTGACTCCATACATGTACATTGTTTGGAACCTACCACTGTGACTACATAAAGTACTTGTTTGAACCTACCACTGTGACTACATACATGTACATTGTTTGGAACTACCACTGTGACCTACATACTGTACATTGGTTTGGAAACCATACCACTCGTTGACTACATTACATGTACATTGTTTGGATACCTACCCACTTGTTTGGGAACTACATTACAATGTAATTGGTTGGAAACTACCACTGTGTCTTCATGTATGTACATTGTTTGGAATCCTACCCAATGTGACTCCATCCTTGTACATTGTTTGGAACCTACCAATTTTTTGGGAAACCTCCATGCCTTGTACATTTTTTGGAACCTACCACTGTGACTCCATGCATGTACATTGTTTGGAACCTACCAAATGTGACTCCATCCAGTTGTACATTGTTTGGAAACACTTAACCCACTGTGACTCCATTCCATTGTACATTGTCTGGAATCCTACATGTGAACTCCATTGTTTATGTACATTGTTTGTTTAACTACCACTGTGGACTCCATGTATGTGCATTGTTTGGGAAACCTACCACTTGTGACTACATGTATGTTACATTGTTTGGAAAGCCTACCACTGTGACTCCATGTAATGTACATTGTTTTGTAACTACCACTTGTGGTCTCCATGTATGTACATTGTCTGGAAACCTACCACTGGTGAACTTACATTATGTTACTTTGTTTGTACACTACCACTTTGACTTCTATGTAAATTTGTACATTGTCTGAACCTACCACTGTGGATATTCCCAATGTTGTACATTGTTCTGGAACCTACCACTGGTGACTCCATGGTAATGTACATTGTTTGTAACCACACTGTGACTACATGTATGGTGTACATTGTCTGGAAATCCTACCACTGTGACTCCATGTATGTACATTGTTTGTAACTACCCACTGTGACTCCATGTATGGTTAATTGATTTGGAACTACCACTTGTGGATTACATGGCGGTAAACCATTGTTTGGACCCACCACCTGCCACTGTGATACACGTAATGTACCATTGTTTGGAACTGCCACTTGTTTGACTAACATGTATGTACAATGTTTGGAACCTACCCTTGTGACTAGACATGCATGTACAATGTTTGGGAACCTACCACTGTGACTAAGAATGCTTGTACATTGTTTGAATCTGCCACTGTTTGGAACCTGCCAGGTATGTACATTGTTTTGGAACCTAAATCCTTGTTTGACTAGACATTGCATTTGGTAACATTGTTTGGCCAAACTACAATGTGACTACATGCATGTGTACATTGTTTGGAACCTGCCCTGTGCTACATTGTTATGGTAACCATTGTTTGGAATACCCTTTGTGACTTAGAACATGGCGATGTTAACAATTGTTTGGGGAAAAACCTACCACTGTGTACTTACATTGCATTTGTACATTGGTTTGGAATCCTGCCACTGTGACTACATGTATGTACATTGTTTGGGAACCTTACCACTGTGACTCCATTGCTTGTACTTGTTTGGAACCTAGACTGTATGACTAATGTATGTACAATTGTTTTGGTGAACCCTACCAATTGGTGAACTCCAATGCCATGTACATTGTTTGGGTAAACCTGCCACTGTGATCCATGCATGTACATTGTTTGTAACTACCACTGTGACTCCATGCATGTACATTGTTTGGAACCTACCACTGTGACTCATGCATGTACATTGTTTGGAACCTACCACTGTGACTCATGCATGTACATTGTTTGGAACCTACCACTGTGACTCATACTGCATTGTTTGGAACTATGTGACTACATGTACCATTGTTTGGAACTACCTGACTCCATGCATGTACATTGTTTGGAACCTACCAATGTGACCTAGGATGCATGTACTTGTTTGGAACTACCACTGTGACTACAGCATGTACATTGTTTGGAAACCTACCCCTTGTGACTCACATGCATGTACATTGTTTGGAACCTACCCTTGTGACTACACATGCATGTACATTGTTTGGAACCTACCCTTGTGACTACACATGCATGTACATTGTTTGGAACCTACCACTGTGACTACACATGCATGTACATTGTTTGGAACCTACCCTTGTGACTACACATGCATGTACATTGTTTGGAACCTACCCTTGTGACTACACATGCATGTACATTGTTTCGAACCTACCCTTGTGACTACACATGCATGTACATTGTTTGGAATCTACCCTTGTGACTACACATGTATGTACATTGTTTGGAACCCGCCACTGTGACTACATACTTGTTTGGAACCTACCACTGTGACTACACATGCATGTACATTGTTTGTAATACGACTACATGTGTATTTCTACCATGCATGTATTGTGGAACCTACCACTGTGATACATTGCATGTACATCTGTCATGTTTGGAAACATACCACTGTGACTCCATACATGTCTTGACCTTCCAATGTGATCTGATTGTACTGGTTGGAACCTACCACTTGACTACAAAAAAATGCATGTAAACATGTTTGGAACCTACCACTGTGACTCCATGCATGTAACATTGTTTGGAATCCTAAACTATTATTGTTTGGACCTACCACTGTGGACTATCCAATTGAAAGCACATGCACTTTGTTTGGAACCTACCACTGTGACTCCATGCATGTACATTGTTTGGAACCTAACAAGTTATGGTGACCACTAACTTAAACCGTGCACCCAAACATCTGTTTCTAGCCATTAACGTTTCTCTTGGCCTGTTCCAGACGCAGCCACCAATGTGATGAACTCTATTTGTTATTTGCTTACACAAGTGTTTTATATGCATTTCAAGCAGAAACCCAGCAAACACCTTTGTGTTTACATTGGATGAGTTGCACTCTACTTTATCTCGGGGGACATGACGTCATGTCAGTTATGTAAACATTTAGCATTCACAAGACATTTAACCTCTCTAAATTAGATGATGTGTCTTGTTTACAATGGTTGCCCTGTATTTGTGTCTACAGGTGGAAGGCCTACTGCAAGCACTGAAACGGGACCCCATGGTGTGCTCAAATTTCTCACGTGACACCGTCGTGAAAACATTCCCAGCGATACAGAAGATTGGTGAGACGGGTGGGCGGGCTTTATTCACGTTCCCAAATACGTTAATCAAGTGTGCCGGCGCTCCACAAAAAGTCATGTATCTCGCCGACGCCAACTGGAGAAAGGTACTGTAATTATGCTCATGGTTGCCAGAAACAGAATACAGTGTTATTGTCTGTTGATAAAATATATTCAGATGGGGCTAGAAAACAAATAGACATAACTACCATTTTTAGCTCGCCTGCACGAAGTGCAGAAGAGCTTATGGCATACCCCCGGCGTCGTCGGCGTCCACAAACTTAACGTTGGGGTAAATATCTTATAACTTCTGTTTCCTTTCATGGATCACCTTGTTATTTCATAAATGCATTCCTCAGATGACCCTCTATCATGCTGTAGCAAATCCATGACCCATCACGCAACCCTTACCCCAAGGTCAAGGTCACAAACTTAGCACATTCATAAACTTAACGTTGGAGTAAATGTCTTATAACATCTGTTTCCTTTCATGGAACACCTTGATATTTCATACATGCATTCCTCAGATGACCCTCTATCATGCTGTAGCAAATCCACGACCCACCACCCAACCCTTATCCAAAGGTCAAGGGCACAAACCTAGCATGTTTATAAACTTAACGTTGGGGTAAATGTTGTGTAACTTCTGTTTATTTACAGCGAATACCTTCATATTTCATACATGCATTCATCTGATGATACTCTATCGTACTTTAGGAAATCCATGACCCACCTCCCACCTCCCACCCCTTTCCCCAAGGTCAAGGTCACAAACTTAGCACATTCATAAACTTAACGTTGAGGTAAATGTCTTATAACATCTGTTTTCTATCATGGAACCCTTTAATATTTCATACATGCATTCCACAGATGACCCTCTATCATGCTGTAGCAAATCTACGGCTCACCACCCAACCCTTACCCCAAGGTCAAGGTCACAAACCTAGCACATTCATAAACTTAACGTTGGGGTAAATGTTGTGTAACTTCTGTTTATTTGCAGGGAATACCTTCATATTTCATACATGCATTCATCTGATGATACTCTATCGTACTATAGCAAATCCATGACCCACCTCCCACCCCTTTCCCCAAGGTCAGTGCTACAAACTTAGCACATTCATAAACTTAACGTTGGGGTAAATGTCTTAAAACATCTGTTTCCTTTTATGGAACTCCTTGATATTTCATACATGCATTCATCTGATGATACTCTATTGTGGTATAGTAAATCCATGACCAAGGTCACACAATTAGCACATTCATAAACTTAACGTTGGGGTAATTGTCTTATAACATCTGTTTCCTTTCATGGAACGCCTTCATATTTCATACATGCATTAATCTGATGATACTCTATCGTGCTATAGCAAATCCATGACCCACCCCACCCCGTACCCCAAGGTCAAGGTCATAAACTTAACGTCAGGGTAAATGTCTTGTAACATATGTTTCCTTTCATGGAACACATTGATATTTGATACATGCATGCATATGATGATACCCTATCGTGCTATAGTAAATCCTTGACCCACCGCCCACCCCTTACCCCAAGGTCAAGGTCACAAACTTAGCATGTTCATAAACTTAACGTTGGGGTAGATGTTGTGTAACTTCTGTTCCTTTACAGGGAACGCTTTGATAGTTCATACATGCATTCATCTGATGATCCTCTATTGTGCTACAGCAAATCGATAACCCCCCCCCTCCACCTCTTTCCCCAAGATCAACATCATAAACTTAACGTTGGAGTAAATGTCTTTTTATAACTTCTGTTTCATTACAGGGAACGCCTTGATATATCATACATGCATTCATCTGATGATACGCTATCGTGCTATAGCAAATCCATGACCCACCTCACCCCTTTCTCCAAGGTCAAGGTCGCAAACTTAGCACATTCATAAACTTAACGTTGGGGTAAATGTCTTATAACATCTGTTTCCTTTCATGGAACGCCTTGATATTTGATACATGCATTCATCTGAGATACTCTATCGTGCTATAGCAAATCCATGACCCACCGCCCAACCCTTACCCCAGGGTCAAGGTCATAAACTTAACGTTGGGGTAAATGTCTTATAACATATGTTTCCTTTCATGGAACGCCTTGATATTTCATACATGCATTCCTCAGATGACCCTCTACCATGCTGTAGCACATCCACAACCCACCACCCAACCCTTACCCCAAGGTGAAGGTCAGAAACTTAGCATGTTCATAAACTTAATGTTGGGGTAAATGTTGTGTAACTTCTGTTTCTTTACAGGGAACGCTTTGATATTTCATGCATGCATTCATCTGATGATCCTCTATTGTGCTACAGCAAATCCATGACCCAACCCCCCTACCCCTTTCTTCAAGGTCAAGGTCACAAACTTAGCACATTCATACAATCATTCCTCATGTGAATAGCTATCATGCTGTAGAAAATCACCAAACTAGTGCGTTCATAAACTTAACGTTGGGTTAAATTTTGTTTTACTTCTGTTTTCAGGGAGCGCATTGATATTTCATACATGCATTCATCTTAATATGCTATATTATGCTATAGCAAACCCTCGACCCACCTAGCACCACTGACCCCAATATCAAGGTCCACCGCACGCCCCTTAACCCAAGGTCAAGTTATATAATATTCATGTTTTCTTATGCAACTGTGCCAAGTTTGAGTGAATGCTGCCAACAGGCGAGCTTCGTTGTCTTCTGACAACTCTTGTTGAACTGAGTGATAAACTTGATGTCAAAAGACACTTGTCTTGTATTTTGTTTATCAGGTATCACTAAATGCACCAGTGCAAACACAGATGGCATGGTTATCCCCTTCCCGATAGGTAAGATGGGATATATTGTTAGTCCATGTATGTGCGTATGTACGTACGTGCATGTGTTAGTAACACCTTCATTTTTCAATAACTGCTTCATTGATTTTGATAATATTTGACCACAATGTGTGTCTAGGGATGGTGCATTGTTTTGCATGTGATCCTCGTCCGATGGCTCAAGGTCAACGTCACTGAGAACTTATGCTCACCTTGTTTTTTTAGCACACCTGAGCGAAGCTCATGTGAGCTATTGTTACCGCAATGTGTCCGTCGTCGTCGTCCTTCGTCCGTGAACATTTTCAAACGTCTTCTCGGTAACCATTGGGCCGATAGTCACCAAACCTCATGGTGATGGTCCTGTGGTAGGGGGATTACAAAATTGTTAAAATGACGTCATTACGTAATCCAAAATGGCGCCGTCTAAAAATAGCACAAATTCTTCAAAAATCTTCTTCTCAAGAATCGCCAACCGGATTTCGACAACACTTGGTAGGAATGATCGATGTAAAATGCTCTTTCAAAGTTGTTAAAATGGTGACCCCGGGGTCAAAAATGGGCGTGGCCCGTGGGGTCAAAATGGGGTCAATTTTTATTTTTGACCGAATATGGTCATGTCTATATCAAATCAAAGGTATCAAAGAGGCGATCGGTCTGGTACATTTTCGTCGAAATTGGATCTTCTTGTCATTCAAGATGGCCGCCGAAAGGTCAAAAGGTCGTTCTTTTAATAGAGATTTCAAAATTCTTCTTCACATGAACCGCTTGGCCCATGGTAGCCAAACTTAAAAGTTATGGTCCATGGGTGAAGCCTTTTCAGATTTGTTAAAATGGAGGTCATCGCTAATCCAAGTGGTCTACAAATAGCATAAATTCTTAAAAAATCTTCTTCTCATGAACCGCTGACCGGATTTCGACGAAACTTTGTAGGAATGATCGATGTACAATGCTCTTTCAAAGTTGTGAAAATGGTGACCCCGGGGTCAAAAATGGGCGTGGCCCGTGGGGTCAAATTGGGGTAAAAGTTTATGTTTGACCGAATATGCTCATGTCATATATCAAATTGAACGTATCGATGAGGCGATTGCTCTGGTGCAATATTCGTCGGAATCGGATGATTATGCCATCCATGATGGCCGTCAAAAGGTCCATTTATTCGAGATTTTGAACGTCTTTTTCTCAGGAACCACATGGCCGATGCTGGCCAAACTTCATAGTAAGTTAAGATCCCTGGGTGAAACATTTTCAGATTTGGTAAATGAGAGTCATCGCTTAATCCAAGATGACCGCCATCTAAAAATAGCACAATTTTTTTAAAACACATGAACTCAATGTCACATTCTCCTCTGGTGTTCATATGATCAGGTGAGCGAATTAGGGCCGTCATAGCCCTCTTGTTTTGTTTTTATTATCAATGCTGCCAGCTAGGGGATTAGCTTAGTGATAATGATGCCCTTGTTATAGAGAGTGTGCGGTATTTTTATAGAGAATATCGGGTTGCTGCCTTTTGCTATCAAGTTTATCAGCCAAGGATAGGAAACGCGTAGGATTCCTACCATTTTCGAGCCCAGCCTTGATAACTTGATATCAAAAGGTACATTCATGGAATTCTATTTATCAGAATGAGGAAATATGATGTGGTCTCATTTAAAAGAACACATACTTATTTACATTGCTTCATTTCACTGACTCTTTCAGTAATGTCTTGTGACACCGTTCAACCAATGGAGAGTCATAGTACTGTAGGTGTGACCAAGATATTCGTATGCGTTCATTGTAGGATACGATCCAACCAATCATAACGAATCATCAGGCAACAACCACAACCAATGCAATGTCAGTGAAATTAAAGGAAGCTATAATTAGCCCCACCAGCAGGCAGCACCCATTGTCGTTGTCCACAAACTTAATGGTTTTCTCTCATCGAACATGTTCATATTTCCTCTAAACAAACCTGCGACCCTCTGCCCACTACAAATGCCAAGGAAGATCAGAGTCTTCGTGTGTTTACATAACTTGTGATGAATTTCTTACAATTTCTGTTTTCTTAATTCCTTGATAGAATGTTGTCATGTTTGTCTGATACCTTATGTCAGCTCCACCCTTATCTTGGCTTTATAAGCATGTTCATTACCATCCATATTTTCATTTCATAGCCCACCCATGCAGCCCTCGTGCACATGGTAAGGCTAATGTTTGCATTAGAAACTAAGAAATTTTCGGTACTGTCTCCTATCAACTTTAATCTTGTTCACCCCATCCATATTTTCATTTCATATTCCATCAAAGTGGCCAATATTCCTGAATTCGGGACCATAAGCATTTGGTGGAGATGTGTCCATGGAATGTTTTATTCCTTTGTTTATTTCAGCATGGGCAGCGGGACAAGGTGCATGTCGAGTTCAATACATCACTGAATGTTATATTTGGAGTGCCGAAATACGCCAAGCCGCTCATGGAAATAGTGAAGAACAGGTGAGATTACTCTGCTCCCTGACCGTGTTTGTTGTACCGTTTAGTGCAACACTCCTGTGTGTGAGACTTGAAACTTAAATGCTAGTATATCTTATGCTCAAAATAAGGAGTTAGTCGGATCATTACCAAATTTCATAAATAAATTTCTCACATTAATGGCTATCCACCCACTGTTATTCGGGTGACCGTGACCTTCACCTTAGTAACTTTAACCTTTGTGGGATGTAAATTTTGGACGTAACCAAATTTCTCGTATCTCTTGGACCGTTAGTCAGATCATTTTCAAACTTCACCAATAGTTTCCTTCTTCATTTTGATGGCTATCCACCCAGTGTCATTTGTGTGACCTTGACCTTGGTGACAAGACCTTTGCATCAATAATTTTGGGACTTCCTCATATTGTGACCTTAACCTTCGTGGCGATCATCTCATTTAGTGGGTGAGACACTCTCCGACAATCGCCTTGTGTTGCATATGACCCACGTCTGACCTCCAAAGGTTCAGGTCACTTAGGACTTGTGTTCACCTTGTGTGTAAGGCAAATGCAATACAGTTTTTTGGTTTATTCGATAACTTGTTTTATTATCAAGGCTGCTAGCGAGGGATTGGCTTAGTGATAACGATGCCCTTGTTTTCTTCTTTATCTCCCCCTTTCGGACTAAGAATGTCACCATTTTTCCTTGTAACTTGCAGTGATGTGCCGTAGTCGAGGGGATACGGCATTGGACTTCAATACCGGAGGTTGTAAGTTCAATTCTCACCCTAGGCGTGGAAAATACTTTCATAGTATTTCCATCCCACTGGTGTGTTGGATGACTTTAAACTGTGTTCCAATCTCTATATATCCTTAGCTGTTGCTGGGACATTAAACATTTGTAATTTGCAAACTTGTAGAGTCTTGAAACTGTGTGTGTACCTTCCTTAAGATGTGTAGATGCGCAAGTGAATTTTGGTTTTTATTCAACTCCCTGATAATGGATTATCTGCCTCCGTTTGTACTTTGAATATTGAAATTTTTTCTTGTAACTCTTAATCCTTTTACACCATTGCTACAACTGTTGCCATTCCATTGACAGAGATATCAATGTGAACTTCCGAAGAAACCTGGTAGCTGTCGATTACAAGAAGAAGGAGGCAACCTTCGACCTACTGGACAGTACGACAGGTGAACAAGAGGTCAAACAGGTATTTATACTATCCACATCGTTGTATAACTTCAATATTACTTGACGGATTGGTTTGGACACTTGATACATATGAGCATTGGGAACACACTCATGTCGCCATTAACATGACCTTGATCTTTTTCACCTTCATACTTTTGGAAACACTTAGCCATTTTTTTGCGTCAGAAAGTTTGTACAAGCTTCTTCATCATGGTATAACTTTAATATTACTTGACGGATTGCTTCAATAGTTTGGACACTTGATACATGTGAACAAATTGGAACACACTCATGCCGCCATTAACATAACCTTCACATTTTTACCTTCACATTTTTGCGCAAACACTTAGCCATTCTTTTGCGTTTTAAAGTTTGTACAATCTTCTTCATTGTATAACTATAATATTACTTGACGGATTGCTTTCAATATTTGGACACTTGATATATGTGAGCATTTGGAACACACTCTTGCCACCATTTACCTTTTTACCTCACATTGCTGCGGAAACACATAGCCATTTTTTCATCGTCGTCGCTTTTTCCGTCGTCGGCAGCGTCGTCTGCGCCGTCTTCATCCAAAATGTCAAAAAGTATCATGGTATAACTTAGCCATTTTTTTGTGTCAAAAAGTTTGTACAAGCTTCGTCATGATCGTATAACTTTAATATTACTGGACGGATTGCTTCCATATTTGGACACTTGATACATATGATCATTGGGAACACACTCATATCTTCATATATGTCATATCTTTGCGAAAACATTTAACCATTTGTGTGCGTCTACAAGTTTCTTCATCATCGTACATTAATATTACTTAACGGATTGAACACTTAATACATGTGATCATTTGAAAAACCCTCATGCTGCCATTACATAACATTGACCTTTTTTATCTTCACATGTTTGTGGCAACACTTAGCCGGTTTATTTTTTCATTACAAATTTTCTACAGGTGTCTTCATCATGATATAACTTTAATATTGCTTCAATATTTGGACACTTGATACATGTGAGAATTTGGAACACACTCAAGCCCGCATTAACAGTAACGTAATGTTAATGCGGGCATGAGTGTGTTCCAAATTCTCACATGTACTTAACATTTTTGCGGAAACAATTAGCCATTGTTTGCGTCAAAAAGTTTGTAAAAGTTTCTTCATCATCGTATAACATTAATATTACTTGATGGATTGCTTCAATATTTGGACACTTGATACATGTAAGCATTTGGAACACACACGTGCTGCCATTAACATGACCATTCTGACCTTCACATGGTTGTGGAAACACATAGCCATTTTTTGTCGTGTCGGAATTCTAGTGTTATGTTGAAAAGTTTGTAAGAGTTTCTCCAACATGTAATATTTTCAATATTTCGCAAAGGATTGCTTCAATACTTTGACACTTGAATCACCTGAACATTTGTCACACACTTATGCCACCAATGACATGACTTTGACCTTTCTTTTTAACATCACAAGGTCGCTCTGAAACACTTAGGCATTTGACATAATACAGCATTATTTTAAACTTTCATTCAACATGTTTCACTACAACTTCACTTCCATACAATTGTGGTAGAATTCAATTTTTGTCGGGTCCGAACTAATTCGGGAATGAAGTCGGGATGTAGCAGAGACAAATTCTCACTAAATAAGTACCTGTTTCTGCTATTTTTTGTTATAGCAGAAGCATTAAAGTCTGTATTCTGTAAATCCATCGATATTTATCGATGACATTGACCTTTTATGAGGTTTATACACTGTTTTCTATTGTCAACACATGGTTTTGCAAAGCCAAATAAACACAGTATTGACGGTCCGGAGATCCGGTCTTGAATGAATCTGATTGGATGAAATTTAACGGATCAAATCACAGCATGACATCACCGCTGCACGTGACCCGTGTCAATCGCAATAGAATACACACAATGTTTGACACGTTTAGATAAGAAAGCTGTGTTTGTAAACAATTGTGTCTCACGTGTTGGGGATTATTGATTTATTCATTGGAAAACGTAGAGTTATAGACGGCGGAGAGGGAAAATCCAGGTATGGCTGCCGGGTCGGAAAATTGTAACTAGAGATATCTAGCGGAAACCCTGGATACCAGTCTGTATATCCATGTATTTATATTTACATCGTCAGGTTACAAGCTATGTTTTCCACGATAGTACTTATACATAATGCTAAATCAGACGGGCAACATAGTAGACACTTATCAGAGCTGTCAGGTGCATATATGGATCTGGTGCTATGCTGGTCAAACTGCCATAACGCCATTCTTGTAGGCCATATTGTCCACTTACAATGAAACAATACTGTACATGGGGTCAATTAAGGAAAGCCCGGGGTGACAGCAGTGGGAAAGTTAGTCGCTCTAATTGCCACGGGAGGTGGGGTGTTGTTTGAAGATTGTGTCAACATCCGCTAAACAGCTCTAACTGAGAAGGTGCAATAAGCTAAACACAACATGGGGCTTATAGGGCATTTGCGACCAGTGTAGATCCAGTTCAGCCTGCACATCCGCTGTCTGAACAGGATCTGCACTTTTCGGCATTCTTTCAATAAAACACACTAACATGCAATCTAGATCGTATTTAGACTACAGGAGTGTTATATTTGATTAGCACATACACTGGTCACAAATCACGCAAACCCCATTTCTCCAGTCACAGCCACATATAGGACTAAGCTTCGACATCTTTAGTTTTTGACATCAAGTCCAAACATTTTCTATTTATTTGAAACAAGTCAGTAGGAAAATAGATTAGAATCAATTACTGTACATTTGAAAATTGAATACCGTAAATATTCTAATAGATGCCCATGCTCTAATAGACGCCCACCCCCCCCACTTTTTACGCTGAAAAGGACCTATTGTTTTGCTGATTTTCACGAAATTTGTGTCTCTAATAAACGCCCAGTACTAACTTGAAACAAAACCGGAACCAATTGTCCAACTAGATGTTTTTTCTTTCCAGTATTTCCTTGAAAATCGGGAAAAAAACAACATAATTACTACTTTCACTTTCAAAAGTGGAAGTGAAATTCAACTTTTTCTGGTGTCGCAGTAAATTCCTCATCGGCAGTAGCTATTTGAACGGACACAGGGCGATCAGAATTTACACGGTTATGGAGACGCCATTTTCAAAGCATCTGAAACCCATCTCGTATAATGTGGGTGAAATTGACATGACATGTTGGATTGTTGGCCGATTTTTCCTAGGAGATGAGCAAAATAAATATGTCTTGTTCTGGATGTGACCATGGGCCGAAATTAATCACACCGATACGGACCGAAACGTCCAAGGACCGAAACGTCCATGGTCCGAAACGGTGACAGTCCGAAACATCCATATGCGTAAATCTGATTAGCATTAATGATTGACGCTGTATTGATATATACATAAAGTATTTAAACATTTTTACCGAGTGTACCATAATGACCAAAGTGGGCCGAAACGTCTTGGTCCAAAATGTCCATAAACTGACAGACACTACAATAAAGTCGGGTCAGATGTTTGAGAGTAATGTCCCTTCGTTTTGTTTTTGTTCAGATAGTAGAAAATCGTATGTTTTTATTATTTTCCCTTCGCTGAATAATACTTGCCTCTATTAAACGCCCAACCAGGACTTCGGAGCCAGTGGTGATTCTAATAGACACCCGGGCGTCTATTAGAATCTTTACGGTAAATGCTTTAAATTGCATCCCCCGGACGAAAGTCGGGGAATACTATGGATTTGACACCGTTCCGCGTCCGCGTCCGCCACAGACACTTCATGTCCGGAGCATAACTCGAACACCCTTTGGAATATTTTTATGAAACTCCACACATGCATAGACCACGACCCGAAGGTGTGTCGCGCGCAAGAATGACAACTCTTGCATAGCTAATTTTTTAATTATCTCCATTTTTTGTTTCGCGCACTGATTTCATGTCCGGAGCATAACTCGACCACCCTTTGGAATATTTTCATGAAACTTCACACAAGCATGGACCACGACCCGAAGGTGTGTCAAGCACAAGAATGACAACTCTTGCATAGATAATTTTTTAGTTATCTCCCTTTTTTGTTTCGCGCACTGATTGAGCATAACTCGACCACCCTTTGGAATATTTTCATGAAACTTCACACATGCATAGACCACGACCCGAAGGTGTGTCGCGCACAAGAATGACAACTCTTGCGTAACTAATATTTTAGTTATCTCCCTTTTTTGTTTCGCGCACTCTACAAACTGGACAATAATGCATGCAGATTGTTTTCTTGTGTGCTCTGTACACCTTACCTGTAGAGAGAACAATAGCCTTCTCCGGTTGAACAATAGTGACTGGGAGAACCATTCATCTGTGCATGTGCTAGCATGTGCAAATGTCCAGACTGACCACTAACTGACCACTAACTTATTACAGGTAATTTATACAGGTAAATTATGATATTACATTTCCGTAAACTGTGTTGAAAATATTGTGGCAATATTTGGACCTGTGCAGATTTGATATGTAGATAAATATAGGACTATTAAAACAAATTCTGGGCTCCAGTAGCGAGCATTATTATTTTTAATTTTTTTTTTCCATTTTGTTTTCCTTTTTTTTTCTTCAATTTTTAGCCATTTTTTTTTGAAAAAAAAATCCAGGCTATTGGATTGGCGAAAGCCGGGCAGCGGGCGGCGTCCACAATCAATGTTAAGTTTGAGTCCATTTCTTTGTTACTGTACCACACAAACTTTCACAGCTTCATAACCAAGGGGTGCCCACCACATACAACTATCCAACATGTGACCATTTTTTTTACCTTGACCTATTATTTGTACGTAATTGACTTAGCCATTTTCAACGTTAACTTTTTAACGTACGTCTGGTTAAAGTTTTTTTGTCAAAGTTTTTCGTTATACTATATCTCTGCAACTGCTTCGCCCATTACCTTGAAACTTCACATGGCTGTTTATCATCATCCATATTTTCATTCTACTCCCCAACTGTGCGGCCCCTTTGCCCATTGTCAATGTCAAATTACTTTGAATTGTTTTGTTAAAGTTTGTTCGTGTACTATATCTCTGCAACTGCTTCACCCATTACCTTGATACTTCACATGGGTGTTTATCATCATTGTCGCGCCCGCTTGCGGAAAGCGCGATATAGTCGGCATTTTGGCATACGTCCGTTCGTCCGTACGTCCGTGTGTCCGGTTAAAGTTTTTTGGTTAATGTTTTTCCATCTACTATATCTCTTTTTTTAGTGTCCATGCCTCGCCCCAAGGCGCGACATGCAGGCCACGGCCGTCTAGTCTACAAAAATTATAATTATGTTATCCAAGTGTCTATGCTTGGAGAAAACCTGGCCTTCGTGGCTTTGCCTCGTTTCTTGTTGTCTAGTAGCATAAGGTCGTAAGTGCTATATACAGACTATTATCATATAATAAAACAATTATTGACTAGTGAGCCATAGAATATAATCTGATATTCTATGGCTCACTGGTCAATAATTGTATAATATGTTCGGGCCAGTGAAAATTCCTTTCGGGCCCAGGTTCGAGGTCAAGGCGGGACAAGGCGAGGCATTTGATTCCGCGGATTTCTTGTTTACTTATCTCCCTTTGTTGTTTCATGCACTGATTTCGTGTCCGGAGCATAGCTGGAACACCCTTTGGAATATATTTATTAAACCTCACACATGCATAGACCACGACCCAAAGGTGTGTCGCGCGCAAGAATGACAACTCTTGCATCGTTATTTTTTTTTACTTATCTCCTTGTGTTGTTTCATGCACTGATTTCGTGTCCGGAGTATAACTCAAACACCCGTTGGAATATTTTTTATTAAACTTCACATATGCATAGAAGACGACCCAAAGGTGTGTCGCGCGCAAGAATGACAACTCTTGCGTCGTTAATTTCTTAGTTATCTCCCTTTGTTGTTTCGTGCACTGATTTCGTGTCCGGAGCATAACTCGAACACCCTTTGGAATATTTTCATGAAATTTCACACATGCATAGACCACGACACTAAAGGTGTGTCACGCAAGAATGACAACTCTTGCATCATTATTTTTTTAGTTATCTCCTTTTGTTTTTCCGCGCACTGATTTTGTCTCTGGAGCATAAATCGAACACCCTTTTTTCAAACTACTTGTGTATCTGGGGAGGGGGATACACATGTGCTTGTCGACAAGCGTCCATTTCTAATTCTTTTTATCTGTCAACGAACAAAATGTGTGATTTAGTTATATTTTAGTATTCGAAAACAGTATTTACGGAAAAATAAGCGAGTGGACATTCAAATTTCACAATTTTAGTCCTGCAATACAACATTCATCCATGTGTAAAAACAAACACATCAAGATTGGATTTTCGGAACTGTAGAAAGCACCCTGATGTGCACAGTGTATCTATTCTACCATGTCTGTCAAATTGGACTCGACCAATCAGCTTGGCATAGGTGTGGCCTCGCGGATTCAAATATACACCTGCCGCATTATTGTTGACATCCGTTTGAACACGCCTATCACTGACTAGGACAGATCAACAAAATGGATTCAACCAATCAGCATAGAATAGGTGTGGCTTCATTGAATTCAGAATACACCTGTCCCAAGATCCACTTCCCTATGTTCCTGCGGTCAAATCATCGGATAAGCAGTGTTCTGCCAATGGCGCGGAAAAATCGTCAATGGCGCAAGAAAAACATTACCGATGGGCCAACGGGCGCATTAAATATTCGGTCCGAGTTCGCGGGTTGCGAAATTAAAAAAGTCCGAACTGTGAAAACATAGGGGCACTCGTGAAATGTACCGGAAATGTAAAATTGACATAGCAACAGCGCTTAGCTATACATTTATCGACGGTTTTCATTGGATGGTATATTTACATAAGTGATACAAGTATAAAGCGAACTATTTTGGTCCGCCAATCAGAAAATCCGTTTGAAATGCGCGTATTGTCTGGGAGCCGATGGAATGATAAAGAACTACAAATACATCATGATCATGTTTTAATGTTTATTTCAGGGTTGGCCGGGAAATACCGGGGGCGGGAATTCCCGGCGGGAAATACCGTCCCGGGAAATACTCCCCAAAGTGGGAAATACCGGGAAATACCGGGAAATACCGGGAAATATGAATTTTGATGTTATTATTTGATAATTAAAGTTATTTAAATTAAGTTTTAAGCTCAGTAATAGTTAATTAAACAATCAACAACTTAATAATTAGATATAGGGGTTAATTACAATGTATAGATCTGTTTCATTCCCAACTAGGGGTACTCATCAGGTGGAATATTTGGCAACCATGACATTTATATTTTGGTTGTATTATTTTTTTGTAAATTACTTTTTCATTTTTAGGAAGCATCTGAGTGTCTGCTAAATACAATTCACAAGGATAACGTCATCATGATCAGACTATGTTTAGACAACAGGCTGTTAATTGTCAACCTTCTCCCACACTAATATTCAGTATCAAGAAATGAGAATAAATGATCTTAGCATGCATGATGTGCATACACATAGTCTCTTACAAGTCTTATATGACTGACAATGTACTGTTGTTTTATGCTTTGCATTTGTATTACTTATTTGCATTATTATTATGACATTTATTTAACGTGAAGACTATGGGCCACGATGGTACGTATGAGATACAGTACCTAAAATCGTTACAATTAGCCAAAAGCCTACTAATGTCTACTTATTTGCATGTACATTGATGAGACTTTAATATACTTTAATAAACCATATCAGACTATGACAACAGGCTGTTAATTGTCAGCCTTCTCTCACACCTTTTGTGTCATACTGTATAATAAGAACCCAGGTGGTCTGTATATGGTGAAGTTGTAAAACAATTACACTTACACTGTACATGGATTATCCCTGTTATCAACAGGGATTTTCTCAAAATTCCAAAAGCAGCTTTTATTAGTGGCAGGTTACTATAGTAATGAGGGGTGTTCTCATATACAATAAAATAGACATTTGGCAAATACTACATATACTTGTATATAGGGAAGAAAATTGTTTAGAAAATAATTATGTTTTTTTTCTCTAAATAAACTTATTATTTCTTTTTTTATTGCAGAATGTTTTACCTATAGGCTTATCAGTGTACACAGATATAAACCATAGTAGATATAGGGAATATAGAGACTCATATTGACATTTTAGAATGAAAAAGACCACCAAGATTCATATTTCCCGGTATTTCCCGATATTTCCCAGTATTTCCCGGTATTTCCTGGTATTTCCCGCCGTCCTGGGAAATACTCTTATTTCCCGGGCAATTGCCAACCCTGGTTTATTTCCATGTTTTTTTCACAATCACAACATGCTGAAAATTTACATGAATTAATTATTGCAAGTCCATTGTCGGGCTCATCAAAACACTATTTCAAACTATTAATTACTTTAATTGCTGATATTTAATAGTTCGAAGCAGTGTTTTTCTTCAAAATACCATGTGTGACCCTATCATTTTTGAAAATGTCCCCACTTTTTTTTACCGATTTGTTGGCAGAACACTGGATAAGTTGTTTGCTATGCCAAACTATTAATGACCTCCGGCGGCATCCGACGCGTGTCACTGATGATTATTTCAACTCGAAATTGTCAAAGCACAAGTATGCTGAAGTAATATTCTGCAGAATCAATTTACGAAATGTCGGAGATTATGACCAAATTTTGTAAAAAAAATAGAAATATAACATTTAATTTCACAATTTTTCTAATTCTGGCTCTGCTGTCTTGTTTGACAGTTAATTACAACCGACTACCACACAGATAGTCGTCGCCGACGATTGCAACCAACGTATAAATAATCCAAGTACAACTAGGCGAAGGAAAAAATAACGATTAACGTATATATTAAACGACAAAAACTAAGAAATTATCAACAAATACATGATGTCCGTAAATCCAAACGATATTATATAAGAAACCTTCATCCACCAATCAGGTAAGCTGTACTATTGCTACGTCATAGCGGTTATTTTTACAGCGCCACCTCGCGCCAGTAAGTCACAGTAACAGGAGAGATAAGCGATGACCAATTCATTCATGGCTCTGTATAGGTGCCAGATAAGGTGCGATATGAGAAATCTCAATATCACGAAAAATACAAACGAACCGGACATCGGTTATTAGGGTCGCCGTTGTTGTTTTTAGAGCATTTTGAAGAAAATAAGTGATAGTTTGTAATGTGACCTTTAATGTATTTGAAAGCATATTATGTTGACTTTTCAGTTGTCAGAGCAGGTGGCAGTCGATGTAAGTGTCCCACTGCTCACCTGCTCTGGTATGTACTTTCAGTATGACATGCTGCATGTAGCACCGCCAATGTCCGCCCCAGATTTACTAAAGAGCTCCAAATCGTCCATCATCGATGAAACCGGTTACCTGGATGTAAACCGGGCAACATTACAACACAAGAAGTTCCCAAACATTTTTGGCATCGGAGATTGTACGAACGTGCCGACATCCAAAACAGCCGCAGCAATAGGTGAGTATGCATGGGCATGTGCCCAGCACAATGGGCTTACTTGTGACCAACCTATAGATAAATCACATCAGTGTGATGTGACCAAATGTTTAATGTTGAACTTGTCAAGGAAATATTGTGTAGATTATATAGAATACCGTATTTTGCCGTGTACAGGTCGCAAGAGTGTATAAGACGCACCCTATTTTCAGTCCAAAATCTGTCTACATGAGACTATAAGACGCACCCAATTTTCCTAACAAAATGAAACAAAAAATTAAATGAAATCGCCAAGTTGTTGTTGTTATTTATCCCCCCCACCCCACTGTTTTTAGCTCACCTGAGCAAAGCTCATGTGAGCTATTGTTACCGCAATGTGTCCTTCGTCCGTCGTCCGTCGTCCGTCTGTCCGTCGTCCGTCGTCGTCCGTCGTCGTCCGTCGTCCGTGAACATTTTAAAACGTCTTCTCCTCTGTAACCATTGGGCCTATAGTCACCAAATGTCATGGTTATGGTCCTTAGGTAGGGGGATTACAAAATTGTTAAAATGACGTCATTACGTAATGCAAGATGGCCGCCGTCTAAAAATAGCACAAGTAGCCAAACTTAAAAGTTATGGTCCATGTGTGAAGCCTTTTCAGATTTGTTAACATGGAGGTCATCGCTAATCCAAGATGGCCGCCGTCTAAAAATAGCATAAATTCTTAAAAAATCTTCTCATGAACCGCTAGCCAGATTTCGACGAAACTTGGTAGGATTTGATCGATGTACAATGGTCTTTCAAAATTGTTAAAATGGTGACACCGGGGTCCAAAATGGGTGGCCTCTGGGGTCAAATTGGGGTCAAATTTTATTTTTGACCGAATATGGTCATGTCTATATCAAATCGAAGGTATCAAAGAGGCGATCGCTTTGGTACATTTTTTGTCGAAATCGGATGGACATGTCATCCAAGATGGCCGCCGAAAGGTCAAGAGGTCGTTCTTTTATTAGAGATTTCAAAATTCTTCTTCACACGAACCGCTTGGCCCATGGTGGCCAAACTTCACATTTATGGTCCATGGGTGAAGCCTTTTCAGATTTGTTAAAACGGAGGTCGTCGCTAATCAAAGATGGACGCCGTCTAAAAATAGCACAAATTCTTAAAAAATCTTCTTTTCCTGAACCGCCAGCCGGATTTCGACGAAATTTGGTAGGAATGATCGATGTAGAATACTCTTTCAAAGGTGTTAAAATGGTGAGCCCGGGTCAAAAATTGGCGTAACCCGTCGGGTAAAAGTTTATTTTTGACTGAATATGCTCATGTCATATATCAAATTGAAGGAATCGATGAGGCGATTGCACTGGTGCAATATTTGTCGGAATCGGATGATTATGTCATCCATGATGGCCGCCAAAATGTCCATTTATTCGAGATTTTGAACGAATTTTTCTCAGGAACCACATGGCCAGGGCCGTAGCCAGACCTAAAAATGAGACGAGGCGAAACAAATATTGCGAACAAGCGAGCGGGAAGCGCGACGCACACCGGTAACGCGGGGGGTTTGGGGGTCCTCCCCCAAGAAAATGTTGACATCTAGATCGTCATAGACGCGATTTCCCGGCACATAGACCACCGGATACGGCATTAAATATAATGCCCTGAAATCGCATACGGCGGATAAAATATGAATTTTCAAAATATTTACCTCCACAAACTACATATATAAACACACACGCTGGACTAGTGACTTATTCGAGTTTTATTGTACACTAATATTTACGATACATTATTAGAAACATTATTATTACTTGCTAGTCGATAATTCTGATCTGAAATAGCTTCAGATCGCTTCCGTGACAACACAATGGTAACTGGCTCCGACCCTTAAAGTTTGAAAATTCTCTAAAATATGCGAGTAATATCATGTTAATCAGTCACAATAAGCTCCAGTTAAGTGTTGAGATTGACATTTCTAGTATAGGAAATAAATCTTTGAAAGGCGATTGATGTTCCAAACCATAAAAAATCGAGAGAAAAAACAGTATATTACGGTTGGTATATTATGTCACGCGCACAATGATGCAACATTAACTGAAAATGGTTTCCTGAGCATATCGCTGCTGGTCCGTTATTATTCAACAACCTGGGCATATGGTCCGCTGTGTCCAAAGTTCATTTGTTTTCTTTCTGGAACACTCCGGCAAACCACATTTATAATGTCTGATTGGGGAATGACATATCGTTTTCAGTTCCACGCTTTTATAATAGGAAAAAACGGGGTTCTTTATGCAAAATATCACTTACAAACATTAGACGGCATTCTATCAGACAGCTTTGTGTTATTTTTATTGTTGTTGTTGTTGTCCTGTAAGTCGCCTCACCTCTTCACAGCAAAATACCACAAGACGATTGATGTGTATCGCAGGCTCTCCTCTATCGCCTCACCTCTTCACAGAAAAAATACTGCAAGACGATTGATGTTTATCGCATGCGCCGACAGTTTGCCTCAACTTTTCACAGAAATTCAAACATACTGCAAAACGATCGAGTGTAAAAATCATAAACAAAAAAAAAATCGGCAAAATCTGAGACGAGGCGGGTGCCTCGTCTGCCTCATCCTGGCTACGGGCCTGATGGCCGATGTTGGCCAAACTTCATAGTAAGTTAAGATCCTTGGGTGAAGCATTTTCAGATTTGGTAAAATGAGAGTCATCGCTTAATCCATCTATATCTTAATCCACCTATGCCATCTGAAAATAGCCCATTTTTTTAAAACACATGAACTC
Organism: Conchocele bisecta; assembly: GCA_029237695.1. Taxonomy (NCBI): domain Eukaryota; kingdom Metazoa; phylum Mollusca; class Bivalvia; order Lucinida; family Thyasiridae; genus Conchocele; species Conchocele bisecta. Next base: position 25,684,477 of record CM055276.1, read on the forward strand.
AATGTCACATTCTCCTCTGGTGTTCATGGAGTCAGGTGAGCGAATTAGGGCCATCATGGCCCTCTTGTTTTATTAAAAGTGTAATATCCACAACCAACGCTCATTAGTAATAATATAATATCTGTCTTAATATTGGAACATATTGTATCATGTGTTATTCCATTTTGTCTCCTGCATTACCATGCACTGCATACTGTGCAAGAAGAAACGTTTATATGAGTAACAAATTGACAACAATTCATATGACAAAATCAAATTTAAGTGAAATTATGTAATGTAGCCAATTAATATAATATAACATACATCATGCATGCACTTTCAGCGGCAATTTAATCTATGCGCAAAATTACCGCCAACTACGACTAAACAAAAGTTAGAAGTGTCGACATTACACTACTGTTGTACACTGTTCTGTTATTACTACTTTGTGTTCGTAAACATGTAATATAGATGACAATCCATGCAACCAACATGCGATATGAATATCACGAGTATATTAGGCTGACATACCTGTTTGAACACGTAGTGAACATTTTATATCAATTAATTCATTTAATAGTTTGTCCTTACTCATTGCTTACTTTATGTTGATTACTGACCTCAGGGAAACATGACGGCAAAGCAAGCAAGAGGGGTAGCATGTGTGTTTTGATCAGTAACATTACAAACAATATCAAGATACCCACGACTATCGCCGAACACGTCTATCGAAACAACGTATACTAAGCGGTTCACATTCTATTTCTAGCTGATTGCCTGAGTGTGTATTTGTGGGACCGTGTACCGCTAATCATGGAATCCATGTTAGTGCCAATTCAATACTCGACCTACATGCACGTATTTGTCACATTATACTTATTTTCCAGGCCAGGAAGTGGTGTTCGGTCTATCGGATGTATTATTTTCTATTTCCCATGCACATGCATGCTTAACCGAACTTAAGTGGATCAATATATGTCTTAGTTTTAGTGCAGATGTGCTATTAATAAGTACAACCCAATATGGAATGGATATGCCATTCGCTCATGTAGCACATTCATTGACATAAACTATTTGTATACACAGGCGAGTTTCTGACTAATCAACCATATGTATTTTAATTGTTCGACTTGTATGCCGCGTACCTAGTTGCAACTACACAAACACATTCTGGAATGGTATATGTTTTTCATATGCATTAATGCCATAGCCAGCAGAGTATGATTCAGAACTGTAAGTATATTTAATAATATAACAATGTTAAATATTGCATGTAAACCAATATAAAATAAATCAGTACTCCAACTGCTGGTCGTGGAATGCATGTTTGTGCCACGTTCAAAGCTCTGCCGCTATGTGCGTGTTATGTGTTTAACCTGATGTATTGCGTTTCCTGTATACATGTAGGTTCATGTGTCTCCTTTGGGTATCTTGTTATAATTTATATTGTCCATAGTATAACATGCACAAAGATAATGAGCTATGACAACAACGAAACATTTATGAAACGGCCACAGTAATAATATATCCACATGTGTTGTTTATCATATCTGAAAATATAACAAACAGAACTAGGAATACATGTATAAACTTGTATCATGAAACATGAAGACTTATAGGCAAAATGACTAATGATGCTGGATAAACCACTATGCTTACGTATACGTTTCGACTAATTTCTCGTGACACATTATGGTGGATGACATGTGGTAGATAGAATGTATCACCATGCTTTGGTTTCCCACACACAGCTTGTCATACAGTGCACCTCTTTTCTTTTATTACCAATGTACAGTGTGGTCCATTATATGTGGTCTCATTTTGGTATATTGTCAATATTCTGAATATAACACGCAGTACAGCAGCTAACTTTGGACAAGTAGAAAGTAGAAGTATTATATTTTCAGCTCTATGTTTGATGCCCCAACCAGGATGCAGCAAGTACTGACAGTGCGCATTAATACTACTAAAACCAAAACAAAACTATTTTATTATAATATAATATCCACCCAGTATGTGCAGCATGCCAATGGGTAAAACAATCTCCTTTTCGTTTCTTTGTTTATTTTCATAATTCCACCGATAACATTAACACGATAAATTGTAATATTTCGTAAATGTGTTGTATTTTCTGTTAACCATGAACTACTGTTTGCATATTTGCGATACACGATTTCATTCAATAGCTACCCCAAGACCAATAGTCAAAGTCAAATGACGTTTGCGCTAAAGCTTCTGGCAAAATTTGCGTTAATATACTATCCGTTGACCGAATTGGCGGCCGGGGTTATCCATTGATGTCAGAATATTAGTTTGATATTGTTTATTTGTAAAGTACCTTGCCATTAATATACAACGCATATACCAAGTCTACTGTATTCCTATTACGACCGCATACTAGTAACATTGGCTGAACGAGCAATTGCCGTTAAACGAGGATGGCTGGTATACTTTTAATAGGAAAATCAAATTAGTACTTAATTTAATAACTGATAATAAATATAGAGTATTAACACTATTACGTAAACACTTTAAATAACCGGACCGTTGTGCATGCATATATAGCAGATACTGATTCCATGAAAGTTGCATTAAATATTATTTTCGGCAAAATATTAATATCCAAATGTGTGGGTCGGGCTCCATATAAGCACCATTAGTCTACACATGTATACGCACATAGCGTACTTGTAACAACACAACGGCTGTACATATATTTTAAATATTAAACGATACAATACGTAGGTAGCAACCGTGTTTTGTGCCGACATATATTACCAATACAAACAGTAGATGTGTCCAACATATCAACTCGATTAACAAATGTTGTATTACAAATCTGACCTTTCTGGGTGTATAATTATTGACTAATATTTTTACAATTATTTTAAAGACGGGCGGACAGTAATGTAATATACATACAACTAACACTTCCAACGTATATGATTACGACATATCAGTCTAAACAGCATTGCAACGTTTAATTTCGGACGGGAACATGATGTACTCATTGATATAGTCAAGGCCTATCAATTAACAGTTAATAGTCGACCCAGATATAGTGAGTATGCCAATTTATGTACATGTACATACATGACAAAATGCCTGTAAAATGGCAGCCATCTTTGATTTATACAAATTATAATCCTTTAAAATATGAGAAGTAAATCTTTTGCAATGCGTCACCTCATATGTGTCGAAATTGTTATCATTTCCCTTCTGGTATTTCTGGTACAAAATGATGCAATTTATGTTAGCAGATTAACACTGGCCGCCACCCTTTTTCATATACATGTATATTTAATTGTTAATTATCTTCTGACAGATGCCACTGTTAGCACGATTGTGTATAATCATCTTGTGAGCCCGTCTATTTTGCCTTGTATCGAAGCTGTTCATGACTGGCAGTGTGTGCCAACTGATCAGCATAATCAACATAATTTGTATAAAATGGCGGCCATCTTGGATTTATTGAACATGTAGATATCACAAAATAGCCTGTTAAACCGGTGGATGCATTATATTTTTTAATTATCCGAAGTTGGTTGGCAAATAAATTCCCTTCGTTTATGCATGTACGATATATCTAGAGAGAAAAGTTCTATAAAATAATGTAACAATTACTGCCATCTTGTTTGTGGAACTTAACAAGTGTGCACGACTGCCATGATGCTTCTAACACATGTAATGTTCAGGACACATATAGCTGAACGACTGATGGCCGTATTACTTCATAACTAGTGTTTGGTACCCACATTGATAGCACGTCTTTGTCAATTTATTTACATATTTTAGGAAATTCCTGTAAAATGGCGACCATCTTGGATTTCACAAGCTCGGTTCAAGCTTATATCGATTGTTATATATTCGATAATGTATTAGCTATTAAATACATTAAGATGCGCCAATATGACCCTTCTAATATTGGTTCCACAATGTAATATATATCCTACGGTAGCCGATGCTTTTTTCACTGGCGGCCATCTTGTTTATGCAAATTAGTGGGCTTAAGCTACTACTTTGAAAAGTATATTATGCGGAAATATATACAGTATGTGTGTCTAAACACATTGGCACCAGAAATCTTTGGTGCGCTCGGATGGTACCGACAACCCTAACGCGCCCAGGGCCTATTAGGGATGTTAAGTTCAGCCTGAAAGTAGAATCATCAGAATGTTACAATATACATATTCCTGAAAACTATGACAACACAGTTTGCTATCATTACAATAATTTTACATCAACTCCCAAACAAAAGCAGAGTTTAGATATGGAAGGAACCAGCGACTCAAACGCAACATACATTAAGAAGACAAGTTGAACATGTGATAGATGTTTGTGCCCATGTGCTTATTTTGTAACCAGGTTATGAAAAAATACACGGGTAAGCGTGAACCATTAGGTAGCATTGCAGTCGAAACTAGTCGATACGCTATTAGAAATTCAACTATAACACTCGGTGATGAAACGCTGCCAACCAAATTAGGTAACAGTATGTTAAACACCAATTAGTTGACAAGTGTGGCGCTGCGATGTTGATATCCATACATAGCAGATACATGCATGACCTTAAAACTGAAAACACTGGATAATAGGCCCAACATTTATGTGAAAAATTACTGCCCGTATTTCCTGGCCAATTGAAAACGTGCCAGCAAAGGTTCACAAGGCTGGTATTATAATTTGTCACAACAGCTTATCAAACGAGAGAGCAATACGAATAGCAGATTTTGACATCCATAACATAAAGGATGTAGCACTATTTCTGAGAAACGGCATTCTTTATACGACGCCAGATGATTTACCGGAAGCGTTGACATTTTGAATCAATAGACCCGACGAATTAACTAAGTTTTTGCAAGTTCTATAATCCGGCTCAGAAAATGACGTTGAGCATAAATGTGTTCATAGACTAATAAACTCTGTAGCTGATGATGGTGTGTTTAATGTTACACAAGGTAAAGTTAAGCCTGAAAAACAACTGTGTTTATGGTTGGGGATAAAATGTCAGACGGGAAGCAGACAAGTGATTGACGTTCTGAATAGGTATTATTTGGACATTCAGTAAGTTATCACACAGTTGAGACCATAGAAACACAGCTGGCATCTGTAGTAGTTGGGCGCCATCAGGCAACCCCAGATGATATGACTAAGATTGGCGCCTGTTCACAAATTTAGCATGGGACAATTATGATGAGAAGTGACACTTTCAGGTGGCGGAACATTACACAATACAGTAGGCATATGATATCAAAATGTAATGAGCGAGAATGAACAGTTCGAACGGACAGAAGTAGGAGCACACTGGACGTCGAAACCAGAAGCATTGAACCAATGCGTAATGGAATCTGGTTGATGAATGTTGTACTGAAGGAAAATATACCAATGTGGACATTGCTTGATTACAAAATATTATCTACCTCAGCAAATAATTGCGTACATGGAAAACCTAAACATGCCATCAACACGTCTAGATGTGGTAGCCGAAACATTACGACGAGTTGCTGCCGAGTGCGGCGAGGAATACGCCGTTGTGACCTATGATTTGGCTGTTGTAAAACCGGCCGTACATATACTAGCCGCTGAGTCTCCTCTATATTCATATTTTGTGTAGCTTTTCACATCTTATTAGAATACGTTGCTGCACTTGGCTATCTCATCGATGGTTCTGGAGGTCCCGAACTATGACAGAGGCTAAGTAATCGGCTTTCTGAAGGGCAAACATTAAAACAGATGCAAAAGATTGCATCCTTTGCTGGCTGCCGCATTCCAACTGTTGCATTTCAAGCGCTTCGTCGACAGTAGCGGGACAGTATCAAAACATATTCTTGAAACCATGACACTGTTGGGAAACGAACTGTCACCTGAACGAATGACACAGATTGAATCAACAGCTGATTATTTGAAGCTAATGAAGGGATATGAAGAGTATATCCAGGCGACTCTAGATGTCAAACATGGAAGCACAGCTCAGTATTGGATGATATACATTAAACTAGTGGGTATATGTTACATCCTCAGTCGGGCATGTAGAACAAACTACCTACAGCTTTTCAGATACCATCTCAATTTATTAAACTTGAACAATACACATACCGAGGTGAGGAAGATGTTAGAAGGCGGCGAAGCAAACAGAATCCAGTTTAACGGACCCCTGAAGGAAGAGGTTGGGTGTTAGCAGATGGCTGCTATCGGATGAAATGGTTTGATGGCGATCAAATCCCCAGGTACATTGCTGATGTACTGACTTCTACTTCACTAGATGAAGAAACTGATGAAGCAGACATACATCAATCTGATGAATCAGACAATGATTCTGAACAAATGTGTTCTTAATTAAATAAATACATTGAGTTTGAACAATGCATCATCATTAGACAGTCCGATTAGTGAATCAAATTAGTTTCGCATGTCGACCATCTTGGACCGGAAACAGTCCACTTGAATATGCTCTAATCGAGTGTGGCTATATTTCTACATGTAGTATAGCTATTAATAAAGTACGTCGCTGCACATGTTCGTACGTAATTTGATGTGTTAAGCCCCCCACCCCCCACCACACACACACACTCCCCCCGATATAACTGTTGTTGTATTAGTGGTACTTTGGGGAAATTGTTTTGTGGATCTTTTGTTGCTTTTATATTGTTTATCTGTTGCGGTGTTATTACTTATTGGGGGCTGATTACTGCTAGTTGTGGACGTTTTTTTTGTGACACGTTATCAAATTTGCATCAACCTATGAACTTGGGCCGTAGTTCGTTTAGGCTGGTTCGTTTATTTTTGAGCTCACCTGAGCGAAGCTCATGTGAGCTATTGTTACCGCAATGTGTCCGTCGTCCGTCGTCCGTCGTCCGTCATCCGTCGTCATCCGTCGTCCGTGAACATTTTCAAACGTCTTCTCCTCGGTAACCATTGGACCTATTGTCACCAAACTTCATGGTCATGGTCCTTAGGTAGGGGGATTACAAAGTTGTTAAAATGACGTCATTACGTAATCCAAGATGGCCGCCGTCTAAAAATAGCACAAATTCTTCAAAAATCTTTTTCTCAAGAACCGCCAACCGAATTTCAACAAAACTTGGTAGGAATGATCAATGTACAATGCTCTTTAAAATTTGTTAAAATGGTGACCCCGGGGTCAAAAATGGGCGTGGCCCGTGGGGTAAAATTGTGGTAAAATTTTATGTTTGACCGAATGTAGTCATGTCATATATCAAATCGAAGGTATCAACGAGGCAATCACTCTGGTGCATCTTTTGTCAACATCGGATGGTTATGTCATCAAAGATGGCCGCCGAAAGGTCAAAAGGTCGTTTTTTTATTTGAGATTTCAAAATCTTCTTCACATGAACCGCTTGGCCCATGGTAGCCAAACTTAAAAGTTATGGTCCATGGGTGAAGCCTTTTCAGATTTGTTAAAATGGAGGTCATCGCTAATCCAAGATGGCAGCCGTCTAAAAATAGCACAAATCCTTAAAAAATCTTCTTCTCATGATCCGCCGGCCAGATTTCGACGAAACTTGGTAGGAATGATCGATGTACAATGCTCTTTCAAAGTTGTTAAAATGGTGACCCCGGGGTCAAAAATGGGCGTGGCCCGTGGGGTCAAATTGGGGTCAAATTTTATTTTTGACCGAATATGGTCTTGTCTATATCAAATCGAAGGTATCAAAGAGGCAATCGCTCTGGTACATTTTTTGTCGAAATCGGATGGTCAAGTCATCCAAGATGGCCGCCGAAAGGTCAAAAGGTCGTTCTTTTATTAGAGATTTCAAAATTATTCTTCACACGAACCGCTTGGCCCATGGCGGCCAAACTTCACAGTTATGGTACATGGGTGAAGCATTTACAGATTTGTTAAAACGGAGGTCGTCGCTAATCCAAGATGGCCGCCATCTAAAAATAGCACAAATTCTTAAAAAATCTTCTTCTCATGAACCGCCAGCCGGATTTCGACTGAACTTGGTAGGAATGATCGACGTAGAATGCTCTTTCAAAGATGTTTAAATGGTGACCCCGGGGTCAAAAATGGGCGTGGCCCGTGAGGTCAAATTTTATTTTTGACCAAATATGCTCATGTCATATATCAAATTGAAGGTATCGATGAGGCGATTGCTCTGGTGCAATATTTGTCGGAATCGGATGATTATGTCATCCATGATCGCCTCCAAAACGTCCATTTATTCGAGATTGTGAACGTCTTTTTCTCAGGAACCACATGGTCGATGCTGGCCAAACTTCAAGCATTTTCAGATTTGGTAAAATGAGTCATCGCTTAATCCAAGATTACCGCCATCTAAAAATAGCACAATTTTTTAACATATGAACTCAATGTCACATTCTCCTCTGGTGTTCATGGAGTCAGGTGAGCGAATTAGGGTCATCATGGCCCTCTTGTTAATTTCTTGCTCTTGGTCTCCTCAAATTACATATCTCACAACTTCAACATTATTTTGGCGGCCATCTTGGATTCTGGGAAGTACACATTTACTTGGTTCAAATCGATATTGGTAAATTGTTTATATTCAATTGCATAGTTACAGAGATACGTTTTTAATGCATCTACTTTGCATTTAACCTAAAAGCAATACACCGCATGATGCAATGTGTTTTTATGTTTCGCGGACTGTTATTTATTGCGGGTGGGGTAAGGGTACATATCTTATGATATTTTCGCATTCAATCAACCAAGGGACATAATTTTGTCAACGCTGATTAATGGATACATGTAGGAAAAATTTATATGTATCAGACCTTACTTAATGTACGAAAATATCAAGATATACAGTATTTTCTAGGGATAAAATCTCTTTTTATATAATTTGTTTTGTATTTTTCGAATATTTTCATGATTTCTCATAATTTTCGACATGAATTTAGTAAATTTTAGCACGTTTGGTGGAAATATATCGGTTATATTTCATTTTAGAGAGTAATTTTTAAGGTACATCATTTTAGCGGAATTTTGGCGGCCATCTTGGATTTACCAGAAAATTGCCCGCCTGCATTTTGTAAGAAATGGATTTTTGAATTCAGCACAAAATTTTACTTTCCATAACAATCACTCATCAAACCTTTCGGGCTCAACATTGTAACTAAAAGTGCCCCAGCTCTGGGGCTAAGATACGACGTCACTAATGACGTCAACTGCATATCTTTTAAAGTTATTTTTGACAGAGTGGACACCACTGTGCAGCCATCGATCTCTTATTCTTAAATTGCGATTATGAACTGCTTGAGCTGATCCATCGTTAATGCCAATGCTCTATCTGTTCACATATATATCGTCTACCAACACCAAGTAATAAGTTGTTGGTATCTGTATAAAAACTGATTTTTATTTTGAGATAGGGGTTAATTAGAAATACTAGCGTTTCCGATTTTAATCCAATAAATCAATCATTATACCATACACTACAATAAGTGTTGCAACGTTGTACCAACGTATTATGAATTTCTATGCCTGTTTTCATGCTGCAAACACCATGTTTTTACCAAATTACTTTTTAGTCGCTCATCACCGCATCCATGACGCTTGACGTATGTGATGATGACGTCATAGAACCTACGTAATATAATGCGACGTCATTGACGAAGTGTCAATATAGCTGTTTGCCAAATTTCATCCAGATACTAGCAATATATATCAACTAAAAAGTTTGTTTTCACTATTTATTGGATGACCCTCGTACTAATTTAGTTAATTACGAAAAATGCTACACATTTGCAAATGGGCATCCAGGCAGTTTCTGAGTCCTTTGAACCTAGTATTACTAGTATACATTTCTATTATTACTAGTATTACATTTCCAACTTAAAACCTTGCGGTACTCGACATTTCAAGGTTCACCATTTGGCTAGTAGACTATTGTACAGTGGAAGCCCTCTAAACCGGACAATCAGGGAAAATATAGATGTTTACCTTAGATGTGTTTCTCTGTTATGCATCTCTGATGACAATGACTTTTCATGATTGCAAAGCACTAGAATGTGTCATGAAGTGCTAACATGTCTGGTTTAGAGAGGTTCCACTGTATATAGCTAGCTGCATTGATCCATGAACCAAGCATGCTTTCATAGTTGATTTCACGTTCGTTGGGAGACATAAATGTTCTAAATTTACTTGTTTCTTGTTACCTTTGTAGATCCAGAACAGCCACTGCTGCCTGATCAGGGTTTGCATTGTTCGCATTTTATTCAGTGAAATATTCCTCTTACACCTACCAGAGACGATAGAGCACAGAATGTTCTATCAGGTGGCTGTTTTACTAAACTTAGTACCACTAAAATATTTCAATTGATGGATTTACATTTCTTGAGCATAGGCTGCTACAGCCTATGCTCAATAATAATTGTTTACAAGAAAAGATTGTTAATGTGAAATTTACAAACTATCATAATTTTGCACTTACGAGCATGTTAACATGTAGAAAGTTTCGTGAAACGGCCCCCAGGTGATTTAGACTTGCCACAAGTTCCAATAGCCCCATGTCTATTTTGGGCAGGTACCTACCAGTACTAGCAGAAGGCCTTCTCTAATGTGGTTGTGAATATTTTCAGGCTCACAGAACCTCATTGCTATCAAGAGCATTAAGGAAGCAATGAGTGGCAAAACGCCATCCTCTGATGTAAGTATAGCCATTGTTTCTTAGCAGACATTCAACATGAGGTTTTGTATATGCCCGTTTAAAAACAAATGGGATTTGGGTATGCAGGCATTGTCGGAGCATAAGTCAACGCCTCCAACAGCTTTTTGTCAATCAGTTTGAAACTTTAAACACGTCTTTTACATATATTGAACATGTGCACCATGGTGGTTTTATGAAATTTTTGTTTTCTACAAAATTACCGCCTTTTTAAAATATGCTATTTTTCTACACAATTCTGTATATGATATAGAGTTTGTCATCAACTTGTCAATCAGTCCCTTGACGGCTGTATTTTTCCAGGACTCTTTCGCCTTCTATATCCTTATACGCAATACGTTAGATTCTACTTGACAGATCTTAACCAACTTTGGTATGCCTGTTTATCACGGCAAAACAAGGAACTCTATTGCCTTTCAAAATTTTGTGATGACTTTCTCACCTTAGCGGCCATTTTTATATCACTCGCGTTAATTGAAAGTGAGACATAGCGGTCACAATTCCAGCGTCGGTGTATGTATCGTCAACAATACGGGACGTAAATTTGGGACGTACCGTAGCCAATCTCTTTATCCGTTAGTCGAATCATTATCAATCACTTCCTCACATTGATAGATATACATCCAGTGTCATTCGCGTGACCTTAACCATTGTGGGATGTAAATTTTGGACGTTGCCAAATTTTCAATATCTCTTGATCCGTTAGTCGGATCATTACCAAACTTCATCAATAGCTTCCTCACATTGATAGCTATCCATCCAGTGTCATCTGGTTGACATTGACCATCACCTTGGTAGCCTTAACCTTTGTGGTACGTAAATTTTGGACTTAGCAAAATTTCCCATATCTCTTGATCCGTTAGTCGCTTCATTACCAAACTTCATCAATAGCTTCCTCACATGGATAGCTGTCCACCCGCTCATGTCTCTTTTGATCTGTTGGTCGGATTATTACCAAATTTCATCGATAGCTTTTTCACATTGATGGCTATCCGCCCACTGTCGTTCGGCTGACCTTGACCATCACCTTGGTGGCTTAACCTTTGTGTCAATAATTTCGCCCAAATGTTGAATACCTCCTGATCCGTTAGTCGGATCCTTTACCAAACTTCATAAATAGCTTCCTTACATTGATGGCTATCCACCCACTGTCTCATTCGGGTGACCATGGTGACCTTGACCTTTATTTAATTAATTTGGACGTACACCCAAACTTCATCTCCAAACTTCATCAATAGCTTCTTATGACGAAAATCAAACAGTGTTGTGCAAGCGGGTGGCTGGTTAACTAATTTGCACTTCGCAGCTGTGCATCACAATAAATACCGCCAAATTGCGGCATTAATGAATTGGTTTCACTGGTGGACGATCGCTGATGAATAGCGATTAATTAGAAATAAAAGCACTCGGCGGTATGAGTATATTCTTGGTGAACATGGCCTTCGTATCACTAATATTGGACTTCCTCATATTGTAAACTTGACCTTGGTGGCGATTGCCTTGTTTAGTGGGTGAGACACTCCCCGGCGATCGCCTTGTTCTACGCCCATTTGAAAAAATCAGGACGTATTATGTATTCACCCTGTACGGGCGGGCGGACACAGGTTGTTCACACAATTACTAGAGAGTTCTACTTGACAGATCGTGGATCGTAACTAAATTAGGTACATATGCTTATCACGGTAAGACAAATTACCTTATTGAGTTCCAATAATTTCTGATGGCTTGTCTCCCCTTAGTAGCCATTTTTAATTTTCGCACTCCATATCCTTGTCAACGCAATTACTCAAGTTATACTTGACATCTCGTAACCAAATTCGCTATACATGTTTATCACGGCAATCTGAAGGACCCTATCGATTTTCAACATTTTTTATGACTTTTCTCCACATTTTTCATGACTTATCTCCCCATTGGCGACCATTTTTATTCCCTCGCTAATAGGCAAGAGGGGATATAGCGTTAGTCCATGTATGTTAGTAACACTTTATATTTTTTTCACTAACCCATGAACCAATTTTGATAATATTTGGTCACAATGTGTGTACTATCTGCGAAAAAACCTGCTCAAATTTTAAGGCTATATAAACAAAGCAAAAACAACATTTCTTTTCTCGATAATATTAAATTTTTATCAAAGCTTTTTATTTTGTGAAAATTGGTCCAATATTCATTTTATTGCGGAAAAACAATTTCCCTATTACCCTATTGGACGAGCTTCCGTACGACGCTTATTTTTCGAGTTACCCCTACCCAGAGTAGAAATGTATGAAATACATCTATCATTATGTGAAATTCATCGTAGAAACCGAATCCGCATGTTAAAATTGCGTAAATCGCGGCCGAATGCCGTAATTTTGGACATTTCCATGGTAACCGAAAATTCTCTGTGGAAAAAATACAAACAAAATGTCAACTGTTGTTGCAGTGATTACTGTCAATTAACTTGTGGTAGTTTGATTTTATTAATAGGATACACATGATATATTTCACTCGGGATTATATTTATATGTAAATTTCAGAAATGAAACGAAAAATAATGATAACCATAGCAACCGATATTCTAACAAATCAGCAACAATTTCTTTGGGCAGCATTCTGTACGACGTTTATTTTGCGATTTACCCCACACCCAGAGTGAAACTGTATGTAATGCAACTGTCCTTATTTAAAATTCATCGTAGAAACCGAATCCGCGTATTAAAATTGCGTAAACCATGGTAACCGTGAATTCTCTGACTGAGAAAAATACAGACTAAATGTAAATAGTTCTTGCGTTGATTACTGTTAATAAACTTGTGAGATATTATTTCATTAATAGGATGCACATACATGTATATTTGACTCAGGCTTATATTTATCTGTTAATGTCCCAAATTGCACAAAATGGCGTAACAATGGCAACCGATATTCTAACCAATCAGCAACAATTTGCTAATTAATAGCATTTTCAGGTCATTCTTATAACACATTCTTATTTATTTAAATTACGTATCTACATAAACTACTGCTATTTAAAATAAGAATGTGTATGCTGCTGGCGTTACCTTACAATGTTTACAATGAGCACTAACCCTAACCCTAAGTAGTGAGTTACTCCCCTTTGAATTGAATTTGTATAATAATACAAGACACATAATCATATATGCATTTTTCAATCTGAACCTTGCGCCTACGTTAAATAATGGGGTAACATTATGTGGTAACGCATATGTAGCAGCAAGTGCAACCTTTATATGCTGATCAAGCAAAGAACATAATTCTGAAAAAGTAAAATGGCTGTCAAATGTTTGTTTTATCAATGTCCGAGCTAAACATCTGAATATGTATATGTACCTTGTTTTATTATAGTATTTGTCTGTTCATAGATATTCATAGTATTTATCATGTGATATGTTTCCCTGTTGTCCATTGTTCCTGTTATATAGCAGAGAGAGATTCAAAATGGCTGCCATATTTTCAGAGAGTATTACATGTAGATGTATAATGTAATGTTTTGCTATTGTCCTATGTATGCTTGTACATGTATGCATACAATTATACACCTTATCAAGATTACATTATTTAACAGTTATCGACACTAAATTACGCAATTATGCAAATTTATTTGTTTATTTGCAAATGTTTACAATGAAATACTATTTTTTATAAGTTTAATATATTATCAATTCGCGCCACAAGAAACAGAATCCATATACATTTACAAACATATAATGTCAGCATGGAGTAGACTGGCACATGTTCCTTTCAATTATTTCGAGAATGTATCAAATATGTAACTGTACACGTTTTGCCTGCATAGGGTTAATATTAATTTCTCGTACACGATCAATTTATTTTACATACACTGTAACCTGTAAATTCTAACAACTATGACAAAAGCGCAGTTATTGCGTTAGCCTGGCAGTGAATATATTTCCACCGATGAATGAGTTTCTCTTTCATTGATAATGTACATTCGTATGAAATGTCATAATAAATATAATGTATGGACTAAAACCATTTATGACTTTATGACTTTTATAGCCGACAGTACCATATCAGATAATGAACATACAATTAAACAAATAATAGCAGCTGCAAATCCTGTAATCGCGGCTTAATCAAAGTATATATACGGGCCTATTAGGAGTCACACATCTCCATGTAGCTCACCAGCACACTCAAGTTTATCAAAACATACTGCATTATACCATGTTCCCGTCACATACCACTTAAAATTTAGCATAACTTGCACACCATTATTATATTTAGTGTCACTAAATGTGTTGAAAACATTTGTGTACAAACAACATATATGCTGAACATGCCAGTATTACCCCGACTCAATCATTAAAGTCTAGTAATGTGTGTCTTACAGACTAGGTGTCAATTAATGACCATAATTTCATATGCAAAACACTACTTGATTCCATACAAACGCTGTTCATATGATAGTATGCAAACAGTCAGTTCGAAAACAAAACTATTAAGCCCATGAGTCGTAGTAATATTAGTAATATATACTCAAATATATAATCATGTGTTCGATAAAATATCTAGAACGTCAATAAATGTACGTGTAAGTGCTGCCATGACATTCAGGTACATGTCCAATATTTGTTCCTTAGACACTTCGCACAAAATGAAATTCTCCATGAGCACAATTCACATAAGGGTAAAAACTTGTTTTCTAATCCAATTGTATGTACTACATGTATATTTGTATATCACTTATCTTTCATGAAATAAATATTGCTTATAACAAACATATTCATATAATATTATTTCTATTGCATATATGACATAAACTGATATTGCTTTCAGCAATGCACCTCTATATATGTACAATTGTTTAACAACATATCTACATCTACAATGAGATGTGTTGATATCAAATAAATTTAAAATATTAGCAATGTCATAAACATATATTTAACCACCACCAATAACATGTATGGTTTGTTGTTATACTATAAATTCCACTCATATTCATTGATCAACACAACTATATAATTACACCAGAACCTCTTCTATCATAACACAATATGGTTTCTTGTACCTCATTAGTCTGCCAGAACACCGACCTATGTATGCGACGTAAAGTTACATGAATATCTTTTACCGAAGCCCAGATGCATGTGATTCTAATATGCGATTTCAAAATGTAATACTTTATTTCTATATATACCGGAATTATTACCGGTATACACATGTATAATGTATATTTGCTAGTATGACCGTGAATCCTGTTTCTGCGTCTAATAGGATAATTATTCAAACATGACAAAATAAATTTGTCCAATTATGTAACTTTGATAGCCGACGTACGCATATGTTCATATTTTCTGTCTAGGCAACAGTACCAATAAACGTTTTATGGTACCATGTAAGTTAGTTGAGTACAACTCACAGGTATTTCCATATCTGTGTCATTACCATCAGGTGTGTTGTCTTGCGAATCATATGTTATCATATGTTCAACATGTTTACGACTCAGACTGTATGCTGTTTAATATATTATGAGTTGAGTATGTTTTAACTGGGCTCTCCGTTTTCTCTGACCTGTATTTCACATATGCATATGCATGGCTATACTAGAGCAAGTGGGCAGGGGCTCACTGATACCCCCGGCCGCAGCCTGGTCTGACATTCAAATATTTCCTCAAGCCATTGGCCTTGTCATTGGGCATGAAAGCCGCAAGGATGGGGTATATAATGATAAAGAGGTAAAAGCAGTTTCAAGTCAATCCGACTTATGCTGTAGAGATAATGGGTACCCGAAAACTTCAACGCAAATCTTACGGACGGACGCCCTGACGGACTAACGAATGGACGGACGGAAATACGAAACCACATTTCTGTTCGAAATAACACTACCCATGCCTGCTAGTGGGTTCATTATTTCGTCATCACCCGGTATATCCTCATTCGAATGTTTGAATTATATCCAATCGATTAAAAGTGACAATCATTTTATTATTGATATGTTATAGGCACATCCAATACCTACAGGGAAACTACATGCTTATTCAATTGTACCTTATGTATGATTATTTTCATCAAGCTATTAATTTATATCCCATTCTATCAGGCGTTAGCATAAATTAGTAGCTACAAGCAATCCCACAAATTAAGACATTTTGCCCATATGTTACAAATAATCTGCTAGAATACTGTTATATCGAACAGGTTCTCACATTGCACTCATGATTTAGATGCTTTAACATAGTATCCACCGATAATTAAAAGCTACATGATTGTTCACCGTGGGTATATCGAAAATGAAACAAAAAGCTAAGTCACATATTTCATGCAATGGTTAAACTGGCAACAACTTGTTCAAGGAAATAAACGGCATCATTTTGGTTGAATTGTGAACGGTGTATTGCTCGTATATATATGTAATTAACAGCTTCACATATTGATAGATTCTGCACTTATTTGGTTAGAAATTAAGGTACTTTGCAACTGGACGTTAACATGTATATCACATAGAAATGGCAAGATGCTTCACGGCGGCCATTTTGAAATGTTAAATGACTACATTACATAGGTTATTGCCTATTGGGTTTTATTATCACTGACATATTTACATTTGTGATAGCGATTGGTATCATACTGTGTTGAAATATGTAAAATCAGGATGTTTCAAGATAGTATCTGTCGACCGGAAGTTACGTTATGTTTCCTGGCGTCCATTTTGAAACTAAAAATGACGAAACTGATC
Source organism: Conchocele bisecta (assembly GCA_029237695.1). NCBI lineage: Eukaryota > Metazoa > Mollusca > Bivalvia > Lucinida > Thyasiridae > Conchocele > Conchocele bisecta. The sequence continues at coordinate 25,701,814 of CM055276.1, forward strand.
GTCCATTTTCTCTGCTCATAATTAATGGTTTTAGTAAATGTCTTTATCAGCTGAAACTGCATAAGTAATGAGCTCTAATCAAGTGATAGGAAGTGATATAATGTCGGTTCTGTCATTTTCAGGCATGGTGATTATCTTGGAATTGGCGGCCATCTTGGTTTTAGAAAACCTACACCTGACTAATTTTTTTATTTTCATACAACCTAAGGTGAAGGAAAATGCGAAAGTTTTCTTTTAACACGAATAATTGACAAGAAAGTTTTTATCGACATTATAACTATTTGAAATTTCTTGTTAATTTAACGGTTGCCATGGAGATCAGCAAAAAATCGATATTCGGCCGCGAATTTTGCAATTTTAACACGCAGATTCGAATTCTACAATGAATTTCCTATAAGAATAGACATGTTTCATAAAGTTCTACTCTGGGTAGGTAGGGGTAGGTAAAACATTTCAGACTAGCTCCAAAGCAGTATATGTTAAATCCCCATAGACATCTTTGGATTTAACATGGGGGAAATGTTTCGAATTTCAGAAATAATGGACCGATTTGCAAAATTTAACTTTTGTTTTCTTAGATAATTTCCAAGCTATCTAGCCAGGTTTAGGAGTCAATTTCCAATTTTTAAAAAAAAAATTTTGACTCCTCCCACAGCTCCTCCACCTCATTTTCCCCCATATTAAATTCCCATTGAGAAATCATTTGTATACGACCGTTTTCAAAAAAACGGTACATATTATGTTTTACCGCGGGGTGGGCGGCGGTTGGGCGGCGGATAGAAAAACTGCATAGTTTGTGTACAATACTCCTCTAAAACCTTTTATTCAATCGATCTGAAACTATCCACACGTTTTCTACACATATTGAAGATATCGCCTTTTTAACCGAGCCATCTGAAACTGAAGATATGCACCTTGGTGTTTTTATGCTGCAAAACTATTTTAGTCTGTCCGTCACACCCTTCCGTCCGTCTCGTCTCGTCCGTCCGTCACCAACCTTGTAACTCGTAAAACTTTTAAACCATACTAGCTACAGACATGAAATTTGGTATGTAGCTTCCGTACATGATGAGTTGATGAGCAAAGTTTATTTAAAATTTTATTTGACCCCCGGGTCATGGATTATCTCCCCCTTCGCAACTTTGATTTGCAACTCGTAAAACTTTTAAACCATACTAGCTACACACCTGAAACTTGATATGTAGCTTCATTATGATGAGTAGATTCGCAAAGTTTATTTTTATTTTCATTGATTCGACCCCCTGGTTCATGGATTATCTCCCCCTTTTCAACTTAGAATTTCCCAATTTTGCCTTGTAACTTGTGAACTTCTAAACCGTAATAACGGGAGGCTTGATGCTTGGTATGTAGCTTCTTTATGGTGTGTAGATGCACAAAGCGAATTTCTCGTTTCGCTTTGACACTGAGCCATGGATATTTTCGTTTGGACCTGGAAATGTGCCTGGAAATGTGCCTCGTTCATTATCAAAGCGATATGTGGGGCATTCGTGTTCTATGAACACATGTTCTAGTTTTAACACAAATGTCACTTTTTTAACTTATTATCACCATTTTTAGCTCGCCTGCACGAAGTGCAGAAGAGCTTATGGCATACCCCCGGCGTCGTCGGTGTCGGCATCGTCCACAAACTTAACGTTGGGGTAAATGTCTTATAACTTCTGGTTCCTTTCATGGAACACCTTGTTATGTCATACATGCATTCCTCAGATGACCCTTTATCATGCTGTAGCAAATACATGACCCACCACCCAACCCTTACCACAAGGCCAAGGTCACATTCATAAACTTAACATTGGGGTAAATTTATTAAAACATCTGTTTCCTTTCATGGAATGCCTTAATATTTCATACACGCATTCCTCAGATGACTCTCTATCATGCTGTAGCAAATCACGACCCACCACCCAACCCTTACCCCAGGGTCAAGGTCACAAACTTAGCACATTCATAAACTTAAAGTTGGGGTAAATGTCTTATAACATCTGTTTCCTTTCATGGAACACCTTGATATTTCATACATGCATTCCTCAGATCACCCTCTATCATGATGTAGCAAATCCACGACCCACCACCCAACCCTTACCCCAAGGTCAAGGTCACAAACTTAGCATGTTCATAAACTTAACGTTGGGGTAAATGTTGTGTAACTTCTGTTTATTTACAGGGAATGCCTTCATATTTCATACATGCATTCATCTGATGACCCTTTATCATGCTGTAGAAAATCCACGATCCACCACCCAGACACTGACCCCAAGGTCAAGGCCAGAAACTTAGCATGTTCATAAACTTAACGTTGGGGTAAATGTTGTGTAACTTCTGTTAATTTACAGGGAACGCCTTCATATTTCATACATGGATTCATCTCATGATACTCTATCGTGGTATAGCAACTCCATGACCCACCGCCCATCCCTTATCCCAAGGTCAAGGTCACAAACTTAGCACATTCATAAACTTAACGCTGGGGTAAATGTCTTATAACATCTGTTTCCTTTCATGGAACGCCTTGATATTCAATACATGCATTCATCTGATGATACTATATTGTGCTATAGCAAATCCATGACCCACCCCTTACCACAAGGTCAAAGTCACAAACTTAGCACATTCATAAACTTAACGTTGGGGTAAATGTCTTATAACATCTGTTTCCTTTCATGGAACTCCTTGATATTTCATACATGCATTCCTCAGATGACCCTCTATCATGCTGTAGCAAATCCACAACCCACCACCCAACCCTTACCCCAAGGTCAAGGTCACAAACTTATCATGTTCATAAACTTAACATTGGGGTAAATGTTGTGTAACTTCTGTTTTTTTACATGTAACGCTTTGATATTTCATACATGCATTCATCTGATGATCCTCTATTGCGCTACAGCCAATCCATGACCCACCCCCACCCATTTCCCCAAGATCAACATCATAAACTTAACGTTGGAGTAAATGTCTTTTTATAACTTCTGTTTGTTTACAGGGAACGCCTTGATATTTCATACATGCATTCATCTGATGATACTCTATTGTGCTATAGCAAATCCATGACACACCCCTCACCACTTTCCCCAAGGTCAAGGTCACAAACATAGCACATTCATAAACTTAACGTTGGGGTAAATGTCTTGTAACATCTGTTTCCTTTCATGGAACGCCTTGATATTTCATACATGCATTAATCTGATGATACTCTATCGTGCTATTGCAAATTCATGTCCCACCGCCCACCCCTTACCCTAGGGTCAATGTCACATACTTAGCACATTCATAAACTTAACGTTGGTGTAAATGTCTTATAACATATGTTTCCTTTCATGGAACGCCTTGATAGTTCATACATGCATTCCTCAGATGACCCTCTATCATGCTGTAGCAAATCCACAACCCACCACCCAGCCCTTACCCCAAGGTCAAGGTCACAAACTTAGCATGTTCATAAACTTAACGTTGGGGTAAATGTTGTGTAACTTCTGTTTCTTTACAGGGAACGCTTTGATATTTCATACATGCATTCATCTGATGATCCTCTATTGTGCTACAGCAAATCCATGACCTACCACCCATACCTTTCTCCAAGGTCAAGGTCACAAACTTAGCACATTCATACATGCATTCCTCATGTGAATAGCTATCATGCTGTAGAAAATCACCAACTTAGTGCGTTCATAAACTTAACGTTGGGTTAAATTCTGTTTTCAGGGAGCGCATTGATATTTCATACATGAATTCATCTTAATATGCTATATTATGCTATAGAAAACCCACGACCCACCTATCACCACTGACCCCAATGTCAAGGTCCACCGCACGCCCCTTAACCCAAGGTCAAGTTATATAATATTCATGTTTATGTATGCAACTGTGCCAAGTTTGAGTGAAGGCTGCCACTAGGCGAGCTTCGTTGTCTTCTGACAAAATGTTTTCTACATTTTTGTATTCAGTTCTATATTGGGTACAGAGTTTGTGTACACTACTCCTCTGAAACATTTCAGTCAATCGATCTGAAACTGTACACACGTCTTCACCACATATTGTACATGTGCACCTTCATGATTTTATGTCAACATTTATTTTTTCAACAAAAATATAGTCTTCTTAACTGGGCAAGTTTTTCTACATTTTTGTTTTGCAAGTCTCTTTAATTTCTACTTTACGAATCTCTACCTAAATGTGTATATCTGTTACAAGATATTATGCTATAGATTTTCAAATCCACATGAAGGTTTCTTGCCTTGGTGACAGCTTCACTTTTCTGCATCTTCGCTGTCTGGCCCATCTTCGACAGGCGTATTTTGTGACTTACGGCACTCTTGTTCATAATAAAATCAGCTCATACTTACGGTAAATATTTATAAATTAAATTATAATAGAAAACAAATATAGTTTTTGCAAATGTTTATATAGCCATAACATTTGGGCAGGTTTCTTGAAACAGACAGTACGGATGGTGCTTTGTTTTGCATATGACCCACGTCCGACCGCCCAAGGTCAATGTCATTGATTGTTTTTTCTGATTTTGTTTTTTTTTATTATCAAGGCTGCCAGCGAGAGGATTAGCTTTGTTTAGCGATTCCAGTTCTTGTTAATGTTCGCACTCTGTATCCTTGTCCACGCAATAACTCAAGTGCTATTTGGCGAATGTTTATCACGTCAATATGAAGAACCTTATTGATTTTCTAAAAAAATTATGACTTATCTCCATTTGGTGGCCATGTTTAATTTTCGCAGTTTGTATCCTTGTCCACGCAATAACTACTTGATGGGCTGTAACCAAATTTTATCGTGTTTATCATGGCAAGAGAACTATTGGTTTTCAGTGAGTTATCTCCCCTTGTTGACTGGCCATGCCATGACGGGAGTACCGTATGTTGTGACACTCTTGTTAAGTTATTACATTGACGGTGGGTGGTGGTTGGGCGAATGAGACGGCGTAAATTAACGGTATGGGTTCCACGATTCCAGGAATCACGATCTGCCTGGTTTGGCCCTCAGGTACGTTTTTATCTTTGGCTCTTTAGTTACCTGGGAGTTGAATTGGGTTATTGCCCATTATAAAAGTATTAAGATTATTACTGATCCTACTGCTTTTGGGAGGGTCCAAGTGATTCTGGTGTGGCGAGGACCTGGCATCAGATTAGGATTATTCTGATTTCAGGGCTGAATATATAGTTTTTTTATTGTAAATATTCAGTTCTGATTTTGGGATTTTCCCCCATTTGTACATGTACTTGAACATTTACATGTACAGGTAATATATGGGATTTAGTACTAAACCCATTGACCCGGCCTTAAATGACCTTAGGCCTTTAAGCCCCAACACACTTAAAAAAAACATATTACATTGACAACGATCGGTCTGATTGCCATAAAGCTTCATCCTTGCTTTTATCTTTACTATTGCTGTTATTTCACAGCCCACCGATGCCGCCCAAAGTGTCAAGTGAATGGTTGTTTCAGTGTGGGGGTTGATCGTTACTGGAATCAGGGATCGTAGCTAGTTATTTCCCTTTGCAAATATATAGGGATCCAGTCCTATGCTGTATTTCAGCGTTTATTTCTTACTGAATGGCACAAACATTGAGTTTTGCGAACAGAGTAGACCCATATCAGACTGCACAGCTGTGCTGTCTGATCAGTCAACACTGATTGCAACAACATTAACAAGTGCGGAAATATTAATCTGGCAAATAATGTAGTCCCAGATCAGATTGCGTATTTTACAAGCAATAAGGCCCTAAACTGCACAATATGGACCAGATTTATATAAATAAATTCAACGGGGGATATATTATAACTAGCTACGATCCCTTATTCATACTCGGTGCCCACTGATATGGTGTAGTAAGGGTGCCTGCCACCAGATCAGGATATTGTGGGTTCAGTGCTGGCTTGGTAGTGTAATTTGAATGCAGAGCATGTCCAGCTCCAAACCCTCCCTCCTCCCCGAATGTTAACAGGTACAGTGACCTTGCTGTTGAACAGATATAAAGCAACGATGAATGTATTTCAGTATGATGGTTATACATCATGCCCCCTACTGACGGGCTATCAGAAGTGCATCCTCGCAGAATTTGGCTTCGATGGTTCGATTATAGAAACATTTCCATTTGACCAAGCAAAGGAGAGACGAATAATGTTTCACTTGAAGAAAGATTTCATGCCCCAAATTTACTGGCACTTGGCACTAAAGTAAGTACATTTTTGCACATTATTTACCAATGGGCTATGTCCAATTTCCTAACATTTCGGCTAATTCTACGCATCGGCTAATGCGCAATTCACGTCGAATTAAGCCTTGCGTACGTCATAATACAATATGTGGATTTTGGTATAAACAAGCTGATTAATTGCTACATTGTGGCATAATTTTATCACATGCCAATAGTTTGGTAAAAAGTTATTCAGAATAGTCAAAATGTGTAAAATCCTCAGATCCTGCTGATGGAATAAATTAACAGTTCAACTAAGAAACTAACCTGTCATGATGTCTCTGGATAGTTATGCTTCAAGTTTAATACCAATTTTGCTATGCTGATCCAGTATGCTGTTTGCCATTTTGTTTACACTACCAGATGCGCAGCATTAGCATAAACAAATGTGACGTTGCAAACACGCATATGATGTCATATATCCCACAATTTACGTCACATACTGACGTCAGAACTTTATGACAATTTTACCTACACAAACTTCTTTGAGCTTTGTTGTGGATTCAAGGAATTTTGACTGAATATGGAAATGTTAATGACACTAAAATTTGTTTGGAAAGCCTTAGATGCGCAGAATTAGCCAACAGCATTGTAAATTACATGAGGCAGGCATAGTAAACTATAATAATAATAATTGTATCCCCACAGACAAAAAGTCGAGGGATGGATTTGTGTGTTTTTTACGCACTGATTTATACGATATGGTGCCCATGTGCAGTTATATACTTAATTAATACTAGTTATGATTATCATTTAGGATAATATATTTATATATTGCAGCCATCTTGGACTGCTCTAGACAAACATTTAGCTACATCTCACACTTGCTGAACACATTTATTGTGGCAATATATCCAAGATTAGTATTCATTTTTGATCTAGAGTGTGAGAGCAGTTATATGTAAATTATGTTGCATTAAAATGATTTGGCAGCTAATTTGGATTTTTCGCATGTCACAGTGACTTGGGGTCCCATAAGCACAAACTTTTCTTTATAGGAATTCAATAAGTTTATAATTGTGTAACTACTCCACCAGTTTTAAAAATGAGACATTCCCGCTATACAGATAAAAACATCTAGTAATCTTTAATTTACTGATAGAGATGCGCAGTAGTATCAAGCTATTTTGATATAAACATGAGGCAGGACATTTTTAAATTATTAATATCAACTAAATGTGTCACCCGAATAAATATTTGCATGGACATGTTATAAAGTATGATCATTGCACATCAAACAAAAGAAGAGAACAAATAGTTGTTTCCGTTAACATTTTTTGGAAACGCGGTTATCGCCGCTGATATCAAACTAGAAATTCTTGTTTGATATAAAAAGTATAATACTATCAATTAACACATCCAGTAAATAAATGTTTATTTTGGCCGAAAAAAATTCAAATCTAAATACATGTAATGGACAAAAAAATATGTCTCCTATAGATCTCAAGTAAATCCACGTTACGTTCTTAAATTACTTCAACACCTTACATGAATGCAACTTTTTCTAGCATACTATAATTGTTTAGCGTTAATTTTGGATTCATGCAATTTGCTCAAACCAGAAGAGAGAAAATGTTGTTCGTTAACCATTTTTGGAAACGCGCTTATCGCCGCTGATATCAAACTGTAAATTCTTGTTTAATATAAAAAGTATAATACTATCAATTAACACATCCAGTAAATAAATGTTTATTTTGGCCGAAAAAAATTCAAATCTAAATACATGTAGATCTATAGATCTCGAGTAAATCCACGTTACGCTCTTAAATTACTTCAACACCTTCTAGCATACTATAATTGTTTGGCGTTAATTTTGGATTCATGAAATTTGCTCAAACCATTCAATGATGACAGATTCTTGATGAGGATGATCTGGGCAAGCAAAATCGCTAATAAAAAACAATATGGTAATCAAAACAAGTTTAAGGTCCCGGCTGCCGGATTACATAGTACATATGCTTATATATACAATATCAACATGTCATGGTATCAAAATGATGCAACATACCAGTATAGTGCCAGTACAACACGTAATATGCAAGTCATAATATCAAGATTTCAACATATCCCATTGAATGGCGAAAATAGGGATGAAACATGCATCCGTCTTTCCGTCACATTTTCCATTCTTCTATGACTTGTTTACCATATGACTAATTGACTTGAAACTTCATATGTGCATGTTTATTAGCATCCATAATTTCACTGCATTTCATTGCACTGCATAAACCAGGCCTCAAGACCTCATATGTTTCCCTTTGAATCAAACTGTTCTCTCTACATTTTGTTCCTAAACTGTACCGACTTTCAATTGCATTCATTGGGAGATATAACTTTGCTAAATTCAGGGTTCCCACGCGTCAGGGAAAAATCAGGGAAATTCAAGGTCAGGGAAATGTCAGGGAATTTTGATTTTTGTCAGGGAAATTTGAAATTTTAGCAAATGTCAAGGAAATGTCTGGGAAATTTGAAATCCCAAGATCTGTGATTTTTTTTGTAAACCTGCAGATAAGGCTGTTTTGAGTTCAAAAAACATAATGTTGACATTAAATTGCTGCTGGATGTGGTGAATATGTGTTTAATTAATAGTAAGATGAAAGGTTATAGTTCATTGTCGTGCCTGCTTTAGTAGAAGACGCGACTATATTCACAGATTGTTCCGTCGTCCGAAATGTCAAAAAGTTGTGCAAGCTTCATCATCAAGGTATAACTTTAATATTACTTGACTGATTGCTTCAATATTTGAACACTTGATATATGTTAACATTCAGAACACATTCATGCCCCCATTAACATGACCTTGGCCTTTTGTACCTTAGCCATTTTCTGCGTCAAAAAGTTTGTACAAGTTTCTTCATCATCGTATAACATTAATATTACTTGATGGATTACTTCAATATTTGGACACGTGATACATGTGAGCATTTGGAACACACTCATGCTGCCATTAACATGACCTAGACCTGTTTGACCTTCACATGGTTGTGAAAACTGACAGCCTTCTCATGTTACTCACTTTGTTGCATTGGTATAAACATATTTTATTATAAACAATTTACATCAGGTATAAACAAATATTCAGAATAGAAGTTGCATTCAAATTCATACCTTTTATTATGCCCCTGTGACAAGTCAGGGGACATTACTTTTTTGTTGTTAATCATCTTAATGCTTCACTAATTATTAACCAAATTGCTTATATCTCTGTAACAAAACCATGTTCAGCATTTCCTTCAGTAAACAAATATAAATGTATACTAACTGGCTATAATAGAAGAATAAAAATTGCATAGACAGTTAGTATTTGTATTGTTAATCCTTCGTTTGCTGAGAAATTCAGTTCAGTTCCGTGATTATATTTTAGGGCGGGAATGGCTCTAGGACCTTCCATGCTCGTATGCTGAGAAAATGAAATGACTTTGGTTTATAACATTAAGGACCAACTATATACCTGATCATCGTTTGATTCAAAGATAGTTGCTTCGTAAATGTGATGGAATATATATATATATAACATATATGTTAACACTGCCTCGTTACTGTATTCTATACGGCACATGGGGTGGCCAAGTCGGCCATCTTTGTGTGTTACAGCCATCAGCCAGTTTCACCCGTTCTGCCGTTTGAAAAAAGAACTCAAAATGTGAAGTGGAACATATGATATTATGTAGTTAATCACATGTAGAAAAGCCAGGAGAACGGACACCAAACTGTAAAATATGTCAGTTTTCTGGACAGGTTTGTTCCTTTGTTTTTAACAACATGAACCACCATATAAATAGCTTCATACACAGAAAATCGCAGTGTTTCACTTTTACCTGGCAAACCACACAACACATACCATATATACCCACTACTGTGCTCTGTTATTAGCTATCAAATCCAGTGACATGTAAGCAGTTACCTGAGTGTATTGTCCCTGGTGTCTAGTCACCTACTATGCGAGTAAATATGGCTTTACCTATGGTTAACGTGTACAGTAACATAGGATGTGCATCAAATTGGAAAGTTTACACGTTGAAAATTATTTTGAGATTGATGGGAGAAATGCTCAGATATCTCGTCTTTTGTATAGATGCTGGCGTAATATTTATAGCTTGCCGTTGTGATATCTGTCTATTATGTATTGCACCAAATTTTATTTTGTTTACTGTCGTATTATTTGCTGTATGTGTCAAACACACAAAGCGGTGAAACTCTTCAATGGCTTGTATATACAAAGATGGAGGAGATGGCAACTCAGTGCTCCATATAGTATACAGTAACAAGAATATATTCACATATGTTATATTCATATATCACATCTCTGTTATGAAGCATTTATCATTAAAGTCAAGTGTATCTATCAATTACCCAATACCGTAATGGCAACAAAAGCGCAATTGTTTTAAATATCCTGAACTTGATACATTTGTTAAGTAAAACAATGTATACAGGCCAATAATGCATGCCATACTATTTTTTTTCTGTAAGTTTACCTTTCATGCCAATGGTAATGATGTTACATGTGTGAACAAAACATAGATACATGCGACATGAGATAGAATCACATGTTATTCTTTCTGAAGAAAAGTTAGACATACGTTTAAGTATGTGGAATTCCTGTTTTTTATTCTTCACATGAAGCCAGCGATCGTGCACTTGTTTTCACAAAATTAACAAAACACATGTACATCCAAAAAGGTGGTTAGGGTTGAAAAGGGGAGGATATGAATGCCAACATTAATTTAGAGTCCACTTGTTTAGGCTTTGATCTTGCACACATTTCAGTTAATGACGTTGCTTATTTTTTGTCAGGGAAAAATGGCATTTTGTGATGGAAATGTCAGGGAATTTTATATCAGCTTCTGTGTGGGAACCCTGAAATTGTGTTTGTTATTTCTCGTTAGTATGCCTGTTCATGGTTGGAAAGCATACCATCATGAATGATACTGCTCAAAAACCAAATAACAGTGGAACGATACTGCACATGCTGGATGTTTGGTTTAATAAGGTTGCTCGTTATGTGGCTAATTTGAAGCATTTTTCCCGGTTTCTTACAGAGGGCGCTGGCGTGGTACGGGCTGGATGAGACAGTTGATGCACCTCGGCATGTCGAAGTAAGTCGGGCGCGAGTACAGTGGCAGTGACTGAACTAGGCCTGCAGCTGGGACCGCCCGTGACCCGACCTTCACCCCATACCTGCCACCTGCCTGCCACACACTCGGTCGTGCTCACACAACTTTCTCATCTAATTCTTAACATTTGTCTTCAAAATCAAAATGTTTTTTGATTGACTCAACCGGTGCCTACCAATGTAACTGCTCGATTTTGAGCATGAGATTTGCTCAGAGACGTTTTCTGCATGTTACTCTGTTTCACAACGGAAGTGAGAACACATCGCCCAGGGAGCCGGGGAATCTGACTGGGAAAGACATCGGCCGATTCTAACGAAGCCTGGCTTTGCTACCTGGTGTACATGCTGATGAGCTAGAAAGCCCACATAGTCTCATCTGGCTTTACACAACCCAGTCATACACAGTTTATTAGGTCTAAAAAAAGATGTGTTTCCTGTAATGGTGAAAACAAGTAATAGGTTTGTTTGGTCAGTCTTTTTACAAACTATAATAGCATTAGTCCATGTACATGTGTACATTAGTAATAACTGATGACGTATCTTCACCTTGTTTGTAAGGCAAATGTGTTAGTCCTTTTTGTTTATTCAATTACTTATTAACTTCACCGATTTTGATAATATTTGGCCACAATTGTTTGTAGGGATGGTGCTTTGTTTTGCATATGACCCATGTCCGATTGCCCAAGGTCAAGGTCACTGAGGTCTTGTGTTCGCCTTGGTTGTAAGGCAATTTTTTTTGTTTGTTTAATAACTTGTTTTATTATCAAGCCTGCTAGTGAGGGTATTAGCTTAATGATAATGATGCTCTTGTTTTTTTAGCTCGGCTGAGCCAAAGGCTTACCACTTTTTGTCCGTCGTCCATCCACACTTCCAAATGTTTTCTTCTCATGAACCGCTGGGCCACTGTTGGTCAAGCTTCAAGTTCTTGACATTAAGATGTGTACTCGATGGCTTAGTCAGCTAGTCGACTTCCCCAAACCATTATTGCGGTGCCTTTCCAGTGTTGTACAGTGGAGCCTCTGTAACGCGACCATCTGGGAGGCGGCCAGGGGGGCATTTAGGGAGACTCCACGGTGCCTGGGCCCCGCTTTGGGCTTGTCTCCAGTATCACAGCTCCGTATTGGCCGTTTAAATAAGTCAGACATACATAATAGGTAAATTAAATTCTGTCCGTACTGAACTGTCTACTTTTGTTGTGACTTATGGAGAACGTTTTCATTCTTTTCTAAAACCAGTTTTTGCAAAATACAGAGCTGTAATCAACAAGAAAGCCCAAAACGAGCTCAGTTGCTCTAAAACATGTTTGGTTGTTAGTTTTGCTCGCAGGTGCCAGAAAAAGAAACAGTTTCATGATCTAGTTTCTATAAATTAAAAAGTCAGCAGCTCGGTTAAACACTCGCCTGCTTCAAACCCATTAAAATAATAGAACTTGTTACCTTACCATAACATTTGGTGTTGAATATTTGTAAAAAGACAGTGTCATTTAATGGGTTAAAATGTACTTGATGTCCGTGATACAGCACTGTTTTATCCACATAATCTTCCTCACAAAAGGTCATTGAAGTGCCGATAGAATTGCAATACACATTCTGATTGACTATTTATATCGTCACGTTACCCGAGTTATGCTGTAACCATTACCATGATTACAGCAAAAATGTTTTTAAAAGCAAGGTAATTCGCAGATTTATTAAAAATTATTAGAATGGAGCACATTTCGTTCTTGATAGATTGTAGTTGTAGATAACGTCTGGACAGTGCTCTGGGAGACTTGACAGTAATGTGAAATACCTGTATACATTATTAATATTTTCAAGGACCGTCCATTTAAACAACTTTTTGTGGGGAAGGTGGGGTGACAAAACTACTGCTATATCACATGCACAAACCGGTAAACAGCACTGTGACGCTGAATAATGTATTTACAAATAGTCCACGTGACTTGTTATAGTAAGGTATTGATTTCTATCATGTCAACTGGTTTAAAAATGTATGTTTTACTTACATTTCTGACCTTACATTTATAGACGAGACTGACGCGAGATTTTTGTTCAGTCAACTGTGGTTTCGCTGATGTTATTGTTCATGTACATATATCGCTGGCCACGACAATGTGGGGCTTGTTCATATTTTGAGAAGTGTAACATCCGTAAAATCCCTAAATACACAATTTATTCTGGGAAACACACATTAATATATGGTTTCTTCCCACCTAGGAATGTCTCAATATTTAGTTATGTATTGTACTTCTTTATTACAGTAACAATATATTTGGATAATATTTATTTTGAGAAACCCCTTTCCCACCTAGGACTAAAATAACCTTTAAACACCTTTAAATAAATTGTTATTAATGAAAAAGTGCATAAGGAGTGCCAAAAGTAGGTTGGGAAACAAACAATACATTCATCCTTGTGTGTCCGTTGTACATATCTACATGTTTTCTTGGCCGTGATTATATAAATCTCTGAGCTTGTGTTCTAAATTCAGGCTGCTCGATGTACATGTTGGGACATTTTTATGTCACACCACGATAGTGGAGGGGGCATTTTTTGTACCTTTTTCCGTCCGCTCGTCCATCCTGTGTGTCCGTCTCAAGGTTAAAGTTTTAAGTAAAGGCTTGTATCTTCAATAGTATTAGGCCGCCATAAAAAAAATATACATGGCATTTTAATGCTAGACCACCTATCCTATGTAGACTAGATTATTTTTTACTATCGGACAATTTGGTGAATACTGTTTCTAAAAGTGAAATAAAATGTAGTATAAAAACAGACCATTCATTGGTACAAATCATGATAAATATCAATGATCAGCCTAGAGGCCCAGGATATTTTAAATTGAATAATTCAATTCTTTTCGAAAATGATTGTAAAACAATTATTAAAAACAATATGGCGGAAATTGCAAACATTAACCATGAAGCAAACACTTTATGGGAGTTAATTAAAGGAACAATCAGAAATGAAACTATCAAATATACTACAAAACGTATTAGAAAAGATAAAACAGACGAAAATAAATTACAGCAGCAAATTGATCTATATTAAGTAATGACAATGTTCAAACACCTGAAGCAATTACTGAATTAAATAATTGTAAAAGCCGTCTCGAAGAAATTTACAAAAGACGAGCAGAAAGTATTATTTTTCGATCGAAAGTAAATTGGGTGGAGGCTGGAGAAAAGAATACAATTTATTTTTGCGGCGCTTGAAAAAAGAAAATTTGAAAGAAAAATTATTTCATAGCTAACTGTAAATGGAAAACTTGTTACAGACAAGGAACAAATTCTACTAGAAGAAAAACATTATTATGAAAAACTATATAAGAAAAAAGAATGTACAGATTCTGATATTAATTTTTTCCCAAATGATTATAATAATAAGTTAAATGATGAGGAGAAAAGTAAATGTGAAGGAATATTGACAGAAGCTGAATGTTATAATGCCTTAAAAGAAATGAAAAACAATAAGAGCCCTCGGTCGGATGGAATAACTGTAGAATTTTTCAAAATGTTTTGGAATGACATAAAAAGTCATTTGGTAAAATCATTAAACTTTTCGATGGAGCAAGGCGAACTAACAACACTACAACAACAAAGTGTTATAAATTTAATTCCAAAAACAGGCAAAGATACAACACACCTCACCAACTGGAGACCAATAAGTTTGCTAAATATCGACTACAAAATAGCAACAAAGGTCATTGCAAATAGAATAAAAAAGGTATTAAATAATTTAATAGATTCTTCACAAACAGGATTTATTAAAGGTAGATATATTTCAGAAAATATAAGGCTCTTATCCGAAGTAATTGAACACGCAAATGATAAAAATATACCAGGAATCTTATTATTCGCCGATTTTGAAAAAAGCATTTGATAGTATAAGCCATGAGTATATAATTAAGGTATTAACCTTTCTAAACTTCGGACCCATCTTAATCAAATGGATTGAAATATGTTATCATAATATATCTAGTTGTGTAACAAATAATGGCTATCTTTCAGATTGTTTTGCTTGGGAAGAGGAGTAAGACAAGGATGTCCATTATCTCCTTATTTATTCATAATCGCAATAGAAATACTCTCGCACAGTGTCAGAAAAAATCAATTAATAAAAGGAATAACTATAAATAGTGAAGAAATAAAAAATACTATGTTCGCGGATGATGCTACATTTTGCATGGATGGGTCCAGACACTCTCTCGAAATATTAATTAGTACAATAGATAATTTTGGAAATATTTCAGGTTTACGTTTAAACTATTCTAAGTCAATATTGTTTAGAACAGGTTCGACGAAGAACTCTACAACTACGTACTGTGATGATAAACCATTTTCATGGACTGCAGATGTGGCCAAAACTTTAGGGATATATTTTTGTAATGATAAAAATAAAGTGCATAGTTTAAACATAGATCCTAAAATAAAGGAATTTCAGCAATGTTTAGGCAAATGGAAAAAAAGAAAGCTCACCATACTAGGTAAAATAACTGTCATTAAAAGTTTTGCATTTCCAAAATTAATATTCCCTTTAACAGTTCTAGACAATCCGGAGCAGGAGACTTTAAAGCAAATTATGCGCATTATGTTTGATTTTCTCTGGGATTCAAAGCCTGATAAAATTAGTAGAAAAATTATTGTTAAAACGTTCGAAGAAGGCGGGCTAAAAATGATAGAATTAGAATCGTTTATTGATGCACTAAAGGCTACATGGGTCAAACGACTTGCAGAAACTGAAAATCACGGAAAATGGAAAGTACTATATTTAAATTATTTGAAGCCTTTTGGTGGTGTACATATATTTGAAGGAAATGTAAACCAAACAGACGTAAAACATTTGATAAAATATAATTTTTGACAGATGTTCTTAAATCATGGTGCAAGCTAAACTTCTGCGATAATCCAGAAACAATATCAAAGCAAATTTTATGGAACAATTCGAAAATAAAAGGTAATGGAAGAATGTTTTACTACAAGGAATGGGCTAATAAGGGGATTAAATATATAGAACAACTATACGATTATAGAACTACATCATTCTTAAATTTTACAAAAATAAAAAAACTATTTGATGTTAGTAATAACGATTACCTAAAATACTTCAAACTGATTTCGTGCATTCCTCAAGACTGGAGAACACGAATTAAAAATGAAAGAATAAACACGATTAATACAAAGATACTATTAATAGAACAAATAAAAATCACGACCAAATGTAATAAGAAGCTATATAACATGTTTCTTAATCAATACAAACCGGTTGTGCATAAAGCCAAAACAAAATGGGATGACGAATTCGCGGATAAAAATATAAATTGGAAGATAGTCTACACACATCATTTTACAAACACTATAAGTTCTAAACTTAGGAATTTTCAGTACAAATTTTTGATGAGAATTGTTGCTACAAACGATTATTTACTTAAGTGTAACATTGTCAGCTCCAATTTGTGTGATTTTTGCGCCATGGCTCCAGAAACAAATACGCACCTTTTTTGGGACTGCACTATAAGCCAACATTTTTGGTCACAGCTGAATACCTTTTTAAACAATAATAATATTGTATGTAATTTTGATTGGCACACTGTTTGCTTCGGGCAATATGAGCAAGACAACAAGTTTTTCAACTTTTGTATCATACTAGGAAAATACTTTATATATACATGTAAATTACGAAACACGGAACCTAAATTTCCAGAGTTTATGTCTTACCTAAAGGCAACACAAAATATTGAAAAAGAAATTGCAATGAATAGAAATAAGCTCATAGTTCATGAACGAAAATGGAATGTTATCCAATTAGACTAACACTCATTTAGAGAGACACGAACCTTCTGATTATACATACACATATTACAGTTAGGTATAACAGCATATACCGTAATAGTATTGTATCGTGATGTGTTGCTCAATTATTATTCACTAAAACTATTTCACCATATCTCATTTTCAACTCTATTCTCTCATATAAATAACATTCTTAAATAAATCCAACCTAACCATGTATGAACAATACGTTATAATCTATTATTATTTACAATACATGTACTCATAGTTGATTGTAAACAAGGAGTGTTGTTAAACTGCTTGTAACTCATTTATTGTTTGTATATGACTATGTATGGAAATAAAAAACTTAAAACTGAAAATGTTGTTTGAGGTTGTATCTTAAATAGTGTTAGGCCTACAGCCACCATACTTGCACATTATCATGAGCCAGTGATGTGCACAAAGCTGTAAGTGGGGCATCCGTGTTGTATGAACATATTTTCTGGTTTAATCTCTAATTACGATATAATTATTTTACTGATGCCAATAAGTATACAGTACATATATGCGACATAATGGTGAACAGTGTAGGCCTTTTAAAAACGGATTGTGTGACTGCAGAATGATTTTGGGATCTGCTGGTCGCAACTGTTTGAAGGTCCTTTTTGCCAACTGGGTGGCCACATATGCATTTACCAATGCACCCAGGCTTTGAGTATGAAACTGCTTGATTTACAATTTAGAATACAAGTTCAGAATATTGTGCCTTGGTTTGACGTTTTGCAATCATCCATGTCAGTTTACAAGTGGTGTTGGTTGTACAGATATATAATTTTGTTTTTGTATGTCATTCCAATGTTATACAAATACAGTCACAAGTACCTAATCATACAGTAGGTGTTTAGTAGGTATTCATATTTTACGCAACATATACAAGTTCTATAGAGTTTTTGTCAAGCCCGCTGGCGGAAAGCGAGACATAGTGATCACAATGACGTCCGGGTGTCCGTGCGTCTGTCTGTGCGTCCATGCATCAGTCCGTCCGTCCGAAATCTGCATTAAAGTTTTTAAATACCTTATATCTCTGCAGTCCTAAGTCACATTGACTTGAAACTTCAAATTCTTATTAGTCATCATCCATATATTCATTCTGGGTCCCACTCATGTGGCCCCTGTGCCCAAGGTCAAGGTCAAATGACTTAGAAGTTTGCTCTAAATATTTGTCAAAATTTGCATTAAAGTTTTCACATACATGTACCTACTATCTCTGTAACGGTAAGTCAGATTTGCTTGACACTTTGTATGCTTATTGGTCATCATCCATATATTCATTCTGTGTCCCACTCATGCGACCCCTGTGCCCCAAGGTCAAGGTCAAATGACTTAGAAGTTTGCGTTATTATAAAATCTGTGTTAAAGTTTTTACATACCTTATATCTCCACAATCGTTACTCCAATTTACTTCCAACTTCCAATACTTCCTTTTCATCATCCATATTTTCATGCTATTGTCTGCCCATGTGGTCTACATGCCCAAGGTGAAATGACTTTTAAATTATTAGATTTGTGTTAAAGTTTTTACATACCTTATATCTCCACAACACTTGCCGGTATTCCGATTTACTTCAAACTTCAAATTATTCTTTAATATCATCCATATTTTCATACAATAGCCCACCCATGCGGCCCACATTGCGTTATTGAAGCTTTTACATAGCTTATATCTCCATAACCCTTAATTCAAACTTCAAATAAATACACCCTTGAGACCATCAAATGCCTCGGCGGGTTCGACATGCGGGCCGCGGCCATCTGGTTATAATTATATTTCAATATTTGATTATAAACATATATACTAACAGAAACACGAGACAGAGATATGCAACCAGAATATCCCCATGTTGTCTGTTGAGTCTGATAAGGGTCTATATGAGACAGGCCATGTGATTTTGTACCTAAGACGATGTGCGATATTTCGTAAAATATTTACAAAATGTGGCATATTTTCCGTAAATGACGTTTAAAGTTGACGAAATGTTGAGAGCAAATAGAATTCCGCATTTGCTATGACAATTTTGTCAACTTTCAACATCATTTACAGAAAAATATCACAGTTTCTGTAAATATTTTTATGAAAATAAAATAAAATATTTTCTTCGGTAAAAAATCACATGGCTTGTCTCATATGTTCTGCCATTTTGTCAGTGAAGTGTCTTACTGCCATGCTAATAATGATTAGGTCCAGCTCAGAAAACGTCTCTGCAAGCGGATCATCAGATACTATAGTTGTAAATGCAGTATTGTTGCTTTTCTCGGCTGCCAAATTAAATACAGTGTTTATCTGGGTCATTTGTATATATTGCATCATTATCTATGGTTGTGATGTCTTCCAAATGAAAATCATTTGACCAACACATGCAGTTAATTTCCCTACATGCATGTGATCGTTATCTAGATTGAGTCTGGAGTGTGTTTCACATACAGTTTGTTGTATTGTCATTGTATGAGCAATATGGTTCTTTTAACTTTTCGCCGTACATGCTCGGAGCATAATTGTGATGACGTTTTCTCCCATGTAAGTTTTCTCCTTATATAGAGGCTGTATATATGGGCCTTAGCTGAGAAAAGAAACAGTGTAGCCCTAGATCAGCATGTGCCACCTGATTAGGGCATACACTCTTAAACATTCAGTCACTGAAGTTGTCTTATTCCTATCAGCAAAATGATTACATTCAAATACGATTGTATGAGAATGTACAATTGTCACAAATATCGCAAGCTACCTTTTCTCAGCCTGTGGCCCCATTACATTGTATATCGTAGCCATTATTATTGACAAACAAATCATAGCTTGTGCGAAATTCAATCCTGAATAAGATATTTTTTTTGTCAACTTCATTTACTGACCATATTGTATTTCTTTTTAAATTCAATATATTGGTACATGTATTGATGTGTATTGATGGTCTATTGGTACATGTATTGATGTGTATTTTGGTACATGTATTTATGATCTATTGGTACATGTATTGATGTGTATTGATGGTTTATTGGTACATCTATCGATGGTCTATTGGTACATGTATTGAATGTGTATTGATGGTCTATTGGTACATGTATTGATGGTCTATTGGTACATGTATTGATATTCTATTGATACATGTATTCATGGTCTATTGGTACATGTATTGATAGTCTATTGGTACATGTATTGGTGTGTATTGATGGTCTATTGGTACATGTATTGTAAAACCCATCTTTTACATAAGTTTTACCAACTAGCCTACAGTGTGTGCACAGCAGTTACGGTCAGGATTATGCACTACGATTGAGACTGATTAAAATACCAACTGTCATTTAGTTATTTCCCTTTTTAATTTCTTCAAATATCTGCTCAAGATACTTATAGTTGCGATCATAACACAACAATTATGACAAGTTCAGTTAACAACATATCTTAATTATACAGTTCATTGATGAAACGATGAATACAGCGAAGATGAATATGATGAGATCTAATCTAGCTTAAAAAGGAAATGTGTTCACGTTCTTCATTCAAAAGTTCGGCGAACAGCTAATCTTGTTGCTAAGAAGCCAGCTGTTCGTCTACACTGTTAGATAATTGTTAATTACTGTTGTCACTTGGTTTCTGTAGTTGTTTCTGGGACTTTTGAAGGTTTCTAAAAGGTCGAAGTTGAAATTTTGAAGAAAGTTTCCGGAATTTGAATTTCTGGGGTAAAGTAACTTGATGTTGTTTATACGAGGTTTCTAGGTTAGATCCCGTTCAACGGCCGTGTTTTCCTATTTATAGGCATTTTCGTAACCACCATGTGACCTGTTTCAGCCAATGGCTGAGCACGAAATCACCATGACCTAACTGTCAGGCTAAACATATCACGAAATATACGACAAATTAAACAGAACTACATATAATCATGAATGTCCAATTAAGCATTAGTATCAATGGATGTCATATATAAAGAGACAAGACAAAAGACTCTCTTCTAAATGAAAAGACTCTTAAATTACGAAATCGGTATCTGGCGCAAGAATTAACAGCTTGTACTTCGGCTGCGCATTTGACAAAAACAAAGTAACACGTCAGTAATGCTAAAATAATATCCCTAACGGTCTTTTGCAATAATAGTGCGGTCTTTTTATCAATAATCTAATAACTATTTAATATAAACCACAATTGGCTATGATACCGATTTGTAAACCTGTCCGTTTCTTGCTTTACACTTAGCCCATTTTCCGGTCAAAGGTCAAACACTCTCTGTGAAAGTTGACATGTTTCCGTGTGTACTAACATTACACAGATTCCCGAACTGTGGATAAACTATGGATTATTCTCATTAAATGATGACTGAAGGGATGAAACTTAATGAAACTAGTGATCTAGTGTGCACATGAACCAACTATGGAGTATATATATATATATATCTGTTTACAGTCTATGTGCAATAAACTTATCAACACTCATAAAATGGCGACCAAACATGGACAGACACACGGCATGCAGATTGCAATTATATAACACTGGCACACTGACAGACAGTTGATAATTGCCTGGTAAGATACATCTATATCAGACTGCCTAATTTAGTATACTGTCTAGCAGTATAAACTATACTAATATGAATAATATTAGCACCATTCAAACACAGTGAATATAGCGAATGCGCAGGCTGATCTGGATCTACACTGGTCGCAAGACACATAAATCGCATTTCCCCTGTAGCAGTCACAACAAAGTTGGTTATGGTATAATAATTTACCACGCTATAATACCTCACAAAGTGAGTAACCTTACATTCTCCCCACCCTAGAAGTAAAATATTCTCCTGAATATTGAAATACAATAAATTATCTATGATCAAACCTTAACAGCTAAATTACACTTCATAACTGTATCATGTGTATGTCAAAGAACATTACATTTTCCCTGTATCTTACAACTAGGCATGGCGTTAATCAAAATACGGAGACTAATATTACATACTTGTGTAGCTTAGATGGAAGTCAATTAAACATATTAAATGATCGATGAACCAGACATCCCCCAGTAAACAGGCATTTCTACCTGTTCCAGTCCATGTGTCTGTTTCAATTCAAGTCCACAGCAGACTGAAATAGCCAAGACCACAATGGCTATGTTCCATGTTATTAGTCTAGGTATTGTGATGCCTACCACGCGTAGCTTACAATATGAGACCTGATCTGACAGAATATGTCCAATCACCTGACTAACATTAAAAATGTAAATCCTAACTAATCAATTACTGTATTGTGCCTGACAACTACCTATGTTGTTCCACAGAGGCTCAAATTAGACCTGTAGCTGAACATTATCTTAGTCAGTGAAGAATTCGATCAGATTACACAGACTGGTGTGGCATACACTGGTTGAAAATGTGACAACTCCTTTTCTGTCAGATCAGTGCTCATGTATACATATATATTTATAGTTAAGATATTACAATTGAATATTAATGTTGGCTCTAGCCATGGCAGCCATAACCCGTCTAATGGATGGGAGGGGCCTGACCAACAGCATGGCACTTTCAAATTGATTCAACAAGATATCTGGCTGACAATCTGTGCCCCGTCCTCTGGCAATGTCCCTGAGACAATAAAAGTTTGCGAGTCTCATATTCCGGACACTTGTCTGGAGTGGAGGTGCGGCGGTGCCAGGGAGAGCCAGAAAGTTGTATGTGTCCAATACTTCTCCCTGGTTGACACACTCCACTCCATCAAGGACAGCTAGAGCAATGGCCACAGACTCCCAGATTAATAACTTGCCAGTTGCGGTCATGCTCCTCCAACCCTTTGGCGGCCACCGGGCATAAGGGCTGTCAAGGGCAGAATGACTGTCTCGTCCTCAACCCAGCTACGCATAGCCGGCAGAAGAAGAGGCATGCAACCTGTCCCCAACAGCACACATGCCCGGCGGACATGATCACCTGCTACACAGGTAGCAGATGATCCTGCAATCGGATCCAGTCTCTGGGTAGGTACATATGGTGGACACTGGGGCGCTGTTAACGGTGCTGGCTCCCCGAGCGAACAGTCGGCAGTTGGTGTCATGGTCACCGGAGGCGATCTAGATGTGCATTCCTCCGGTTCCACGCGTTGTCGTTTGCTGGCCGGCTCTTCCCTCGGATTGGACTCCCAGCCCCGAAGCCACGTTTCACGATCTCTTGTTGGGTGGCCCACAGTGTCCAGCCATCGCCTCACCGCCGTTCGAACGAAGGATGCCTTCAAGCTATCGTGTCCAGTTGGCGTGACAATCCTCACGTAGTCATCAGGGTGTTCGGCGAGCCAGTAGCAATTTGGCTCACCGAAAGTGTCCGAATCCACATTATCGTATACATTCTTATGTGTTTTCTTGATATGTTGTTTTAAGTTCACTGCTTTGCGAAAGAAGTTTTCCACCCCCGTACACCAGGCGCATAGAACCCTCAGACGACCGTGCGTTGACGTCAAATGGTGCTTCAAATCGCTTTTTATAGAGAATGTCCTGTTGCACAAATGGCAGGTATATTTGTTTTCCATCTGTAATACTATTGTACTGTATTGTCCATTCCAGTCTGCGACAACTGGAATAAACCGATTAGATTCCATCATATTTAATTTTATTTTTGTTATATCAATTTACAGTCCGTTATCAATTACTTGTTTATCGAATTATTCCGCATGTAACGCCTACATACATTTGCATTTCCAAGATCTTTATTTAAATAACATTCAAAACAGCAGTATTCTATTTAAACTCTGTGGTGTCGTAATACTCCGCCATTAAAATAATATACTAGGTATTCTCAGCTCCCCAGCGATCCGATTCTTCATATCCAACACGAAATCCACTCTAATAACCGTTTTAGAGTGTTAACGGTTTTGAAGAACAATATTAAATTCTATGAAAATTAAATTCAATAAATTATTGGCGGGTCCATTCCATCAAACCTGGGAGTTAAAATTCACCGCTTGAAGTTACTGTGCTTGTTGTGATCCGATCATCTTGGCGATCCATGCTGGAACAGTTCGACCATGGTATGGCAATAGTCGATCAATATGAAATGCTTTAACTGGTTGTTTTTTTGACTTCTTCACCAAATAAATGAGGTCGTCTAATTTCTTAATTATAACATATGGCCCTTTCCATTGATTTGAAAGTTTATGGCATACACCAACCCTTTTGGTGGGATCATGAAGCCATACTAGCTGTCCTGGGTTGAAACTTCTTAGTTTTGCCAATTTGCTATGGGTGTCATAATAGCGTTTTTGGTATATTGCTTGATTTTTCAAATTTTTCGCAGCTGTTTCGTGTGCTTTCTGTAATTTAGTTTGGAGTTCCGAAATGTAATCTTCTGGGTCTTTGTGTTTGTTGTTTCCTGTAGACGGTATGCCGATTATGGCTTGCAGTGGTATTATTACTTCGCGTCCCAGGGTCATCATATTGGGTGTCTTCTTAGTAGTGGAATTTACCGATGCCCTGTATGCCATGAGCACTTGCTGTAAATACATGTCCCAGTCTCTTTGATCCTGCTGACAGTACATGGTTAACATTGTGGCCAGCGTTTTATTGAAGCGTTCAACCACAACATTCGCCTGTGGTCTTAGGCTTACTGTTCTTGTCTTGTCAATATGCAGGAGGCTGCACATGCTCTTGAACAGCTTAGATTCAAAATTACTGCCTTGATCTGTGTGGACCTGCAGTGGAGTTCCATACCTAGTTACGAACGTGTCGATGAATGCTTTCGCCACAGTCGCTGCTTCCTGATCAGGTAAAGCGGCTACCTCCGTCCATTTTGTGAAGGTATCCGACATTACTAATATGTATTTATGTCCCCGTTTAGTGGTGGGAAGTGGCCCTAATATATCAAGTGCCACTTTTTCCATTGGTCCAGCAGTAACACATTGACCTAGTGGGCTTTATTTTGCTTAGGTGAAGGTTTACGGGCTGCACAGGAGTCGCATGATCTGCAGTATTCATCCACATCTGTCTTCATCGCAGGCCAGTAGAACGCCAATTTTATCCGTTCCACGGTCTTCTCGGAATCCAGATGTGCTGCAGATGGTATGTCGTGGTTGTACCTCATCACATCGGGGCGCTTCTTCTTGGCAACAACTAGTTGCAATATTTCAGTGTCATCCTGGAACCATTTCCTATATAGGAGCCCTGACCTCACTATCAGTCTGTCCCAGTTACGCCACAAGGTTTTCATAACAGATGAATTCCCGGATATGGTGTTCCATTCTGGCCTTACATGCCCCCCCCCCCCCTTCTATTTTAGTGAGGATGGTAGCTATGTCAGGATCATTTAGTTGGCTGTGCCGTATATCAGTGTCATTCCAGTCATCTAATAACACATGATTCTGCTGGCTACTGCATGCATCCTGTGCCCTTGTTGTTACTTGCACTTTTATGGTGTTGCATCTTGTTTCTGCTATCGTGTGGTCAGACATAGTGACATCATCAAGTTCGTCTCTGGTATTCAGCTCCTGTTCATTAAGATCTTGCTGTCTTTGACAACTCTTACATGGTCTGCGAGAGAGAGTGTCTGCATTTGTATGCTTGCTTCCTGACCGGTGAACCACTGTCAGGTTGTAGGCCTGCAGAGTTTGTAACCAGCGAGCGACTTGACCAGATTGGTTCTTGAGGCTTTGCATCCAACTGACAGCAGCATTATCTGTCCGGAGGAGAACATTTTGTCCATATAGATATGAGTGGAACGATTTTAGAGCCTTGACAACAGCAAGTAGTTCTTGTCGGCTTGTGCAGTATGATAGTTCGGATCCACTCATTGTTTTGGACATGTATGCTATTACCCTCTCATGGCCTTCCTGCAATTGTGATAGGACTGCACCCACCGAGTGGTTGCTAGCATCTGTGTCGAGGATGAATTGGATACCAGGGAGTGGGTAGCCCAGTACAGGTGAAGATGTAAGCGCCTCTTTCAAGTGGTCAAATGCTGTTTGGCATTCATTTTCCCAGACATACTTGGCTCCCTTATTACAAAGCTTGTGCAAGGGCCGTGCTATTCCCGCAAATCCCTGGACAAAGCGCCGATAGTAGGAACACAAGCCCAGAAAACTTCGTAACTGCTTCGCTGACTTCGGAACAGGCCAGTTCTTTACAGAATCTACTTTTGACTGATCTGTGGAAACCCCATTTTCGGACACGATATGGCACAGGAACGAAGTTTGCCGTTGGAAGAATATGCACTTCGCGGGCTTCAACTTGAGATTTGCGTTCCGGAGACGCTCAAATATCTTTTGAAGTCTTCGATCCCTTGATCGAATGTTTTACTTGGTGACAGTATATCGTCCATGTAAAGAAGACATTCTGTCCATTTTAGGCCTCGCAAGACGTTTTCCATTAATCGTTCGAAGGTTGAAGGACTGTTCGCTAAACCAAATGGAAGGACTGTGAATTGGAAGAGTCCAAGACTGGTGGCGAACGCGCTCTTCTCACGGTCTTCCTGTGCTAGTCCGACTTGCCAAAAACCAGCATTCAAGTCCATAGTACTGAACCACCTTGACCCCGATAAGGAGTCAAGGCACTCATCTACTCTTGGTAACGGATAGGCATCCTTCGTAGTCAGATTATTAATGACACGATAATCTACACAAAACCGGATGCTACCATCTTTCTTGGTGACGAGTACTACTGGAGAAGACCATGTGCTATTGGACGGTTCAATTACCCCCTTCTCCAGCATTTTATAAATTTCAGTTTGCTCGGCCTCCCTCTTCCCAATGGGTTGACGGCGCACTGGTTGTCTACGAGGTGTCGCGTTGCCCGTATTAATTCGGTGTTGTACCAAATCTGTTTGACCTAGGTCATCTGATGACTTGGCGAAGATATTTTGGTATTTCACAAGGAGATGTGCTAAGACCTCCTTTTCCGAATTATCCAGATGCGTCAAACTTCTTTCAAATAGGTTGATTAGATGGTCCGGCAGCTGTTTACTTTTTGGTGTTTCAGATTCGATGTTAACTATTGTTGTCGCTATTCTGTCATCAGATTCTATTTCACAAAATGGCTCGCATGTACCAATAACCTGATTAGCGCAAAGTGTAACCGAATCATCATTAATGTTGATCACATTTACTGTATGCTCACATTTATTTGTTTCTAAAATTCCAGGCATAATACAACAGTTCCCATTTTCAATAAAGGTAGGTTCAATATAGCCCATTTCAGTTAAATGCTTTGAACCGGGTATTCTGACACAGATTTTCATAGAGGTATTGGGTGGAATAACTGTTGTATGCCGAACCTCAACCCTACATGTCATTTCAGATTGTCCATGTATCCAGCATTTAATTTCATTATCGTCTGTATGTATTGTATACCTTTTGTAATTAATTTTATTTACATGTTTCAGAAGAAAATATTGTCCCAGGATGCCATCTTGTGCTATATCACAGACAATAGTGAATTGTTCATATGATTTATTATTCATTGTCACATTCATGGTAAAACTACCATATGATTTAATTGTGTTACCATTGGCGTCCTGTACATGTGCATGACTAGGTTGAAGTTTAGGTTTTTCACCATCTGGTATCCTAAAATATACCTTGTGTGATAGCAATGTAGCTGTTGATCCACTGTCAATCAGAAAATTTATAGACATATTATTTAATTCACCATCTGTATAAAATCCATTATCCCAGCTTGTGTTAGTTTCACCAAGTTTACCAGTTCTTATATATGTAATTTCACCACAATCTATAATATCAGGCCTATCTGTTGTATTGAAATTACAATAAAGGACTAAATGTTGTGTTATTTCTTGATTTACAGTCCCAATATTAAATTAACTGTCACTTGTAGCCTAGTTATTATAACTGTGTAAATAAGCTACACTTCTGACACCAAATGTAAAACCCATCTTTTACATGAGTTTTACCAACTAGCCTACAGTGTGTGCACAGCAGTTACGGTCAGGATTATGAACTACGATTGAGACTGATTAAAATACCAACTGTCATTTAGTTATTTCCCTTTTTAATTTCTTCAAATATCTGCGCAAGATACTTATAGTTGCGATCATAACACAACAATTATGACAAGTTCAGTTAACAACATATCTTAATTATACAGTTCATTGATGAAACGATGAATACAGCGAAGATGAATATGATGAGATCTAATCTAGCTTAAAAAGAAAATGTGTTCACGTTCTTCATTCAAAAGTTCGGCGAACAGCTAATCTTGTTGCTAAGAAGCCAGCTGTTCGTCTACACTGTTAGATAATTGTTAATTACTGTTGTCACTTGGTTTCTGTAGTTGTTTCTGGGACTTTTGAAGGTTTCTAAAAGGTCGAAGTTGAAATTTTGAAGAAAGTTTCCGGAATTTGAATTTCTGGGGTAAAGTAACTTGATGTTGTTTATACGAGGTTTCTAGGTTAGATCCCGTTCAACGGCCGTGTTTTCCTATTTATAGGCATTTTCGTAACCACCATGTGACCTGTTTCAGCCAATGGCTGAGCACGAAATCACCATGACCTAACTGTCAGGCTAAACATATCACGAAATATACGACAAATTAAACAGAACTACATATAATCATGAAGGTCCAATTAAGCATTAGTATCAATGGATGTCATAAATATAAGAGACAAGACAAAAGACTCTCTTCTAAATGAAAAGACTCTTAAATTACGAAATCGGTATCTGGCGCAAGAATTAACAGCTTGTACTTCGGCTGCGCATTTGACAAAAACAAAGTAACACGTCAGTAATGCTAAAATAATATCCCTAACGGTCTTTTGCAATAATAGTGCGGTCTTTTATCAATAATCTAATAACTATTTAATATAAACCACAATTGGCTATGATACCGATTTGTAAACCTGTCCGTTTCTTGCTTTACACTTAGCCCATTTTCCGGTCAAAGGTCAAACACTCTCTGTGAAAGTTGACATGTTTCCGTGTGTACTGACATTACACAGATTCCCGAACTGTGGATAAACTATGAATTATTCTCATTAAATGATGACTGAAGGGATGAAACTTAATGAAACTAGTGATCTAGTGTGCACATGAACCAACTATGAAGTATATATATATCTGTTTACAGTCTATGTGCAATAAACTTATCAACACTCATAAAATGGCGACCAAACATGGACAGACACACGGCATGCAGATTGCAATTATATAACACTGGCACACTGACAGACAGTTGATAATTGCCTGGTAAGATACATCTATATCAGACTGCCTAATTTAGTATACTGTCTAGCAGTATAAACTATACTAATATGAATAATATTAGCACCATTCAAACACAGTGAATATAGTGGGTGGGGTAATATTTTCCACCCCAGAATTTAGTCATTTTAGTGGTACCACACTATAATACCTCACCCAGTGAATAACCTTACAATTACATTATCGATTGTTCGAAACACAATGAGCATTTCATTAATAGAATGCCGAATAGTACAGATCCTAATCAGACTGCGAATGCGCAGGCTGATCTGGATCTACACTGGTCGCAAGACACATAAATCGCATTTCCCCTGTAGCAGTCACAACAAAGTTGGTTATGGTATAATAATTTACCACTCTATAATACCTCACAAAGTGAGTAGCCTTACAGTATTGATGGTATATTGGTACATGTATTGATGGTCTATTGACACTTGCATTGAAGGTATATTGGTACATGTATTGGTGTGTATTAATGGTCTACTGGTATATTGGTGCATGTATTGATAGTCTGTTGGTACATGCATTGATGGTTTATTGGTACATGTATTGATGGTATATTGGTACATATATTGATAGTCTGTTAGTACATGTATTGATGGTCTATTGGTATATGTATTGATGGTATATTGGTACATGTATTGATGGTATATTGGTACATGTATTGCTGGTATATTTGTACATGTATTGATGGTGTATTGGTACATGTATTGATGGTCTATTGGTACATCTATTGAAGGTATATTGGTGCACGTATTGATGGTATATTGGTACATGTATTGATGGCATATTGGTACATGTATTGATGGTATATTGGTACATCTATTGATGGTCTATTGGTACATGTTTTGCTGGTCTATTGGTACATGTATTGATGGTATATTGGTAAATCTATTGATGGTCTATTGGTACATCTATTGATGGTCTATTGGACATGACAGGATTATTCTGATTTCAGGGCTGAATGTATAGTTTTTTATTGTAAACATGCAGTTCTGATTTTGGGATTCCACCCCCCACCCCAATTTGTACAGGTAATATATGGGATTTTGTACCGCTGATAGACCGTTAAACCCCAACAAACAAACTATTGTTACATGTATTGGTAGTTTATTGGTAGCCCGGTAACCAGTTTCTGTCCGCCTAGGATGGTTTCTGGATGATCGGTGTTAGACAACTTTCAAACAGGCATTTTATCTTGTAACATTTTAAATTACTATATTTCACAGTAATAAATTAGCAAAGTAAATTTGCGTAACTTTATTAGAGTATATGTAAACCACTTTCAACACTGATGACCCAGTTTCCTGCTACTGCAAGAATTCACAACCTCTTTTCGTCCACTTTAGGATACCTACAGTTCAGGTAAAAAATAAAACAAAATCAAGATGCAAAATTGTAAATATTAGTATGAAAGTAACGTTAGCTGCTATCAAATTTGTTATTTAAATTATTTATCGAACTTTAATTTGACATATACTGCAGCCGCTGTTGGTTTACAGATGTACATGTACTTAAATAAATGTGCAGGGGTGCAAACGCTGTGCACGAGAGAATTGAATTCCAAAATGCAGCACAATAAGAATTTGTAAAGGCCGAGCAACATATATTCTGTATCATATTTTGATAAAATGTGAAACAGAAACAAAATTCAACACATAATTGGGCACAAAATGACGTATTTTAATGACGACATGCTTTCGGAATATTAAAAATACACTAAAATGTCATAATATGGGATTCTTAATTATTTTATCATCTTTAAAAGCATATTTTCTACAGTTTAAGATCATTTTAAGACAGTCTAGATATTTCATATAAAAATAATACAGACCCGAAGAGTAAAAAATAACAATATTTGGTTGTATACTAATTTTTCCCAAGTGGACAAAAACTGGTGATGGACGAAAACAGGCCGTTTGGAGATACCTGTATTGGTAGGCTATTGGTACATGTATTGATGGTATATAGGCACATGTATTGATGGTATATTGGTGCATGTATTGATGGTCTATTGGTGCATGTATTGATGGTATTTTGGTACATGTATTAATGGTCTATTGATACCTGTATTGATGGTATATTGGTGCATGTATTGATGGTATATTGGTACATGAATTGATGGTATATTGATATGGGTATTGATGGTCTATTGGTGCATGTATTATTGGTGCATGTATTGATGGTATTTTGGTACATGTATTGATGGTCTATTGGTACATATAGAGTGCTAGATTTCTATACTGGAGGTCACAGATTCAACCCAGTCACATGAAAACATAATTTTACAGTATTTCCATCGGGCTGGTCTTTCGGATGAGACCTTAAACCAAGGTCCTGTCTCCATGTGTTGTTTGTTTGTGTGTTATTGTTTAACAGCCTATCAACAGCTACGGTCATGTAAGGCCGGGCCAATGGGTTCGATCCCGTACTGGGGGGATATTCCCAAAATCAGAATGGAATATTTACATCAAAATAAATATATATTCAGCCCTGAAATTAGAATAACCTGACATGGTGCCAGGACACCAAAGTCACTTGACCCCTTCCCCTAAAAGTAATAGGATTAGGAATAATCGTATTACTCATAAAAGTGGTATAACCAGATTTAACCCTCACATACAAGAATGCCAAAGACGCATATGAGGGCCAAACCAGACCTGTCTCCATGTGACATTACCTGTTGCTGGGTGTGGTGGTCGGTTGGGAGCATGTGATGCGTCATTTAATGATCAGGATTCATCCTTACCGGAATCCCGACTGGAGACCTGTAGCCTATTTCACCAACATTGCAAAGTATACTTATCTAGCAAAGTATACTTTGAGGGAGAACTTTTAAATCTAAGGATAAATTTATAATTTGTATTATACTGAATTTATTACATTATCACAGCCATTTTGGCAGTGATAATGCAATAAATTCAGTATAATAATTCTGCATACTTTTAATCATCCAATATATACAGTTAGTTCTTTTTGACATAATGCATTTCGGGAAAAATAAATGATTATTCCCTCAAAGTATACTTTGCTATATAAGTATATTTTGCAATTTTGATGAAATCGGCTACTGGTTTGCGACTTTGGTGTGATATGGTCGTGGCACCATGTCAGGTTGTGGGTGGTGGTCGGGCGAATGAGACGGTGTAAATTAACGGTATGGGTGCCTCCTTATATGAATCACAATTTGCCTGGTTTGGCCCTCAGGTACGTTTTTATATTTGGCACTTTAGTTACCAGGTTGAATTGGGTTATTGCCCATTATAAAAGTAGTAAGATTATTACTGATCCTACTGCTTTTGGGAGTGGCCAAGTGATTGTGGTGTGGCGAGGACCTGGCATCAGATCAGGATTATTCTGATTTCAGGGCTGAATATATAGTTTTGTACATGTACATGTAATATATGGGATGTAGTACTAAACCCATTGACCCGGCCTTAAATGACCTTAGATGTTGATATGCCGTTAAACCCCAACAAACAAACAAACAAAACCAGGTCAGGTTATTCTAATTTCAGGGCTGAATATATATATTTGTTTATGTAATTATTCCGTTCTGAATTTGGTATTGTCCCCCCAATGCAGCCGGTTAAATGCATGATCGAACCTGTTAGCCCGGCCTTACATTATCTTAGCTGTTGATAGGCCGTTAAACACCAATAAATCAAATACCTATTGCTGGCAGGTTATGCCTTTGATGTCTCACTGTTTTTAAATTTGTTCACAACCTAGAAAATCTGGTGATGTGTTGATGTGGATAATAATCTCTGATGTGGCCATTTATTACTCTGATGGGCCCTTCATAACACAATGGCATGCCATGTATATATTATTATTTGTGACAATGACATGGCATGTAGATATTATAGATATTATTTGCGTTGATGATGACATATCAGGGCCTGAAAATAGCACTGGTCTGAGGTCCTGGACCTTTAAAATTGAAACTGTGATCATCATTCAGTGCCAGTGCTAAATCCGTTGTGATTATCGTCTTACAAGATAATTTTTGGCGACACCGTCCAGTATTTACACATGGTGTGACGAGTCATTTAGTATGAAACTGACACATATTTCTTCCATTTTTCTTGAGATTATCTTCTCGGACCTTCCAAAAACTTCCTTGGACCTTTCACTTTTTTCCTTGTTAGGTCCCGGACCTACTGGAAAAAGCTGCTATTTTCAGGCCCTGCATATATACATTTGGCTATTAAACACGTTAAAGGTACATGCCCACTCAGTAGGCACAAAATGCCAGGTTATAATATAGGGAGACAGATGGTTTTGTATATTCTGTAGATGACATTTCTGGCAAAATAAACATTAATTCACCATTACCCCACATATTGATTGGCATTATTATACTTTTTATATCAGACGAAAATGTCCACACTGATATCAGGGGCGATAACCATGTTTCCTTAAAATGATAACGGACATTACTATTTATTCTCTGTATTTATTTTTGGATGTGAAATGATCCTACTTTATAATCTGTCGAGGTGATGCATTTAATTAGTATAAATATTTAAAAAAGATCCTGCCTCATTTGCATATGAAAATAGCCTAATACTACCATGAGTCACTATCAGTATAATAAATATTACTAAATTATTATATGCAGCTACTC
Source organism: Conchocele bisecta (assembly GCA_029237695.1). Taxonomy (NCBI): domain Eukaryota; kingdom Metazoa; phylum Mollusca; class Bivalvia; order Lucinida; family Thyasiridae; genus Conchocele; species Conchocele bisecta. The sequence continues at coordinate 25,735,794 of CM055276.1, forward strand.
GTAATTTTTAGAACTGGTGGAATAGTGACTCAATTATACACTTATTTAATCCCTATAAAGAACATGTTGTGCCTACTGAGTGGGCATGTACCTAAACAATGTTATTTGATGAAATTCCATCAACTATCAACAAACGATTGAGAAACATGTGAGAAAAAAGGAGCTTGGGAGTGACGGTGGATATCGAAATCGAAAAAAAAAATAATTGGAAAGTGACTCCGCATCCGCATAGCTTCAAAATCATATCACTAAGACAACGAAAGTTTTGAAAATCGTTTTACAAATTCAAAATGTTTAACCCCATGTTAAATTCCCATAGCAAATTTGTAGTTTCCCTTAAAAATCAATATTTGATGGAATTTCATCAAATTAACTTTTTTGGGGGAGGGTGACTTATTTGTTATTGACTGATGAAAACGAACATTTAAATAGTTTTGGGATTTAATGTGTGTAATAGCCAAAAGTTTGTTGGTACTAAAACGTGAAACAGACAGAAGTTTCCAAACAATATGTTCCACCATGGAACATTGAACATGTGCCGCTGGTTTCTGGTGATGTGTAGTTTGCTATTGATTACGGATGACCGGCCACAGCTCGCTATACGAACTGTGAACATTAATGTGTCGCCATTCATTGCACATCAATGGGCATAGGCAAACAAGTTTCACAAATGTTTGAACAAATATATACGACACCCATGTGCCATAATTGCTTCACATTTACTTGCAAGTAAAACTTAAACAATTGTAATTCAACTACTCAACATAACCAAATATATTAAGCTGCAGATTATTTAGAAAATAATCCCTGCCATTGATTTGGAGATGCATCTTACCAGTTATATGAATCACAGGAATTACATCTCAAGATGATAATTTCAGCACTGAGCAATAATTATTAGCCTCTATATGAATTTGCTATGGGAATCACGCGGTCTGTTGTTTTCGGTCTGCATAATGGTGGCACCCATGAGTTGTGAGGTAAATATTATGTTTTTTTTCATCAATACGACTGTGACTTCTTCCTGTTAATGATGACCTTATTCCAGCCATTAACCCTTTGAGTCATAGAGAATATTAGTATAGTGTCATGAACGTGAATAAATATCTGTCGAGGCTGAGAAATCAGGATGGGCGAGGCTTGCCGAGCACATCCTGATTTCGAGCCGAGTCAGATATTTATTCACGTTCATGACACTATAATAATATTCTATTTATCCCGTTAACCACATCAAAGTTGTTCAAATGTCTCTAAAAATGCATTTGTGGCTTCATAAGTTTGTCTTCTGAAGCGACAAGATTATCGTGTTACGTCATTCACATAATGACGTAACGTCATACATAATGACGTATCTACTAGACGTGAACGAGAAAAATACACGTACCTGCTTTTCACGTCTAGTAGCGACATAGTTGACGGATAAATAGAGAATATTAGTATAGTGTCATGAACGTGAATAAATATCTGTCGAGGCTGAGAAATCAGGATGGGCGAGGCTTGCCGAGCACATCCTGATTTCGAGCCGAGTCAGATATTTATTCACGTTCATGACACTATAATAATATTCTATTTATCCCGTTAACCACATCAAAGTTGTTCAAATGTCTCTAAAAATGCATTTGTGGCCTCATAAGTTTGTCTTCTGAAGCGACAAGATTATCGTGTTACGTCATTCACATAATGACGTAACGTCATACATAATGACGTATCTACTAGACGTGAACGAGAAAAAATACACGTACCTGCTTTTCACGTCTAGTAGCGACATAGTTGACGGGATAAATAGAGAATATTAGTATAGTGTCATGAACGTGAATAAATATCTGTCGAGGCTGAGAAATCAGGATGGGCGAGGCTTGCCGAGCACATCCTGATTTCGAGCCGAGTCAGATATTTATTCACGTTCATGACACTATAATAATATTCTATTTATCCCGTTAACCACATCAAAGTTGTTCAAATGTCTCTAAAAATGCATTTGTGGCCTCATAAGTTTGTCTTCTGAAGCGACAAGATTATCGTGTTACGTCATTCACATTATGACGTAACGTCATACATAGTGACGTATCTACTAGACGTGAACGAGAAAAAATACACGTACCTGCTTTTCACGTCTAGTAGCGACATAGTTGACGGGATAAAGTAAATTATCGACAATACCAAATTGAGCAGCATTACTTCTGTAGTTAGTTTGAACAACCTGCAGATAAATTTCGCATAAACATATTTTGCATTTCGAAGCCGTGAATCGTTTCTCTAGATACGTGATGCCACATTATTTATTATAGATTTGTAACAATGATGTAAATTTCTAATTGTGATGACAAAAACAAATGTATCAGGTACCTGTGCATTGATTAATACACCATGACTGATAACAGTATGGTCCATACTGTTGTCAGTCATGGTTTATTAGTCAATGGGCAGGTACCTGATATATTGGTGTATCGGGCATTCATTCAGTTTCTACATATCATGGTCCTGAATACAAATACTTTTTTGGCCAATATTTCATTGGTTGAATGTGAAATGATCTGGCCAAATGACATCAATGATGTCCATTTGCCTTTCAACAAAAACAGCATTACATCATAGCGTTACCTGATTCATAAAATACTAGTCAAGTGTATTCCGGCTAGCCGTGCAATTCATATGCATTTCTTGGCCTTCCCTTGATATATATTATTTTTTATACAACAATGTCAGTTTTACATTGAAGTCTATGGGGTTTGACAAAAGGAAATCTATATTTATGGCACACGGGTGTACATATGTAGATAAGCATGCATGCTTTCACATCCAGGACGGTCTGTGGTGTGAGCCGAAGCCCAGCTCAGAGACGACCAGCTTGGTTTTGAGTACACATTTAGAAAGGCTCATTTAATTTGTTACAGTTCAATGAAACTGAATACATAATATACAATTATATTTGTTATAAATTAATATTTTGTATCATAATTATGTTAATGTCCATATTTAATTTCAATAAATTCATATTGCTTCCATTGAAATTATCAAAGCTTAACATATTGGTTGTATTATATAAACTGGGAACGGCTTTGAACAGTTTCCTCGAATTAATAAACTTGAGAATACAAACATATATGTAGTCTGTTATGGCAGTTTGTCCAGTAGATCTGTGATCTTCTATGGGAAGCTTGAAGATCGCAATGTCTTGTGGAATATATGCGTGTCTCCTTGCCCAAGTAGTAGTGACTGGAGAGTTGAAGACCGTGGTGTCTCCTAGAAGATATGAGTTTCTCATAGTACCCTAAATCCATGGTAAAGTTAATGAAAATCTTTTACATACCTGTATTTAAATCGATGCAATTTAACAAGATGAATGCAAAATATATAGTCTCCGTATTAGAACTGAGACCTGGTTTGGCCCTCAGGTACGTCCTCGGCATTCTTGTATGTGAGGGTTAAATCTGGTTATACCCCTTGTATGCGTAATACGATTATTCCTAATCCTATTAATTTTAGGGGAAGGGGCCAAGTGACTTTCGTTTGGCATGGACCTGACACCAGGTCAGGTTATTCTAATGTTAGGGCTGAATCGGACCAGCATAGACCTAGCACAGCCTGTCCTTTCGCATAGTCCGTCCATGTCCCGTCTCGCCAGAAAGACAGCATGTTCTCGTTGTCAACCAATGACTTTCATTACGTTTATAATCCGACAAGTAATATCTTACCAAGACGAGTGGGTGGCAGGTTTGAGCACGCGATGGGTAATTTAACGATCGGGGTTCATCCTTACCGGAATCCTGACTGGAGACCTGGTTTGGCCCTCACATACGTCTTTGGCATTTTGTATGTGACAGTTGAATCTGGTTATACCCCTTATGTGAGTATTACGATATTCCGAATCCTATTTTAGGGGAAGGGGCCAAGTGACTTTGGTGTGGTATGGACCTGGCACCAGGTCAGGTTATTCTAATTTCAGGGCTGAATATATTTGTTCTCGATGTAAATATTCCGTTCTGATGTTGAGATTCCCTCCCCCCCCCCCCCCAATGCAGCAGGTTAAAATGGGATCGAACCGTTTGCCCGGCCTTACATGACTTTAGCTGTTGATAGGCCGTTAAACACTAATAAACAAACAAACAAACTTACCAAGACGAGGTCACAGTAAGAAATCATTTGCCAGTTTATGGTTACATTACATGTGTCTGTGTTCAGATTAATTCGGATATAACTGATCGCCGTTGCAATGCAAAGTGTAAATATTTTTCTAACATTTAGCAATTTTGAATCAATAGACATCAACTGTTCAAATGTGTTGAGTGTTGGCCAATGGCAGTCGTATCTCGGGACAACGTGTTGTCTTAAATCTCAATATAGAGGACATGTAAGCAAAAAAACGATACTCGTCCTCCACTTTTCTCATATTACATAATGTACATAATGTAAACAGTCTATCTTGTCTTACTTTAGTGTCATATCTTCCACTTTCGATTGCTAGACTATGCGAGGATAACCTAAACTTTCTAAGTGCAGTCATGTCGCTCTTATTTTCTATACCGTTAATATACCATTCTTTCTCACTGTTAGTTTTATACCTCGTAGATATTCATGGACAAAAGTTTTGCCCCCTTTTGTATTTTCCGATTATTTCATTTAATCACATAGAGTTTACTAACTTTCGTTATACATGGGTTTGCGTCACATATGGCATTACGTTAAGTACAGTAGATGCATTGTTTAGTAAAGCATGACGTCACAGGATGCGTAAAATGGACAATTAGATCACGTGACCCATAATAAGCTTTCACTTGCACAAACTCGTACAGTGAACGTTATAAGCACATTCCCCGGATGGATAAAAACACACAATTTCAAACATGACACCCGCATGGTGTCTACGACGGCAAGTCAAAGTTGTGAGAAATAATCAGAAAATGACGTCACCATGTTAGAGGTTTCGAAACGTCTCGCTGGGATTCATGATCATGGTTATTCTGGTTACCAAGGTTACTCGTATTGTTGCAAACAATATTCGGATGATTCGAACGTTACGAACAAACACTGTCGCAAAATGATGACCAAAATGACGTTGACGTCACAAACTAATTTTACTGACGTGGCGTCTTTGACTACACTTCTAAACGTCAGAAAGGAAACACATGTTATATGCATATCTGAAAACTAACGTCGCTACCAGCTTTATTTTTTAGACAATAACAGAAACTTACAGATTATGCGGATTTCAATATTGACCCCAGTGACGTTTTGACGTGTTCATTACGCAAACATTGTATTAGCGAGCATACCTCACTATTACCCCAGTTACCTATGTAAACAGGGATATGATGAGGTACCAGCGCAATAGGTAATGCGGTCAAATAGGTCACGATGCAGTGACTATTTTCGATCAATAACTTATGTTGTAAGCGATTGTAATGTGTATTTTCAATATTTATATTATTAAAATGTATCATATCGATACCCCTTTAAGTAATGTTTGTATATTTTAAATGTATTGATGTTCTCATGAAGCGCATGAATATAAGTATTAATTAATCCAGCTTATATTGAGGCAAATCACACAGCCTTAAAACATAGTGCTGGAGTATAAACCATAGTATCCTATATTATTCATAAGTATATCACTATTAAACATTAATTACAATATGTATGCATATTATTAAAACAGTAGATGTTACCGCTGTTTCGCTATATGTGATATTTATAACAAAATATTTTTTTTATTCGTCCGCGTATGGATTTCTGTCACACAAAGCGCCATTTTCAGTTCATATTTTGACCTGTGCATATGAACAGGACTAAGTTTAAACAACGCTCGATTCCGTCCTATTCAAATTTCTCTGCAGAATGTTCAGACCAACTACATAAATAATGCTGCTAAATAGTGTTAACGGCTGCAACATGGTCATCACTAAAAGGAAGAAACCACAGTCGTATTATTTAAAAATAAGATTTACCCGAGACCTCATGGGAGCCGCCATTAATCCAGTGTAAAAATAGACCGTGTGATCCCATTCCCTGAGTAGCCGCTGCTTAGTGAAACGGTGTGCTAATCATGATATTATTTTCCCCAATAATTGGAAACGGTTTGAATTTCTCGTTAAAAACTACGAAAGTCATACAAAATAACGATGTATATTTAACATTGGATACGCGTAAACGGTATTACTCTCTCATCGGATCGTCAGTTGTCGTCGATAGCGATTTAACGTACTGATCTGGTCTTAATTTATTGTCAACTTTCAACGCCATTTACAGAATATATGGCTAATTTTGGAAATAAATAACGGCAAATTACGATGACGTCTGCTCTGAAATATCTGTCAGCTTGCGGACGTAATTTAAGGAAATCGATTATATTTTAAGGCTACATCTGTGACTAATTACGAATTTATGTATGGTCTTTGGCTACACCCGACACATTACACAGATCTAGTTGTAAATACACGTCGCTTTGTGTGGGGAAAAAATCGATAATGCGTCGTTGTGTGTGACGAGGTGTTGATCTGATGACACCACACAGCTGTGACCCTTAGGCAATGTTTTGAAATTGACGTGTCGTTTTGATGTGTGCCGCAACACCTCACTGTCGGAGACAACATGACAATTAACGATATACTCTCGATTATACACAGATCTATTAGACGGCTGGTTATTTAAAATAAAGAGTAGCTCACCTTCGCCGATATTGTTTTTAGAAAATCAGTAATATTTTTCGTAAATGGTGTTGAAAAGTTGACAAAAATTCTATCACCGTATTTAATTGTGCCGATATTGTTTTAAAAAATCAGTAATTTTTTTCCGTAAATGGTGTTGAAAATTGACAAAATATATAGCCGCATTTCTCCGATATTCGTTTAGAAAATCACCAATATTTTCTGTAAATGGTGTTGACACAAAATGCAGCGTTCACAGGGAATTAAAATAAAATAAAAAATAATAATTTAATAAATAGACGCCGATGGCTACTGTGTTTTGCGGCCAATGAATTCTGGTCGTGGTAGCCACAGGCGCAGTTCGAACAGTGTTGTGAGCAGATGGAGGACAATAATTATTTCAAATTCATAAAAAAATGTTTGCTGTCCGAAAATTAATTAATTCTGACAGCCTAAAAAATAGATTTTGGGACAGTAAAACATTATATGGTATAGACAGTACCTCAAACTTAAAAAAACAGTAACAAACTGTCTGTGTATATATTACTTAAACTTAAAAAAACAGTAAAAAACTGTCTGTGTATATATTACTTAAAGACAGACACTTTCATTGTTGGTAAGTTTCTATCAATTTATAGGTATTTTTATTAAAATCATAAAATTGTGAAAATATTAAAATCACAAAAATAATATATATGGAGAAAAAAAAATATACCACGTCGAGGTTTGAACCCCTGACCCTTTCGGGAATCGGTAATTAAATCATTGAAGTCGGCGACCTTAACCTCACGACAATTGCTCCATTTACGACAATCAAGGTTATACAGAAGTGCTATCAGTATTACGCAACCATTTGAACGTATTACTAATAATTATTAAATTATTTGCAACTCCATCTACAACGATACCGTTACAGAGATACGCTATTGAAACAACATGTATTAGTACCCATAACATAGCAAAGTAGTGTATCATTATATATCACAGGAGATAGCTTAAAACTATATATACTAATCATAAACAGAACAATCCGCTTAGCTCGTATGAAAATAGTTCGCGTGATATTGATTATCTCCCTTGCCGAAAGTAGTTCAGTGATTTATTAATTCCAAATAAGACGTGTTTGCGTAATGTAATCTCACATGCCAGAAGTTGCGACGTTTGATTTTCTTGATACAACTGTTTAACAGTAGTTGGTGTTTGCATGCAAAAAGAAATCACGCACTTATCTCAAATACATTGTCCACAATCAACAATTATAGTAAAGGGGACAAGATTTTAGTCCGTGAGTATATTCAACTTCGTACTAATGTTTGATAATAATTGTCTAACAAACTTTGTCTTATCTGATCATATGGGACTCCCGTGACTATCCCAGACATTTGTAAAACCTAGCTGGTTAAGCATGGTCCTTATATGATGGGCTCAAATTAAGTAATTGCATGTGCTCTCATTATTTGCATCTTCCCGTGGTATTGGGTGGCAGGTGGGAGTATGCGATGGGTAATTTAACGATTGGGGTTCATCCTTACCGGAATTCCGACTGGAGACCTGGTTTGGCCCTCACATACGTCTTTGGCATGTTGTATGTTACAGTTGAATCTGGTTATACCCCTTATGTGAGTATTACGATATTCATAGGGGAAGGGGCCAAGTGACTTTCGTGTGGCTTGGACCTGACATCAGGTCAGGTTATTATAATGTTAGGGCTGAATCGGACCAGCATAGACCTAGCACAGCCTGTCCTTTCGCACAGTTTTTAATATTTCACTCGTGCATTCCTCTAAGGTTGTACTATCATGCTGTGACAAATCTACGACCGTCCAACCCCAGCTGATCCCAAGGTCAAGGTCACATGCTTAGTCTCTTTACAAAACTTAACATCAGAGAAATATAGTATAACTTCTATTTCTTTCATCGAAAAGTCTTAATATGTCATACATGCATTCCTCTAAGGCTCTACTATCATGCTGTGACAAATCCCCGCTGATCTCGAGGTCAAGGTCACATACTTAGTCTCTTTACAGAACTTAACATCAGAGAAATAGGTTATAACTTATATTTCCTCGCTCAGATCTGCTTCACATTTCACACACGCATATCTCCAATGGACCTCTACCACCCTGTGTCAAATTCACGTTCCTGCCGCCCCCGCTAAGCCCAGAGTCAAGGTGACAAGCCCACACATTTGGATTTTATTTTACATATTTAGGGGTACCTGTGCCCACGCGGTGGGTATTCCGTAAGCCTCGCTTACTGACCAATCTAGTTCAAATTCGTTCTAACGATTTCAATTATTTCCTTCTAAAGAATTCGAATTCGTTCTAAAGATTTCAATTACAGTATTTCGGTCTAACTCATTCAAATCGTTCTTACGATTTAATGATTGAATTAGAATGAAACAATTGAATTGGTTAGAACGAATTGTAATGCGTTACAGCGAATTCGAATGCGTTACAACGAATTGTAATGCATTAGAACGAAATAAGTGAATTCGTTAGAACGTGTTCCAATATGATACACGGGACCGCCGTTTAAAGGTACATGTTAACTCAGTGGGCAAACATGTTATTTATAGGAATTAAATAAGTATATAATTTTGTCACTATTCCACCAGATCTAAAACTTACGAGTGTCCGATATAATAATTTAGTAATATTTATTTTTCTGATAGTGACGCGTGGGGGTATCAGGCTATTTTCATATGCAAATGAGGCATGCTATTTTTTAATTATTTATACTAATTAAATGGGTCAACTGAAACAATAATATTTTCGACATATTATAAAGAATGATCATTGCACATCAAAAAATAAATACAGAGCATAAATAGCAATGTCCGTTAACATTTTAAGGAAACACGGTTATCACCCCAGATATCAGTGTGGCAATTTACGTCCGATATAACATGTATAATAATGCCAATCAATACGTGGGGTAATGGTGAATGAGTGTTTATTCTGCCAGAAAATGTCTTGGGTGATGTCTCTGATGTAGGGAACATTTTGTGCCTACTGAGTGGGCATGTACCTTTAAGGTCCCCATCTGAAAGGATTAGTAGAGCAGGAAATACCAAGTATCTCAGAAATACTGACGACCCGTTTCTCAATAACTGCCAGAGCTCCAGATAAGCGTTGTGTCTAAAGAGTATTGTACCCCCTGATTTCAAATTAAATGCGTATTTTGTTTTTATAAATGGGTTATTGATTTTCTTCATTATTAAATATTGAACAACTGATCAAAACAAAATTAAAAAATCACTTATTTGAGTGTATTATTACTTACCGTATTCACTTACATGTATTACATGTAATACAGTTGAACATTTACTTAGTTGAGCTGCAAAACAGCAAACAGTGTTCGATTTTTGCAGCTCAACTAAGTACAGTTTCAACTTTATTACAGTATTTCAACTACATAATTTGAAAATCAATGAGTATTTTCACATTGCTGTAAGTATTTTGTACCCCCACTATTGATAATCAATGCGTATTCTGCTAAAATAAGTGAGTAAAATACATAAATACGCGCATTATTTCAATAATATTTGCCCACACTGTCTGTCTAGTGATTAGCTTCATAATAACGATGCCATTTACTATCAAGGCTGCTTGTGGGGGCATCCGTGTTATATGAACACATTTGCTAGTTTATTCATAAATGCAACTGATATGCATAGCTTCAGGAAAACACTACAGATCACAGGAAATACTACTCTTATTTGTTCCATCACTTCCATGCAGTCACTTTAAACCCTAAGGACGTATGGGAGCCTTACCATCATATGATCAAACATAATTGCTGCCTAAAGTGATGTGATTTCTGAAATTTCCCCGTTACTGTATCCTTTACAGCGCATGGAGTGGCTAACTCGGTCACCTTAGCCAGCTTCACCTCTTGTGCAATTGGACGGAAAATACAAAGTAGAACAAATGATACAATTTAGAGCTCTAACAATATGTAGAACAATATTGCTGTAAGTCACAAAATACGCCAGTTGAATATGGGCTAGACAGCTAAGATGCAGACATGTGAAGCTGTCACCAAGGCAAGAAACCTTAATGTGAATTTGAAAATCTATAGCAATATTTATTCCACTTGTTGTGATAAACAGGTATACTAAAATAGGTAGAGATGTGTAAAGTAGAAAGTATATAGTACTGCATACAAACATGTAGAAAAAATGGCTAAGTTAAAAAGACGATATTCTTGTACACAAACCATATACCCTATCTAGAATTGCATTCAACATGTACAATGGCTAAGTTAAAAAGGTACGGAGACCCGCAGGGGACGTGGATTTTTTTTTATTAATTCGTTCCCACGAAATAACAATTCGTTACCTCAATTTAACAATTCGTTCCCACGATATAACAATTCGTTACCTCGAATTAACAATTCGTTTCCACGAAATGGCAATTCGTTCCCTCGAATTAACAATTCGTTCACACGAATTATTTTGGCGCCCAGCTGCGCGCGCAACTGGGCGCCAAAACAATTTGTGGGAACGAATTGTTAATTGGAGGGAACGGATTGTTAATTCATGGGAACGAATTGTTAAATTGAGGGAACGAATTGTTAATTCGAGGGAACGAATTGTTAATTCGTGGGAACGAATTGTTAAATTGAGGGAACGAATTGTTATTTCGTGGGAACGAATTAATAAAAAATAATTATACGTCCCCTGCGGGGCTCCGTAAAAAAGTGATATTTTTATTAAAATCCTAAAATACATACCAGAAGGCCACAGCCCGCATGTTCAGCCCACATAGGCTGTTGCTAGTCCGATGGTGTATTGATAGTCCCATGTTTAGTGATCGTATCAGGGTGTATATATGTGGTTAAGATATATATGGTACTTAAAACATTTACTTCAAAATTCGTTATACCGTTAACGCAATGTAATTTGACATTGACCTTGTATAGGAAGGTCAAATGGATGGTCTACAGAATTAATGAAGTATCGAATGTTCGAAGAAACAATGTTCACATTAACTATACTGTTACATTTGATTAAATAAAGCATAGATCTAATGCAATGCAGTATGCAAGATACATGTAATACAACGTGGCCTCCAATATAGAGACTGTGTATAATTGTTTCAGAAGTATCTTCCTTTTACCTAAAACATATTTACAACTAGCACAATGCAGTATCTAAGAAATGAATACACGCCAATCATGGCTGATGTATATCTGTATATATTGGGAATTTTGGGAAAAGTACACTCGACATTTGAATTGCAGCACACCTTGATACTCTCGCATTTTTCGTGTGTTATACACAAATATCATCACATTTTGAAAACAAATATGTTTAAATCATATGATCAGGGGTCCCATGGGTCCATAATTCTACAGTGGAACCTGGCAAGCTTTCCAGTTTAGGGAAATTCTACTGACACTCCAAGACACGTCTCTGCAATCATAAACAGAACTGAACATCAATCAGAGTTAATTTATAATGACATAGAAATGAGAGATCGTAGTCAGTTATTTCCCCTTGCAAATCTATTTATAGTGATCCTATGCTGTATTTCAGCGTTTATTTATTACTGAATAGCACAAAGTTGAGTTTTGCGAACAGAGTAGACCCAGATCAGACTGCACACCTGTATACACTGTTTGCAATACCATTAATACGTGTGGACATATGAATCTGGCAAATAATGTAGTCCTAGATCAGATTGCGTAGAAAAGAATGATCAGGATCAACACTAGTCGAAATCACTATAATTGCTCCTTTTCACGTCATATCATTCTATATTCGCTCTTTTTACAAGCATTAAGGCCCCAACCTACACAATTTGGACCGGATTTCAACCAATAAATTCAACGGGAGATAGCAACGGTCCCCCATTAAACACACATGTTCCGGGTGGTTGGTCTGCAGCGGTTCTACAGTAATTTCACACTTTCTACTGTAGATGCAGCATGCACACATGGCATTTTCGCATAAACACATTGCACTTTCATTTTTCAATATCTCCACATTTCAGACTTTCAATTTATTTGTTTACCATCCATTAAGCTTACGTGTTTGTACATTGGTATAACAGAGAGGGGTGGAGCATCGCGTTCTATGACCACATTTACTACAGAATCCGTCTTCGTTCTCTGATTCCTCCTATGGGTGAATTGCTTCGCACCTGTCCCTACATAGACCGCAGCGACAATGCCTTAGACAGCCTGATGAGATAGCTCGTAACAGTGCCGTCTTACCAGGATGTAGTGTTTGGAAATAGGATTTTGTTAGGATTTTGTTTAAAAATAAAATTACTCCAGTTTTACCAATGGAATAGTTTAAGCATTAGCCAGGAATACTCCATGCCAGTTACGTAGGAGTGATGGGGTTAAGGTGGTCATTTTGTCATCCCGAGGTGTGTTAGTCGCTTTATCCATTTTGAGCTTGACCAGCGTCCACTGAAACAGAGCATGATAACGGTGAATTTAGTCAAAACCAGTAACACGTATGGATGTACCCCTCAAAAACCTTTAACGCAATACAAACTTTAACGATAACTTTTAAGGTATTAGGTGATAGATAGATACACTTGACTTCAATGATAATTGCTTCATAAGAGTGATGTGATATATTAATATAACATATGTGAATATTGTCTTGTTACTGGATACTATATGGAGCATTGTGTTGCCATCTCCGCCATATTTGTATGTACAAGCCATCGTAAAATTTCATCACTTCGTGCGTTTGACAAATACAGCAAATCCTATGACAGTTAACCAAATAAGATTTGGTGCAATACATAATAGACATATATCACAACGGCAAGCTATAAATATTATGCCATCAAATTATACAAAAGACGAGATATTTGAACATTTCTCCCATCAATCTCTTAATAAATTTTGATGTGTTAACTTTTCAATCTGACGCACAGCCTATGTTAGTGTACACGTCGTACACGTTTACAGGTAAAGCCACATTTACTCGCATATTAGGTGAGTAGACACCAGGGCCAATACACTCAGGTAACTGCTTAGATGTCACTGGATGCATAGCTAATAACAGAGTACAGTAGTGGGTACATATGGTATGTGTTGTGTGGATTGTCAGGTAAAAGTGATACACTGTGCGATATTCTGTGTATGAGCATGATGAGGGTAATTATAATGGTGGTTCCTATTGTTAAAAACACATGCACAAACCTATCCAGAAAACTGACATATTTTACAGTTTGGTGTAATGTAACTGATAGGAGTCCGTTCTCCTGGCATTTCTACATGTGATTAGCTACATTATATCATATGTTCTACTTCACAGTTTTAGTTCTTTGTCAGAACAGGTGAAACTGACTGATGGCTGGAGTACACAAAGATGGCCGACTTGGCCACCCTATGTGCCGTATAGGATACAGTAATGAGGCAGTAGTCACATATATGTTATACATATATTCCATCACGTTTACGAAGCAATTATCTTTGAATGAAATGATGATCAGGTATAGAACGGGTCCTTAAGTCATTTGACCCTGACCTTATAGTCCAGGCAATGAACAACTTCGGTTGGAACAAAATGTTAACACAGCTTTCTCACCTGAAATAGGTCCAGTAGCTGGTTACTATACCAGAAAAAACATCCACCCGATTCCATCCATGGCAAATTAGATTATTCTGCCTAAATCCAAGATGGCCGCAAATGTATAAGTTCTAATAATGAAACTGACATAAAATAAGTAGTAAGCATCATAAAATTACATTTCAAGTCTAAATCTATGATACCCTTTAATTTTCTGACAACGTTGTGGTCATTACATGTGAAGGCCATGTGTTAAGATCAAGGTCAATGTAAAAATAAGCAAATTACGACGTAATCTGAACATATTTTTTAAATTAAATACTTATTTTCAAATATAATCACGTTTATGTATTGCAGCAGCTACAGCGATAATGAACATTTGTTTTCTGAGGCATTTCATCCAGATAAAAGGTCAAGGACATGCGTTATGGACAAATGCATGTCCAGTCAGGACAGTCACATTGTGTCACAAGTTATGTCACACCCGCTAATTGCATGTAAGAACAGCAGAGCTTCTGCAAGAAATGGATCCAGATTTTATTTAATGTCAGGCTGCATAACCAAATTTGATGTAATCATGTGTGGGGTTTCACTATTGCATGCTATATCGGTATGAAGTGTCATTAGCTGGAATATGTCAGGATTAATCTACTGCAATAACTACTGCTGTTTTCTCGTCTCCGAATAGCATACCAGCATGCTAAATTTGTAATCCGCATCTCCGTGGGCATGCTCAACATCGATGTTTGTTTGGTCAAATCCTCTGCAAGAAGCAGAATAAGTGCCTGTTTGGTGTATTTTTATGTTGTATAGTTCTGTAGAACTGGATTTGTTTTACCTGCAGGGACTGTTATTTCCTCGGTAGTTCATTGGGGAGTTGTGGTGCTTTAATTCATTCTATTCCATGTACAGTTGATTTCCTTTTCGGACAAGATATTGCTGGTCGTGGAGTGCATTGTGTTCTCTTCTTTACATTGGTTCATGTGTCTCCTTTGGGTATTTTATTGTCTATGTTAGCAAAAAAAGTCATTTTCCTCATCATTTGCCGCATTTTACCAGAAACTGCGACTGATGCACCAACGTAGTTTCCTATCCGATGATGATGGGCTTCATTCTTCTGGAGCCGTGGTATCTATCAAAGACAATACATGTACGAGCATAGTTGATGCGTACATGCTGAACATACATCTTTGACTAATTGGAATTATTGGGTTAGGAGAACTTGTGAAGCAAAATAGAGAACAAGATACCCAAAGGAGACACGTGAACCCATGTAAAGAATGAACTATCGCAATATACGTATAATATAACACAAATAAAGCATATAATATAACATTCAATGAAAAGGAAATCGGACTCAACGATCCCCTATTGGTCGGAAATAATAACAACATTGGTTGCAAAAACGGTAAACTGTGTACAGCCACCACTCAGCACTAATAACTGCTGTTGTATATAAAATTGATAACAAGAAACCTCCCACAAATGTGAGAATGCATTCAGGGACAACCATTACAATATGATGAACGGTTCCGCTTGTCGTCAGCCAGTTCACTTGCGCGTATGATTGTCGAACAGAGCCTCATGCTGAACGAGATCGGGAAGACGGAGTCGACGATGCATGTGGCGATAAACGCTGGGGGATCCATCTCGATTCGTTCCGCCGATGTATTCTTCAAAGAGACAGCGGAGGCTAAAGTCTGTACTTGAAACGTCTGGGAAAACTTGTATTCTGATACAGAACGACCGACCAATGATCTGATCTCCGACATTTACTGCCTCGTCTGCCATCTACCCTTTTGCGAGACACACAAGCTTATCCAATGACCCCAACTCAACAAAGACTTGCAGGAAATGTAAACAAGTGCTCTCGTTGAATAAAAATCATGCAATAGGCCACCTGGTGACTTGATGCCAGGCATCAGCACCTGCAGTATATATATATATGTAAACTATTATCACATTTTACAGATGTTGTTAACTGTTATTCGCAAATTTCATTTTCTGTTACCCTGGTGCCCCCATACACCTCTCTTCATTATACGATGCAACGATGGGTGACTGCTACCCCATGGTAATAGGCTCAAAATAAGGACACTTATTGGGGGAAATGGCTTGAATATTAATGTACAAGTCGGACTAAAGTCTAAATTGTTTTATGAAAGAATGCGTTGTCTGTCGGCTTGAGACTAACTGACATTTTGTTGGACATTTACTTATTTTGACATTTTTGGATCTCATGCAGTCGACGTTGGCTATTGTTGCTGTCAGCACACACATGCTTATTATTTCGAGTCACTTATTGATTTGCCAGAACATTAAACAAAAACTACGAGCACCTCTATATCGTAATATTTCAAATGCTGTTTTATCTTGAATTATCTGAGGTATACATACACAAAATTGTTTCCGGATAGAACATATGCACCGGTTGAGGCTAGATTCCAGACGCATATTCGACCTTGACCTAAGATATGACCTTGACCTAAATACTGACTGTAAATGAAAGACCAACATGTGAAAAGATTATCATAATTTGTTATATGTTGATAGGAGCTGTAAATTTATAAAATTCACCGGATGTTGTTTATTGTGCATTTTGCATTTGACCTTAGTGAATGACCTTGGCATCTGACATCCTCAGAACTATTAGAAAGCAAATCCGTGTCCCAATGATAGTTGAAAATGACACGTCAAACATGTTTCTTTTATATTGCTTAGTACCAAAGCAATGTCTATTTTAATAGTAGGCATTTGCCATGTGTGGAATCGGGTAGAATTGTTTTTGTGTTAATATATACAGCCAGCGAATGTATTCTGGAGTGAAACCTTTGTTAATGGTATTGTCCAACCTTAGTAACTTGCTAGCCTTCTTTGCTGGGCTATTACTTTAAATACTGTTTATTAAGTAATACTGTTACAGTTAATCATGGGATTTGACCTAAATCATACTTTGTGTTGGTCATTTCCCAGCATTACATTGTATCAACAAGGGCATGTTAAAACTAAGATAATCCTAGCTAGCAACCGTGATAATAAAACACGTTATGGAATAAACTAAAAGAATTAAAGCATTTGCCTTACAAACAAGGTGAACATAAATCCTCAGTGACCTTGACCTTGGGCAGTCGGATATAGGTCATATGCAAACAAAGCATAATCCCTAGACACACAATGTGGTCAAATATTATCATAATCGGTAAAGTTGGTTCATAAGTTATTTAAAAATGAAATGTGTTACTAACGTACGCATGCACGCACGCACGTACGTACGTGCATGGACTAACGATATATCCCCTCTTGCCTATTGGCGATGGGATAACTAAGCAGCAAACGTCTACATTGACCTTGGACACAGGGGCCGCAATAGTGAGCCAGATAATAAAATATGGATGATGACATACGCATTCAGATGTTTCAAGTTCTTCGTTAGATGCAGATGTTTCAATGGAAGAATTGTCCTCATATACAGTAGAGGATGAAAGTACATGTTATATAGGCAGTTGTGCAACACTTTATCTAATAATTTTCAGAATTTGAGACATACCTAACGGTTGACAATATCATTGGAATTCGCAGATTTTTTCCTAAGAATTCTGAAGATTGGAATGGACGGATTGATGAGTTAAAATAACAACACCTATTGCACCCTGACTGTCTGGAATATATTTAACATAGTATGGTAACACTTTTTCAGCTACGCTCTCTTTGAGCGTAGCTGAAATATGTGTTACCAAACTATGATAAATATATTTCAGACAGTAAAGGTGCAAGAGGTGTTGTTATTTGTACTCGTCAATCCATTAGAGCATCTAAAGTGAGCATTAAAAACGAGAATATTGACTTTTCAGAATGAATATTGTGTGACATTGCTTTAGAGCAAAACGACAAACTATTAGTAGGTTTGAAGTATATGCGCCCCTCATTGACTGATGCTAACAACCGAGAGCTGATTAATCTTATAAATCATTATGTATCACTGAATAATAGTCATAGGTCACGGATGGGAGATTTTTATTATCGCTGTATTAGCTGGAGTTCACTTGAAGTAAACGCCAATGAAAATCATCATGCAGCACAATTGCTTCAGTGTACACTTGGTAATTTATTGCACCGACATGTATTGAAACCAACACGCTTTCACGATGGCCAAATACCCAGTTACTTAGATCTAGTCTTTACGAATCAAGAGAATATGGTGGACAAAGACAGTTAATCATTGAATCACTGCTGTATTAAAATTCGATTGTATGTGCTATTTGAACAATGAAGATGATATTGTTGAAATATTCTAGTATTATACAGGTGATTATGAAGTACTCGCGACGAGCTTGCGGGAGGAAAACTGGATGGATGTATTTGAGGGCAAACATGTTGAAAGCATGTGGAGTACTTTTAAAACAAAATTGACATCAGGAATAAATAAATATGTCCCCAAACGGAAACCCACCTTTATGGATGGACAAAGACGCGAAAACATCTATACGTACTAAACGTACGAAGTGGAAGTGTTATAAGTGCTCTCGATCACGTGTTGCATATGCAGATTATGCTGCAAGTAGGAATTTGTGTACAAATACAATCCGCAACTCCAACAATTGTTATGAAAGGAAAGTGGCAAAGGAGTCGAAAAATAACAGTAAATATTTCTGGAAATATGTGAACCCGAAACTTAAGACTAGAAGTGGAGTAAGTAATCTGAAAAAAAAAAAAGATTCTACTATTACCAGTAATGATCAGGAGAAGGTGGAAGTTCTGAATGACTTTTTTTCAGCAGCGTTTTTACTCGTACCAACGATCTGAATAAACCACATCATGTCCAGGACATGAATAGTGATCTCGTGAACATTGAAATTACTCCAGAAGATGTCTTGAAAAAGCTGAAGGCATTAAAAACCAATAAATCACCTAGTTACGACTGGTTACACGCTAAGGTTCTACTTGAAACTAGAGAAGCCATATGTTAACCATTATGTGCAATATTGAAAAAGACTATATTAGAAGGTCACCAATATACAAGAAAAGCGACAGACAGTTACCAGGGAATTATAGGCCAGTGAGCCCCACTTCCATTCTCTGCAAAGTGTACGAAGCGTTGATTAGAGACATATTAATGACTCGCTTGAGTGATAACAACCTTCTTCAGACGATCAGTATGGTTTTAGACCTGGTTGATCTTGCACAACCCAATTACTTGAGGTTCTTGAACAGTGATCAGCTCTCATGGACAGTTTTCTCCCAGCAGATTCAATATACTTGGACTTCAGTAAGGCTTTTGACTCGGCATCACACGAAAGACTATTATATTGTTATGCTCAGGCTGCTGGAATGTGTAGGGTGAAGGAAATTGGGTGGATACTTCAGGGGATTTTGTCAAGAATAACAGTGAACAGTTCAAATATGTATTTGTTCAGTGTCTGTACACACAGGTACAGCTGGGAGCTCACGGAATTGGTAATATATTTCCAGCTGTACTTACTATAGTGGTTAGAGTGAAACAGTGTCGATGGGAAAGCCTCCAAAAGGTGAAATTTATAATTTGGAAATTTGGGAGAAAAGTGGTTGCCTCAAGAATTGAGCTCATGAATCACGAAACGGGGGGTTTATATACCATCCCCCAGAGTCAACCTAAATCTGGGTTGCTTTCACCCTCAACCCTGGTCGAGGGCTTCCTCGACCAGAATATGGGGCGACTCGACCAACATTCTGGGTGATTCTGGTGACGTCAACCATCCTGTCACTGTATCACTCTTCCATAGCAACGTACAACACCATGAGAAAAACAGGAAATTCTCCACAAACTTGAATGAAAGTCCCCAAAAAGAGTATTAGGAGACACTTACTAATGGTCAAATTAGGTAAATAACTGACTATGGTTGACCAGTTCTGTGTTATATCAGGAACATATGTAAATATTAAATATTAGAATGCTCTGACAGTTCGTTTTGGTTACTAGGACAAATTTATCCCATGATGCATCAGCCGGAAGTGAATCAGCCACTAGAATAACAACATGTTATTCTTGTGTTGGCACATTATGGTAAATAAAGTGGATTATCACTTTGGATTGCAGTGCATTCTAACATCTAAAGCATGAAAATGGTCAGAACAAATAAAATCATATGGTGTAGGTACTCTACTGAACAGAATCAAACTATAATTGTCACTTTGAGTATCAGACACGAAAACTCATTACACAGCCTCAGGTGAGTGTTTCATAGTTCAGAAAGTATGTCTCTGTTCATTGTGAGGGTGTTACATTACCCCCCTCCTAACATGGCAAAGCTCCGACTGCCATGCTTTAATTTTGACCGGTATATGAATGTTCAATTACGTAAAATTAACTAAACTCGGAACACAATTAATAGTGAAACTCAATGCTTCTTGGTAACTACACTCTTTAGCCGGAAAGTATTCTCCTTCCCGCTTCCCCTGTTCGAAACTGTTCCCTTTTCGACTGGCCGGTCCTCTTCTTCGCGCCGTTGGTTTCTCGTCATGACACGGCTAATGTGTCCCAGCTCGTCCACAATCTTGTTCAGCGCATCGTCTCGCCCTCTGACGGCTCTGGTGTTTCTGTCAATGGCATCGACGATGTTTGATGAAGCGCTAGCGATGGCCTGGGCGAGAGCTGCGTAGGGTGCGTCTTCACCAGTGTCCTCCTTCGCCTTCTTGGCAGCCGCAGGTTCATCAGACAGTGGAGCTGCACGTTTAGGAGCGGGAGCCGTCGCTGACCCTTGTGTCTCCTGGTGCAATGGATCCTGTGTGTCCTGCAGCCCAGTAGGTTCCTCAGGAAACTGTCGTTTTCATTCCGTAGTGGAGTACTGCTCGACGACACCTTCCTGAACATCCCCAACGAGGACGCGGCCATGGGATTGGACTGGGAACCTGCATGTGGCATAGTAATCACTGCAGAAGACGACATGATCGGTTGGCTCTGGCTCCAAGTAGGCGCTACCCTCGTCGACTCTGTCTTGATCGTGATAGGTCACAGGGATCGCTTCGTCGTAGCCTCTGGACTCCATGATGATACCGGGCGAGTGATCCTTGTCACCGAGCCTGATGTGGGTAGGATAGAGAAATCCCTCAGTGCATCGAACGACTGCAGGCTCCCGTCCCAACCACGAGATGGCATGCAGCTGACGGCTGGCGGCGCTGTCCTCAATGGACTTGGTTGGAGGATTGGTCTCCTTACCGCCAACGCCTCATCCTCTGATTCCCAACCATCGTCTCCCAGAGGATCCTCAGATGACGTTGACCTCTGTTGGAACTGCCTGGCTGACTCCTCCTGGCTCAACATTATCATGTCAGCTTCGCCGATCACAGCTGGCTTGGAGGACATGGTCAGATACTGTGAGTTGTCGATGACTCCGATCTCGCGGGTCAGGCGAACGTGTCTCGCATACTTGGAAACGTGTCCCATAAGCGTCTTCTTGTCCATGGATTTAAACATGCACAGTGAACAGGAAAACGGTACCTCATCAAGCCGAATATGGTGCTTCAGGATGTGACCCACCATTCGACCTCGTCGGTCCACCACCGAGACTCCTACCGCCCTGCACCGTCTGCACAGGTACGCCCGCCCACGCTTGTTTGCTGCTGCTGCATTCATGGTCTGAAATCAGAGGACCTGTGTTTAAACTTTCTGATATTGTACTGCGATAATTACACAAACTTACACGATGAACTCCAACTTTGCAGAAAAGGGGCTTCCATTGAAAATTGTCATATTTCTGTGACTCTGATGCATGCAGATTTTTGTCAACAGATTACTTTCCAGTCAAGTCTCTATATTGCATCACTTCACATATAGTTGATTTCGCCATGGTTATTACTGTTACCGGTATTAGGGTTACCGATATTACTCAAGTTAGTTCATGTACATTCTAACATACCGCGTACAGGAAAAATGAATACACATCAAGACAATGTTCTGTTAGGACAGTACTGTTTATTCACATTTGTTCTCCGACATATGTACACATAAAATACATTAATGAGTTTGAACCACAAATTTACATCACGCTATATATGTATTTACACAAACGTCTCCATTGAAATTAAACATGTGTAATCACTATCATGCTTGGAAAGCAATTTCCGTCTTAATCGATTCCTTAATTTTCCCTATCCACTTTGGCAGTCTTCTCCCCTCGTACGGTTTCAACTTGCTATAATGCACCACCCGTTGTCGCCCATCTTTGTCCAGTTGAATAACACAATTTAAATCCGACCTCTTGATATTGATGATGAATGGCCCATCATAGTTCTTCTCCAACTTCTGACTCGTGGCTTCATGTAAGCACCACACAGCATCACCAGCTCAGTAGTTGTGAAAGGAAAGTTTTGCATCGTATATATTCTTGCTCCGCTTTGCGCTCTGTTGAAGATTTATCCTCGCTATTTCATGTGCCTTGTGCATCTTTTCTTTCAATTCTTGTACATACATGGGCCACATACTCTGGCACTGGTTTTTGTATTGCATTTCGGTGTCCGAAGATCAGATCTGCAGGCATTCTGATTTCTCTACCTATTGTTAAAAGGTTTGGAGTTAGCTTGGTAGTTTCACTTGGTGTGGATCTGTAAGCACCGACAATACAACCTAAGTTTAAGTCCCTCTCATCTTGTTCTCCTGTAAGGTATGCCTTCACCATTTTCACCAGCGTTTTATTAAATCGCCCAGTTTGTCCATTTCCCCTCGGATTTCTAGGACTTGTGCGACTTTTCCTCGTTTCGAGTAACTGGCAAAGGTTCTTGAACACATTACTCTCAAACGCTGGGTCAAGGTCACTATGTATGGCTAGAGGTGTACCCCAACGTGCTACAAATTCATTCATGATTCGTGTTGCACAATCTTCCGCTGTCTGGTTAGGTACTGGTAGCACTTCAACATATTTGGTGAACAAATCTGTCAATACCAGCACATACTTGTTGCCTCTTGAGTTTCAGGCAAAGGGCCTAAGTAGTCTAAAGCCAGAACATCCCATGGTGCTCCTGTTATGATGTGTCCCATCGGTGCTCGTGGTGTTTGCTTCGGCATTCTATCTACAGCACATATATCACAACTGCGGACATATACATTTATATCTTCCCTCATGTTAAACCAGTAAAATGACTGTGCTAGTCTTGCTTTAGTTCGCTTGACTCCCAGGTGTCCTGCTATCACTGCACCATGGGCCTGTTTCATTACTTCGTTCCGTAGTTCTCCAGGGACAATTAACTGCCAATACTGGTCACTACCATTCTCCTGATGCAGGTGTTTATATAGGACCCCATCTATAATCTCTAATGTTTCCCATATGACCCAATAGTGCATGGACTCTGGACTTTGTCCAACCATTTCATCACTAGTTGGTTTTCTGTGGTCCTTCATAGCATTCAAGATACGGTTGATGTTATGGTCTTTCTCCTGCATTACCACTATCTCGGAAGACTTCCAACCGCTAATCCAACTTGACTGATTACTCATTGGCTCTGTCTTGGCACCTTCACCTCTCGAGGTTCCCTGGTTTCTGATGTAGTCCTTCCTTCATTTTGGCCCATATCTAACACCATCATCTCTGCCATTCACTGACACTTCTTACATGGGCCACATTTAAGCGGCTCACTTGTGTCTACATCATCACACGTACACCCATGGGGTGTCGGACATCTTGAAAGGGCATCACAATGACCCTGCTTCTTTCCTGACCTATATTCTATCTCAAAGTCGTATTGAGCTAAAATCTCTATCCATCTTGCTATCTTCCCACTTGGCTCCTTCAAACTGAATGACCATACCAGGGCCTGGTGATCCGTTCTGACAATAAACTTTCTCCCCAAAAGGTATTGTCGGAAGTACTGCACAAAGAAATCTACAGCAAGTAGTTCCTGTTCCGTTATGCAGTAGTTCCTCTCTGCTTTGTTCATTGCCCTACTTGCATAGGCAATGACTCTCTCCCTACCAGCTTGCATTTGGGGACAGCCCCAATTCCAACCCCGGATGCGTCCACATCTAGAAGGAAGACCCCACCATCATTCATAGAGTAACCCATGACATCTGGACTAACAAGTGCGCGCTTGAGATTGTTGAATGCGTGCTCACATTCCTCTGTACATCGGAATTCAGCATTCTTCTTTGTGAGATCCACCAAAGGTCTCGTCATTTTTGCGAAATCCTGTACAAATCTTCTATAGTAGAAACCAGTGGCCACAAACTGCTTTACCTGTTTCTCATTCTGTGGCCATTGCATGATTTTCGCAATGTTTGAAGGATCAGGTCTCACTCTCGACACCACATGACCTAGAAACACAACCTCGGTTTGTAGCATATTGCATTTCTCTGGCTTCAGTTTAAAACCGGCTTTCTTTATTCTTCCCAACACCTCATCTACTCTGTGTATATGGTCGTCAAAGTTTGTCGCGAAGACAATTATGTCATTAATGTAGACTAGACAGGTAGTCCAGTGTAGCCCTTGAAGTGTCAATTCCATAGTTCGTTGGAACGTACTCGCGGCATTGTTCAAACCAAAAGGTAATCTGGTAATTTCATAGTTTCCATACTTGTCGCAAAATGCACTCTTTGGGATATCTTCTTTCCGAAGAGGTATCTGAAAGTACACACTGGTTAAGTCGAAACTACTGAACAAACAGGAATCTGCTACAGCATCAAGGCAATCTTGTACCCTTGGTAATGGGAAACCGTCTGGTTTTACTAATACGTTCAACCGTCTGTAGTCCACACATGGCCGTAAGGCTCCTGACTTCTTCTTTACAAGCACTATTGGACTAGCCCAGGGTGATGTACTTTTCTGTATAACACCCTTTCTAAGTAAGTCCTCAATTGCATCCTTTTCATCATTGGCATTCGCCCGTGTTTATTGGATGCTCTGCTAAATCTGTAAGACCTATATCCCACTCACATTTGGAGAAAGAATCTCCATACTTGATAAGCAACCCAGCAACGACCTGTCTCTCATATTCCGACTTATCTTTTGTTGATCTCTCGAAGAGTGCTTTCAGGTGGTTCGGGATATCGCTGGTATCACTACTCTCAAACACGGTTCCAGCTGTTGTACTCTGCTTCAATGCTGTATCAACTCGCCTAATACTGTTCAAGTTTTCCATCTCACTTGTGTCCTCTTCTGCTGCTACAACACTAATAACTCTCTCTATCCACTCTGCAGTCCCAACTTCTGCATCCTGTCTCAGGACAACTTCCTGAGGGCACAGCTTACATGTTGTGCCCTTATTAATGTCTACCAGTGTAGATGCCACTAAAATGTGATTGTTCTCTTTGAAATGTTCCGTTGGTTCCACCAGGTAATCAGATTTCTGATCGAGATCATCCCCTCTCTTCTCTTTCAATGAAGACATCGATCAACGCCTCGCTGTTACCTGGGACACAAACGTTATCCGCTACGGCTACCTTCCTTGTTTTACTTCTACTTCCAATTATCATACACGGAATTTCCACATTATCCAAAACGATCTTTCCTTGACTCAAAAGGAGATCGGCCGGCCTATTCTCCCCACCAACCAAGACGTCGTAACCCAACAGCGCATCGTCCTCGATCGCTGCTACAAGAGCTTCCCGGGCCATTTCTAATGGTCCTAGCTGCATGTTGAACATGGCTTTCCCCAACTCTCTAATTGGGGACCCATCCGCTCCCGCTAAACATGAAGTCTTATCCAAAGTTGGTCTCCTGCCGTCCATCATCCTCTTGTAAACTCGCTCGGAAATAACTGTTCTAGATGCTCCGGTATCTGCTGTAAAAAAGATAGGTATACCCTTTATATACACTCCATTACAGAGCCCCCTGTCTCTGTGTATCACATTGACACCAATATTCAATATTTCTAGGCCGTTATCAATACATGTCTTAGTACATGAATCATCTACTGGGACCTCCCTTTGGCCGCAAGAGCTGGTCCCTGGTAGTTTAAAGGTGGACTAAGAGTTGCCTGCTTTGACTCCGGTCTTGATGGTACTTAGGCTGATTTGTGTCCCACTGCTCCTTTCCTACCGGATGTGTTTTGTGACCATTTCTCGGGACATTCTCTGACAAAATGGCCCATTCTCTGACTATTGAAACACTCTATTTCTCTTCTCTCTATCCGTCTATTGTAGTTAGACGTCTGCTGTTTCTGGATTCTGTCTTTCTCTAAATCTTCAACCCTCTGCAGTAGTGTTTCTATAATTTTCTGCTGGTTTTCTTGCCCTTACTGTCATTTTATGCCATCTGAAGAGACTTGTGGTCCAGCGGATCTCCAATAATTTGTGTATCTTTTGTCCGGCATCCTGTTGACTGTATCCAAATTACGGTCATCACGCCTCTCGTACTCGTCTATCCTGTCGTCTTCAATGGTCCTTCTAGTACCCCGCTTGCTATATTTCTGGTCTCCACAATTCCTGGTCTGTATAAAATTAACAACGTGAAATACGGCTTCGTCTGTTGTCTCTGGCTCCTTGTGATACTCCACTTCAAATCTCACTTCTTCACCATGTAGCCCGTCTAAAAATCTTCTCACCAGATCTTCATTCCGCGTTCTTCTGTCTCTGTAGCCATGCCCTTTGTCATACAACATCTTCAGGTCTGCTGCAAAATCTTCAGCTGTTTCTCCATATTTCTGTGACCGCTTACTAAACTTTGCTGCATAGGACCGTGCTGTGTGAATAACGCGATATCGGCTATTTAGCTCCTCCACTAGCTGTTGGTAACTAGATAAGACCCCCGGTGGTAGCTGTGAGAAAACAAATTCACACGCCTGCCCCTCCAATCTCGGTAACAGCTGGTCTAGTTTGTCATCGTCATCCCAACCATATCTTGTAGCTATCGCCTCAAATCGCGCTACCCAAACATGCCAATCTTCCTTACCAGTAAAAGCTGGTATTTTAACAGTATTATGCTGTTTTGTGCCTGTTTTGTGACGTCTATGTGGCTCTAAAACTCGCCTCCTTTCTTGGACCCCTTCATAGCCGTTCATTGGGTAACCCCTATGCACCCCCATGAGTTGTAGTTCATGTTATCTTCATACTGGTATGGATTGCAGTCAGCATCATTATTATTGTAGTGAGTGTTGTCTGCAGGTTTAGATACATAGCCCCTTGCCTGGTCATTAATTTGGCGATGTGCACCCTGTTGCCCACTGATGTAGTCACCAAATTGGTAGTGTGCATCCTGCTGTTGTCTATCACCTCTGGCCACATCATTAAATTGGTGGTGTGCACTCTGTTGCCCACTGATGTAGTCACCAAATTGGTGTGTGTGCATCCTGCTGCTGTCTATCACCTCTGGACACATCACTAAATTGGTGGTGTGCACTCTGTTGCTGAAAATTGCATCTGGGGTGATCAACAAATTGATGGTGTACACCCTGCTGTTGGAAATTGTCTCTGATCGACCCATCACTGTTTTTGGGGATATTGTGGACTACATAAGTGTTACTTGTCTCACCATCAGCGCATGGTTGTTTCATGGACTTCAGCTCCAAGACGACATCATTCAATACCCCTGCAACATTTGACATCATCACCTCTAGCCCCACCGTAGCTTGTTTATCGCAGTCTTGCTGATTTCCACAAGTTTCATTGACCGATGAATCACCCAATCCAGTAGAGTTGTGAGATTGCCTGGCTTCTGACACGGCACTACCAGTTGCACCCTGACCCCGCCACAGCCACACTCATCTCTAAATATGTGTGGTCTACAGATCTACTACTTGCAGCCAAATGTTCTCCACCCTCAATGCCGGTATTGAAATAAACTTCACACTCGCTCTCGCCTTCACATAGATCGGTTCCATCTAATTCCATCATAATAATATATTATTTACCACGTAAACTTATTTCTTCTGGGTTCGGAACACTAGGTCTGTAATTTATACAGATCTCACCGCAATGCCGCCATAAATGTTATGCTCAGGCTGCTGGAGTGTGTAGGGCGAAGGAAATTGGGTGGATACTTCAGGGGATTTTGTCAAGAATAACGGTGAACAGTTCAAATATTTATTTGTTCAGTGTCTGTACACACAGGTACAGCTGGGAGCTCACGGAAATGGTAATATATTTCCAGCTGTACTTACTATAATGCTTAGAGTGAAACAGTGTCGATGGGAAAGCCTCCAAAAGGTGAAATTTATAATTTGGACATTTGGGAGAGTGGTTGCCTCAATATTTTTTATCAGAATTGAGCTCTTGAATCAGGAAACGGGGGGTTTATATACCATCCCCCAGAGTCAAACTAAATCTGGGGTGCTTTCACCCTCAACCCTGGTCGAGGGCTTCCTCGACCAGAATATGGGGCGACTTAACCAAAATTCTGGGTGATTCTGGTGACGTCAACCATCCTGTCACTGTATCACTCTTACATAGCAACGTACAACACCATGAGAAAAACAGGAAATTCTCCACAATCTTGAATGAATGTCCCCACAAAGAGTATTAGGAGACAATTACTAATGGTCAAATTAGGTAAATAATTCACTATGGTTGACCAGTTCTGTGTTATATCAGGAAAATATGTAAATATTAAATATTAGAATGCTCTGACAGTTCGTTTTGGTTACTAGGACAAATTTATCCCATGATGCATCATCCGGAAGTGAATCAGCCACTAGAATAACAACATGT
The DNA here is from genome assembly GCA_029237695.1 of Conchocele bisecta. NCBI lineage: Eukaryota > Metazoa > Mollusca > Bivalvia > Lucinida > Thyasiridae > Conchocele > Conchocele bisecta. The sequence goes on from CM055276.1 coordinate 25,764,586, forward strand.
TATTCTTGTGTTGACACATTATGGTAAATAAAGTGGATTATCACTCTGGATTGCAGAGCATTCTAACATATAAAGCATGAAAATGGTCAGAAAAAATAAAATCATATGGTGTAGGTACTCTACTGAACAAAATCGAACTATAATTGTCACTTTGAGTATCAGACACGAAAACTCATTACACAGCCTCAGGTGAGTGTTTCATAGTTCAGAAAGTATGTCTCTGTTCATTGCGAGGGTGTTACAATATAAGTTATACAATCTCGACATTCATGGTAAAGTGCTAGATTGGATTCATAGTTTTCTCTCCGGAAAAACCCAATGTATTAGATATAGAAATGCATACGCTTCATGGTAAAGTGTGGACAGCGGCGTGCCCCAGCGAAGTGTCATGGATCCGGTGTTATGTTTATGCTTTATTAATCATCTACCCGAAACAGTGTCTGGACTTATAAAAATGTTTGCAGACGACAGCAAGATATTTTCAAATGTACTAGATGAAGACCTATGTAACAAGCTACAATAGGATCTTGACAAGTCATGTGACTGGTCCAATAGATGGAAACTATGTTTCAATGCTCTACATATGGGTTATAATACTGAGAACCACCGATAAATTATGCTGGATAGGGACGATACTTATGTTGCACTAACTTCTGTAGATGAAGACAAGGACAGTGGCGTCACTTTTGAACGTAATCTCAAATTTGAAGGCATATCACCAACGGCTTAAACAAAGCTCAGAGAACAGTAGGTTTAATTCGAATGCAATTTGATTACATGGATAGCGATATGTTTCTTGTGCTATACAAGTCATCGGTACGTCCCATTCTTGAGTACACAACTTGTGTTTGGTCACCATACCTGAAGAAGGGTATTCGTAGAGTATTCGTAGAGTTGACAGTATTCAGAGGTGAGCCACAAAACTTGTCCATAATATAAGTCATCTTGAATATGCTGACATAATGAAAGCACTTGGAATACCTACATTGGAATATCGCAGAAAACGTAGTGATTTAATCCAAGTCCAAGGTTTGGATGATATGTAATGGCAAGATATGTTCACATAAACAACAAACGACACAAGAGAATTATATATTCCTTGAAATTATATAAAAAACATAGACGCACAACCCAGAGGCTAAATACATTAACACTAAGAGTAGTTGACTCATGAAACAGCCACTCTGAAGGAATGGTTAATGCTGAAACACTGAACGAGTTTAAGTCGCTCCTGAATGAAGAACACTGGAACGAAAACAAGTTTTCGCCCTGCGCCTCCCTGACCCCTTCCCATGAGCAAGACCAAGATCAGCATGGTATGCGAATGCAGAGACTACGGGGGTGAGAACCAGGGAAGGCGAGCCCCTCTCGCCCGCGAGCAAGACCATGTCGAACGCAGTGGTTGCGTGGGAGAAGCCTAGGGACGGCCCGCCCCTCCATGCCGGCTCGGGCTCTCGTTTTAGACATACCCGTACTAGTAGGTATACCTCATGTATAATGAAAGGTAAAGACCATTGTCAGTGACTCGTTCTACGGTCCACGTAGCTATGTGGTCGTAGCTGTCTTGGGGACCACTGTAAAGTTCACATTGCCCGACTTCGCAAAGGTGGCGGCACAAACTTCTACACAAAATGTGGAATATGTGTTACGAACCGTTTATTGTTGTGTCAGGCTTGCGGGTACGTGAATGAGTTTGTTAAGGTCTGGCAGCGTGAAAGAAGACGGCCTCCGAGAAGGAGTTAAGGCGCCTGGCTGCGATAGCTGCCTTCTGAATTTCCTATTAGAGATACATAAATTCTGGGTATACCCACCCAGCAACATGGCCACAATGGACGAACTCATCGACGAAATTCTTGCAGAGATGCCAGACTCCGTCCCAGGGGGACAACAATTTATCGACCTGGACACCCAGGCCCCTCCCCATGTGCAGCTCCCAGCGGGCGAATCGTGGGTCGAGATTTTGAACGATGCCAAAGACGATTTTGAACTCGATGGCTCCCTCGTGGTCTTCTCTACATGGAGGGTAAAAGCAGAAGACACGCTTGACATTGGTGACATTGAGATTGCCGATGGTATGAATGCCAGGGCCGGCATTGGCCCTGGACGCCCGCATGATGGACGAGAGGTCGGCACCGCTACTCGCAGCCCTTCCAGAGGGCGTGTTCGTCCTGCAAATCATGTATGCGCGAGCAGGATGAAGATGACTGGGTCGTCGAAGATAAGTTCGACCCGGTCAGAACAGAGAGGAGGTGGGGCCAATGTATTGTTGAGATTTATCGAGACACCAAGCCAGGGACTCTGAACGGGATCGACAAGGTGTTCTACCAGAATGCCAACCCAGTCACCGTGGTCGTTTACCGGCTCTACCCAGACCCCGCCAACTTAGCCCCAATGCGCGACGGCGACCTTAATTGTGTGGCCCAGAGAGTGGTGGAGCATTTCGAAGGCGCCTTGAGAGGCCAGAGGCTAACCCCCACAAGGCGGCAGACGATACAGGAGTGGGAGGAGAGAGTCCTTGAAACCGGCGCTACGGTCGACGACGTGGATGAACTGGAGAGGATCCTCAAACGTGCGATCATCCTGCGGGACATCGCTGGCGAGGATATCTATAACAGCGGCAAATACCAGTTTGGAGGTAAAGTAGAACTCATCGTCCACAACGGCCACGCCTGGCCAACATACCTCCATTTCCCACAGTCCCGCGAGGTCCGCCGGTATGAGGGTGATGTGTGGGAAGCAGTCCGACAGGCCACACAAGATGAGCAGTCTGGCAACTTGGATGTAGTTCCAACGGAAAGCAGCTCACTGTCGTACTCCAGGACGGCCGCACTTATAGGACACAAGAAGCCCACGAGAGACTCCAGTCCAGAAAGCCTGTCAAACATTGTGCGATGAATCTCTGGCCATTCTCTAAGACAAGTTGTACTGACTCTGTCATAGAGACCCTGTCACAAGTTGTCCAGGTTCTGTCATAGAGACCCTGTGGCACAAGTAGTCCTGGCCCTGTCATAGAGACCCTGGCACAAGTTGTCCTGGCCCTGTCATAGAGACCCTATCACAAATTGTCCTGACCCTGCCATAGAGACCCTGACACATGTTGTCCTGACCCTGTCATAGAGATCCTAACACATGTTGTCCTGACGCTGTCATAAACACCCTGACAGAAGATGTCATGAGGCTGTCATAATGACCATAATGACCATAGCACAAGTTGTCCAGGTCCTGTCAGAGATACCCTGGCACAAGTTGTCCTGGCCATGTCATAGAGACCATGTCACAAGTGGTACTGACCCTGTCATGAGACCCTAGTACAAGATCTCCTGGACATGTCATAGAGACCCTGGCACATGTCGTCCTGGCTCTGTCACACAGACACTGGCACAAGGTGTCTTGACCCTGTCATAGAGACCCTGGCACAAGTTGTCCAGCTTTTGGCATAGAGAACCTGGCACAAGTTGTCCTGGCCCTGTCATAGATACCTTAGCACAAGTTGTCCTGGCCCTGTCATAGAGATTATGTCATAGAGACCCTGACACATGTTGTCCTAGCCCTCTGAAAGAGACCCTTGTACAAGTTGTGCTGACCTTGTCATAGAGACCATGGTACAAGTTGTCCTGACCCTGGCATACATAACCTTACGCATGTTGTCCTGGCCCTGTCATAGAGAGCATGGCACCAGTTGTCATGGCCCTGTCAAAGGGACCATAGCACAAGTTTTCCTAATATTGTCATAGAGACCCTGACACAAGTTGGCATGGCCCTGTCAAAGAGACCATAGCACAAGTTGTCCTAATCTTGTCATAGAGACCCTAGCACAAGTTTTCCTGCCCTGTCCTAGAGACCCTAGCACATGCTGTCCTGATCCTGTCATATATATCCTGGCACAAGTTGTCCTGGCCCTGTCATAGAAACCCTAGAACAATTTGTCCTGACCCTGTGATAGAGACCATAGCACATGTTATACTGATCCTGCCATAGAGACCATGGCACAATTTATCCTGACCCTGTCATAGAGAACCGGGCACAAGTTGTCCTGGCCCTGTCATAGAGATCCTAACACAAGTTGTCCTGGCCCTGTCATAGATACCCTAGCACAAGTTGTCCTGGCCCTGTCATAGAGATTATGTCATAGAAACCCTGGCACATGTTGTCCTAGCCCTCTGAAAGAGACCCTTGTACAAGTTCTGCTGACCTTGTCATAGAGACCATTGTACAAGTTGTCCTGACCCTGGCATACATAACCTGACGCATGTTGTCCTGGCCCTGTCATAGAGACCATGACACCAGTTGTCATGGCCCTGTCAAAGGGACCATAGCACAAGTTGTCCTAATCTTGTCATAGAGACCCTAGCACAAGTTGTCCTGCCCTGTCCTAGAGACCCTAGCACATTTTGTCCTGATCCTGTCATAGATATCCTGGCACAAGTTGTCCTGGCCCTGTCATAGAAACCCTAGAACAATTTGTCCTGACCCTGTCATAGAGACCATAGCACATGTTATCCTGATCCTGTCATAGAGACCCTGGCACAATTTATCCTGGCCCTGTCATAGAGAACCGGAAACAAGTTGTCTTGGCCCTGGCCCTGTCATACAGATACTGGCACAAGTTGTCCAGATCCTGTCATAGAGACACTGGCACAAATTGGCATGGCCCTGTCATAGAGACCCTATCACAAATTGTCCTGGCCCTGCCATAGAGACCCTGACACATGTTGTCCTGACCCTGTCATAGAGACCCTAACACATGTTGTCCTGACGCTGTCATAGAGACCCTGACAGAAGATGTCATGAGGCTGTCATAATGACCATATCACAAGTTTTCTAGGTCCTGTCATAGATACCCTGGCTCAAGTTGTCCTGGCCATGTCATAGAGACCATGTCACAATTGGTACTGACCCTGTCATGAGACCCTAGTACAAGATCTCCTGGACATGTCATAGAGACCCTGGCACATGTCGTCCTGGCTTTGTCACAGAGACACTGGCACAAGTTGTCTTGACCCTGTCATAGAGACCCTGGCACAATTTGTCCAGCTTTTGGCATAGATACCCTGGTACAAGTTGTCCTGGCCCTGTCATAGAGATCCTGCCACAAGTTGTCCTGGCCCTGTCATAGATACCTTAGCACAAGTTGTCCTGGCCCTGGCATAGAGATTATGTTATAGAGACCCTGGCACAAGTTGTCATATCCCTCTGAAAGAGACCCTTGTGCAAGTTGTGCTGACATTGTCATAGAGACCATGGTACAAGTTGTCCTGACCCTGGCATACATAACCTGACGCATGTTGTCCTGTCCCTGTCATAGAGACCATGGCACCAGTTGTCATGGCCCTGTCAAAGGGACCATAGCACAAGTTGTCCTAATATTGGCATAGAAACCCTGACACAAGTTGGCATGGCCCTGTCAAAGAGACCATAGCACAAGTTGTCCTAATCTTGTCATAGAGACCCTAGCACAAGTTGTCATGCCCTGTCCTAGAGACCCTAACACATGTTGTCCTGATCCTGTCATATATGTCCTGGCACAAGTTGTCCTGGCTCTGTCATAGAAACCCTAGAACAATTTGTCCTGACCCTGTGATAGAGACCATAGCACATGTTATCCTGATCCTGTCATAGAGACCCTGGCACAATTTATCCTGGCCCTGTCATAGAGAACCGGGCACATGTTGTCTTGGCCCTGGCCCTGTCATACAGATACTGGCACTAGTTGTCCAGATCATGTCATAGAGACACTGTCACAAATTGGCATGGCCCTGTCATAGAGGCCCTGGCACAAATTGTCTAAGTCCTGTCATAGAAACTCTGGCACATGCTGTACTGGCCCTGTCATAGAGACCCTTGCACAATTGGTCCTGGCCCTGTCATAGAGACCACAACTTGCCGTAGAGACTCTGCCACATGTTGTCCTGACCCTGTCATAGAGACCATAACATAAGTTGTCCTGGCCCTGTCATAGAGACCATTGCACAAGTTGTCCTGGTCCTGTCATACCGGCACTGGCACATGTTGTTCTGGCCCTGTCATAGAGGCCATATCATAAGTTGTCCTGGCCCTGTCATAGAGACCCGATCGCAAGTTGTCCTGGTCATGTTATAGAGATCATGTGATACACCCAGTCTCACTGATCTACTAGGTGGAATTCAGAAATGTATAGCATGAGCAGCCACGTTTCAAGATAGCCATCATCAGGCAAGTACCAAAGACTAAATGCGTATAACATTTTAAAGAATCGTAGTAGATGGGTTATTGTGGTGTCTATTCTATTTATTAACTAGATGTATTTGTTTTGGAACAAAAATAGTGCATATTCATAAATATTTTAGCCGTAACTAGACCGTCCCCAAGTAAATATGTCATTAACGGCCGAAATATTTATGTTTCATTCACATTGGTATATCTGTTTGACCTACTGGTAAGATTAGTAGTCCAGTACAAAGCCCATACGAGTCATATAGGAAACGTCGTCATACGCATTTATTTCTTGAAATTGACAAATCACACATTTTTCTTTACTGCCAAGGCAAGATAGAGAAAAGACGATCACCACATCGTCACTACATACATTAGTACCGGTGTATTGCATTTTTGCATTTAGTGTATGCATGGAGAGTGTGAATTATATATTTAGTTCTATAAATTTCGGTCATCTTGAAAGACATATTAAATGGTATGATCATCGATGTGACTTGTAAAATTACTGAACGTTGATTACGATAGAAAAAACGCATTACATATCTTATGCTATAGTCAGGTGGTATGATTCTTGCGATTTTACAACTTCAATATATTAAAACTTTTGACAATGTGGCGGCTGTTCTGGATATAATTTTTCATAATAGTGCTTGCAATGTTTCAGTAGTTGCATTACAATTGTATATCAAACCGAAAGTCAATAATATTTATTTGTATGTTTGACATTATTTATGAAATATAGATAAAAAATGCACATTATTTTTCCATGGCAGCAATATTGGCCATCTTGAGACTGTATGATAGTATTTATCTTGCAAACGTTACTGACATTACGATGTTGAATGTGAGCTTGATATTTTTGGCGGCCATCTTGGACGCCATCTTGAATGAAGATTTAATTCCGAAGATGCCGCAATGGCTTCACGCTGATCGGTAATCTAGAGACCAAGACGAACATTTTGGTATATAACAACACATGTGCATACCGTAAATATGCCACTTTTCTGAAGACAGTTGAAGTTCTAATATGCGTAGTCACATTTGCCCAAGAACTGTTTTGTCCAGGATACTGATGTGTCCTGTGTATTGAAAGCATTGCTTGGCCCACTTTAGGTTTATGGAAATATATTTCGAACAAATAGAGATGCGTATTCCATGACATACTTACTTGAGCGCCAATGTCCAATAAATTTGTGGCATGACATGTTTCTTCAGGAAAAACATGGTCCGTCTCTCCTTGCCTTGGTCGAAGGGAAATGTTTCCAGAATAGCACCGTCAAAGCCGAACTCGGCGAGAATACATTTGTTGTAGTTCGTTACCAGTGGACATGAGGTATAGCCATTGTACTGAAAGTATTGAACATGGAACATTACAGTAGGCGGGTACATCACACACACGTGAGATATAGCCATTGTATGGACGTCTTGAACATGGAGCATTACTGTAGGCGGGTACACCACACACACGTGATGTATAGCCATTGTACTGGAAGTAATGAACATGGAGCATTACAGTAGGTGGGAACACCACACCCACATGAGGTATATCCATTGTACTGGGAGTATGGAACATGGAGCATTACAGTATGCGGGTACACCACACACATATGAGGTAGAGCAATTGTACTTGAAGTATTGAACATGGAGCATTACAGTAGACGGGTACACCACACACACGTCAGGTATAGCCAGTGTACTGAAAGTATTGAACATGGAGCATTACAGTAGACGGATACATCACACACACATGAGGTATAGCCATTGTACTGGGAGTATTGAACATGGAGCATTACAGTAGACGGGTACATGACACACACATGAAGTATAGCCATTGTACTGGAAGTATTGAACATGGAGCATGACAGTACACGGGTACATCATACACACATGAGGTATAGTCATTGTACTGGAAGTATTGAACATGGGGCATTACAGTAGGCGGGTACATTATACACACATGAAGTATAGCCATTGTACTTGGAGTATTGAATATGGAGCATTACAGTAGGCGGGTACATCACACACACGTGATGTATAGCCATTGTACTGGATATATTGAACATGGAGCATTACAGTAGGCGGGTACACCACACACACGTGAGCTATAGACATTATATGGACGTATTGAACATGAATCATTACAGTAGGCGGGTACACCACACACACATGAGGCTTTGCCATTGTACTGGTAGTATGGAACGTGGAACATTACAGTATGCGGGTACATCACACACACATGAGGTATAGCCATTGTACTGGAAGTATGGAACATGTAGCATTACAGCATGCGGGTACACCACACACGCCTGAGGTATAGCAATTGTACTGGAAGTATGGAACATAGAGCATTACAGTATGTGGGTACATCACACACACATGAGGTATAGCCATTGTACTGGAAGTATGGAACATAGAACATTACAGCATGCGGGTACACCACACACACATGAGGTATAGCCGGCATAGCCATTGTACTGGAAGTATGGAACATAGAACTTCACAGCATGCGGGTACACCACATACACATGAGGTATAGCCATTGTATTGGAAGTATGGAACATGGAGCATTACAGCATGCGGGTACATCACACACACACATGAGGTATATCAATTGTACTGGAAGTATGGAATATGGAGCATTACAGTAGGCGGGTACACCACACACACGTGATTAGGCGGGTACCACACACACNGTGATGTATAGCTATTGTACTGGAAGTATAGAACATGGAGCATTACAGTATGCGGGTACACCACACACACATGAGATATAGCCATTGTACTGGGAGTATGGAACATGGATCATTACAATAGGCGGATACACCACACACACGTGATGTATAGCCATTCTACTGGAAGTATTGAACATAGAGCATTACAGTTATTTACTGTAGGTAATAAGGATACAGATAATATAAAAGACAGATGAAATAGTAAAAGTCATCCATATAGCTGAGCTAGTTTAAGGTCAAAGAGCCAGGTCACGATAAAACACAATATGTACATACCATGTATTATTATATTGCTTTCTCCAACATATTAATTCCTAAAAACACATTTCATTATTCCGCAAATTATTTATTACACATCCTAAATTCCCACTCCATAATTTAGCCCTATCAAACAGGTTCGCAATTAAAACCTTTTTACTGCACTCTACTAATTATTTGGAAATCATAATTTTAGAATTCCATTTCAGGGGACAAATATTGAAATTTATGATGCATTTGAACAAAATCATGAAAATAGTTCGTCATTTTTAACCAGTATTGGCCTTCATGACATAGCACACATCTTTAACCCTATAATTTAAGGATCAGCTTTCTTTCCTAACACAAGGAACACCCTACAAACAACATGTGTACAATATTCTCAGAAGACACGGAATAATTTGAAAAACTGCTTGTAGTTTACAAATTTTAATAATTAAAAATGTAGCCTAATCCATTTTCTGATCAAATGACATTACACCTATGGGTCATAAATCACACATCCTCCAGGTCCAATAGCCATGGCAACCTGCCAAAATATACAACAGAACCTGAACTTTATGACTAAATTGCCAATTGTAAAATAAATACTTACCAAACAGCACCCAGCATAACACCAGAACAAACTACAATATATACCCTGATCAATTTGTGTAGTTAGATCATGATATTCACTGACCATGCTGATTATCAATTATATGGTCACCATAATATTGATAGCTTGTTGAACAAAAACTCACAAAACAACATCAAGTGTTACTGTTCTAAGCTGGTGTAAAGACAATAATGCGTAACGATGGAAATGGGCAACGTTAAGCAGCCATAAATCACACTGAAAATGAAATATAAAAAGTAATAAACAAAGAGAAAATACCTTTGGCCTTACTGACCATAGTATATTATATTATTGAACTTGCTACACTTTTTTTATTCTTTAAAAAAAAAATAACAGTGCTTCTTTATACTGTAATACTAATAGTAATAAGCAAACCTAAACATTTAGTTCAACATTTTAGCTAAATATTGCTAAACAAGAGGGCCATGATGGCCCTAATTCGCTCACCTGACTCCATGAACACCAGAGGAGAATGTGACATTGAGTTCATTTGTTTTAAACAAATTGTGCTATTTTTAGATGGCGGTCATCTTGGATTAAGCGATGACTCTCATTTTACAAAATCTGAAAATGCTTCACCCAAGGATCTTAACTTACTATGAAGTTTGGCCAGCATCTGCCATGTGGTTCCTGAGAAAACGACGTTAAAAATCTCGAATAAATGGAGCTTTTGGCAGCCATCATGGATGACATAATCATCCGACAAATATTACACCAGAGCAATCGCCTCATCGATAACTTCAATTTGATATATGATATGAGCATATTCGGTCAAAAATATGACCCGACGGGCCACGCCCATTTTTGACCTCGCGGTCACCATTTTAACACCTTTGAAGGAGCATTCTTCATCGATCATTCCTACCAAGTTTCGTCGAAATCCGGCTGGCGGTTCATGAGAAGAAGATTTTTTAAGAATTTGTGCTATTTTTAGACGGCGGCCATCTTGCATTAGCGACGACCTCCGTTTAAAACAAATCTGAAAAGGCTTCACCCATGGACCATAACTGTGAAGTTTGGCCACCATGGGCTAAGCGGTTCGTGTGAAGAAGAATTTTGAAACCTCTAATAAAAGAACGACATTTTGACCTTTCGGCGGCCATCTTGCATGACAAGACCATCCAATTTCGACAAACAATGTACCAGAGCGATCGAGTAGTATAGTGGAAATGGAAATGATAGGATATTAGATAAATTGATGCCCTATATCACTACAAATTTTCATCTTAGGTACGCGTATTCCTACAACCTGAAGCATATCGATGAGGTTGATTCCAAAGGCCAGCCTAAAACTATTACATTCTACAAGAATATCGGAGGGAGTCATTGGATGTCATCCCTCTCCGACGTAAAGCGCTGGGTGGCTGTTCAGGAGACCAGACGGATGGACATCGATAAAATCTCTTGCCCAAACACGAAGTGGACGTTCGTAAGATGGGTGGAAGTGTGTGTCAAGCTCGTGCAGGGAAAGCGCGGGAAGGATTTGGGTCTACCAGAGTGGCTGCGAAATATGAAAGGTATGTATTCTCTAGACCAGTACGATGACGGATTGTGTTTATTTCGATGTTTAGCGATTCACTGGGGGTCTCGAGCAGATAGGTGCTGTGCTAAAGCGCGGGAGCTCAGTCAGGAGTATTTTGGTCCTGAGAGGAAACCACACCCAGGTCCATTTGATAACTTGAAGAAGGTCGAAGAGAAGTTTAAGGTTGGTATTGAAGTGTATGAACCCACAGAGGACGGAGTCTGGTATTTGAGAAAAAACCAAGTACATTACGCCGCAGTCGGCACCAAACATATGACCATCGGATTTTTCCAAGACCACGCATTCCTTATAACCAACCTTAAAGGAATCACCCACACGTACTGTTGCAAAGAGTGCTCCCAACGATTCACACAGGCCTGCCACCTGACAAGGTACGCACGCACCTGTATGCGAGGGGAGACCCAAGTAATCTGCGAAGGTAAGATTTTGGAGCGTCCTAGATCCGCGTACGAAAGGGCATTCTTTCCGAAAAGCGCCAAGAGCTACGGCGCATTGGAATGGATGGGGCGCGTTGAGAAGGAAGAAGGCATCCACATCCATACCGAACAGTGCGGGCACGGTGGCGAGCGCTGGATTGCCGGAGCTCCAGTAGACGGTTACTGTCAGGAAAATAACGCAGTGTACCAGTATCACGGCTGCTATTGGCACGGATGCCCGGCACACTCCATAGGCAGGCGTGACGAGTTTGACAACACCACCAGGCGGGAGAAAATGATTACAAAGGCTGGGTATGAGTTAGAGGTGATGTGGGAGCACAACTTTAAGAAATCTGCTAAAGCTATAAAACGGGATGTCCTACCACACACTACCCGCACCAGATTGTGTACGACTTTGAAGCGTATTTGAGCGAAGACGGCCACGAGAGGAAAACGGATTCCCTCGAGTTTGAAACCGAGCATGTCCCGATTAGCGTGAGTATTGGTGATAGTATGTCTTCATAAATAACTCACATATGCGACACAGACCCCGCGCGGTTGGTGGCTAGGTTTATGGAGGATTTGCAAAAGCGCGGGAATGCCATCAGGGAAGAGGTAGGTAGAACATTCCGGCCCCCAGATATGGACACCCTGCGGGAGCGGCAGGCTGGGGAGATCGAGCAATGGATATGTCAGGTACCGGTAATCGGGTTCAATTGCAGCAGGTACGACATACATCTTATCAAGAAGTACTTAGTTGGCGAGCTGTCTGATACAACCAAAACGGTAATGGTTGGCAAAAGGGAAAACGCTTCGATATTTCTATTCACACACGAGTTCAGGTTTCTGGATGTTGCACTGTACCTAGGGCCGGGAGTCAGTTATGACCGGTGGATTAAAGGGTACGGCTGTGAAGCGCAAAAGTCCTTCTTCCCCTACGAATGGCTTAATTCCACAGACAAACTAGATTATCCCGGACTGCCGTATCTGGAACACTGGTATTCGAGACTTGCTGGTAAACACTTGATCGATGCCACCCAGCTCGCGGAGTGCCGCGCGATTTTCAAAGCGAAAAAGATGACCACGTTCCGGGAGTGGCTGAAGTATTATAACGATTTGGATGTCTCACCTTTCCTGGAAGCATTGGGGAAAATGTGTCGATTTTATAAAGACAAAGGTGTTGATATATTCAAGGATGCCGTAACTTTGCCAGGTATTTTCTGCGGGGAACGGTGTCTGATAACCCGTTCAATGACAAGCTTTAACTTTACGCGCCACAGGAGGAAACCTACGAGATGTTGCAGAGAGCTCTTGTTGGAGGTCCTTCCATTGTATTCTCTAGGTATGCGGAAGCCAGAGTGTCTAAGATCCGATCCACTCCGGAATGGCACGGCAAACAGTACAACGCGGTGCTGGGATACGATGCAAACGCTCTGTATTTGTCCACACTGAGTAAAGAGATGCCGTGCGGAAAAGAGACGATCACGACGGTGAAAGCTCCCAACAATCCAATTATTATCAAACAATTCTGTAAGAGAGTGATGGACGGTAAGTGGTTCGGGTTCGCCGAAGTGGAAATCGAAGTTCCAGACAACCTGAAGAATAAATTCGAGGAGATGTCGCCCCTATTTATAAACAGGGTTGTTCACGAGGAGGAAGTTCTCCAGCACATGATGAACTATCTGAGCGCCACGGGCCGGACTCGCGGTGATGGGAAAAAGTTAGTTGGGGCGCTATCGGCTCAGAAAGTGTTGCTGTACAAACCACTATTACGTTGGTATCTCAAACAAGGGTTGGAAGTAACTGGAGTGTACCGCTTATTAAACTACTATTCGGGGAAACCCTTCAAGTGGTTCGCGGAGGATGTCACAGCAGCTAGACGAACTGGCGACGTAGATGGCAGCAAAGCTGTAGTCGCAGACATAATGAAACTACTCGGTAATTCATGTTGTGGGAAAATGATAGAAGCGGCGGAAATACATTTGAATACGACTTACACGAAAGACGAGGAATGTGTTGATAAAGCGTTGCGATCCGCCTTCTACGATGATTTGACAGAAATAGGAGATGCGTACGAAATATCGAGCAGAAAATCGAAATCATCCATAAAGCGACCGTTTCACTGTGGGATTGCCGTGTACCAATTGGCGAAGTTGAGAATGTTGGAGTTTTACTATGATTTTCTAGATAAGTATGTGGATCGGAGCGATTTCGAATTGATACAAATGGACACAGATAGTATGTACATAGCCACTAGTGGGAGGGATCTGAAATCCTGCATTCGCCCAGAGTTGATGGATGAGTTTATAAAATCGGAAAAAAATTGGTTGGCCTGGGATAAGTGGAGCCGACGCGAACCAGGACTTTTCAAGATGGAATTTCAAGGGGATCGAGCAATCGTGCTATCGAGCAAGTGCTACTTTGTAGAGAAGGTGGGTTTGCCAACCGGAGTTGGCGGCACGACCAAGCATTCCTCCAAAGGAATGAGTGAACGAACGAATAGTGTAGATTGGGATCGGTACAAAACCGCACTCGAGGGATCTTATGATACAGCGGAAAACAGAGGATTCCGCATGAATAAGGGAGTTATGAAGACATATTCCCAGCACAAGCTTGGGCTATCCGCCTATTATGACAAGCTTAAGCGGCGCGTGCTGTCTGATAATATTCATACAGAGCCGTTGATGTAGGACGAGAGCCTGGCCGCTATGACGACGGACGATCTGGGGGTAGCTGGGTGTCAGAAGGCACCGCAAGAAGTTCTTCGCGAACAAACCCGCGCGATGGACCATCATCCAAATAGTAGAGCACGGGCTCATCAGGTTTGTTAATAGATCGATCCAGATGATGTACATTGAGAGACCACACGGGATCAGTCGCGCGTCGGCGACCACCTTCGAGCTCTCCCGGTTGATAGAGGTACCGGACGGCAACATCCGATGGAAGCCGTTTGTCCGCTAAACCAAGGTTTGTGCGCCACAGTTTTCGCCTTGATTGCCACCTCCTTAGACTCTTTAGTGGCCAGTGGCTCAGCCCCCTTATAGCGACTCGCTACGTCAACGATTGTCAGTGCGTACTTGTACGTCTTGCGACCGACGCGATCGTGAGGGAGAAACAGGAGATCTGCTTGGTGGACTTCGTTCGGCACCGGCACGTCGAATTTCGGCCGCGGAATATTGCAAGGCGCGGGCAAATAGATCTGCCAGAGGGCCTGCTTCTTGAGCCATTCCTTGGCGGCGTTTTCGGAAACCTTGGTCGCCGCCGCGAGGTTCTTGATGGCCGCGAGTCCCTTCCAGTAGCCGCGGGGGCTGTAGTATGTGTTCGCTAACTTGCGCGCTTGGCGAACCGATAGTTTGGTATCAAGTTTGCGCATGTCCATCGTATGCGAGGTATTCTAGTAGGTCGAACAGTCTCCAACATGCCCTCGCCAGATCGTCCGGTAGCTGCGTCGTCGATACTAAACCTTTGTTGGAAGTTTCGCTGCAGCTGCCGGTTAAGTTCCCCCAATTCTTCCAATCGCGATTGAATTGGAACAGGAGTGGGAACTCGGAGGAATCTAACATCCGCTTTGCGAAAAGGGAGGCCGAGTGTTCGTCCTCACGCCACGTCTCTAGAGAGTCTTGGACCAGACTGATCAAACCCTTTGCGCCAGCTAAACGGTGTTTAATGGCTGTGTAGCCTACATCGATCAGAGCAAAATAAAGCTCGTCAACTAACATCGTTCTATATATATATATTATTTAAAAAAAGTTTTTTTAAATAATTATTGCTTATTGCTTTTGCTTATTGCTTTTCCGATATAGTAGCCGACGAGATCCGTCGCAGCCATTCCCACAACGATGAACGCGATCTCGCGGTCCTTTTGGCCTCTGACGTTACATAGAAATCTGAAAGTTGGGGCTCGGGATCCAGCGCCGTGAGAATTTTCTGCGGATATGCCCGATTGTACTCGCGCATGTCTTCGTCAAAGTTCCGGAAAGTTTGCACGGCGTGATTCTCGCGGAGAAGCTCTTCGTTGATCCAGTCCTCATGGTTGGTTCGTTTTTCCGCCCATGCCGCGTCTGCGCTCTTAATTTGTTCTACAGCTAAATCGTGACGCTTGCGCTCCTCATCCGCGTCCGAGCTTTTTCCTATTAACGAGAATAAATAGTTGCTACCGCCTAACGCCCCTGCGCTCACGACTGCACCAAATATAACTATTGCGATCGAAGCCATTTTATTTCCATATATTAGCAGGTAGAATTCAAGCTTGGGAACTTATCGAGTATATAGAAGTGACCTAAGGTGACTATCTTTAGGATTGTGGAGTTCGGTCATGGCTACATCGATGGATTATTCGATAGTTACCGAAAATCGTTTCGCGCCAGTGAGTGACTTTGAAACTGAAAATGAAGATGGTGGCGATTTCATACAAATCAGGGGGAAGAGAAAGTGTATTCGGTCGAGTCCGTGTGACAAACAAACGTTTTCGGAAATGTCAGTGGATGATAAATTAAACCAGATATTCGATGATATTCAGGGAGTGAAAGACAGTCAGACATCAGTTGAGAAAGGTATGTCAGTATTATTTGAGAAACAGGACAGCATGTGTAAAAGTATAGAACATGTGTATTCGGCAGCTAACAATAACACGGACATGATAAAACTATTGTCCTACAAATAAATTGATCTGGAGGCCCGCTCAAGGAGAAACAATTTAATATTCAGAAACATCCAGTATCGCAGGGGGGATAACTGTTTCGAACTTGTTAGAGAGTTTCTAGCTTCCAATTTAGAACTGGATGGAGACAACACGTACATAGAAAGGGCACATCTCTTTGGAGCGTACAATAGGCGGGATTCCAATTGACGGGATATTATTGCGAGTTTTCGCGACTTCCATGACATCTCTCGTATAATGAATAGAGTAGGAAATTTGAAAAACACCCCGTATTTCATTGATAGAGACTATCCTTACGAGATTGTCGAAGCACGAAAACGGCTATGGGGCAAGTTTAAGGCTGCGAAGGCGGAAAGTCATCAGTCGGGTGCAAACGTGAAACTTGTATATCCGGCCAAGATATTAGTCAATGGGAGAGTTGTACACGACGAGTTTCCTAATTGGTATGAGATCATGCGGGGCACCAGAGACAGAAGTTTCAGGCATGTGCATTATGATAAGCCAGCCACCGCCTCGGAATGTCGACCATATACGCTGAATTCTGCACCGACTCATTCCGGTTTGAATCGACAAATTCTCCCTGAGTACACCCCTACCACAATGGTGAGCACGGTGAGACCAGACGTGTCATACAGCTCGGTGGTACAAAGTAGGCCAGAGGCTCCAATTACAGCTCAGTCAACAATTCGCTGCGATAATATGTCCAATTCCACCATCTTTCCCCCCGTGTGTCCCCCGTCCATAAATACAACCGGGAATTCCCAGCAAGTGCCACGTGACATAAACTATACTCAGTCAGAGCAGGGAACCGCGCCGAACACGCCGGGTACCAACGATACCGCCCCTTCGCGTACACAGATGGAAGCTCTACAATTGACCACGCCCAAAGTTGTCACTGAACGCATGCGCACTCCCACACGACAGTCATCGCGCGTACAAAGTGAGAAAACCGCCTCTACAACTGTCGCCCCTACAACTGTTGATTCCACACATACCGCAGTACTGAGTGAACACGCTACCCCAATCATACAACCTTCAATTTTCCTGCCCCATCCAACGTCCCGAAAGCCACTGTATCTTCTGAGGTTCTACCACCAAGTATACCACCAATACACAATATCCGTAATTCTCGTGAGACGACCAGACGTATCCGCTCACCGACACGGAAGACATACAATCGGTCTCAGTCGACTGCACGTGCTACTCGTGGACAAACCCGACCTAGTAATCGCGCTCAAGGGTCAGACAGCTTTGACACTCGGCGTAACATACCGGTAGACAGTGACAATTCGTCGGCGGAACGTGATAGTTAGGATGAGGGGGAGAAGGGAACATTACATTTTACTTTATTAAATATTCAAGGGCTCGTTACAAGAAGAGTAAATAAATTGCAATCAAATGAACTAATCGAGTTATTCGGTAATTCACATGTGGTAATGATGACTGAAACATGGGCAAATAATCTCACAAATTTACACGTACCTGGGTTTACATATTATAACTTAAATAGACATGAACGGAAAGCTGGCAATAAACGTGACTCCGGTGGTATTATTGTTTATATTCAAAATTCACTTATTTCGTCCGCATCTAATATAATGTATAAGAAAGATGGAGATGACATTTTATGGCTCAAACTAAATGGCAATTTGTTAAATTCTGAACATGATCTTTATCTATGCTTATGTTATGTATTACCCGCAGGTACTAGTCGTCAGACCATGGTAGAGTCAAATATATTTGACCGCATATTAGACACAATGGTCGAATTAGACAGTATAACTAATAGTAAATGCCGCTTCCTAATTTGTGGTGATTTTAACGCCCGCACTGCTACGGAGGCTGACCTTGTTTTAGATGATACAGCTGAACACATAAGTGTACTACCCGAAGATTATGTACCCGACACCTTTATTCCACGTTTTTCAAGAGATATAGTTAGACCAAATGATAATGGAAATTCCCTTTTGTCTTTTTGCAAACAAACTGGACTACGTATTATGAATGGTCGTGTTGGTAGTGATGCTGGCATCGGGGAGTACACGTATGTTGGACGCAACGGTAGAAGTTTGATTGATTATATTATAGGTCCCAATGATATGTTTAGTCAAATAAAATATTTTGAGGTAAAAAGTCCAAATATTTTATCTGACCATTGTGCTATACAATTTTCTTTACAAAGTAGTAATGTAGACATGGACAGTGATTATGAGAACGAACAGTACTTACACATAAATGCAAAATATGTATGGAATTATGATTATGTAAATGGTTACAGACAGAAATTAATTTCTGCTGATATATCAGATAAATTACATGTTACCAATATTCGTTTACAACATTGCCAAAATTCTGCAGACATTGACATATGTTTAGACAATATTGGTGAAATTTTTGAGAATGCATGTTCCGATTTTAAACGAACATTACACAAAACATCAAATGATGCGAGTAAAGGTGATAGAGGAAATAATAATAATACATGGTTTGATAACGAGTGTGATAATAAAAGAATAATGTTTTATCAAAAATTAAACACATATCGTGCTAGTCAATCTGATGCAGATAGAATTGAAATGATAAAAGCACGATCAGAATATAAATATTCTATTAGGACATGTAAGTATCGTCAAGATAAACATAATACTATGAAATTAGAAAGCGCGCGTTTAAAGAATGCAAAATTATATTGGACAATGTTAAAATAATCGACAGGGATAAATTCACCAACGATTCCTTTAAGTGCCTTCGCTACATATTTTAAAGCAGTAAATAATCCACAGGATCCGTTTTTTCAACCGGATGAAGATGTTTTATATTTTAATGAAAGGTTTCAAAATAATGAATTACATATAATGTTTGCCGAGCTTGATACCGACATAACAAGTTCTGAGAAAATATTAGCTGTCAAACAACTAAAGACGGGTCGCAGTGGAGGTCCAGATTTACTATTGAACGAATTCTTTGTATATGGTGGGCAGGCATTGCTCCCGGTCTTGACCACATTATTTAATACAATTTTTAATAACGGATATTTTCCAATTTCCTGGTCTGAAGGACATATTATTCCGTTGCATAAAAAGGGTAATATAAATGAAGTTGACAATTATCGAGGAATCACACTGTTGAGTACATTGGGCAAATTGTTTACCAGAATTTTGAATAATAGACTATCATCATGGGCTGGAAATTATAATATTTACATAGAAGCACAAGCGGGGTTTCGTAAAGAAATGGGAACACGTGATAATATATTTGTACTTCATGGTTTAATAACCATTTCATTGTAAACTATACGATGATATTAGATTGATCTACCTACCTGCTCAAATGTATTCCAACAGGTCTTTAGACACATTTTATAGAATTATGGGTTCAAATACTCACAAAACGATTTACACAATTTCCGTATATATTTACCATCTGTTAAACAAGCGTAACACGATATAATTCCATTAGATGTTCACTGATATTTGTTCAATTGTACATGTTATGGGCCAGAGGCCTACATCATCCAATAAATTATTGTATTGTATTGTATTGTATTGTATAACCCACATGCTAAATACGGGGAAGAAGCTATATTGCGCTTTTGTAGATTTCTCTAAAGCTTTTGATTACGTAGTTCGGGACAACTTATTGCTGAAACTTATAAAGATAGGTGTTAGAGGTAAAATGTTACACATTATTAAATCAATGTACTGCAATGTGAAATCACGGGTTAAGGGCAAAAATATGCTAAGTGATGAATTTTTTTCTTTACTGGGTGTGCGTCAGGGTGATTGTTTATCGCCATTTTTGTTTAGTATGTACATTAATGATATGGAGATAGAATTTGAAACAAACGGTATAGCTGGAATAGACATAGGTATGTTAAAGTTATTTATTTTATTATACGCAGATGATATAGTAATTTTTGCAGACTCCGAGAATGAAATGCAACATGCTCTCAATTTTCTTTCAGAGTACTGCCACAAATGGAAGTTGAAAGTTAATACAACAAAAACCAAGATAGTAATTTTTCGTAAAGGTGGCATGCTTCCTAGAAATTTACATTTTTACTTCAATGGAAGTGAAATAGAAATTGTTACAAAATTTACGTATTTAGGTATTGTTTTTACACCCGGTGGTTCCTTTAAGGAAACACAGTCTCTTCTTGCTGGACCAGCACAAAAGGCTATTTTTAAACTAAATTCATACCTATATAAATTCACAGACATTACACCTTTGCATAGATTACAACTGTTCGATAAACTTATAAGTCCGATATTGAGTTATGGATCAGAATATGGGGCTTTGTTGCAGGACAGCAAATTGAAAAAGTACACTTACAATTTTGCAAATCCTTATTAGGCGTAAAGAAAAGTACACAAAATGATTTTATATATGGGGAACTTGGCCGTACACCAATTATTATAGCAAGACATATACATATAATTAAATACTGGTTTAAAATCATTGAAACGCCGACAAATAAGTATAGAAAACAAATTTATAATATGATGTTAACCGATATTATTGACTTGCCTACCAAAAGTAACTGGGCTTCTTTAGTAAGAGCTTTATTATCAAACTACGGTTTTTATCATGTCTGGTTAAACCAAGGAGTCGGCAATGTACATGCATTTCTTTCTACCTTTAAGCAACGTGTATCCGATATTTTTGTTCAGCAATGGCAATCCAGAATAAACGACTCAAGTAGAGCATTATTTTACAAAAACGTTTGTGAGTTTAAACTGCAGTACTATTTAAAAGATATAACAGTTGTGAAGTTCAGGACTGCTTTTGCTCGACTTAAGGTATCATCGCATCGATTGGCGATTGAATCCGGTAGATGGAATGGAATTCAAGTTGAACATAGAAAATGCGAAGTATGTGCCAGATTAGAAGATGAATATCACTTTATATTAGAATGTGTCATGTATGCAGAAATCAGGAAAAAATATATACGTATGTATTACAGACACAGACCTAATATGGTAAAATTTTTAGAATTGATAAAGTCCAAAAATTCTGAAATAGTACGAAATTTAGGAATGTATATTTATAAAGCTTTTGAAATAAGGAACGCTAATCTGTATAACCATTAGTATGTTACCTTCTCCAATATCTTCAGCAATACAGAACCGATACAGTAAGTGGTCTTCATACCTATTAAACAGGACAGTAACATAATTCTCACACAGCTAGTACATATTCGTATACGCTCATGTTGTAGTATGTCTGTCTTTTGAATATTCCATTCGAAAGCCCGAACTAGTACATCATAGCAGCATAATACGAAATACAACCGAACTAGTAAGTGAAACAATATACTACATTGTATTTATTTTGCAGTAAATGAGAATCAAACATGTAACTATAAAGCTGAGTGAGATAGTTCCTATCCTGTCTGCTGTCTTGTTGAGCAAACCCGATACTGAGACCCGATATCACCACGTCGTGATTAAGCGCATTCACTATCATTTTACCATCGTTTTCAGCCATTACATATAGTGATTATTGCATATAAAAGGGATCGCGATTAATGTTTAAATGGGGCGCAATCGGTTTCGGAACCGCGGCTGGTTGTCTCGAAAGGTATTTCCGCACACACAGGGTGCCAACAACTGCCAGACCACCACCAACAATCCACGGGATGATCCATGTAGGAGCTACAGCACTCCACGATTGCTCTTCCAATTGCGAATTGCGGAGATTGAACCGCAGCTGTCTTCGGGGTTTTTGGTGTTTCTGCCCCAACTCCAATTGCGATTGGGGCTCAAGAGCCGGAACAAACAACGACTGTTTGGCCTCTCGAAGCTCGGCGAGTATTTTATCTTGTTTAGCTTTTCGGGTGGCAGCCGCTGCCTGCCCAGCTGCCTGTCTTTTTGGGTTTTTGTCTCGTGCAATCGGGTTCATCCAATCTCGATTGGGAGTTGATGGTTCATCCAACCGCACCTGTGCAGTTGGGGGTGCAATCGGGTTCATCCAATCTCGATTGGGAGTTG
Source organism: Conchocele bisecta (assembly GCA_029237695.1). Classification (NCBI taxonomy): domain Eukaryota; kingdom Metazoa; phylum Mollusca; class Bivalvia; order Lucinida; family Thyasiridae; genus Conchocele; species Conchocele bisecta. Next base: position 25,786,996 of record CM055276.1, read on the forward strand.
AGGGCTGTTCCGTCACTCTCGCAGGTGCGTCTTGTATTATCATATTCTGAGCTTATAGTTTGTGGGCATATATGTCCAAATTGACAGTGTTTAGCCGTGGTCAACGCGGTTGTCAGCGGAGCTAAGTACATTCCAAACTTGTGATAAATTGAGCAGCAGGCTGTTCTAAGAGTGTGTCCTACAAAAGGGTCAGTCTCTAAATCACCAATCAACCCCGCGGTGTCAGATATAGGGATGATTGCACTGACAGCGGTAGCGTACAAATGATTAGCCGCCGCCCCAAGAGTTTTCGTCATCTCTGCCCCCAATTTAGACTCGTATCGCGCATACATTTTATCAACCTCTACATCTGACATCTTGTCCACCTGACAAACTGAGAGACGTCTACCGAAATACTGCTCCGATTGCCCCCCAGCAACCAGCGCAGCTAGCCGCTCGCTTCGCGTCGTGTTTTCATTTTCTTTCATCCCACTGTTCAAATTCTTCCAATCGCGATTGCATTAGGGGTGTGGTTGGGTAGATACCGTATCGGCAGTCGGACCATCTTTCAGGAAAGATACCGTATCGGCAGTCGTGCCATCTTTCAGGAAAGATACCGTATCGGCAGTCGGAGCGACTGTTTCTTCCATTAGCTGATCGAGAAGTTCGTCGCAGTTCATTATTCCAACAGTGTTGGGTGTACTATTCTGACTAGTCTTATAAGTTTAACATCAAACAGTTTGAGTAACTAGTAATAATTCAGTAATATTTAGTAAATAATTCAGTAATTCAGTAATAATTCAGTAATAATTCAGTAATATTTACTAAATTATTTAGTAGATATTAGTAAATATTAGTAAATATTAGTAAATATTAGTAAATATTTAGTAGATATTAGTAGATATTAGTAGATTATTCAGTAATTCAGTAATTCAGTAATTAATTGATAACTTCATAATTTGTGGGTTGATCAGTCTTTAACAGAAGCTTGGCGTGCTTAGTTTCCGAAAGCATCCTCGCGCGTTGGGATAAGGTCGTTCTCTCGAAGACATTCATCGAATGAGTCTCGGTCCTTGCAGTGAAAGAGGGCGACCCATTTCGTTTGCTCGCGCAGATCCTTGAGGACGGCGTTGTACTTCTGAGTGGAGATCCATACGCTTTGCCCCGCATGGCGGCCAGAAAATGCGAGCTCGGAGAGCATGTCCTTCTTTTTGGTCATCGCCGCCTTGGCCGAGCAGTCTTCAATCACGTATAGGGTGGGCTCGCCCTGGAAGATTTGGTATAAACCACGCAGCCAATCGTGAAGCCTATCACCAGGGTCAATAACGTCCATTGCCGGAAACTCGCGCGGTGGCCAAATCGTAAGGAGCGAACTAGGATTCACGGATTGGAGGCCTGGTAAAAAAATTATGCCGGCCCAAGCTGTAGAGGCCCTACAGTCTACCGACGAAACTATGACGAAGATGGCCACCGTAATAGAAACTGCCGATATCAGCAATGTCCCTCGAGTAGCCACCGACGCTATTCGCACGATGGAGACCACGTTGAGCGAAAACGAAATACTCAACCTCGACCAAGGGTCGAACGATGACTTACCTCTTCGCGAACTCCGGGGCCTCGATAAGGCTCTACAAAAGGTCCGGGGCGAACTTGTCCTTAACCTCTCCAAGCTCACGGCGCTGGATGAACATATCGCGCTAGAATAAAGAAAACTTGGGGAAGTCCGTGGCGATAGAGAATCTACCGAGCGGATCACCGAACGCCTGCGGTCGTTGCGGGACGAAAGAGCAGCTCGCTCGGAGGCTGCCTCGGCTTGCCGTGAGGCTCTCCGCACACAAATAAGTCGGATTCGCGAAACAATCTCGAGGGTTCTGCACGAGGAGACGACACTCGGTGAGCGTCTTCGCACTCTGTTCAGAGAGCAGGGCGTCACGATAGTAAGCATCCTCGCAGCTGTCGGCATGACTATATCGGCCATAGTTCTAGCTTTCACTGGTGGTGCGGCGGCTGCACCCGCACCAGCACCCTCGCCAGCACCCGCGCCATCCGGCGGAGCCAAGGAGTGGGCAAAAAAGCAGCTAAAAGCCCCCGCCAATCTCCTGGCTAAATTAGCCGGAAAGGCGGCTACCGCGCTGCCTGGGCTGATCGGGAGTGTCGTCTCATACTTCTTATATAAATTATCAAAAACAGCCGAATGGCTCGCCAAAAATACTTGGGCTTTAATCGTGGCGATCGCCGGTCTCATACTTTTAGTCTCCCGAGAGTTCCTAAATCCAAAGCGCGAATAGTCCGATCACCACGAGGGCGACGACGAGCCCTAATTTCTCCTCCTCGTGGGTTGTAGTTCCCACTCCTGTTCCAATTCTTCCAATTTCAACATTGTTGATTGGATTGGGGGAACTGGTGGAACCCAATTCGTGAATTGGGGGTGCATCCAATTCTTCCAATTTCAACATTGTTGATGATTGGATTGGGTTTTTATGAAATCTTTTTCAAATTTATTTGAATTGCGAACCTCAACACTGTTGAGCCCGACCGTCTTGGGGTGCGCTTGATGATATCCGTGTTCATGTTACCGTTGTAGCCGATTTTTTTATTGACAGTGGCGATTACGATCTGATTATTGTAACCGTCAACCGGGTCGTCTCGTAGTATCATATTGCTCGGCGCCATATAAAGACCTGTTCCAAATTTATGGTCTACTGGGGTGCTGGCATTCTGCAAAACATCTTGATACCGCTTGATCGCATCCGGGAGGTCCACCGGAGATAAGATGGCGTCCTCCACATTTGCCAAGAACTGTTTGTGCGCGTCGAACGCCGTCCCGGCTCCTATTATAGAACTGCGCGCTTGCCCCTGTGCGCCGAGGATTGCCCAGACGTACTTGCGAATGGAGTCGTTGAGGCGAGTAACCCCGGCCTGCGTGAACCACAGACCCTTATCTCACATAAATGTACCCCACGCGTCCTGGACCTCAGCAACCTGCTGTATGTAATCGACGTGAGATCGTTTCGGAGGTAACCAATTGCAGGATGAGACGCCGCATTGCCGACCTCCAGACACTTCCGGCCCGAAGGTCATCGTCGTGGGGTCAAAATTCCCGGCGTTCCGATTGACAATGTGGTCGCCGGAGTGATCGTGTCTAAAATCAGTCTGCGTCCAATTCCCGGACTGGCCCCTAATGAGAACGTCCCCGAGGCCAGTGCTGGTAGGAAATGCTTTCTGTCTCCAGTCCGCGTTTTTTGTAACGTTAAATTCGTTACACAGTCTTTCGAACGCCCTACGGTCGAATGCGCTGGAAATGGGATTGCAGCCGTCGTCCTGCGGCAGAGAGATTTTCTGTTCTTTGAGAATCCTCCTAATAGTGAAGTACGTGTGAAAGTTGTAAACGGCCCTCAAGAAGGGATCCTCAGCGACCAGATGGTCCTGAGAGGAAACCCCACATCCGGCTGTTGCGCACCATACGGCGAAGTTTAGCTGATTCTGCCAAAACTGCATCGGTGTTGCTTTCCACCCGTTCACGGCCTCCATGGTAGTAATCTTGGGCAGCCTATATTGTTCAAAGATGTTAGGGAAATTGGTGGCAAAGCCACTGTCCGGTCTAACTGTTACAGTTGGGTGTACAAGGGGGTTAGCAACGTCTTTTTGCGTGTATTTACCTCCGACCGCGTACTTTGCATTAGAATTAAAGCCAAAAGCCTTGGTATCCATTGAAAGATATTATTATGTTTGCTACTATCACTAATGTTCAAAAAGAGAGTTGTGAACTTCAGAAGTCAATCGACAACTGCTGTGGAAAACGCCGGGTAGGCCTCAGATCAATCACCTTCACGGTTGGGTGGCGAAACTTGGGGGAGCGCGAAGGGTTTTACTATGTGAAGGATGGACAACAAGTAAGTGTAAAGCTGCCTCCGACAGCTCATAGACTTTGTTTCCACAGAGCTTGGCAACGAAGCCAGTCTCTCGATATCGAAGGCTACCGGACTCGCAACATTAACAGCCCCCGACGGCGCTGTGATAACTATATCAGACCCATTAGGCATTCGCGTCGGTTTCAGTCACCCACTTAAAAAGATTGTTTCCCCTCGGGGCTAAAAATTTGTTGGAGATGTGCCTGTGGATCTAGCCTTTACCAAAACCCTCAAAATACATTTGAACCAGTTGAACACGTCGTACAACTTGTTAAATGGGGCCCCGAGCACACTACTTAAAACAGTGCCCGCCAGTGATTGTTATTTTGGGGAGACTGTGACATTAGACTTCCCATCCCCCGAGATGAAAGTTTTGGAATCTGGACACATCCACGAATTTACGGTCTCTATTCTCGACGACCGAGCGAGAGAGTTGAATAACTATTATCCGATATATGTCGTTCTTGAAATTTCGAAGAATTAGACACAAGCTACCCAAATTTATATCCATATAAAAATGAGTATATACGGGCCAGATAGTTCTTCCAATTCCAATCGCGATTGGTTGTCCCCATCGAAATACAAGGATGGTTCAGGTGGTGGATTCACCCCCACAGAGAGTGATTTTGTAACTACCGGGAAAACCGTAGCACTGGTTGATGACACTGTGACTTCAGCTACAAAGCACATTCGTAGAAGTATAACACAACTGAGAACGGACGTCCTAACATCTATAGCACAAGTTCACCAAGAGGCCCGGACGGGGATTGAGGAAGTCCGGACGGGTATTGAGAAAGTCCGATCAGATACACAGCGGACCTTACGGAAGCCTATGGGATGTTGCGCTCTGAGGACCAGACAGCACTTACTGAACTAGGCGGAAAAATAACCGAATTTCGGGAAGAGGCCCATACAGAGTTTATGGAAGTTTCCGATAAACTAAACCGAGTTCGTAAAGACGCGAACAAAGCACTTGAGGATACCTCTGAAAAGGTTCGTGTTGAGGCCCATACCGCTATCGAGAAGCTTGCCGCATTGTTGGACACATCTGTAGAGCTGTTTAAGTTATTACACCGCAGAAAACCCATCATAACAGTTTGGGCTGAGAAGCGGGGCGCATTGAATGAGGGGATCTATGAATATTCGTTTGGTGCCAAAGCAAGCAATATATATGGGGGATACGTCATGACATCTCCAGGTACGGTTCGACGAATGGCGGTCCGTTCGGTTAATGCTAAGGGTAAACTTGTGGGCGCGGTCATCGTAAATCTCGTACTGGATGGGGAAGAACGGGCGGTTGGAGTCACTAAACTCGCTGGACAGAGTTGAGCGGTGGTTTTGTTCGCCACTGGGGCGGGACTGCTGTGTATGGCGTTCAGAGTAGTGGGAAGAAAATTCGAAAATAAAAGTAGAAAGCACGACAGTATATCGGTTCTCGCCAGGTCTAAGAAAAATAGCATCGACGTTATCATGTCCAAAGCGTTGGCCGATAACAATATATCGGACGCTGAATTTGAGTCAGTGGTGGAGGAGATGTCTCGATATGAGGATTTAAAAAATACTATTAGAACGAAGGCGCGCGCCACCCTTCCCAAGATTGAGAATACTGATTGGGATAAATGTAGGTTAAAACTGGGAGATAAAGTGGGGGGGGGGGGCGGGGGAAAGTTGCAACACCACCGTGAGTATGTCACCCACCGGGCCCCATACATTTCTATAACCGCAAACTGTCCATACCAGGAAGTAATCGTGTTACAGTCACCTCTCTTATATATAGCGTCTCTCGATAGCTTGTCGCCTGTGATTAAACCAATACACGCCAATCACTATTGGAGAAATACACCGGCGACTGTCTTGATTGTGTGTGTTTAAACTTCAATCAATACACACCGTGGCCTCGATAAGTTGAAATACACTCGGCTATAATTACACATAACCGTGTAATTGGAACATTGTCGTCTGCTGATAAAATATCACTGAGCGCTGTATCTGTTAAACTTTATAGACAAACAGCGGTCGGATAGGAACGCCATTGCTAAGGTAAACAACCGGTATGACAACGGTGGTCGGGTAGGAGCGGTGTGTTTAACATTGAGAAAATATCGGTTATATCTTTATAACTGATTTCTGCCCCGCCATACGGGACATAAATCAGTCCCCAAAGTGTGTTGGTTTCGGCTACTATTTCATGTTAAACAAGCAAAACCTATAGGTAAACCAAAGTTTGATATGAAGCCATATATTTGTCTCGATTGTGGCAGAGAATCCGCGACATCGCGGATTGGAGGTACACAGGCGAAGGGCTTCGTGTGTACCTTCCAAAGTATTGTGCGAATGGTGTGGAAAATCAATGGCTAGCGCGCCAACCGTAAAGATACATAAACACATGGCATGCCAAGGGTTTCCTGCAGAAATTAAATCCGATATCATTAAACATAGAACGCAGGTAAAAGGCTACGAAATCGATTTGTAATCTCTTTATAGGAGTCTTTTACACTCCTATAAATTGTTGACCCTATATTAAAAAAGGAATTTCCTTTTTTTGTGGTGGGTGGGACCATATTCAGCACCTATAAGCCCCTCCAACCTAGGTGGTATCATTTCCATCCCCACTATACTACTGATCGCCTCTTTGATACTTTCGATTTGATATAAACATGACCATATTCGGTCAAAAATAAAATTTGACCCCACGGGCCACGCCCACTTTTGACTCCGGGGTCACCATTTTAACAAGTTTGAAAGAGCATTGTAGATCGATCATTCCTACCAAGTTTCTTGAAAGAGCATTGTACATCGATCATTCCTACCAAGTTTCGTCGAAATCCGGCCAGCTGTTCATGAGAAGATTTTTTAAGAATTTATGCTATTTTTAGACGGCGGCCATCTTGGATTAGCGATGACCTCCATTTTAACAAATCTGAAAAGGCTTCACCCATGGACCATAACTTTTAAGTTTTGCTACCATGGGCCAAGCGGTTCATGTGGAGAAGAATTTTGAAATCTCTAATAAAAGAACGACCTTTTGACATTTCTGCGGCCATCTTGGATGACTTAACCATCCGATTTCGACAAAAAATGCATCAGAGTGATCGCCTCGTTGATACCTTCGATTTGATATATGACATGACCATATTCGGTCAAAAATAAAATTTGACCCCAATTTGACCCCACGGGCCACACCCATTTTTGACCCCGGGGTCACCATTTTAACAACTTTGAAAGAGCATTGTACATCGATCATTCCTACCAAGTTTTGTCGAAATCCGATAGGAGGTTCTTGAGAAGAAGATCTTTGAAGAATTTGTGCTATTTGTAGACGGTGGCCATCTTGGATTACGTAGTGACGTCATTTTAATAATTTTGTAATCCCCCTATCTAAAGACCATGACCATGACCATGAAGTTTGGTGACTATAGGCCCAATGGTTACCGAGGAGAAGACGTTTGAAAATGTGCACGGACGACGACGGACGACGACGGACACATTGCGGTAACAATAACTCACATGAGCTTCGCTCAGGTGAGCTAGACGCACATTTGAATATATACCACCAATATTGTTTAACATTATATAGGCAGTTGTAGTATGTGTAGACATTGTACCCCATGTACCCCATGTAGACTGGTCTACAAACACGCCTACCAGGGAATCTGCCATGATTTCTTACCATATATGTAGATCATGGCAGGGTCCATCTCTCGCTAATATAAGCAGGAACGACCAAAAACCGTGAACATTTTGAAACTGAAGCGAGAGAACGGTCTTTACCGAGCTCGCATGCGGTCATTTCTGCATGAATTTTGAATCTGTCACTTGATATTGCATCATTGATTGATGCTCTTTCCGAATATGTGCCCCTCGTTTCTATACTTTAATTGCAAATATGTCAAAAATGACATTGAAAAAATCACCACTGGACGGTTAAGACTTCGGAAGCAAGTTGAGCAAAAATACGTATGGAAGGTGAAGACATCGACAGTTTCACACGGATTCTGTACGGTACAGACGCCGAAATCTGTACGGTACGGACATTTGCCATGCATGGTGCAGGTGAAACAGGAAGTTTGCTATACTATATAAGTCTGATATCGAGGATATTTAGGCCATATGCACCTCTGTCGAACCTTATATGTCACAGAAACGAATATATCACACGTGTGATATATTCGTGCGAATACGTCACACATGGTGAAGAATACGTACGAATACATCACACAAATGTGTGCCGTTTACGTTTGGCATCACTACCCCTTGCAAAAAAAACGAATGTGTCACATGTTACAAAAACTCGAACAAAAATGAATAAAATATTGTCAGACGAATATATGTCACATGAACATTCGAATGGGGATAACAGTGCGATAAAATAAAACAGAATAGAGCAGGCATATTCGCCGGGTTATTTGAAAGTCATGCCACGCATGCAGACAAGGTAAATGTAAATGCTTTGATTTAACGACGGCACTGGCTCGATGACCTTGCATGTCGATACCGACTATTTAAGTCCCCGTCCGATAGAACTAGGCTATCACGAATGTGTCTTGTCTTGCCCAAGGACACGCCGAATCGACCAGTGGCGGGATTCTAACTCGTGGTCTCCCGATCCGGAGTCCGATGCTCTACCCACTGAGCTATTCCAGCTGATTTCAGACAGCACTAGGGGCGTATCATGTTATGGCGCTTATCGTCTGTCCGTCTGTTAGCGATTTGGTTTGCGCTCAAAATAATCTTGACATAGGATCCTCAAACTTGGTATGCAGGTCCGTAACGACCGGTGTATGACCAATTTGATCAAAATCGCGGTGACTTTAGACAATAAAACAGTTGCCGCTCTATAACTCGAGAACGCCATGACCTAGGATGCCCAGTATTGGTTTTTAACCAGCAGATGACCCTTATTGATTTGAGGTCATATATGTTTGACAAACAAATCTTGTTAAACGAATATGTTAAATGTCAATGTGTCATTCGAAGCTATCATCGGGCGTATATTGCTCTGCTTAGTTTAGTAGTTGCCTCCTGCACTTGTATTCATTATAACCCTTTCAACACCAAGTAACTGAGATGTAATATTCCATGTTATATTTCAGACTATTCCATTAACCATGAGATGTTCATTATAAATTTAAAACATTTTACATTTCGTTGTCAGATATTGGCAATAAAAATAGAAATGTTGTCACAATTGTCAGTGCAGATCCTGATCAGACTGTGCGGATGCACATGCTGATCGGGATCTACACTGGTCACAAAGTGGGTGGCAGGTGTGATGCGATGCATGTGATGGGTAATTTACATTATGGGTAATAAACATTCATTCACCATTACCCCACGTATTGATTGACATTATTATACATTTTATATCAGATTTTATATCAGATTTCCACACTGATATCAGGGGCGATGACCGTGTTTCCTTAAAATGTTAACGGAAATTGCTATTTAACGATCGGGATTCAACATTAACGTTGACATTATTGTATAACGTGAGAGTTGAATCTGGTTACACCCCTTGTATGAATAATACGATTATACGTAATCATATTACTTTAGGGGAAGGAAGGAGCCGTGTGACTTTGGTGTGGTATGGACCTGCCACCATGTCAGGTTATTCAAATTCCAGGGCTGAATAAAATTATGTAAATATTCCGTTCTGATTTTGGGATCCCCCCCCCCCCCATGCAACAAGTTAAATGAGGGATCGAACCCGTTGACCCTACCTTAAATGACCTTAGCTGTTGATATGCCGTTACACACCAATACATCACATCACTGGTCGTAAAAGCCATAAGCCCCCTTCCTCCAGTCACAGCCACATATCTCATATAATGGCAAAGTAAGCCTACTTGACTATCGTGCGATGTATTGATGTACAAATGGCGGCACGCTTCGTAGCATGCACTTTGCGTATCTTAAGATGAAAGTTACTTATTATCATGATTATAGATCAAAACATAACTCCCTGGTAAGAAGTATGTGTTGTTTGTTAAAGGTACATGCCCACTCAATAAGCACAAAATGTGCTTTATATGAATTAAATAAGTATATAATTGTGTCACTATTCCACCAGTTATAAAAAAATACGAGTGCTTTTATTATCTTATATACATGTAAGGGTAAGAATTGGCTCGAGGACCTTCCAAACCCGGGCATTTGAGCCCAAAAATGGCAAGCCAATGACCGTTGGCCCGTTTGTTCCCGAATTTACTAATATCTGCCATACAGTCGAAATATGTGCATTAAATGAAGGTGGCAATGAGGCGGTTAATTTAACCTAGCTAGTTTATTCTCCTATCGCACGAAGCCGGTATGTAAGACCGTGAAAAAGTCTGAGTGTGAGTGCCTTTTTCACGGTCTTACATAAATACATTAGGTCATGCCTTTTGTATTTGTATATTTACGTAAAGCCGAATAAGAATATGTAATTTTTAAATGACACCCAGCTTACGATAGTGATGATGTATTCCGCAAGGTCACAGTTATAAGGGGCATGCATGCATTCGAAGGTAAAATATGTCTGAAAATGATGCCATAATATCTGTGTAAATAGTACGAAATACCCGCTCCACCCCACCCCCCCCCCCGCATCGCCTCCCCCACCCCCGAGAAATAGAGGGGCTTTAAATAATTATGCTGTTAAATGTCCCGGTAAAATGCCCCGCTGTGTAGAGCCATTTGATTGGTGAACGTCGCAGCCAGCACATTTTTAGCAACATTTAAAGAACCTGTATTAATGTAACCGCAGTGCGGGGACATCATCGGCGGTTAAAGCCCCGGTGTATATACCCAGTATGCCAAGATAAAGCCCAGCTACTCCCCTGGAGGGGAGTGGTGCGGGAATGGTAAAGCGACACCTCGGCCCTAAAACATCTCGGCCCCAGACACCTCGGCCCCGGACACCTCGGCCCTAAGACACATCGGCCCTAAAAGACTTCGACACTTCGGCCCTAATTTAAAAAACTGCTATAAACACTGATGTTTATGTTAATAAAGAAAAGAAGTGTTTTTAGATGTAGTACATGTATACCCTTAACAAGTGTTAACAGTTTCGACGTCAGGTATTTTGTAATACGCAAATGTATACATGATTATATGTGTGTATACGGTGTATAGTTTGATGACGATTTTTAATGTATAATCATCCGATGGTAACTTTTTGTCATTTTATTTTATGAACAGACAGGAAAATGGCATAAATTACATTGAAACCCATATAAATAAGACATAATGCAGATTGTCGAATATACAAAATCACATGGCATGTCTCATTTCGTGTATAATGTTACAGGAATGTGGGGTGCGGTACGCGATGTCTTTCCGCATGCTTCGCTGAATGGATGCAGCTTTCACTGGGCCCAGGCCGTTCTTCGCAAGGTAGCGGCAGTCGGACTGAAGACGACATACGAGCGACGTGAAGGGATCCACGCGCTGATACGCCGTACGCTGGCCTTGTCATTCCTGCCGTCGAACCACGTCGAGCGCGCCTTCACTGCCCTGAAGTCGAAGGCCACTACGCCGGAGTTGATGGAGCTGTTTGACTATGTGGAGCGTCAATGGATCGGCAGCAGCGTTTGGTCGGTACGTGAGTGGTCGGTGTATCGTCAGTTATACAGTATTATGTATTTATTTATGTATATATGTCCTATCCAATATCAATCAATCAACAATTATATCAATCAATCAACTATTATATTTTGCACATGTACATTATAACGCCATTTATTTCATAACAACCTATTATTAGAAATATTACTGACTCAATAATTTATAAATTATTTTATTATAATATGTTGTTATGTAATTTATGGCGTTATACAGTATTATGTATTTCTTTATGTATATATGTCCAATCCAATAATCAATCAATCAATCAACTATTATATTTTGCACTAAATTGGTATTGTCAATCAATCAATCTCTACAACATTCTATTATATTTTGCATTATCTTTGTAATATCTTAAGCCACATCGAAACTTTAACATTCCGTTATTTTGTGTTTGTTTTGCCCATTTACGATATTATGTTAATAAATATGAAAATATACTATTAGGTATCTTGTGAAAAACTCAAACTCCATGACAATGTGTATGATGACATCAATGTATCAAAGAGAAACATGTTAGCATAGGTAATATTCGTTAGCCACATTCACTTTTCTTCGTTTATTACTACATATAAACAATATATATCCATTAATATACGCTTTTATCTTATTTAGTATCATTTATTTAACCATAAAACGATATAAAACTAAATATAAGGTGTCTGGGGCCCAGGTGTCTTAGGGCCGAGGTGTCGTAGGGCTGACTTGTCTTATGGCCGAGATGTCACTAAAGCGTGGGAATATACATTGACTGATGATAAAATATGCTTTTAAAATCTAAAGCTGATCTCATTTTAATCATCTAAATAGAACACCCAATGATTGGTACATTATTATATATGTAAATGATAATTTATAGTAATAAATATATTTGTGGGGGCGCGCACTATTAATATTGGGTTGCGCGACTAATTGTCCAGTCAACCCCCTTTTCATGTTAGTACCCTTTGCGCTATTAAGCATTCTTCGCGCGTTTGTTTATACAAAGAGAAAGATTAAATTGCAGTTACTTTATTAGTTTATTACGCTTTTACACGGTAATTCTGGTTGTTTTTCCTGATTTCATTAATGCCATATGATGTAGGAAGACATATTTAAACAATTTTACTACGTGACAGTTTCGTGTAGCGTAGATTTTTTGCTAGCTAAGTGTGAAACGTAAACTTTTTACTCGAGACGGATTCGCCCCTTGCTGTTTCGGCCCATCACACCCGTTTCGTACCAATAACAACAACTGCGCTGGGACATTGGTGTTACTATGGCTGCTACCGCTGACGGATTACTGGTCCTGGGTAGTTCCCACATTGGCAGGATTCGGAGATATGTTGATGCAGATCCGGATCGGAAGAACTTTGCGTTGTCCGCTGGACTTGTAGTTATGTATGGTATTTCGGAGGAAGTATGTCTGCTAGACACCGGGCAATGTTCGAGAGGAGGATTCGGGAGAGTCGGTGTGCACACATAGTCGTTCAGCTAGGAGGGAACGACTTGGACAGTGTTAACAGCTCAGCCGAGGAGGTCGCGTACCGGTTGATTGCGTGGGTGTCAACCATGAAGGCACGGTATCACCTTAAATCGGCGACCATCGGACAATTTCTGTTTCGGTACAGAACGCGCAGCCTGCCGGTGGAGGTGTACAACCAGTTGGTTATAGAAGTTAATAAACTTATCCGGGCCTCCAACAGCGTTGTGTATTGGAAGCACAAAGGACTCAAGCGATCCGCCCATCAGATTATGCTGCTAGATCGAGTTAATTTGTCCTGGAGTCGCGGGTCTACAATGTTTTATAGGAGTTTACGAGGGGCTTGCTGGAACGCGTTGCGTTAGCCGCGATAACCTAACTAGTATTACAGCTCGGTCACAGATTTTGCTTGTTGTCACTCTTCATAATCTTTTCAGGCTCTGAATTACAAGTAAAATACCCATTTTCGGATTTGACTCTCTAAAATTCTGAATTTTATTAACTTTCCATAGAATCACTCATTGGTTTTTCAGAAGTCATAATTTTGACTCACTGGCGAATAATTGTAGATAAAACACTGCCTGAGACATGCATATCTGTTTGGAAACGCATGGAATGTCGATATATGAATACGGGAGCTATTTTATTTATCATTAAACTTGGATGTAAGAATATTGTTTCTTGACATAACATTTATACATGTACCTGCTATTACTAAGCTTAGTAAGTCATTTGAACAAAATTTTAATATTAAAATGTGTCAATCTGGTGAAAAGTTGTGAATTGTCGTCTGAAAGTAAAATGAATATGTCATAATTACATATTAGATACATTTTCATGGACATTGCATGATTTAACCTTTTCATCCCCAAGTAACTAGAGTGGACTTTGATATGTTACTTTTGCAACCGATCCAATGGTCACAAAATGGGTTTCAGATTAGTCCATTTATGTTAAGGGGGGCGTTTTCTATAAAAAAGTATGAAAATTACATAGTGCAGATCCTGATGAGATGGCTTGTCACGAGCCGGATCATCATAATTTACGGGGGAAAAAGTTATGAATGGCGGCCATATTTGTTATTAATTTTAATAATATGTCGTCGGAAGGTAAAATCAATATGGCATAACTACATATTATATCCAGTTTCACCAACATTCCATGCTTCAACCCTTTCACCCCCAAGTAACTGGTATGGACTGTGATATTTAAACATTTGCAACCAATACAAGGTCTCAATAAGGGTTTCGGACTAGTCCATTTATGTAAAGAGGGATGTTTTGTTGTTTTTTTCTCAAAAATATGAAAATTACACATGTTACAGGCCAAAAAGTGCAGATCCTGATGAGACGGCTTGCATGAGCCGGCTCATCTAGATTTATTCTGTTTGCCAAAACCACTATACAGGCCTGTGGGATTCAAAGGGTTATTATGTATATTCCATGAACATGATGATGTGAAAAGTAGACTTTGAGAAAGTTGTAATAAAAATGGCACCTGGAAAATGCAATGAACATTTGCAACCCAACTACTGATTGGGTTTGCATTCTTACAAACGGTTTGTAATGATGCTATATCAGTAGGGGATGCTGTCTCACTTAATATGGTAGTGCTATATCGTTGTGATGTGACGCTATCTCGTTACATCCCTATCCCGTTAGGGATATGCTATTTTTAACAATGGTGTTATTTATCACGTTAGTGATATGTTGATATATCGTTATATGTATCATGCTATCTCCTTAGAGAGATAATGCTGTCTCGTTAGAGATAGTGGCTATACCGTGAGGGATAGAAGGGTGGATATCTCGTTAGAGATACATTGGTTTTTCAGGGCTGTCAGCCTGTGTCACCCTTAGAGTTATGATGATGACTCGTTGATATAGTAATGCTATATTGTTAGAGATATGTATTACCATTTTTGCCATCATTTTATTGATTACTGCTAAATATTGACCTGTATCTGGTTATACCATGCAATATGGTGATGGAGTCAGTAATGTTTCTGCTGTGAGGGGTGTCTTGGATGTGAGATGATTACCAGCTTTGCCCCTCATGTACATTGATTTGTGGTACTGGAGCGTTGAATCTGTTTATGCCCTACATGAGCGTAATATGATGCTTTGCAAGAATATTGCGTTATAGTTGTGACGAGGGATAAGATAATTTTACCGGGTTCGGCCATCGTGTACATATTTATGGGTACTAGAGAGTTGCAGCTGGTTATACGGAGGATGTTGGTGCTAATAATATATTTCAAGTTATTTTTATATACATACGTATATCTGGATAATGAAAGATGATGCTGCCGGGTTTGGCCCTCATGTATATTGCTTGTTGCTACTTGTACTTGAGAGTCTACTCTGGTTATAACCTGGCACCAGGTCGGGATATTCTAATTTCAGGGCTGAATATATAGTTTCTGTAAATTTTGAGCTCGGGTGTTGGGATTTTTCTTCATTATGGACAGGTTGAAAACGAGATATTCCAACCCGTTGGCCTGGCCTCTAACGACCTTAGTTACATGTAGTCAATACACACTCAATACCCTACATGAGGGGTTAGAATCACAGAACTTTGATACAGGTGATATGAGATCAGGTTTGGTCCGGTGGATTAAGTGCGGGCACTAAAGAGTGAATCAGGTTTTACCCTACATGAGGGTAATTGGATTTGTTTTAATTTTGTATGTCATACTATGTTGTATGTGTTGTAGGTATATATATAGCCGGTCATGTTGGCCCTCATGTATGTTGTTTTCTGGTACTTGACAGTTGTATCTGGTTATATCCTACATAATGTTAATCAGATTTGTGCTAATAGTGTTTAGTGTTATGTTCGGGATAATGCCTTGGCAGTGTTGGGTCTGTCCCAGTACCGACAGGCCAGTGTACATTTTCATATAGTGTAGATTATGCCGCCGAGGCGGACTGGGGCGCCACCGCCCAAACGGAGGCGGATTGCGGCCACTACGGCGCCAAATCCAGACACAGATCCGGCCGTGATCAATGTGGACGATGTGCGGAGCAGTGAGCCTTCGGTGATCGCGGCTCAGTTCACACAGATGCTGCAGGCGGCTATGCCTGACATTTCCCGGTCGGTGGTAGAGACACTGACGTCAATTGGGTCTGGTGTCCCCGTCGTCCGCCGCGCCCAGTCCATCGCCAGACGTTTCGTTGGACACAGCTAATGCTGCGTCTCTGTCGGCTATTCGGCCGCCTCAAGTTGTCACCACGCGGACGGATGGGACCACGATTGGTCCGTAGTTTCTTGCTGCCAGTGGGACGCTAGCAGCGAGTACTACACCTTCTCCGTCTGACACAGATGCGTTTATCTTACAGCCCCGCATCATGGCCAGGACCGCAGTTACGGGTCCAGTGAGCGCAATGTCCCACATTGCCAGGCCCCTGGACTTGGGCCTGGACCCCAAGATAAGGGAAAATATTTGGGCGGACGAGTATGTGGACTTGGGAGCGCTTATTTCGAAGCGTCCTTTTACAAGGTTGGAGATGGTACAGGATTCTGGGAATATTTGTCTATTGCAACCTGACCAGAAATTCAAATTTAAGAATATTGATCACTGGATGCGAGCATTCCATATATTTGTTGCCGTCTACTGCTAGAGGTTCCCTGAGCAAGGTCCACATCTTATGGCGTATGCCAATATAATTCAGACCTTGTCCAGCCAGGCTTGTGAGGCGTCCGCTTTCTTCTATGACGAACAGTTTCGTCTCTGGCGTGCGACTGATCCTGACAGCTTGCCTTGGCAGTTGACGAATGACTTATTGTTCATGGAGGCCATCTATTACAGCGTGTCGAATAAAGGGAAGAGCATTGGCCAATCGTCCTTTCGTGGGGGGTCCCGCGGTAGCGCCTCCTCCCGGGGCGGGACTTACAGGAATAGGGGAGGGCAGATCGGAATCAAAGCAAATGCTTCAGCTTCAACAACAAGGGCAAATGTTTGTGAACCAATTGTACATTCTCGCACACTTGCCAAGTCTGCGTGGGGCCTCACGCAAAAAAGCTTTGCCCCAAGAGAGGAGGGCCGGTTGTTGGCGCCTCTCCTACGAGGGGAGCAAAGCCAGGTGCACCCAATGCGTCCGGTCCCGGTGCAAACTCCCGTAAAATCTAGTCGGTTGGTTAGCTGGTTGGCTGGTTATGCTGAAGAAAAATCTCAGTTTCTGGAACATGGTTTTCGCTTTGGCTTCGATTTGCATTATCAAGGTGCTCATACCGTACATACATGTGATAATTTGCAGTCAGCAAAGCAGAATCTCTCTCTTTTGAAGCAAATGATTGCTGATGAAGTTGCTGTCGGTAGGGTAGCTGGTCCATTTTCTGAACCACCATTTACTACATTGCGTGTTTCTCCACTGGGTTTGGTACCCAAGAAGTCAACCGGTGATTTCCGAGTTATCCACCATTTATCCTACCCTGAAGGTGACTCGGTCAATGATGGTATTCCGTCTGAGCTGACGAGTATTCAATATCAGAATTTAGATGCTGCTGTCCGACTGGTTAAGCAGTCTGGGCCCGGTTCTTACATGGCAAAGACTGATATTGAGTCGGCATTTCGGCTAGTTCCTGTACATCCCTCCAATTACGATCTGTGGTGTTGCCTATGGGGTGTGCAATATTGTGTACGCTTTTTGAGGAAGTTAGCACGGCATTGCACTGGATCGCGGAACAGCGCCTGAAATGCTATGGGGTTGTACATGTTTTGGATGACTTTATGTTTATTTCTCCACCTCCAGCTACACGGTGTCGTCGTGACCTGCTTAGGTGTTTGGCCATGGCCAAGGACATTGGTATTCCCATTAAAAAGGAAAAAAACATTTTTTCCAGGGAAGGTTATGTCTTTTGTTGGAATAGAGTTGGATTATGTGGCTATGGAGGCACGTTTGCCTGCGGACAAGGTTGCGAAGGTTCCGCAACTGTTGCAGGAGGTTCAGCGTAGGGCAAAAATCACACTTAGGGAGCTACAATCTCTAATTGAGTTGCTTAACTTTGCCTGTGCTGTAGTGCCGGTGGGCAGACCCTTCTTGCGTCGTCTCATAGACTTGACATTGTGGTTGAAGAAGCCACATCGTAAACGCAGGTTGAGTAAAGCTGCCAGGGCAGATCGGCGGGCTTCGTCGCTGTTTATAGAACACTTTAACGGCAAGAGTATGTTTCTGGATGATAAGTTTAGTATATCAGATCACCTACAGTTTTTCAGTGATGCCAGCTATCTCGGTTTCGGGTGCTACCTGGGGACTCGGTGGTTCTACGGAACATGGCCAAGTGGTTGGGAGATTTATCACATTACAGTGGAGGAGCTGTTTCCAATTGTCCTGGCTCTTGAGTTGTGGGGGTCTCGGTTGGCCAACAAGTGCGTCATGTTTTTCTCAGACAACATGGCGGTAGTGCAGATCATTAATAAGCAGTCATCTCAGGATGTTCTGCTGATAAATTTGCTGCGGCGTCTGGTGGTTCAAGCGTTGAGGTATAATATCCTGTTCAATGCGCGACATGTTCCAGGTCACTTGAACTGTTTGGCTGATCAACTTTCTCGTTTGCATGTGGCAGTGTTCAAGCGGGATGCTCCACAGATGGATGCGCATGCGACGCCGATCCCAGAACTAGCTGTCACAATCTGACGTGCCTTCCTAGGCACTTGTTGGATAATGCGTTAGCCAAGTCTACACGCACTACTTACCATCATGCCTGAGATGTGTACTCGGACTTTCATCGTAGTTATGTGGATGGGGTGGTTTCGATACCTCTACAGGTGGATCATGTTCTCCTGTTCATTGCGCACTGTCGCAGCAAGGGGCTTGCTCCTACCACGGTCAGTACATACATCTCGGCATTGGGGTATGTGCATAAGATCAGAGGTTGTTCTGATCTCACTCAATGTTTTGTTGTCAAAAAGATGTTGCAGGGATATATGAGGGATAACGGTTTACCTGACTGTCGCCTGCCCATCACAGCAACTATTTTTAAAGGGTTAGTCGCTTCTTTGTCCCATGTTACGCAGTCTCGTTATTGTAAGACTCTGCTCAAGGCGATGTATCTACTGGCGTTTCATGCCTTTTTAAGGGTTGGGGAAATTACTGCCACTCCCCAAAATCATTTGATTCCCTTTGAATTTGTTGCATTGCATCATTCTATTACGGGAGCCGATACATTTGTCATTTCTATGCGAACTTTTAAGTCGAATTATGGCAAACGAGTATTTTATTTGGAAGTGTCTCAGAATTCTGATCCCAATTTGTGTCCGGTGAAGGCCGTATCAGACTTTATGGGCCTTCGTGGGACTAGTAGTGGACCCCTGTTTTCCTTTCCAGGGGGTTTGCCAGTTAGTCGCCAATTTTTCACAGACCATTTAAACCTGTCTCTTAAATGGGTGGGCTATAGTCCAGAGTCATATAAGGGGCATAGCTTTCGTATCGGCGCGGCTAGTACTGCTGCGGCCATGGGGGTGTCCGATGAACAAATCCAGTTTATGGGCAGGTGGCGGTCTTCTGCATTCAAAAAATATATACGGATACCCTTGTTGCGACTATAGACAGAAGTCGCGGCATAATGTGTTGCGGGTCCCATAGTTGCTCTGGGATCAATTTTGTCATGTTTTGAATTAACTGCGCAAACATGAGGTCAGGGCCCTCGTTTGGTGCATTTCACTTTGTTGTGTCACATATAAAGTCAGGGACTTTGTGTGGCTGTTTAATTGTGTACATAGTTTATAACATGATACATTTTACAACAGGTACTTGCTAACGAGATAAGGCAAACATGGAGTCAGGGACTCCGTTTGGTTTAACTTGTTGGCAGGGACGTGCTACATGTATATTATTGTTTGTGTATATGTTACATGTTTTTGGCTATGTTTGTATTCGCAGATTGATGTTGCATGCAGTATTTGCGATGATAATAATGCTGTTGTTTTGTACTGTATTGTGGGTTGGGGTTGTTAAGTACCAGTATGACGATATGCATGATTTGGCCCTCTGGTACATTTTTAGATTTCGGTACATGAGGGCGAAATTATGTTGTATGCCAGAAATGCTGCTATTCGTGGCACAACCGGCGTTGTGCACAATTACGATAGTGAATATTACGGGGTGGGTGGGGGCAGAGTTTTTTAGTATTTTACGCAATATTTATACCCCATTTTCTCGGGTGTACACTAACTATGGCTGGTGTCTCTCACTTTGTGCATAGGTATGGTTTTATATCGGATTCATTGCAGGGGCCTCTTTACTAGGTGTATGTGTAGTAAGGCGGGATCCCTGGTATTACTGCTGACGTGGTAGAGTGGTCGTCCAGTGCAGTCCTTGGTCATATTGTGCCAACACACAGTTTGATCTGGTTCTGCAGTGTACGCATAACTACATGCTCCCATTGATATAGGGTATCTTTATTAGCAAGTATTGCACATGTTTCTTCAAGTTTTATACAGGGTTTTTAAGGGCATGTGCATTTTGCCAGGATAAGTCAAACATGAAGTCAGGGACTTCGTTTGACGGACCCTGGCAACTTGCAACTGTCGTCATGGAGCATTCTTTCTTGTTTGCATATAATTATGTCATCGCACATGGTTCCTGCAGCTGGCAAGCAGGCGTAAAGTATGGTCAATATTGTGTAAGGGACTGGCATGTGGGAAATTCATACTTGTTGATGGACTTAATGTCACTTTGTAACATTTACATGTAGACTGGTATATTCTCTGTTCTTTGTGTACAGTTGTACATTATGTTCTGAGATGCTAGTTGCCGCATGTAGGAATGAGGGTATCTTGAGGTGGCATCCAGCTGCAGGTGTACCGGTGCATCTGTACAGGTGTACATATTCGCTAGGTTGTTAGTGGTGTTTGTTACATATGTTTCACATTCAGATAGACAAGACATAGGGTCACGGACCCTGTTTTGTTTGTCGGTTGCTTTCTTTGTGTTGTTGTTGCATAATATGCTGGTGTTGCTATGTGCAGCATGTTGTTCGGGGTGCAGTTTTACCCTCCGCCATTCTTTCATCATTCGGCCCATTCGTCATGTATTGGGTGGGGGTTGTATTTTTCTCAGGCCCATTCCTGTTCGAATACAATGTGGCGGTAAATGTGTCACACCCCACCTTTGCTTGTCAGTTTATGATTGTTCATAACTTGCTGCCGGGCAGCTATGCCCGGCGCCGGGCAGTTATGCCCGGAGTCATTTAAGTTATTAAATGGCCTGTTCAATCAATACTTGACTTGTGTTCATACTGCTATATCCACATTACCGGTCTATTCCCATCAAGCAAACAGAGCAATACATTTCCCTAGGGCAAGGTCCCCACAAATGATAATTTATGGCTATAAATATATTTGTGGGGGCGCGCACTATTAATATTGGGTTGCGCGACTAATTGTCCCGTCAACCCCCTTTTCATGTTAGTACCCTTTGCGCTATTAAGCATTCTTCGCGCGTTTGTTTATACAAAGAGAAAGATTAAATTGCAGTTACTTTATTACCCACCCTCCATCCCCTATCTACACCAATTATATTGTATTATGTTCAATTTAAGGGGGTTTACTGCTACATGTATTCTAGTTGGTTAGCAACATGTTTTGTATGGTGGTGTATGCGTGCATTCATGCTATGTTATTTGATATTGTGTATGTTCTGTAGGTGGCGGTAAATGTGTCACATCCCACCTTTGCTTGTCAGTTTATGATTGTTCATAACTTGCTGCCGGGCAGTTATGCCCGGAGTCATTTAAGTTATTAAATGGCATGTTCAATCAATACTTGACTTGTGTTCATACTGCTATATCCACATTACCGGTCTATTCCCATCAAGCAAACAGAGCAATACATTTCCCTAGGGCAAGGTCCCCACAAAGTTTATTGGACATGTAAATATTGAACAGGCGAAACTGACCATCGGTGAACAATTTGTACCTCATGTTTTATATTTAGTTACTATTATCATAGAAGTTTACATTTCATGCGATATACTCTCTATCACAGACATGGAGATTAAAAAGTAATATAACAAGAGGCCCAAATGGGCCTGCTTCGTTCACCTGAAATTATTATCCAAATTATAAAGTAAGTCAGAAATGGTCCAGACTGTATTACATGTATATATACCATCAACATTGTTCTGTCCACCATAGTAATAGTTGGCTTGAAACATAACAATTGAGAACAAAGTAAACAGTATAATGCTTATACAACAGCATTAACAAATGTGATGCAGAACAAATATGAATAAATGATAAACGGTATATGTAGCAGACAGTCTGATGCACAAGGAAAAGACGCTTGAAATCACTAATAAACTTTCGGCGGGCGGTCATCTTAAATTATGTAATCATCCATCCGATGTCGACCAAAAATGCTCCAGAGTGATCGTCTTGTCGATACCTTTGAGTTGATATATGACATGACCATGAACGGTAAAATCGGAAATTTGACCCCTATTTGAACAAATCTGAAACAGCGTTAACTATCGATCATTCCTACCAAGTGTCATCATGAAAATAAGACGTTTGAAATCTCTAATAAAATAATGACCTTTTGACCTTTCGGCGGTCATCTTGGATTACGTAATGATCAGATTTCGACAATACATGCTCCAAAGTGATCGTATTGTCGATACATTCGATTTGATAATGATATGACTATATTCTGTCAAGTTTGAAATGTGCGATTGTGTAACATATTCGTTTATACCAAAAAGTGAAAAATATTTGGGTGAGATTTTCGGTTTGTGATATATTCGGCCGAATTCGGCCAGTATTCACCGAAATGTGTGACGCATTCGCACGAATACTTCACACGTGTGATATATTCGTTTCTGTGACATATAAGGTTCAACACACCTCCATGTGGAGAGTTACTGATACTATTGGAAAATTGCCGGGGTAAAATAATGGTTTCCCCATATAATTTCATGCTTCTGGAACGCTTATAATAAACAATTACGGATCTCTTGAAGTTTAAATCCAAATATATATTATTGGATAGTAAATAAAAATATTATGTGTTTGCTTAGTATTTACATTATTCTGACAACAATATTTTCTGTGATGAATATGATCTATCAAATTTGTGTCACGTGGTCTGTTTACATCACGCCGACTTCCAACTATGTAAGTATTGTAAGCTTGACACAGTTATTCGGTTGTGTATGAAGGAAAAACCAAGAAACAAAACATTTACATATGTTCATTATGTTATTTGTAAATCTCAATGATTTATACATTGAAAACGGTGGTACAAGTTGATATACACTGTACATGTACATGTATAATATACATTCTGCAATATTTAAAAGGCTTAACTTGACGTCGAAATACAAAATACAGGACGCTGGTAATCCAGAGACCCATGGTTTTACCCCCGGCCACGTCGAGACCGATGTTCGACTTCAAATTATCTGATGTTTGGTATGCATGTAACTAGTTATGCATGACCTTTAAGACAATCAGATATAAACGTGTCTTGTGAAAGCATATATATGGGTGGTGCAATGTAAAATATGTGGCCCGCTATTATCCTTGTTACTTAACGTCTGAATTATAAATGTGAAAGTTAAGGTCATATACAGACCCTTAAAGTCTCACCCGACGTACCAGTGGGATGGAAATAATATGTAAGAATTGTTCACGCCTAGGGTGCTGATGTTCAATGACAAAATTATCCCCTAGGCCACGGCCCATTTCTTATAAATGTGAACTATTGTTGCGTCTTTTTATGCCCCCACCACCGAATGGTGAGGGGTATCATATAGTGTTACCGGCGTCCGTACATCCCATCCGTCCATCTGTCCGTTCGTACGTACGTCCCGAAACCATAACGCTCGAGTAAATGTGTTATAATTTATGTTTCCTTACACGGATCTGCTTGATATTTTACACACGCATTGCTACCGCCCTGCGACAAATCCACGATCGTCCCGCCCCTGCTAAGCTCAGGGTCAATGTCAGATACTTGGTGCATTTGGAGCCTTAACGCTCATATAAATATCTTATAATTTCCTTGCACGGATCTGCTTGATATTTCACACCCACATTGCTCTACCGCTCTGTGAAAAATCCACGATCGTCCTGCCCCCGCTAAGCCCAGTGTCAATGTTGAGATTGGTGCATAATGTCTGTTTCCTTGCATGGATCTGCTTGATATTTCACAAACCCATTGCTCTGATGGTCTGCTTTCATGCTATGATTTTGGGATTTTCCCCCTAATGCAGCCGATTATATACGGGATCGAACCCTTTGGCCCGGCCTTAAATGACCTTAGTTGTTGATAGGCCGTTAAATACCAATCAATCAATAAATCAATCATATACTTATTAGTCATCATCCATATTTTCATTATGTGGCCCACTCATGCGGCCCTGTGCTCAAGGTCAATGTCAAATTAGTTAGGAGTTTGGTTCAAGTTTTGTTTGTGCTTAGATGTTTTATGGGGTACACCCATCAGTGTTAACGTATGTCTTGTTATGTTTCGTAGTAATGTTCGTTTGCCTTGCCAACAATGCTTTCTTTAGTTTCGGCTTCCCAATCGACACGGGGTAATGTTTCGATGCTATTTTTGCAACGGGTTAGCCAAAGGATTTGTCGAAGGCATGTCTATTGTATAAAGTGTCATATATCAGACTTACATGGTATAGTCAACTTCCTGTTTCACCTGCGCCATGCATGGCAAATGTCCGTACCGTACAAATTTTGGCGTCTGTACCGTACAGAATCCGTGTGAAACTGTCGATGTCTTCACCGTCCAGACGTCTTTTTGCTCAACTTGCTTCCGGAGTCTTCACCGTCCAGTGGTGATTCCAGTCAATTTTTGACAAACATGTATTTGCAATTAGAGTATGGAAACGAGGGGCACATATTCGGAAAGAGCATTAATCAATGATGCGATATCAAGTGACTGATTCAAAATTCATGCAAAATGTTCACATTTTTTGGTCGTTGCTGCTTATATTAGCGAGAGATGGACCCTGACAAGAGCAACCGAGGGTTTCGGCAACATTTATACACAGGATTACCACGTTTAGTTCGTGATCTTTGCTAGTTTTAGCGGGAAAAACAGTAAAAAATGAAGCCCATACCTTTCACGTTTTTTAACGTCCGCCATTTTGTGGGTGTCTTATCATACCGGCCCGTACAGCTTACAGTACAGTGTAATTATCCTATTTAATATACTGAATTAGTTCTTAACGGCTGCTGTTGATTGTTTATTTTCTATATTTCGCATTGAAAACATTTTGGTAGCGCAGTTCTAATTGAGACAATATTATGTGCTGCCGAACATGAATGAAAAACAGCAGACACAAATATTTGTCTCCGCCTTGAAGAGTTAAGACAGTGAAGACCACCAACCTGTACTGTAATTAACTGAAGAGAATGTTACTGTCCGAGCTCCAACTACACATTGGGACAGTGGTGACCAATCCGTCACGCAGCTGTGAGGCCATGCAGAGCATGCTGCAGTCCTCAGCACCGAGTAGACAGAATGGCGAGGACATAGACTGGCCGCAAATATCATGAGCTACTTTCTGCATTTACTTTTTGATGGGACACCACTTTTCAATCATGTACAGTAGAACCTATCATGTATCCTTAATTGTATGGGTTTGAAGTTCAAGTTCGCAAATTATACGCACATGCCTTGCCATAAGGCCATACCATATCTTTTCTATGTGAAGCGTTCCCCCAGGTGACCAAAACATACCTACGTAGTCGGTAAAAACAAACAAGGCCTTGAAAAAAACTAAGGTAAATTTACGTTAAAAACTTTCCCAACCCTTTGCAGGGTTGAGAAACTTTCAGAATACATTTATATTTCAGCCATAATACGTTAGAAAAATAGAAAAAAACAACAACAAACTCTTATTAAACTTATTAAGTGGACATTCATGTACAGATTTAATACTTGGATAAGCCACCCAATCAGTTTTCATATTACTTCACCAGTAAATAGTGTAAAATAGCATAGTTACACATTGTTTTTTTTCTCCACAGAACCACTTTCAAAGCCTACCCGCACGCGGACGCTTAACAGAGAAATAATTTTCTATGGCATAATCATATGTCTGATCTACATTGGATCATCTCTAAACTGGACACCCCGGGGATCTCCCAGGGTATCCCGTTTAGGGAGGTTTCGATGTATATACAAATCATCTTCATGAAGTATCGACAGATGAAACGGTGATACTTACAGTTGCATCCGGCGTTCTGCCATCCATCACAGCCTCTATACTGTTCATGACAACTTTGTTCTGGGCACCTATAGACAGAACTAAGGCAAGTGAGCTTTCGTTGACAGCCCGTACCAGAGTGTCCCTGACATAGTAGACGTGTACCTGTCCCGTACTATGTTGCTATATATATTGTGTTGTTGAATGTTTATGCCACCGGTCTCGAAGAGCCGGGTGGCATATTGTTTTTGGACCGTCGGTCTGTCCGTCTGTCCGTCCGTCTGTCCGTCTGTCTGTCCGTCCGTCCGTCCGTCCGTCACACTTTTCGGTTAACCACTTTGTCACACTTTCTGAAATATGCTGCAGGTGGCATCCGCGTTCGACAGACGCATTTCTTGTTTGCGATGGAATGATGGCATAGTGTATTTATCAGTCGTTTCTGAAAATCATGTTTGCTAATGTTTTAGTGTGGACAAACAATTAATTTCAACGTTGCCATAGTAACCAATAGCGGAGCGGTTCACATTTTGCTTGTACAATTGAATTTGATTGTTTCTAGTTTTGTAGTTGGCAGTCCAACAGCAATACAAAGCGTCAGTGTCTACTGGTGACGGAAAGCATATACACTTTTAATGCAATACATTGACGTGACATGTGTATTTGATAACGATAATGTACACCCATCAATATACTTTAGAGATAAAACAAGAGCCTCTATCGCGCACCTGAAATTATTATCCCCATTATAAAGTAAATAAAAAACGGCAGGACTCTCGAGTATATATACCAAGTTACATCAAAATTCGTCAGCAAGTTCATAAAAAAGTAATTTGAATAATTGTTCAGGTTGTCTCAAAGTGATTTTTATGGACCTTTCGATCCTTCGGCGGCCATCTTGAATAACACAATAATTAGATTTTGACAAAAAAAATGTCCCGGGGTGATTGTCTTATCGATACATTCGATTTGATATATATATGACATGACCATATTCGGTCAAATGTAAAACTTGAAGGCTACTTGACTCCCCCAACACCGCCCATTTTTGACCCGGATACCACCGTTTTAACACAGCTCAAACATCATTCACTATCGATAATTCCTGCCAAGTTTCGTTGAAGTCGATCCCGCGGTTCGTGAGAATATATTTTAAGAATTTGGTCTACTTGTAGACCCTCATTCGCGATCGACCGAGTGGGTGACCAGGCTGCCCGCCGTGGTCTCCGCACTGAACGGCGATGTGACCAGATTGATCGGTAAAAAGTCGAACGAAAACAGTGGCGCACAAATCATCTGCCGTCTCGCGCGGGCGACCCGTTGGTTTAGCGGAGAAACAGCTTCCGTCGGATGTTACCGTCCGGTACCTCTATCAACCGGGAGAGCTCGAGGGTGGTCGCCGCCGCTCGACTGATCCCGTGTGGTCTCTCAATGTATATTATCTGGATCGATCTATTACCAAACCCGATGAGCCCGTGCTCTACTATTTGGATGATGGTCCATCTCGTGGGTTTGTTCGGGAAGAACTTGCGGTGCCTTGTGACACCCAGCTACCCACAGATCGTCCGTCGTCATAGCGGTCAGAGTCTTTAGTATTCTCCCCTTTTCAGAGTTCATTTTTACCTATCTATAGGCTCGGTGTGTACCCCGTCTTCCATCACTCTCCTCTTGTCGTAGTACGCCGATAACCCCAACTTCTCCTGAGTGTACGTCTTCATCACACCGTTAACCATTCGGAATCCCCTGTTCTCCGCCATGTCCCTACCCCTTTCGAGAGCGCTCTTTTCCCTCCCCCAAGTCAGATCGTTAGATCTCCTCGACATCCCCTTGGCCGAGTGCTTAGTTTGTTCGTCACCGCTCATGTAGTAACACTTGCTGCACAGCGCGATGGCTCTATCTCCCTCGAATTCCAGCTTGAACAGTCCCGGAGTTCTGTTGCTCCAATCGTCCCACGCCAACCACTCGACCTTCTCCTTGTTGAACTTTCTCTTCATCTTCTTTCTCACCACCTTCGCCAGTGTCTTCTCCGACACCGCGAAGTACATGCTGTCAGTGTCCATCTGTATAAGTTCGAAATCTCCGCGATCCACGTACTTGTCCAAGAAGTCGTAGTAGAACTCCAGCATCCGGACCTTGGCCAACTGGTAGACCGTTATGCCACACTGAAACGGTCTGTTGATCACCACTCGAGTCTTCCTGCTCAATATATCGTAAGCCTCCCCAATCTCCTCCAGGTCTTCGAACCACACCGACCTCAGTGCCCGGTCGACAGTCTTCTCATCCTTCGTATATGTGGTGTTCAGGTGTCTCTCTTGTGCCTCTATCAGCTTGCCACAACACGCGTTGCCAACATGTTTGAATATCTCCGCCAACACCGCCTTGCTCTTGTCGACGTCCCCTGTCCGTCTGGCGGTGGTGACCTCTTTAACGAACCATTGTAATGGTTTCCCTGGCATGTAGTCTATCACCCTATGCACCGCCTTGACTTCCAGACCGTGCTCCAGATACCACTTTAGCAGCAGGGAGTATATGATCATCTTCTTGGCGGATAGGGCTCCAACAAGCTTCTTACCGTCTCCTCGTTTCCGGTCCTGTCCTTCAAATAGTTTAACATGAGTTCCGGGACTTCTGTTTCCTCGACAACTCTGTTTACAAATAATGGTGACATTTCCGAGAACTTGTCTCGCAGCGTTTCCGGGACCTCTATATACAACTCCGCAAATCCGAACCACTCGTCACGCATGACCTTCCTCACGAAACGGTCTATATGCGCCTGTCTTTCCGGGTCGTCCCACGTCCCTATCTTCTCCTCCCCGCACGGCATGTCTTTCGACAGGGTAGACAGGTACAGCGCATTGGCGTCGTACCCCAGCACCGCCTTGCACATCTTCTCCTCCCGACTCCCTACCTGGCCCCTGATCGTCGACCTGCCAGCCTCTGCGTATCTGGAGAACACTATGGACGGATCACCGACCAACCCCTCCTTCATCATCGCGTAAGTCTCATCCTTCGGCGACCACAGCTCGGGCGTGTCCGCCTTCCCATCGATCGACCCGCGGAGGTACTGAAGGGAAACACCGGGCAGAGACACAGCGTCCTTGAGTATGTCCACACCTCTCCCCCTGTAGAACTCCGTCATTTTAGTCAGTGCCTCCAGAAACGGTCCGTCGTCCAAGTCGTTGTAGTGTCGCAACCATTCCTGGAACGTCTTCATCCCCTTTTCTCGGAAGACCTTCCTGGACTCTTTCCAGTGGGACAACGACAGTAGAAACTCACCCTTTAACTTCGAGTACCACTCGGGACAGTCGGGCAGCCCCGGATGGTCGAGTTTTTCTGGGGAATCGAACCACTCGTACGGGAAGTGGGACTTTACCGTTTTACAGTCGTACGCCTTAACCCGCCGGTCGTACGTGGTACCGGGTCCCAGATACTGGATGATGTCGAGAAATCTAAACTCCGGGGTAAACAGAAACATCGGCGTGCTGGCCCTCTTTCCGACCATCACCTTATTCACGGTGGCCGCCAACTTCTCGACAAGGTACTGTTTGATGACATTCAGGTCGTACCTGCTGCAGTTGCCGGAGACTTCATGAGGTACCACACTCCGTCGTCGGTGTGCTCGTATACACGAATGCCCAGCTTGAACCGCTCTTCGACCTTCTTAATATCTTCCAGGGGGATTCCCTTACTATCCGGTCCGTTATCGTGACCGAGGTATTCGTGAGCCAGAGCTCGTGCCTTCCTACAGCACCCGTCGGGTCTCCCTCCACGGTGGATGGCTATGCACCTAAACAGACACAAGTAGTCGTCGTACGTGTCGACGGAATACATTCCTTGTTCTGCCTTAACCAGTCGGGGAGTTTTCCCGCTCCCATGAGAAGTTGTTGCGCATCGATGATCATCTTCACCTCGACCGATTTCCAACTAACGAAGGCCCATTTTGTGTTTGGTCTATCGACTTTGTCGATGTCCATTCGACCTCTCTCTCTATCAGATATCCAACTCTCAGTTTTGGCGATCTCGTTTATCCACGGACTACCCTTTGATTGTTTGTGATAGATCATCGTTTCGTCTGTCTCGGTGTTCCTAATACGATACGAGCACGAATACCTCAGATAACATGCCGTGGTCATCTCTGGGCGAATTTTATTCATTATGCGATTAGAAATCTCCCCGTCTACCCCCTCCTCTCGAAAGTCCAGACTATCTTCCTCCTACCCCTATCAACAGTTTCCCTAGCTTCGGCATATTCGGCGAGAATCCTTGGACCCTCCTCCACCAAATCTCTGGCGAGCTCTCTCCTACTCTTAGGAGGTCTCCCCACCAGGCCTTGATAAATATTATTGTAGTACGCCTTGTATAGTGGTTTTCTGCGTGCAATGGGATCGTCTTTTACACGCTGCGCGTAAGCAGTGGCACGCAGACTGGCCGTCGTCTCGTTCTCCAATTTCTCGGTGCGTTTTTCGGGGTCGGCAGGCAGTCGTCCGGTTGAAACCGCACGCCGCATCCTCTCCTCACGAACGACGGCTCACGCGTCACTTATCCTATCTGCTATAGCTTTCTGGAGTCTCAAACCTCTTAGGGAAATTCCCCAACTCTTAGCTTGCTCTCTCATTTGCTTTATGGTAGGCATTATACTGAGTATAACCAATGGATTTTTATCTCTAATAGGTTGTAAATTGTTATTTTATTTTTAATAAATGTATGACAGATTGTTGTATATACTGGGTATAACCAATGGATTTCTTACCTCTAATAGGGTGCAAATTGATGCTAGGTATGACAGATTGCTGTATTATACTGATTATAACATAGAGATTCTTATTTATAATATGGTGTAATCTCGTAGATAAATTCTCATACGATCGAGGAAGTATAATGGTTGATGAAAATAATTCCCACTCTTCTCATCCATACCGTGATAACAGTGGGGGAAAATCAAAATAGTATATAAGAGTCAACAATGATACAAGTTTATTGTGGGAGTCGCCGCACGTATTGGGTGGCTTCCATAGAAACTTGTATCATTTCGACTCTCATATACTACTAAATGTTAAAAGGCTTCACCCACATATCATACTTGTGTAGTTAGGCCTGTATCAACCAAGCATTTCAAGAGAAATATACGGTTGACTTCTCTAATCAAAATATGACATTTTCGGCGACCATCTTGGATGACGTAATCATCTGATTTCGAGAAAAAAGTGCTCCAGAATGATACATTCGATTTGATCGACATGACCATATTCGGTCAAATGTTGAACCCCGGCCCCGTCCATTCTTACCCCGGGCTACAATGTTAACAACTGTGAAGCAGTGTTGACTATCGATTATTCTCCCAAGTTTCGTCGAAATCAGTATGGCGGTTCGTGAGAAGAACTACTTTCTGCGGCGGCCATATTGGATTAAGCGATGACCTCCAGTTAAACAAATATGAAAAGGCTTCACACACGAACCATAACTGTGAAGTTTGGCCAATATCGGCCAAGTGGTTCACGAGAAGAAAACGTTTGAAATCTGTAATAAAATGATGACCTTTTGACATTTCGGCAGCCACCTTGGATGACGTAATCATCCGATTGCGACAAAGCATACTCCAGATTGACTGTCTTGTCAATACATTCGAATTGATATACATGTTATGACATGACCATATTCGGTCAAATATGAAATTTGAGCCCTACTTGACACCCCCCCGGCCCCGCCCATGTTTGACCCCGGGGCCGGGAAAGAAGACGTTTGAAATTTTGGACGGACGACGACGGACGAAAAGCGGTAACAATAGCTCACTTGAGCCTTTGGCCCAGGTGAGCTAAGCATATGACGTCAAGTGAATTTACCGACTATCGCGCCCATCAGATTGTGTAGAAATTGAGACACACCAGAAGATAAGCTTCCACACGATGTAGTCAGGTAGCCGAAATAAACACATTTTATCAAGCTGACATTTCATACCATGTGGGAGCGATTTCAATCATCCTGGCTCTAACTGGACACGAGGCAGTAATGAAAATTAGTTGGTAGGGCCGGCGGGTGGAACAGGTTTTATTGCGTTTTCCTGTGGAACAATACATCCCCAAACCAATAAGAAATGTTTTCAGCTCGAAAAAGTGTCCAAACTCAGTTTAATTTGCATAAATTCAAAATGACCGCCATTTTCTAGAGTATCCGGCATTTTCGGCCCAAGAGAATATATTCAAGTGAGCTAAAACGGTGCTATGTGTTTTTTTCTTTTCTTACAGCATGGTGGGTTTAGAGCATACTATTATTATTTCGAAAAATTGCGCTTCTGGGGAAAATTCAAAATAGCCGCCAAAATTACTAGTTTGCTCTAAATATGTTACTCGGTTATATCCTTTCTATAAAATAGTTTTCCTCACAAATACATCTGTAAAATAATTTATTGACGACACAAATAGATAAATTAAAGATGGCCAATAATATCGACATTTCTCTTAACATTACTTGCACACTGTCGGTATTGTGATACGGTGGAGATTTTCCGTGATACGGTGCATACAGGGTATATATATGTCGCCAAGATGGAGTCGCGAGACGACAGCTGGTAAGTGTCAGTTTAATTAAATATTTTACAGCCTACATGGCATTATCAGCAACGTATCTGATGTGTACAGACGCAGAAATGAATATGATGTCCAAATATCACACTCCCAATATGGGAACATGCATGTCTGGTCAGAATTAATTTGCAAATGTTTTTGTTATTTGTTACAAGTGTGTATATCTTTCTGGATATTTATGGAAACTTTATTTCAAAACAATTTTTTAAAATCATTGCATTCCGACCAATTATAATAAAACATATTAGTATGAATTTCATATAATAGTACTGCAGATAGGTGAACTATTTGGAAGAATTGTGGGTTTGGCGAAACAAGCATGAAATTTGGCAGACAATTGAAAAAGGTGCTTGGGAAGATATTTGGCTATAGGGCCATTCCAGATTCATTCCATGAGCGGAGAATTCAAGATGGCCGCCGCCGCCATTTTGGACTTTGACCTGATTTTCAACTTTTGATCTCGATGGCATAGAAAGTCGTGTAATGAATCTTTTCAGGGGTTTTCAAGGGTGGGGATTCTATTTCTGATGATATTGTTTTGAT
Organism: Conchocele bisecta; assembly: GCA_029237695.1. Classification (NCBI taxonomy): domain Eukaryota; kingdom Metazoa; phylum Mollusca; class Bivalvia; order Lucinida; family Thyasiridae; genus Conchocele; species Conchocele bisecta. The sequence continues at coordinate 25,820,249 of CM055276.1, forward strand.
TCAGTGCCAGTGTTCTTGTCAGATCAAAGTATATGTTCATAATTAGTCTGGAAAATCACAATACATGACGTTTTTGATTTTCTCGCCCTTTGCATATATCTTAAAACGGAATTTTCCTGAAGAATTTAACACTGACGAGTCTTGATGCGGTTGAGCCGAAAAGTTAGCGGCGGATTATCGAACATACGACGACGACAACAACAACAACAAAAAGAAGTTTGGAAGCGCAAATTTGTTTTGAAAACAGTTGAACCGGAGGTGCCACAGGATGTCAGAGATAAATCATCATTATTTTCAGTTGAAACATGGAGGTTGAAACGCCACCCTTTCAATATAGAACATAACCAAGCCATTGTAATGCAGTGTGTCAACAATATTGGTATGTCATGGGTTTTTGAGACACTCTCAGAACAGCGACCTGACCAGATTTTGTCGAAGTACAATTGTTGCAGAGAAAAAACAATTTTGCAATTATGTAGGACCTCCCTTCGCCAATTTTTTTTTGTATGTTGACTTCGCCATTTTATGGACGTTTTATACCATTTGGTGTGCCATCCCCTCCATATGAATAAATTGGCAGTACCAACTAGCTTGATCACATATAAGCAAGCAGGTAAACATTGAACAGGACGAAAGGTGGCTTGGAGAAGACGATGATGTAGACCAGTAGCAGATTGTGACTGTTTGCCAGTACTACTGTGGTACTATAGTATGTCTCCATAGAAGGCATGGCGCTATATTGTTAGTTAATCCATGTACATCTATATGTCTAGTCACTGAACAGAGCTATGGATTCCACTCTGTCAGCCATAGGCCGGTTCTTGCTATATCGTGTGTTGTAGCATCCACAATATATGTCTAGTCATTGAACAGAGCTATGAGTGTCACTCTTGTCATCCATATGCCAGTTCTTGCTTCACTGTTTGTTAATCCATGTCCATGTGTATGTCTAGTCACGAAACAGACCTATGAATCATTTAATAATATAGACTCCAGCTAATTTAATCACTTTCACATATTTTGACCATATTCTTCTGCTTTCAGGTGTGACAATGTCCAAAGTTTACAAGGTGGTGGATCCCCTACAGCCCGGGACATCAACACAGGGTCTAGAAACTGACTGGAGCAAGTGCGTTCTTTGTCAGGAAGACACGTCAGAGGCGCTTCACTGTCCAGCCGAGTCTACACGTGCCACACAGGGAGCAGGGTACAAGACAATTGCTGAGCTTCTTGTTGGTTTTGACAGGATTGGCTGTTTGCCCACATCAATCAATCTATCAAGGCTTGATGATGGGAAATGTATTGAAGAAACACTACAGCGGCTCAAGGCCAAGTGGCACGACTCATGTAGGCTCCTCTACAACACAACAAAACTACAGCGTGCAGAGAAGCGTAAGAAACCCCCAGAAGATGCTGCTGATGACTCTGCTAATGGCTCAAAGAAGTTCACCCGCAAGAGTGCTGGTGAGAAAAGTGCTTCCACCGAAACATGCTTCTTCTGTGACAAACCTGCACCAGATGGGGAGTCTTTGACTCGAAAAGCATCAACATTTGGGCTTGATATCAATGTCAGGAAGGCTGCACTGAAATTGCAGGACAAATCCCTACTCGCCAAACTGAGTGCAGGAGACTTGATTGCACAAGAAGCCCGGTACCATCTGCCATGCTTACTATCTTTGTACAACAGAGCTAGAGACACAAAAACGTTTGAAGAGTCTGGTGTGTACAAAATGAACCATGGCCTTGCATTTTCTGAGTTGGTATCTTATATTGAAGATACTCGCATGGACAGTCTAGTTGCACCCATCTTCAAACTCAGCGACCTGGTCGATCTGTACACAACAAGGCTAGAACAACTTGGAACTGATGTTGCAGGACGCGTCCACTCTACTGACCTCAAAAAGAGAGTACTGGCCTACTTTCCAGACATGGAAGCTCACAAGCAAGGCCGAGATGTAGTCCTCATTTCACATGAAGATGTTGGACAAGCACTGAGGAAAGCATGTGAGCATGATGCTGATGGTGATGCTGTTCATCTTGCCAGGGCTGCGAACATAGTGAGGAGAGACATGTTCAAGATGAAAAACCAGTTTGGTGGTTCCTTTGAACCCAACAGCCAGGAAGATTCTGTTCCAGTGTCTCTGTTAGCGTTAGTTGCTATGGTGTTGAATGGGCCAAACATCAAGGCACAGTCAAGCTCTTCAACAATGCCCCAGCCAGTGCTCGCGATTTCCCAGCTACTGATGTCCAACAGCATGGTACGACGTCGGGAGAATCAGCAGGCCCCATGTACAACAAGGCACAACCAAGGAAGGGAAACACCTCTGCCCATCTACTTGGATGTGATGGTTCACACGAAGACTCGCAAGCGTGAACTGGTGTACCGTTTGTATGATCTGGGACTGAGTATTTCCTATGACCGGGTGCTGGCCATCTCAACTGAGCTTGGCGACAAGATCTGCCATTACTACAAGATGGAGAAAGCAGTTTGTCCTCTTGTCAGAGCTGAACGGTGGTCTCTTCACGACTGCTGCAGTTGATAACATTGACCACAACCCCAGCTCTATCAGTGCGCACGACTCATTCCATGGAACTGGAATATCGCTGTTCCAACACCCAGACAAAGACTTTAGTGGAGCTTCAAGGGCTGTTGCCCACACCCATCGTGATGCTGCTGGTGCCAAGAAGATGTCAGCATCTGTCCCCGAGACCTACACCAATGTACCTCCTGTTGCTCTTCCAAGGCAAGACCCACCGGTGCCAAAGCAAGAAGGTCCAAACCGAGCAGACTGTCAGCTCATACCTCAAGCCTTGCGGAAGGAATATCGGTAGGTTTCACATTATTCATTAAAATAGAGTAATAAATCCTAAGGGGGCAATGCGCAGGACTAACATAATAGTAACAATACAACCATAGAAAACTACGGCACGGGTACAGCGGTGGTCACAGAGCCTTCAACATGGCAACAAATGCACTCCATAACCAGCGGTGTACGGTCCCCATGAAAAACAATAGCTACAAAAAATAAGAAAATAACACAAAATGCAACAGAGGCACCACAAAAGATCCATAACAAATGAATCACTACAAAAACAACGGTCCTATTAGTAGAAATGAAGAAACACAAACACGTCACAAGAAGACACTATAGCAAGGCTACCGCCTGGGAACGGTCAGGGAAGTAAAATCCACTGGGGGGTTAAACCTGGTTAGTGTGGGCCCACGAACCTCCCACTTACCCGGCCATTGTGTCTATCGTGTCTATACGGGACATTACACATTAGAAACATTATGCATAGAAAAAGGTCTGCCTGCAAAAACGTCTTATTTAAACATTATCCCACTTTATTTACAAATGAAGCACAAATTACCACATGTACATACATTTACATGTTTAAATAATTATGTTATTTTCTGCTTTACAGCTGGCTGGAGCACCTGAAGCAGGTGGTGGACTCTGACACCCTGAAGGAGGGTGAGATGATCTCCTGGGCTGCATACCATGCAAGCCAGCAAGCAGCACGACCACCAGAAGACATGAATGTGGCTCTCACGTCCTTGCTACCCCTTTTCCATGACGAGGCAAAATCCGTAGCCATGATCCGCCACTCGATGGACATCGTGAAGACGGCAGTTGATGTCCTGAACCCTGGCCAGATCCCAGTCCTCACATGTGACCAGCCACTCTACACTCTGGCAAAGCAGATCCAATGGAGCTGGCCTACAAGTTATGGCGAGGATAGATTTGTAGTGATGTTTAGTGGCCTACACATCGAGATGGCGTCCCTCAAGGTCCTTGGAGATCTTCTGGAGGGCAGCGGCTGGACAGGAGCACTCGTTCAGGCCGGGGTTGCTACCAGTGGAACAGCAGATTCGTTTCTGAAAGCATCCCACGTGACACGCACAAGACGGGCTCACCAAGTCACAGCCAGTAGCCTGTATCTACTTCAGCAGAGTGCCTACAGGGAGTACATCCAGACCTTGGATGATGCAAGTGAAGTGGTGCCATTTGAAGACTGGTGTGATGCAAGGTCCGAAGCATGTCCTCATTTCCAATTCTGGTACTTCATCCTGCAGCTGGAGCTGGCTGTGATGGTATACGTGAGAGCGATACGTGAGGCCGACTTCCTGCTCTACATGGAGGCCCTGTCTAAGATCGTCCCTTGGTTCTTCGCCCTGGACCATACACACTACTCGAGATGGGTGCCGATCCACCTACGAGACATGGTGTCACTGAAGCAGCTCCATCCCGATGTCTATGCTGAGTTTCTGAAGGGGAACTTTGTCGTCAAGAAGTCAAAGCGTGCATACTCTGCTGTTGCTATTGACCAGGCCCATGAGCAGAATAATGCTTCCGTGAAGGGAGACGGCGGTGCTGTGGGCCTGACGGAGAACCCTGCAGCTCTTCGTCGCTGGATGGTATCTGGTCCCGAGATGGCTCGTTTAATTCAAGGTTGGAATTCGAGGGATCAACCGAGAAGAGGCAGGACACAGATGGACGTCACCATGGACAGAAGAGACTTGCACAGACGGCATTTGCACAAGATGTGCGATCACTGAGCCGAGCCATGGAAGAGATGGGGAACCCGTTCGCTGAATACAGCAGTGATCTCCTTGTCCTGAACAGCAGAGACGTTGTGGACACAGCAATGGCAGACACAGTGCGGCAGATGGAGAAACTTGGACTCGAGCAGTATGAGACATATGTTAAAGAGAGGCTTGTGAACAAACTCCATCTTTTCAGCCGCCCACCAGTCAGAGAGAAGTCAAAGAAACAGCTACAGATGTCATCCCTGAAGAACGACTGTTCGCTCTTCTCCAGGCTGTACATTGCCTCCCAGATACGTCATGGTGATTTGGACGAGTTCTTTCAGCACGAAAACCAGGCCTGTCCACCGTCCCTGTCTCAGATGGGTGGCCTGAGAACTGGAACCAAGTCTGACTTGATGCCCTGCCTGGAAAACCTTGTTCCAGTGAAAGAGGATCTCTCCACCCCCAGAGTACAGGTCAACATCCTGGATGGTGCTGCCATAATCAACATGCTGCGACCAGGGACTGCAAAGACATTCCAAGGTTATGCCACTGATGTCTTCGTGACGTATGTCACATCCCAGCTTCAGCATGTAGACAGACTAGACATTGTCTGGGATCTGTACATGGCAGACAGCTTGAAGGCGGACACTCGCAGCAAGAGAGGAAACGGAGTCAGGAGACGAGTCGAGCCATCAAGTGCAGTTCCTGGAAACTGGCAAGAGTTTCTCCGCATCGACGACAACAAGACGGAGCTGTTCTCCTTCCTGGCTTCTAACGTGGCAGACATTGGCACCAACAAACATCTCATCACCACACAAGGCACTGGCGTTCTTTGCCCCAATCGCCAGGACGTGTCAGCTCTAGCGCCATGCACGCATGAGGAGGCTGACACTCGTATCCTCCTGCGCCTACAGGATGCCGTACAACAGGGGTACAGCAAAGTGTCAATATGCACAGTTGATACAGACGTGGTAGTCCTGGCCATATCATCAGCCAATCGCCTCAACATTTCCGAACTGTGGATTGCCTTTGGAGCTGGGAAGAGCTTCAGGTTCATCGCTGCTCATGAGATCGCCAAAGCTCTTGGTCCTGACCGATGTGTGGCCTTGCCGATGTTCCACGCCTTCACGGGATGTGACACGGTGTCCTGTTTTGGCGGCAGGGGCAAGAAGACTGCATGGGACACCTGAACCACCTATGGAGACGTCACACCAGCATTCTGCGCCTTGTGTGCCATGCCAGACCCACGTGCCATTGACGAGTGGATGCAACCTCTAGAGCGATTTGTGGTCCTGCTGTACGATCGCACCAGCACAGAGGAGGGTGTGAACCAGGCAAGGAAACAGCTGTTCAGCAAGAAAGGCAGAGCTATTGATGGTCTGCCCCCTACACAGGCTGCACTCATCCAACACACCAAGAGAGCTGTCTACCAGGCTGGTCACTGTTGGGCCCAAATGATGACCCCTGCTTCAGAGCTTCCGTCACCAAGTGAATGGGGCTGGAACAAGAAGCCTGGTGGTGGATGGAGTATAACCTGGACGACCCTACCAGAAGCATCAGAAACTTGCAGGGAACTCTTGCGATGTGGCTGCAAGAACGGCTGCAGAGGACGCTGCAAATGTCAGAAGGCGGCTCTTCAGTGTACATCTCTTTGTCAGTGCGGTGGACAGTGCTCTGAGTGACGCGGCTCACAGAGAACAGTTCATTACTGTTTGGACACAATTTACATCCTATTGACTTGCAATTAGACTATAATAAGCTATTGTGTGTACCTCTGCTACCTACAAAAACAGAAGAAATAATTCTGGGTTGTTTGACACACTTGACGAAGTGGTCCTGATTTCAAAATCGTAACATGACGTAAAAATGATAATAAATCTTATTGTTTAGCTCAAACTAGTAATTATTTGCCATTTCAACTGTTATGTGGACAGTAAAATTACTAATGTATGATTTATAATACAAAGGGAAAACATTCCCACCCCTAGAATTGATTTAACCTACAATATCAAAGAATTTGAAAATGGCCGCCATTTTTGTCGCAGGTCGAATCTGAGATGGCCCTAGATCTAAAAATCACGACAGACGCATAGTTTACCTGCGGACCAAATTCCATGCTTGTTTCATCGAACCCACAATACTTTCACCTATCTGCAGTACTATAATAAATACATGAAATATACCACCCTTTTGTCTATATTGTGAAATACTTAAAAATCAACATATTATACAATGTCTGGAGATTTTATATTTTTAGACCATATTAGTATGAATTTCATACACTAAATACATGAAATATACTACCCTTTTTTCTATATTGTGAAATACTTAAAAATCAACATAATTATTTTACAATGTCTGGAGATTTTATATTTTTAGACAATTTTTCAAATAATTTGAAATATTTCTGCAACAACGTATTTTCAATTTTTTCATGTGGGCCTACCTGTTTGGATATCCATGTAATTTTAAAACAATGTTTTAAAAAGATGATTGTTTTTGCGTAATTATGGTCAGAAATATCCTGAAGCGATTTAAAAACGAAATAATAAGGTGGACATGTTATTAATAAATTGTCACTTTTCATATCATTGCATGCATTACTAATTTCAATATAATTTGATGCTGCTGCAAGAGATATAAATGCTGTCGTCACCAAGTATGGAACGCGAAAATGATGTGTATGGTGTTCCAATAAACACAGTTCGTCACTAATAAATAAGCAGTGTGTGTTATGCTACTTGACAGGAAGTTCAGGACATGCCCGGCAATACTGAGTATTTACATTGCGTCTGGAAGAAGATACCTGATGCAATCATACCATGGATGAAACACTGAGAGCAATTCACGTAGACAACAACATATGCACTATTATACAATACTCCCAAAACATTGGCGATCGATAGTGTGCCTATATCTTCAGACCAGTAAAATGTACAATGAACCGGTGGTATGATTTCAATCACTGTCCTCCTCATCTGAATCCTGTTCGAATGTTTGTTCTACTGACTCATTGAGGCAGTGCTGACTGTACTTATATCCATTTGTGAATTGTAAAATGTTGGCAACACACAAACATTGTCGTGTTAAACATTTCCCCACATAACCACATATCATCAAATCCACCAAAGCTTGGGATGCCGGGATGTTGTAATATCAGTATAATCAGTTATTTTCCAGCCATTTCCTACAGATGATATTGCGTATAGCGTAGCATGCTCGTGAAATATACTTTCTCAGGCAATCCGCTGTTGGTGGCAATACATATGACTTGGATGTTTTCATGTTACAACACATGAAATATCTGTTAATTTGTATTCACCAGTGTTGAATTGTTCTTATAGACCATGCACACACACTTTTCTCAGGTTGGACTATGCTATCGCCAAGAATCTTGTTGTTTACACTACTATCGTAAACATTTAAATTATGGTAACCGCATTAGGTCATGGTACATAACCTGTGATTAGTAACATATGTACCGGTAGTATAAAATATTTATTATCTTAAAATATAAGATCTGACAGTATCATAATATAAGCTGATACATTGAAGGTACACATGCATGCATACAAATATAGGCTGCCAGGAAAATATGCTTTATTTTATCAAATTTATAGTTAATGTGAATTAATTCCAGAAGAAAGACAGGTGCTAAAGTAATTGTTTGCAGAGCGCATCGTCGAAAGCGACACATAGTGATCATGATGACACGTCCGTCCGTGGAAGAGTCCGTCCGAAATGTACGTCACTTATATATCTCCAATCATAATCAGATTCCGTTATAACGTCTTTCACACAATGTCCGTTGTTTTATACCTTATATGTATATCTGCAACGCTAAGTCGCGTCGACTTGAAACGTTAAACGTTATTTTTCGCTACCATCCATACTTTTTTTTGTAGACCATCCATTTGGCCTTCCTACACAACAAAATATCAAATTATATTGTGTTAATTGTTTTACGATTTTGGAATTAAACAGATTAAATACAATATGTATCTAACGAAATATATACACCATAATAGGCTCACTAAACATTGGTACTATCAATACACCGTCGGACTAGCAACAGCCTAGGCGGGCTCAAAATACGGGCTGCGGCCTTCTGTTATGCATTTTGGGCAAAGTTTATATGTTTTGGCAGCCATCTTGGATGCCATATCATTTCAAATATAAGCTTATTGGAGTTTTAATAATAGTGAATGTAACTCCAAGACAATTAAAAATCAATACATATATGCCAGGGCCGTAGCCAGAGGTAAAAATCTACCGAGGCAAATCTTATGAAATGTGTATCCAGTGGGAGCGCGTAGCGCGACCCGCATCGTAAAACAAAAATCGGCCAAATTTCTACCTCAACGCCTCAACGTGGCTACGGCCCTGTATGCTGTGAAGAAAATGTAGCTTTTACTTATTTTGTTGGAAATGTTAGTATGTGCATTGTTCAGTGATATGCTGCCACTCTATGTGTGAATACGTTTATTATAGTCACCTTTATGTGTTTATTCAATTTTTGGCAGCCATCTTGGACTCCATCTTGAACTCTGAATTAAGCTCCAATGGGATTCATGGGGAGTTTTTATATGTTTCTCCTAGTGATGTTACTGAAAATAAATCAGCTTTGGCCTATTTTTTCCCGATCTTTGGCGATTTTATGTCTAATACTCTTCGCCTATAGTATTACTTCAGCAAAATAATACTATGCTATTACATGCATATAATAATATTAATATCGTATTATGGATTGGTCTACGACTATGCCATCCACTCACATAATTATCTATATAAAGAAGATGGCATTTCAGATATGAACCTGCTAAATATATTAATTTTGGTGCATTTCTGGCGGTCATTTAATATGAAGGCTATTTTCCAAACTTGTTGATTGAAATGACAGCATCATTATTAACTTAAGCGGTGTGACTGTAAACAAAGAATGATACTAAAATTAATGCAATGGTATTACATGTGTAGTAGTACGGCCATAGTAGGATAAACATTTGTACTGCCTTGTAGTACAAGCCGTGGTAGAGTGTTCGTCTCTCATGCAAACGCATGGGTTCGACCCTATCTGCCGACAAGATAGTTTTCACTTTATAACGCAGTCCCCTCCTACGAAATGCATTTAATAATATCGCCGGCCATCTTGGAAAATGGCTGCTATTCCAATTACGTGGCCAATCAGCAATGTCCATATAGCTGAAAATCGTCCTTATGGGTTGGCCGTGCCAAATGTCATGCTTGTATCACAAAATGCACAATTCGGTCTAAAATCCATACATATCGAGAATTGAATACTTACCCACAGCAGCTGATGTCTTGGCAGTGGGTATGTTCGTACAATCGCCGACGCCGAAGATATTTGGATATTTCACGTGTTGTAGCGTCTCCTTGTTGACGGCCAGGAAGTGACAGTCGTCGACCAGTGACGTGCACTTCAGCAGCACGTCCGGCGCTGACATTGGTGGCACAGCGTGTAGAAAATCGTACTGTAAACCAAACGGGGCACGGCATGTAGAAAATCGTACTGTAAACCAAACGGCAAACAACTGACAACGGTGGCACGACGTGTAGAAAATCGTATTGTAAACCAAACGGCAAACACCCGACATTGGTGGCACGGCGAAAATCTTACTGTAAATCAAACGGCAAACACCTGGCATTGGTGGCACGGTGAAAATCATATTGTAAACCAAACGGCAAACACCTGACATTGGTGGCACGGCGAACATCGTATTGTAAAACAAACGGCAAATACCTGCCATTAGTGGCACGGCGTGTAGACAAAAAGGACAACTGTGGCTCTATATAGCTCACCTAGTTATTATATATATGCAAGTAAATCTGAGAGAGCTTTATACATTCATTGTTCCACAATGTTTTGTCGAAACCAGACTGGTGATTATAATGGGAAGATATTTTATAAAGATTTTGTCCAGCTTTATATGGCGGCCATCTTGGATTATGTGGCGATCTCCAGTTTCAAAAATATCTACAATTGTTTCACCGAAAGACAATAACTATGAAGTTTAACCAGCGTCGACCAAGCGGTTAATAAATGCTGTTTGAAAGACCTAATACAAATATACCAGTTTTACCTTTTGGCGGCCATCTTGGATGACGTAATCATCCTATTTCGATAAAAACCACTTCTGAGTGATCGTCTCCTCAATACCTTCGAGCTGATATACAACATGACCATATTTGGTAAAATGTGAAATTTGTCCACTAATTGACCCCGCGGCCCCCACCCATTTTTGTCCCCTGGTTCACCATTTTGACAAATATTAGAGAGCATTAAATGTCGATCATTCCTGTCAAGCTTCGCTAAAATCTGTCTGGCGATTCGTGAGAAGAATCTTTTTTAAGAATTTGACCTACTTTTCCACGGCGGCCATCTTGGATTAGGCGACTGCCTCCAAATTTACAAATATGACATGCCCCACCCATAGATCATCCCTGTGAAGGTTGACCAACATTGGCCAAGCGGTTCATGAGGAAGAAGACGTTGAACTTTCTAAGTAAAGGATGACCTTTTGAGCTATCGGCAGCCATCGTATGGCATACATATCCGATTTCGACAAAAGATGATCCATATTTATCGTCTCCTCGATACCTTCGATTTGATATATGATATGACCACATTCGGTCAAATCTGAAAAATGACCCCTACTTGACCCCTCCGGCCCTATCCATTTTTCACAAATCTGAAACAGGGTTGACTACCGATCAGTTTTGCCAAGTTTCGTCAAAATCAATTAAGTGGTTAATGAGAAGAAGATCTTTTTTAAATTGACCAACGGCGGTCATCTTGGATTACACACTGACCTCGATTTTAATAACCCATGGACCATAACTGTCACGTTCCGAGAAGAAGACGTTTGAAATCTAATAAAATGATGACCTTTCGGCGGCCATCTTGGACGACAAACATGTTCTAGAACGATTGTCTTGTCGATACCTTCGATCTGATATATGACATGACCATATTCGGTCAAATGTTAAATTTGACCCCTACTAGGACCCGCCCATTTTTTACTCCGGTGCCACCATTTCAACAAATCTGAAACAGCGTTGGATATCGATCATTCCTACCAAGTGTCCTTGAAATCGGTTTGGCGAACAAATATTTTGTTTAAGCATTTTACCTACTTTTCCACGGCGACCTTGTTGGATTATGCGACGACCTCCAATATTACAAATCTGACGTGCCCCCACCCATATATCATCTCTGCACCAACAGTGGAGCTATCTAAACCGGACACATTTGGTGCCGAGAGGTTCCACCGTATGATTTGATTAAGCTTTCAGGTTAATCAAATAAACTTCCTGCGAACAATGTATGCGAACAACTTATGACTGCATTTACTGTCTGTTTCACGAAACCTGCCCAAATTGTACGGCCATATTACCAATGCAAAAACAATATTTGTTTCGATAATATTAAATGTTAGCAAAATTTAAGAATGCGACTTCTTTTTATTTCGTGAAAGTTGGTCAAATATTGATTTTATTACGAAAAATGAGTTCTCTATGGGAATTTAACATGGGGAAAAAGGAGTGGAGAACAGGAGGAGTCTAAAACCGAAACATTTTGGAAATTGATTCTGAAACCTAGCTTGAAAATGATCTAACTAAGGAAACAAAAGTGACATTTTGAAAATCGGTCTATTATTTCTGAAATTAGAAAAAATTCCCCTTGTTAAATCCCCATAGACATCTTCACTCGTGAATATGTCTATAGGGAGTTAACATGTGGAAATTGTTTTTTCGCAATAAAATCAATATTGGACAAAATTTTACGAAATAAAAAGTAGGCTCATTTTTAAATTTTGCTAATATTGTTTTTGCATTGTTTACATAGCCGTAAAACTTGGGCAGGTTTCGTGAAACAGACAGTAGTCCTAATATTAATAATCAAACACTTCTCGGCCTTTCGGCTAAGATCAAACAGTAGTGTCTGTTCTTATCAGCTTAATATCTGATACGTCAAGAAAAAGAGACAAGAATAAGCAAGACAATGATGGCCCTAATTCGCTCACCTGACTCCATGAACACCAGAGGAGAATGTGACATTGAGTTCATATGTGTTTTTAAAAAAAATGTGCTATTTTAAGATGGAGGTCATCTTGGATTAAGCGATGACTCTCATTTTTCCAAATCTGAAAATGCTTCACCCAAGGATCTTAACTTACTATGAAGTTTGGCCAGTATCGGCCATGTGGTTCCTGAGAAAAAGACGTTCAAAATCTCGAATAAATGGACCTTTTGGCGGCCATCGCGGATGACATATTCATCCGATTCCGAAAAATATTACACCATAGCAATTGCCTCATCGATACATTCAATTTGATATATGACATGAGCATATTCTGTCAAAAATTAAATTTGACCCCAATTTGACCCCACGGGCCACGCTCATTTTTGACCCCGGGGTCACCGTTTTAACATCTTTGAAAGAGCATTCTACATCGATCATTCCTACCAAGTTTCGTCGAAATCCGGCTGGCGGTTCATGAGAAGATTTTTTAAGAATTTCTGCTATTTTTAGACGGCGGCCATCTTGGATTAGCGACGACCTCCGTTTTAACAACTGAAAAGGCTTCACCCATGGACCATAACTGTGAATTTTGGCCACCATGGGCCAAGCGGTTCGAGTGAAGAAGAATTTTGAAATCTCTAATAAAAGAACGACCTTTTGACCTTTTGTCAGCCATCTTGGATGACATAACCATCCAATTTCAACAAAAAATGTAGCAGAGCGATCGCCTCTTTAATACCTTCGATTTGATACAGACATGACCATATTCGGTCAAACATAACATTTGACCCCAATTTGACCCCACAGACCACGCCCAATTTTGATCCCGGGGTCACCATTTTAACATGTTTGAAAGAACATTGTACATCGTTCATTCCTACTAAGTTTCGACAAAATCCGGCTAGCGGTTCATGAGAAAAATATTTTTTAAGAATTTGTGCTATTTTTAAACGGCGGCCATCTTGGATTAGCGATGACCTTCGTTTTAACAAATCTGAAAAGGCTTCACCCATGGACCATAAATGTGAAGTTTGGCCACCATGGGCCAAGTGGTTCGTGTGAAGAAGAATTTTGAAATCTCTAATAAAAGAACGACCTTTTCGCCTTTCGGCGGCCATCTTGGATGACATGAGCATCCAATGTCGACAAAAAATGTACCAGAACGATTGCCTCTTTGATATCTTCGATTTGATATAGACATGACCATATTCGGTAAAAAATAAAATTTGACCCAAATTTGACCCCACGGGCATCGCCCATTTTTGACCCTGGGGTCACCATTTTAACAACTTTGAAAGAGCATTGTACATCGATCATTCCTACCAAGTTTCGTCGAAATCCGTCTAGCGGTCCATGAGAAGAAGATTTTTTAAGAATTTATGCTATTTTTAGACGGCGGCCATCTTGGATTAGCGATGACCTCCATTTTAACAATCTGAAAAGGCTTCACCCACTGACCATAACTTTTTAAGTGTGGCTACCATGGGCCAAGCGGTTCATGTGAAGAAGAATTTTGAAATCTCTAATAAAAGAACAACCTTTTGACCTTTCGGCGGCCATCTTGGATGATATGACCAGAGTGATCGCCTCGTTGATATCTTCGATTTGATATATAACATGACCATATTCGGTCAAAAATAAAATTTGACCACAATTTGACCCCACAGGCCACGCCCATTTTTGACCCCGGGGTCACAATTTTAACAAATTTGAAAGAGCATTGTACATCGATCATTCCTACCAAGTTTTGTCGAAATCTAGTGTGCGATTCTTGAGAAGAAGATTTTTGAAGAATTTGTGCTATTTTTAGACGGCGGCCATCTTGGATTACGAAATGACGTCATTGTAACAATTTTGTAATCCCCCTACCTATGGACCATGACCAGATGACCGTGAAGTTTTGTGACTATAGGCCCAATGGTTACCGAGGAGAAGACGTTTGAAAATGTTCACGGACGGACGACGGACGGACGACGGACGGACACATTGCGGTAACAATAGCTCACATGAGCTTCGCTCAGGTGAGCTAAAAATAAGAAAGAACAAAAAAATGCTGGACTAGGCAATGAGGACCTGTAGGCCGGAGCTTGCAAAATTGTCTGAGAAATGAAAAAGAAATGCAACAAAAACCCGTGGGCAGGGAAGGGGGAAGGGAGTACTTCAGGCCATAATTATTGATGTACCCACGAGGTGTGAGATACTGTGCATGATTGAAATAACACCCGTTACACATAATTAAATTCATATCGACTCCATAAATTATCTGGGTTTTTTAATCAATTTCACCAGCCTGCATATTGAATTGATGAAACAAATGTATGCATACAAAACATGTTAAATAGTATCTGTTGGTGCTCGTACAGATTGGACGGCCGGGCGGGCCGGCGGGCGGCGGCGGGTATGGGCGGGCGGGCGGGTGGGCTGGGCGGGGCGGGCGGGCGGGGCGGGCGGGGGGCGGGGGCGGGCGAGCGGGCGGGCGGGCGGGCGGGCGGGCGGGCGGGTACTAACATTTTGGGTGTATGGGCTATTTGTTCTTTAAAAGATCAAAGGAATAGCCCCTAAACTACAATAGGTTTAGTGGCTAACGGCATAAATATATTGTATTCTATTGTCTTGGGCTCCTCCCCCTAGCCCCTAAACCCCCAATGTTAGCCCGGGCGGACAGACGAAGGACATAAGAGCACTAAAAAAGCTCCCCAACACACAGAATGGCATTTGTTGGGTACTCTGTACCCAACATATACCCTCTCGTGTGGACGGACGGACGACAGATGGACGACAGACAAACGCTGGATGAAGGAAAAGCTCACAATTACTCATGTGAGCTAAAAACTCGTCATTGTCCTTATTCTGACTGAATATTTCAGTAAGCTGTTTCTCAAAATATTTAATAAATTATTTAGCAAGGCTTTTGAAATCTGTGATTATTATTATTACAAACTTATGTGTGACTGTGACTGAAGAAATCAGGCTTATGAGTTTCATCATTCCATCAAGCAAACACCCGTCATGCTTCCAACAAGCACTATATATCGTTATCATACTACAGCACCACACTATTTTACCAGCAGACATACTGGTCACAAACCACATAAGCCCTATTTCTCCAGTGACAACCACATTTAAGAAACCTTTCTAGTTTCTGTTTGTTGGGTCGGGCTGTCCAACAGCTGGAAGGTGGCTTCCCTACGGGTGTGGTCCACGGCCACTAGGCTCCTTCTGTAGTTCACATAAGGATCCGCCGGTACACAATCCGCCATAAATAATAAAGCTGGTAAAGGTTCCTTGAGGTAAAGTTCACCGGGAATCCCTTGCTGTACACACGGCAAATATATAATACAGAATGTAACAGGGCTCCTTCTGGTAGTCACCGGGATTTCTGGACTGTAAACACAACGGCATAAATAATAAAGCTGTAACCAGGCTCCATATGTATTCCCCGGGACTGCTATAACACAGGGAATTTTCTGCCTGTAACAACAACCATTTAATTATTAATAACAGGATGTTAACCCAGGCTCCTTCTGTAGTTTCACCGGGACTGCCTTAAACTGGCATATATAAAACAGATGTAACCAAGGCCTCCATCTTGTAGTTCACCGGGATCTGCCTGTAACCACATGGCATTAATAATACCAGCTTGTAACCAGGCTCCTTCTGTAGTTTCAACCACACCGGGAACTGCCTTAACACATGGCCATATAATAATACAGGCTGAAACCAGGCTCCTTCTTAGTTCACCGGGAAATGAGCCTTGTAACACATGCATAAAATATAATACAGCTGTAACCAGGGCACCTACTGTAAGTCCACCGGGATCTGGCCATGTATCCACATTGGCATATTATAATAACAGCTGTAAAAACCCAGGCTCCTTTTTTCTGTTAGTTATTCCCAACCCGTGGATCTGCCTGTAAACACATGGCAATATCATAATACCTTGAATTAACCAGGTTCCTTCTGTCGTTCAACCTGGATCAGCCCCCCCCCTTCCTTGTAACCACATGGCCATCAAACATTAAAAGCAGAGTCCACAGGCTCCTAAAGTAGTTCACCGTGGGATCTGCCTGAAACACATGGCATATAAATACTGATGTAACCAGGCTCCTTCTGTAGTTCACCGGATCTGCCCTGTAACACATGGCATATATAATACTGATGTAACCAGGCTCCTTCTGTAGTTTTTTCACCGGGATCTGCCTGTAACACATGGCATATATAAATACTGTGAACCTAGGCTCCTTAGTAGTTCACCGGGATGCCTGTAACACATGGCATATATAATACTGATGTAACCAGTCCTTCTGTATTCACCGGGATCTGCCTGTAACACATGCAAAAATAATACTGATGTAACAAGGCTCCTTCTGTAGTTCACCGGATCTGCCTGTAACACATGGCATATATAACTACTGTAAACCAGGCTCCTTCTTCTTCACCGGGTCTGCCTGTAACACATGGCTTATATAATACTGATGTAACCAGGCTCCTTCTGTAGTTCACCGGATCTGCCTGTAACAGGCATAATATATAATACAGCTGTAACCAGGCTCCTTCTGTCGTTTCACCTGGTAACTGCTGTAACCATACGGGCTATATATATACTGCTGTAACAGGCTCTGTCGTTCACCGGATCTGCCTGTAACACATGGCATATACAATACTGAGTAACCAGGCTCCTTCTGTAGGGTTCACCTGGGATCCTTGCCTGTAACACATGGCATATATAATACTGATGTACTAGCTAAGGCCATCTAGTAGTTCCACCGATTGCTGCCTGTAACACACTGGCATATAGACCGGTTTAACAGGCACTCCTATTTTCAGGCGGGAATCAAAAATGCAATGTAGTTCACCGGGATCTGCTGAATAACATACGCATAACCATGTACAGGGTGCTCATACTAGCCAGGCTCCTTCGTAATTCACCGGGATCTGCCTGAAAAACACATGGCATATATACTGATGTAACCAGGCTCCTTCTGTATTTCACCTATCTGCCTGAAACAACACACGGCTATATAATACAGCTGTAACCAGGCTCCTTCTGATTCACCTGGTCTGTCTGTAACACATGGAATATATAATACAGCTGTAACCAGGCTCCTTCTGTAGTTCACCTGGGTCTGCCTGTAACACATGTCATATATAATACTGATGTAACCAGTCTCCTTTTGTAGTTCACCTGGGTCTGTCTGTAAAACATGGCATATATAATACAGCTGTAACTAGGCTCCTTCTGTAGTTCACCTGGGTCTGTCTGTAACATACGGCATATATAATACTGCTGTAACCAGGCTCCTGTCGTTCACCGGGATCTGCCTGTAACACATGGCATATACAATACTGATGTAACCAGGCTCCTTCTGTATTTCACCGGGATCTGCCTGTCACACATGGCATATATAATACGGATGTAACCATTCTCCTTCTGTAGTTCACCGGGATCTGCCTGTAATACACGGCATATATAATACAGCTGTAACCAGGCTCATTCTGTAGTTCACCGGGATCTGCCTGTAACACATGGCATATATAATACAGCTGTAACCGCGCTCATTCTGTAGTTCACCGGGATCTGCCTGTAACACATGGCATATATAATACAGCTGTAACCAGGCTCATTCTATAGTTCACCGGGATCTGCCTGTACTACACGGCATATATAATACTGATGTAACCAGGCTCCTTCGTATTTAACCTGGGTCTGCCTGTAACATACGGCATATATAATACTGATGTAAACAAGCTCCTTCTGTAGTTCACCTGGGTCTGCCTGTAACAGATGTCTTATATAATACAGCGGTAACCAGGCTCAGTCTGTAGTTCACTTGGGTCTGCCTGTAACACATGGCATATATAATACTGATGTAACCAGGCTCCTTCTGTAGTTCACCGGGATCTGCCTGTAACACATGGCATATATAATACTGATGTAACCAGGCTCCTTCTGTAGTTCACCGGGATCTACCTGTAACCCACGGCATATATAATACAGCTGTAACCAGGCTCCTTCTGTAGTTCACTGGGATCTGCATGTAGCATACGGCATATATAATACAGCTGTAACCAGTCTCTTTCTGTAGTTCACCTGGGTCTGCCTGTAACCCACGGCATATATAATACAGCTGTAACCAGGCTCCTTCTGTAGTTCACTGGGATCTGCATGTAGCATACGGCATATATAATACAGCTGTAACCAGTCTCTTTCTGTAGTTCACCTGGGTCTGCCTGTAACACATGGCATATATAATACAGCTGTAACCAGGCTCCTTCTGTAGTTCACCGGGATCTGCCTGTAACACATGGCAAATATAATACTGATGTAACCAGGCTCATTCTGTAGTTCACCGGGATCTGCCTGTAACACAAGGCATATATAATACAGCTGTAACCACGCTCATTCTGTAGTTCACTTGGGTCTGCCTGTAATACATGGCATATATAATAATGATGTAACCAGGCTCCTTTCGTAGTTCACCTGGATCCGCCTGTAACATACGGCATAATTATATAATACAGCTGTAACCAGGCTCATTCTGTAGTTCACCGGGATCTGCCTGTAACACACGGCATATATAATACAGATGCAACCAGGCTCCTTCTGTAGTTCACCGGGATCTGCCTGTAACACATGTCATATATAATACTGATTTGAAATTACAAAATAAGCTTAAGCCGATAAACATGGATGCATTTCTTTCTAGCCCATTATTTTTTAATAAGGACATAAAATGTGGGACAACCTTCTTCAATAAGGCATGGTTTGATAAGGGAATATGTCTTATAAATGACATTATCAAAATTGATGGAACTTTTGCCTATTAAAATGAACTTAAAAACAATTTCATCATAAATATAAACTTTCTTCAATATTATGGCCTTGTCAAAGCAATAAAAGATTGGGGTAAAAGTTTGAAACTTAACAATATCGAAAAAAAAAAAGAAATGCCATTTTACTCCATACAAACTAAAAATATACCTAAAACACAAAACCGGGACAACAGACATGTATCTTGCATTACACTCCAATTCTGAAACTCCAGCTATAATTTTAATAATGAAACATGGAAGACAATGTATTTATGGCCGCATATCATAACAAAAGACACAATTCGAAAATGGTTCCAGTACCGAATAAACCACAATGTTCTGGCCACAAATGATTTCCTAAATAAGATTAAAATTGTCAGTTGTCCATTAAGTACATTCTGTAAGAAGTTTTCCGAAACAATAAAACATTTGTTTTGTGATTGTAAGGTTACAACAAACATATTTAGGAAGATTCAAGAATGGTTAGCGACAAAAAATATAACTATTACAATTAACGAAAAATCATTCATCTTTGGGATTTACGAAAAAACAATAAGTATCTTCAAACAATTAATACTATTAGAAACTAAATACTATCTCTATTATTGCCGGTGTTCAAAAGTAGTTCCGAGTCTCAGCGTACTGAAGCATCGAATTCAACTATTGTATGAAACATCCAGGAAGGCAGCAATAATTGATAACAAACTTGAAAACTTTACAAAAATTTGGGAAGACTTTATCATTTCAAGTTTAATTTATGTAACAAAAATACCAAAATAAGATTTCATCTTCAGCTGAGCTAGTTGTGGGTGCTATAATAAATCTCTGCTTTTGAGTTTTTTTTTCTTTCTTTGTTTCTTTTAACCCCTTCCCCCCCCTCCTCCCCCCCCCCCCCAATTCCACCTCATGTTATAGGTTTGGGAAATAAAGACATTATAAATGTGAATCTAGTAGAAGAATATAATATACACAGAGTAATACAGGTTCAAGCAAAGACCATGATCTGACGGCACCAGCCGCGTTTTGTTTTATAACCAGTGTGGGGATTGTACATTGGCTTGTCAATACATAATGTTACCAACAACTATAACATTTAACCCTTTCAGCCATAAATAACTGGAATGGATTATAATATGTTAATTTTCGGTCAATTCCATTCAACACAAAATACTTTTAAAATAATCGATTTATAATTTTATTTTTATTTGTTAACAAATATGAAAATTACTTGCAAAGAGTGCACAACCTGATGATACAGCTCATCATAAGCCGGCTCGTCTGGATCTACACTGTTTAAAACACCTATAAAAATGGCTGTAGTGTTGAAAGGGTTAACACACGATGTAAACATGTAGATGCACAGTAGGATTGAACTTCACTTTTTACAGAGTGGGGCTGGTTCAGTTGGATCATGGGTAATATGAATGATAACATATAATCAATTACATGTATTGCATATGCTCTTGCAGCGCTGGAGAGTGACATTGTCATCTGCGGGTTTATTATAAGTATTACTGTCTTTTTTTAATAACACGTGCAAGTTTTTTATTGAAAATTCAGGTCTCTCATTAATGACGATTTTAATGTACCACGCAACCATGAAGTCTTAATAGAAACAGTGATTTATACCCAGTACTGCAAGAGCAAAAGAGGGTGAATATCTGTAATTGTATATTTTGTATGTATATCTGACTATTACATGTATATTATGTACGGTTTGTGGGGGATGGCCCCGACCCACCACAAACCTATTACAGGGAAAATAAATATTTTCAAACCTGAAATATTTTTAAAAAAAATACTGATTTAACCAGGCTCCTTCTGTAGTTCACCTGGGTCTGCCTGTAGCACATGACATTTATAATACTGATGTAACCAGGCTCCTTCTGTAGTTCACCAGGGTCTGCCTGTAGCACATGGCATATATAATACAGCTGTAACCAGGCTCCTTCTGTAGTTCTGGGAAATTTGCTGGGGGTGGCGACAGGGCTAGAGGATGGTTAGAACATTCAGAAAAGGTGGATGGGAGGCTCCACAGGGCTAATTAACTGGTCTAATCACCCCCCCCCCACCTCCCCACCCTGCTGCTCGTGCACATTTCAAAATGTATGTAAAGTGTTTTCTCGGCATAGATTTATAGAAATTATTGTCGAATTGGACAAACTGTACGTTCATCCTAAAGAAGCTGCAAGTGGATAAAGTGGATATGTCCATATGGAAAATAGGTTGTCGAAAACTTATAGCGAGTTTTATTTTGTCTTCTCGTGATGCCAAAACTAAAACGTTAAACCTATACCATTACGCAAACATTATATTAGCGAGCATACCTCACTATACCCCCAGTTACCTATGTAAACAGGGGTATGATGAGGTAGCCGCGCAATAGGTAATGCGGTCAAATAGGTCACGATGCAGTGACTATTTTCGATCAATAACTTATGTTGTAAGCGATTGCAATGTGTATTTTCAATATTTATATTATTAAAATGTATCATATCGATACCCCTTTAAGTAATATTTGTATATTTTAAATGTATTGATGTTCTCATGAAGAGCATGAATATAAGTATTAATTAATCCAGCTTATATTGAGGCAAATCACACAGCCTTAAACCATAGTATCGTATATTATTCATCAGTATATCACTATTAAACATTAATTACAATATGTATGCATATTATTAAAACAGTATATGCTACCGCTGTTTCGCTATATGTGATATTTATAACAAAATAATTTTTTTATTCGTCCGCTTACGGATTTCTGTCACACAAAGCGCCATTTTCAGTTCATATTTTGACCTGTGCATATGAACAGGACTAAGTTTAAACAACGCTCGATTCCGTCATATTCAAATTTCTCTGCAGAATGTTCAGACTAACTACATAAATAATGCTGCTAAATAAGTGTTAACGGCTGCAACATGGTCATCACTAAAAGGAAGAAACCAGTCGTATTATTTAAAAATAAGATTTACCCGAGACCTCATGGGGGCCGCCATTAATCCAGTGTAAACAATAGACCGTGAGATCCCATTCCATGAGTAGCCGCTGCTTAGTGAAACGGTGTGCTAATCATGATATTATTTTCCCCAATAATTGGAAACGGTTTGAATTTCTCGGTAAAAACTACGAAAGTCATACAAAATAACGATGTATATTTAACATTGGATACGCGTAAACGGTATTACTCTCTCATCGGATCGTCAGTTGTCGTCGATAGCGATTTAACGTACTGATCTGGTCTTAATTTATTGTCAACTTTCAACGCCATTTACAGAATATATGGCTAATTTTGGAAATAAATAACGGCAAATTACGATGACGTCTGCTCTGAAATATCTGTCAACTTGCCGACGTAATTTAAGGAAATCGATTATATTTTAAGGCTACATCTGTGACTAATTACGAATTTATGTATGGTCTTTGGCTACACCCGACACATTACACAGATCTAGTTGTAAATACACGTCGCTTTGTGTGGGGGAAAAATCGATAATGCGTAGTTGTGTGTGACGAGGTGTTGATCTGATGACACCACACAGCTGTGACCCTTAGGCAATGTTTTGAAATTGATGTGTCGTTTTGATGTGTGCCGCAACACCTCACTTTCGGAGACAACATGACAATTAACGATATACTCTCGATTATACACAGACCTATTAGACGGCTGGTTATTTAAAATAAAGAGTAGTTCAGTACACCTTCGCCGATATTGTTTTTAGAAAATCAGTAATATTTTCCGTAAATGGTGCTGAAAATTTGACAAAAATTCTATCACCGTATTTAGTTGTGCCGATATTGTTTTAAAAAATCAGTAATTTTTTTCCGTAAATGGTGTTGAAAATTGACAAAATATATAGCCGCATTTCTCCGATATTGGTTTAGAAAATCACCAATATTTTCTGTAAATGGTGTTGACACAAAATGAAGCGTTCACGCGGAATTCAAATAAAATAAAAAATAATAATTTAATAAATAGACGCCGATGGCTACTGTGTTTGCGGCCAATAATTATTTCAAATTCATAAAAAAATGTTTTCTGTCCGAAAGTTAATTAATTGTGACAGCCAAAAAAATAGATTTTGGGACAGTAAAATATTATATGGTATAGACAGTACCTCAAACTTAAAAAAACAGTAACAAACTGTCTGTGTATATATTACTTAAAGACAGACACTTTCATTGTTGTTAAGTTTCTATCAATTTATAGGTATTTTTATTAAAATCTTAAAATTGTGAAAATATTAAAATCACAAAAATAATATATATGGAGAAAAAAAAGTATACCACGTCGAGGTTTGAACCCCCTACCCTTTCGGGAATCGGTAATTAAATCATTGACCTTAACCTCACGACTATTGCGCCATTTACGACAATCACAGTTATACAAAAGTGCTATCAGTATTACGCAACCATTTGAACGTAATAATTATTAAATTATTTGCAACTCCATCTTCAACGATACCGTTACAGAGATACGCTATTGAAACAACAAGTATTAGTACCCATAACATAACAAAGTAATGTATCATTATGTATCACAGGAGATAGCTTAAAACTATATATACTAATCATAAATGAACAATCCGCTTGGCTCGTATGAAAATAGTTCGCGTGATATTGATTATCTCCCTTGCCGAAAGTAGTTCAGTGATTTATTAATTCCAAATAAGACGTGTTTGCGTAATGACCATTATTCATAAAGTTCTTAACCAGTTTACATTAGTGAATACATGTACCAGCAGGTGCATTCCCTGAAAAGTACCATCATACCCGGAATCATAGGGCACTGTAATTGCATGTTACGATAATCTTATATCAAATTGTATGCTCATTATTTCTCTGCATCAATTTTGTCTGAATACATGGCTAGAATGTATGGTACCAAAACATATGGATGTGCAAATCATATTTGACGATTTATGGCGGCCATATTGATTTCAGAAATAAGGTATTGGTCTGATAATAAAATTCCACATTGCATTGTATGTATATTTGTTGAGAACAGGGATGCAGAGCCAAAATAATTTTCTCTAGTGTCATTAGTTTGAAAGTTATGTTGATATTAGTAATTTCATGAGATGATGGCGACCATCTTGGGTTTAAAACAATGCTCCCGGGTAAAATTTTGCACATCACCCTAGAATTTTCATCTAAGACCCTTATGAAGTAATTCCAATAAAAAAACAAAACTTTATACTACCGTACATTTCCAACATGTGATATATTTTAGCAAAATTCCTCCTGACTAATATGCTCACCTGACCATTCGGTGGCGGGGGCATACACATAAAGATACAATGAAGGTAGGCATACATTAATACAAATACTGGCTGCCAGGCAAACCGACACATCTTTCCTCACGTACAATTATTTATTTCACAGGAAATATATACATTATTTTACAATATACTCATATATACAAGGAAGATATTTATGAAAAGTTATACACAGACTTTTACTGAACAATAAAATATATCAATCAGCAGTTTTTTGTCACCCATATTGGAGGGCCACATTTATTTAAATGGATCTTACATGCTATGCGGATTTTCAATATGCTGTATGTTATCACAATTATAATGAATAATTAAATCCGGAAGAAAGACAGATGCTAATGCAATTGTGTGTCGAGCCCATTTGTTGAAAGCGAGACATGTCTAAGTGAAAGTCGTCAAATCACTTGTATCTCTCCAATCATAATTATATTGCGTTGTATAATGTTTTCACAAAAGTATCTGTTAAAGTTATTAAATATCTTATACGTAATGCTAAGTCGCGTCTGCTTGAAATCGCAACCGTTTTGTTTTGTCACCATCCATACGTTCATTCTGTAGCTCATCCAATTGGCCTACCTATCCAATGTCAATGTCAAATTGCATTGCGTTAACATTGTTATTAAGAAAATTAAACGTTTTACGTACCGTATATATCTAACCACTTGTACACACCCTATATGATCACTACACATTGGGACTATCAATACACCCTCAGACTATCAAAAGCATCGGCTGGCTCAACATGTGGGCTGAGACCATCAGTTATGCACATTAGACAACGATTGTAGCAGGTTTTGGTGCCATCTTGGACACCGTATTATTTCAAATATTAACTTATTGAAGCTTTAATAATAACTGTAGTTTATATATAATTAAAAATCAAAGAAAAGCATTGTGAAGAAAATGCAACTTTTACTGATTTTGTCCGCCATCATGGCAGCCATCTTGGATATTTGAAAGGCTAAGAGACTAAGATATATGATGTCATAGTACGTGATCATTATAGTCACCTATATGTGTTTAATCAATTTATGGCAGCCATCTTGGGTGCCATCTTGAATTCTGGATTAAGCTCCAGTGGGAGTCAATTGTAGTTTTGATATGTTTCTCCTAATGATTGTCTGGACCTGTATTGAAAGTCAGCTTTCGCTTATTTTTTTCCGATCTTTTACGATTTTATGTCTAATACTATTCACCTATGATAACGACTATAGCACCAAGGTCATGCATCACTGCATATATCTGTGCAATTCTAAACTGGGAGAATTTCGTAGTAAACCTTTTCAATACCACTAAAGGTGTAATGTGTAAAGGATTTTAACGTCAAAGCCTGTATAACGTATGCACAATTATATTCAAGTGCTGAATATGACAAAAATAGTATACACTATACCTTGCCAGACCTAGCGTCAGTCATAGAATATGCATGTGCATATACGATTTGATATGTAAAGCCGACACACACCTCCCGCGGGATCAGTAGATTTTATTTGGATGATTATTACCAATGTCCAGTGAGTCTGCTCATGTTTGCAAAGCAACCAGACATGTATTGCAAACTTCACGTTTCATATTTACAATGTAACATCCCTAAGCCAGACACCATACTGATATGTGGTCGTGACTGGAGAAATAGGGCTTATTGGATTTGTGACCAGTGTAACTCCTAATCAAATGACATTCCCCTATATTGGTTGTTAGTACATGCCGGGTGTTTCATTGCTTGAAAGGCGAACAGTGCAGATCCTGATCAGACTCTACGGATGCACCGATCGATTTCGATCTAAACTGGTCAAACCCATAAGCCCCATTTCTCCAGTTTCAACCACATATGTGTTTGGAACGTGACATTACCTGCTTTCAATCACTTCCAGTAACCTCTCGGCATATTTCTTCACACCAAATATAACGTCCAGGGGCAGTTCGTATGTTATATTTGTCTTGTCACGCACACCTATCTGCAGAGAAAGTGAGAAGATGAGAGAGAAAGTATGTACCTAGATCTATGGCACGCCGTTTTACTATTTATTCCAAATAAAGATATCTACTAAACTTTATCAGATATCTTATATACTATATGAGATATCTTATATAGTTTATAAGATATCTTATATAGTGTATAAGATATCTTATATAATATATATATATATACGATATCTACTAAAGTATATAAGATATCTTATATACTATATAAGATATCTCATATAGTATATAAGATATCTGATAAAGTTTAGTAGATATCTTATATACTTTAGTAGATATCTTATATCAAATTGTATATAAGATATCCTATAAACTATATAAGATATCTTATATATTTGATGAGATATCTTATATGTTATATAAGATATATTATATATTTTACTAGATATCTTATATAGTTTAGTAGATATCTTATAAAGGAACTTATATAAGATATCTACTAAACTATATAAGATATCTTAGAAAAAGTAGGAAATACTGAATGCTCCCTTTGATGCCTCACTAAATTGACTAATTGATTAAAATTTGAATTTCAACCAATGACAACTCTACAGACAGGTTCGACTGTATTTGTGTTTCCTTTCAAGTATTGGGTGGTTGGTTGGGAGCAGCGAAGGGTAATTTAACGATCGGGGTTCATCCTTTACGGAATGCCGACTTACATGGTCTGGCCCTCATTTACATGCCCCCTGTACTTGAGAGCTAATTCATGTTATGCTCCATTAAGAAGTAATAAGCTTATAACTAATCCTATTACTTTGTGGCAGAGCTAAGTGACTCTGGTGTGGCATGGACCTGGCACCAGGTAAGGATATTCTGATTTCAGTACTGAATATATAGTTATGTAAATATTGAGTATTGATTTTGGGAATTTCCCTCATGGACAGGTTGAATGCGGGATAGTCCAACCCGTTGGTCCGGCCTTAAATGACCTTAACTGTTGATAGGCCGTTAAACAGCAATACTCAATACCAACTCCTTCTTTCCGGAATGCCGACTTACATGGTTTGGCCCTCATTTACATTTTTGACTTGAGAGCTAAATCCTGTTATGCCCATTAAAAAGTAATAACATTAGAGCTAACCATATTACTTTTTGGCATGACACATGATATAGCATCGACCTGGCACCAGATCAGGATATTTTTCAGGGCTGGATATATATATTTTGGTAAATATTGAGTTCTGAGTTTGGGAATTTCCTCATTATGTACTGGTAGAATACGGGATAGTCCAACCTTAGCTGTTAATAAGTCGCTAAACATGGGCAAAGAAAATTGCTGCGGCGCTAAATTATTGGGGAGAATGCATTATTTTTTAATTTAATTAAACTTTCCTAAAAATATATAAGATACCTTATACAGTTTAGTAGATATCTTATTTACATTATTAATGTAGATATCTACTAAACTATATATGATATCTTATATACTATATAAGATATCTACTAAAATATATAAGATATCTACTAAACTTTAGTAGATGTCTTATATATTTTAGTAGATATCTTATATAAAATTGTATATGATATATATTATATACTTTAGTAGATATCTGATATGAAATTGTATATAAGGTATCTACTGAAGTACATAATATATCTTATAAACTTTATGAGATATCTCATATAGTTTATAAGATATCTACTATAGCTTATAAGATATCTACTAAAGTTTAGTAGATATCTTATATAAGTGCTTTTTAATTAAGATATCTTATTTATTTAGTAGATATCTTATATAATATATTAGACATCTACTAAAGTTTATGAGATATCTTGTTTTGGGAATAAATAGTAAAACGGCGTGCCATATAGATCACGTACATCACAGCGGCCGTCACTGGAAAAATGGGGCTTATGGGATTTGTGACCAGTGTAGCTCTGGATCAAATAACACACTCATGTATGCTAGCATGCCAATGGTGTATATTGCGTGTTAGAAGCGTGGTGGCTATTTCATTGAAGAAATGGCGAACAGGGCAGATTCTGGTCAGACTGCGGTGGATGCGCAGGCTAGTGTGGGTATATACACTGGTCGTATTGACCTAAGTCACATTTATCCAGCCACAGCCACACTTGTGAAGTGTATTATTTAACTAATTACATAATGTACATACTCTGCTAATTTACGATAAAAGTGTTCCAATTAAAGATAGATTTTCTCAGATACATGACATAATTTGGTTGACGAACAAGTCCGGGTTATGTGGCCCGGGTGTTGAATGAAACATCTAACAGGCGAGAGGTTACTCTATTTATTGCATGTCGTTGCTTAAACCTTTGACCGCGAAAGCCCGCTACAGCTGGATTTGCAAACAGTGCGGATCCAGATGAGCCGACTCGTAACGAGCCGTCTCATCAGGATCTGCACTTTTTGCACGTAATTTCCATATTTATTTACAACAAAAACACCCCCTTTTCATAAATCTGAAAATCATTTTGTTACGATTGGATTGTCGGAAAATTAGCATATCACAGTCCATTCCAGTTACCAGGGGTGAAAGGGTTAAAAACAATGATGCGCATGCTGATTTGTTCACACTTCTCTCAAAGGTCATACGCTTTGTTTTCCAGACACATTCAGATGTAACTGTATATAGGTATATAGAATCCGCAATGTCATGGACTCGCTTAACGGTCAGTCCAAACTATTACAAGTATGCTGAAAAAGCAGATGACACACACATGGCAATGCTTGTATATAGAACAACCTAACTACACAATGGTCACAACCCAGCTGAATTGTTATAGAACATTGCAGACGACAATGTCTGTAGTACCTAAAACACTAAATCCCGAAAGGTCTACTCTCAAAACAGCAGAATTTTGAGAAAAAGAGCCAAATGAAACAAAAAACAAACAAAACATATTACGACTCGCGCGACGGGGCCCGTAATATGCCATTCCTCCGTTAGGGGGATACAGTATGAGTATAGGCTAAGAACAAGACGGGTAAAATATAGTATAAAACCCAATATCCACGTTTCCTACAGTGTGGAAACAAATGACGACATAATCGGGCATATTTTTGTCAAACATCTCATTTAAGTCGTAACATTGGTGATCACCATTGTGAACGTGGATTGTGAGTGTGAGACAAACTGTGTGGCTACTTGAGATACGCCATGTGATTTTCGTACCTAATAATATGTGCGCTATCTCATGAACAATGTTTACTATTAACAAAATGTACGATATTTTCCTTAAATTACGTCGAAAGCCGACGGAATTTTCATAGCAAATGTAAAGAAAATGTCTTCATCTTTCGAAGACATTTAAATAAAATATAAATGTAAATATATTGCATGAAAAATCGCACGTGTTCTTAGGTACATAATCACATGGCGTGTCTCAATCTCTGGTACCTTTCTCCAGAACTGGTCGGCGAGATACATGGCCTTCTGTGGAGCTCCGGCACACTTGATGGGCGAGTTGGGGAACGTGAACACGGCCTCCCCACCTCGCATCGCCTGCATCGCGGGCAGCGTCTTCACGACGGTCTCCGCCGAGTAGTTGGAGCAGACCATCGGGTCCTCCTGCAGGGCCTCCACCAGTCCCGTTATCTGTGGCAATAATTAATACAACACCATCAAATGATAAACTGCAGTGCCTCCAACAGCCCCAGCTATCTGTGGCGACAGATAATACAACACCATCACATGATAAACTGCAGGGCCTCCACCAGCCCCAGCTATCTGTGGCGAAAGATAATACAACACCATCATATGATAAACTGCAGGGCCTCCACCAGCCCCGCTATCTGTGGCGACAGATAATACAACACCATTACATGATAAACTGCAGGGCCTCCAACAGCCCCAGCTATCTGTGGCGACAGATAATACAACACCATTACATGATAAACTGTAGGGCCTCCAACAGCCCCAGCTATCTGTGGCGACAGATAATACAACACCATCACATGATAAACTGCAGGGCCTCCACCAGCCCCAGCTATCTGTGGCGACAGATAATACAACACCATCACATGATAACCTGCAGGGCCTCCACCAGCCCCGCTGTCTGAGGCGACAGATAATACAACTCCATCACATGATAACCTGTAGGGCCTACACCAGCCCCGCTGTCTGTGGCGACAGATAATACAACGCCATCACATGATAACCTGCTGGGCCTCCACCAGTCCCGATATCTGTGGCGACAGATAATACAATACCATCACATGATAACCTGTAGGGCCTGCACCAGCCCCGCTATCTGTGGCGAGGGATAATACAACGCCATCACATGATAACCTGCAGGGCCTCCACCAGCCCCGCTCTCTGTGGCGACAGTTAATACAATACCATCACTTGATAAAATGCAGGGCCTCCACCAGCCCCGCTGTCTGTGACGACAGATACTACAACACCATTACATGTTAACCTGCAGGGCCTCCACCAGCCCAGCTGTCTGTGGCGACAGTTAATACAACACCATCACTTGATAAACTGCAGGGGCCTCCACCAGTCCCGCTATTTGTGGCGACAGATAATACAACACCATCACATGATAACCTGCAGGGCCTCCACCAGCCCCGCTGTCTGTTGCGACAGATAATACAACACTATCACACGATAACCTGCAGGGCCTCCACCAGTCCCGCTATCTGTGGCGACAGTTAATACAACACCATCACTTGATAGACTGCAGGGCCTCCACCAGCCCCGCTATATGTGGCGATGGATAATACAACGCCATCACATGATAAACTGCAGGGCCTCTACCAGCCCCGCTATCTGTGGCGTGGGATAATACAACACCATCAGATGGAAAACTGCAGGGCCTCCACCAGCCCCGCTATATGTGGCGAGGGATAATACAACGCCATCACATGATAAACTGCAGGGCCTCCACCAGCCCCGCTATCTGTGGCGTGGAATAATACAACGCCATTACATGATAACCTGCAGGGCCTCCACCGCCCCGCTATCTGTGGTGAGGGATAATACACCATCACATGATAACCTGCAGGGCCTCCACCAGCCCCAGCTAACTGTTGCGAAAGATAATACAATGCCATCACATGATAACCTGCAGGGCCTCCACCAGCCCCGCTATCTGTGGCGACAGATACAACAACGCCATCACATGATAACATGCAGGGCCTCCACCAACCCCGCTATCTGTGGCGACAGATAATACAACGCCATCACATGATAACCTGCAGGGCCTCCACCAGCCCCGCTATCTGTGGTGACAGCTAATACAACACCATCACAGGATAACATGCAGGGCCTCCACCAGCCCCGCTATCTGTGGCGAGGTATAATACAACTCCAATACATGATAACCTGCAGGGCCTCCATCAGATAATGGGGATATATATATATACATGTATGACTAGTTGTTAGTGAACAGAACACACACTGTTCTGGCGATATACACGAGGAGTGAGCGATAGCGTTGATATTGAATCAAGATCCACACGATCACGTTTTCGTCCGCATGACTAGCGAGCACTGTAGATGCTGAATTATATTTACGCTTTCTAGATTTATTCAAATCATTGCGAATATTACACATATATTCGTCTGTCTTACTATATGCTATGAAATCTCACTAACGTATAGCCTAGCTATTCAGTTTAGATGCGGTGTACTGTTTTATTACAAAATTGGAGAATATTTGATGATGGGCAATATTCGGAATAATCATTACGGAATTGAGATTGTGTTAATGTATAATTTGTATTGAGTTCCACGCTTGAGTTAGATCTGCAAACCTTTATTCAATGTTTAAACAAGAACGAGAACGCTAGCATGGAGCTTAGGCTATTATGCTATTAAACCGTAGTAAAACTGTCCGAAAGTATGGCACGCCGTTTTTATTAGCCGATCTATTTATAGATCGGCTAATATATTGGTCATCCATCGAATTCTGAAAAAGTTTGTAGCAACCCTTTTCTCCGCTATTCGGTAATCTACGAACGCGAATTTTGATGTATCACTTCCAAATTGCATCAACCGATAAAGTTTGCATTTTTGGCAATTATCTCCGTTTAAAACTTTAAATATAGCCAAATAACACAATTTTGAATACGTAATGAGCTGAACGCCGGAAGAGATTGAACCCGGAAGTTGTTGTTGTTGAAGTCCATAGTTGGCTCCAATGGCCATATACGCCAACATACGCCGATTATTGGGCTAATTTAAAGCTTTTATTTATTAAACAGAACAAGTTTCAGCCACGTATAATCGCGTAAAATGTGTTTATTCCGCTAATTTATAATCGACCTCTGCTCAAAATCTCTTCCGACTAGCAACCCCAGCATCTCGGGTTTATCCCATTGGATCGCGTATGCGCGTCATTTGACGCTAGTTAATATTCACAAAATGTTCCACCAATCAAAACGAAGAATTGCCCTTCATCATGTTCATAGCGAACTTTGATTTGTTTACGTATCATGCAGGGATGGCAGGGATGCATCCGGCACGCGCGATTGCGGCACTCCCCCTTAATTAGTGTCAATGCCGCAAATTATTGATTGTCTTGCGCCCGACATCGCGCAAAGAATCACGGATGGGCCCCTTTTTAAATGACCAGTGCGCACATTAAAAAAACGTAATTGACTATTTAAACGCGCTGCGTATTTAAATCATTGGAAGGCGTGCAGTTCAATCGAGTTTGTGCTGCCGTTGAACGTAAGCTTCGAGTCGATTTAAACCATTTAAATCGATAAACAAGGGATAAACAAGTGACAACGTTATCAAGGCCAATCTGGGCATGTGACTGAATACGCATGACGTCAATTCGACTGGTACATTTTGTTGAGTACGTTAATTAATGGTCACTTTGTTAAGCAAGATTTGTATTCGACTGGACTGGTGAATGGGATATCCCTTTGCTAAAAATATGTTTCTGCATGCCTAACTAATATCATGACCGTAGCTCGGTGTTAACTAAAAATATCGATAAATATAGGATGATGTTTATTTTTTTTCAATTTTTCTTTCCAAATGTTTATTTTTTTTCTTCAATTTTTTTAAAAAATTGATCAATGTTTTTTCTACATCAAATTTTATTTCCTTTTTTTTTTTTTTCGGGGCCCCAATTTTTCTAATATAATTCAATTTTTTTTCTTGAGAATTTGGTTGGGGAGGAAATCAACACTTCTCTCACTTTTCCCTGAGATTCCGTAACTAATAAAATGTGAACATATATTGAACCCAGATTTGATCGGCTAATAACATCATGCTCTGCATGACTTTTCATACTATTTATTTCAAATCAAGATATCTACTAAACTTTATCAGATATCTTATATACTATATGATATATCTTATATAGTTTAGTAGATATCTTATATACTTTAGTAGATATCTTACATACAATTGTATATAAGATATCTTATAAACTATATAATATATATTATATATTTTATGAGATATCTTATATGTTATATACGATATCTTATATATTTTACTAGATATCTTATATTGTTTAGTAGATATCTTATAAAGGAACTTGTATAAGATATCTACTAAACTATATAAGATATCTTATAGAAAGTAGGAAATACTGAGTGCTCCCTTTGATGCCGTACTAAATTGACTAATTGATTAAAATTTGAATTTCAACGAATGACAACTCTACAGAAATAATTCGCAGATATAGCCAGGATAGTGTCCACGCACGCACGCACGCACGCACAGCGCACGGGTCACATATATACGATGATCATACCTGTTGGCGTTCCCTATGATGATCAGGGTTTACACTATCGCACCAGTATCAACATACACTGTTCATACATATAACCTTGCTAGGGTCTACACTCACCATTCAGGGTATACGATGGTCGCATGGGACGGCGGTCTGAGCATCTGGTTGATCATGATCTACACTGTTTACTGTTTCCCACCCTCCACCCTGAATGGTGAGTGTAGACCCTAGCAAGGGTATATGTATGAACAGTGTAGAAAATTGCTGCGGCGCTAAATTATTGGGGAGAATGCATTATTTTTTAATTGAATTAAACTTTCCTAAACATATATAAGATATCTTATATAGTTTAGTAGATATCTTATTTACATTATTAATGTAGATATCTACTAAACTATATAAGATATCTTATATACTATATAAGATATCTACTAAAATATATAAGATATCTACTAAAGTTTAGTAGATATCTTATAGATTTTAGAAGATATCCTAGATAAAATTGTATATGAGATATCTTATAAACTTTATTAGATATCTTATATATTACATAAGATATCTTCTAAATTATATAAGATATCTACTAAAGTTTATGAGATATCTTATATACTTTAGTAGATATCTGATATGAAATTTTATATAAGATATGTACTAAAGTATATAAGATATCTTATAAACTTTATGAGATATCTCATATAGTTTATAATATATCTACTATAGTTTATATGATATCTACTAACGTTTAGTAGATATCTTATATAAGTGCTTTTTAATAAAGATAAGTAGTATAGTGGGGATGGAAATGATACCACCTAGGTTGGAGGGTCTTATCGGTGCTGATTATGGTCCCACCTACCACAAAAAGTGTAAAAAAACTTTCATGTTAAACAAACAAAACCTATAGGTATTATGACAAATATGACACATTATGAGAAAACCCATGACAGAAATGTTCATGTTAAACAAGCAAAACCTATAGGTATTATGACAAATATGACAAATCGTCAGAAATCCTCAGACAGAAATTTGCTTGTTGAACAAGCAAAACCTACATGTATACGAAAAAATATTATGGCAAATATGACACCACAAGCCCCAACACCAGCTTCCGAGTTATTGCAATTGCGAGAAAAGGCGGAATCGCTCGGAATAACATATAGTAATCGTCTAAGAGTGGCGGGGTTGACCAAACTGATAAACGCAACAAAGAACAGCGCATTTACGAAGAGTTCTGAATGCAAGCGCGTAATCAAAACCGCGCTGGTCCGCGCGATTATAGCGAAAGGACCAGAAATAATGGCGGAGGTCGATGAGCAGAGTGAAACGGTCAAGGCTGGAAGGAGAACTGTCGAGCTCACCTTTCATAGAGCGGTTGGTGGTATTATTTCCGATAGGATAGTAGATAAACTGATGCCCTATATCACTACAAATTTTCATCTTAGGTACGCGTATTCCTACAAGCTGAAGCACATCGATGAGGTTGATTCCAAAGACCATCCTAAAACTATTACATTCCACCAAATGTCATTGGATGTCATCCCTCTCCGACGTAAAGCGCTGGGTGACTGTTCAGGAGACCAGGCGGATGGACATCGATAAAATCTCTCGCCCAAACACGAAGTGGACGTTCGTAAGATGGGTGGAAGTGTGTGTCAAGCTCATGCAGGGAAAGCGCGGGAAGGATTTGGGTCTTAAGTCAAAGTTCGCGGTGGGAGGGCTGCAACCAGAGTGGCTGCGAAATAAGAAAGTTATGTATTCTCTAGACCAGTACGATGACGGATTGTGTTTATTTCGATGTTTAGCGATTCATGGGGGGTCTCGAGCACATAGGTGCTCAGTCAGGAGTATTTTGGTAAGAGGAAACCAAACCCAGTTCCATTTGATAACTTGAAGAAGGTCGAAGAGAAGTTTAAGGTTGGTATTGAAGTGTATGACCCACAGAGGACGGAGTCTGGTATTTGAGAAAAAAACCAGCACATTACGCCGCAGTCGGTACCAAACATATGACCATCGGATTATTCCAAGACCACGCATTCCTTATAACCAAGCTTAAGGGAATCACCCACACGTACTGTTGCAAAGAATGCTCCCAACGATTCACACAAGCCTGCCACCTTACAAGGCACGCACACACCTGTATGCGAGGGGAGACCCAAGTAATCTGCGAAGGTAAGATTTTGGAGCGTCCTAGATCCGCGTACGAACGGCATTCTTTCCGAAAAGCGCGAAGAGCTACGGCGCATTGGAATGGATGGGGCGCGTTGAGAAGGAAGAAGGCATCCACATCCATACCGAACAGTGTGGGCACGGTGGCGAGCGCTGGATTGCCGGAGCTCCAGTAGACGGTTACTGTCAGGAAACTGACGCAGCGTACCAGTATCACGGCTGCTATTGGCACGGATGTCCGGCACACTCCATAGACAGGCGTGACGAGTTTGACAACACCACCAGACGGGAGAAAATGATTACAAAGGCCGGGTGTGAGTTAGAGGTGATGTAGGAGCACAACTTTAAGAAATCTGGTAAAGCTATAAAAACGGGATGTCCTACCACACTCTACCCGCACCAGATTGTGTATGACTTTGAAGCGTATTGTGTATGACTGACTTGTCCCGATTAGCGTGAGTATTGGTGATAGTATGTCTTCATAATAACTCACATATGCGACACAGACCCCGCGCGGTTGGTGGCTAGGTTTATGGAGGATTTGTAAAAGCGCGGAAATGCCATCAGGGAAGAGGTAGTTAGAACATTCCGGCCCCCAGATATGGATACCCTGCGGGAGCGGCAGGCTGGGGAGATCGAGCAATGGATATGTCAGGTACCGGTAATCGGATTCAATTGCAGCAGGTACGACATAAATCTTATCAAGAAGTACTTAGTTGGCGAGCTGTCTGATACAACGAGAAAGGTAATGGTTGGCAAAAGGGAAAATGCTTCGATATTTCTATTCACACCCGAGTTCAGGTTACTCGATGTTGCACTGTACCTAGGGCCGGTAGTCAGTTATGACCGGTGGATTAAAGGGTACGGCTGTGAAGCGCAAAAGTCCTTCTTCCCCTACGAATAGTTTAATTCCCCAGACAAACTAGATTATCCCGGACTGCCGGATCTGGAACACTAGTATTCGAGACTTGCTGGTAAACACTTGATCGATGCCACCCAGCTCGCGGAGTGCCGCGCGATTTTCAAAGCGAAAAAGATGACCACGTTCCGTGAGTGGCTGAAGTATTATAACGATTTGGATGTCTCACCTTTCCTGGAAGCATTGGTGAAAATTTGTCGATTTTATAAAGACAAAGGTGTTGATATTTTCAAGGATGCCGTAACTTTGCCAGGTGTGGCGATACAGTATTTGCTGCGGGGAACGGTGTCTGATAACCCGTTCAATGACAAGCTTCAACTGTACGCGCCACAGGAGGAAACCTACGAGATGCTGCAGAGGGCTCTTGTTGGAGGTCCTTCCATTGTATTATCTAGGTATGCGGAAGCCGGATTGTCTAAGATCCAATCCACTCCGGAAGGGCACGGCAAACAGTGCAACGCGGTGCTGGGATACGATGCAAACGCTCTATATTTGTCCACACTGAATAAAGAGATGCCGTGCGGAAAAGAGACGATCACGACGGTCAAAGCTCCCAACAATCCAATTATTATCAAACAATTCTGTAAGTGGTTCGGGTTCGCCGAGGTGGACATCGAAGATTCGAAGAGATGTCGCCCCTATTTATAAACAGGGCTGTTCGCGAGGAGGAAGTTCCCCAGCACATGATGAAATATTTGAGCGCCACGGGCCGGACTCGCGGTGATGCGAAACAGTTTGTTGGGGCGCTATCGGCTCAGAAAGTGTTGCTGTACGAACCACTATTACGTTGGTATCTCAAACAAGGGTTGGAAGTAACTGGAGTGTACCGCTTAGTAAACTACTATTCGGGAAAACCATTCAAGTGGCTCGCGGAGGATGTCACAGAAGCTGGGCGAACTGGCGACGCAGATAGCAGCAAAGCTGTAGTCGCAGACATAATGAAACTACTCGGTAATTCGTGTTGTGGGAAAATGATAGTAGCGGCGGAAAGACATTTGATTACGACTTACACGAAAGACGAGGAATGTGTTGATAAAGCGTTGCGATCCGCCTTCTACGATGATTTGACAGAAATAGGAGATGCGTACGAAATATCGAGCAGAAAATCGACATTATCCGTAAAGCGACCGTTTCACTGTGGGACTGCCGTGTACCAATTGGCGAAGTTGAGAATGTTGGAGTTTTACTATGATTTTCTAGATAAGTATGTGGATCGGAGCGATTTCGAATTGATACAAATGGACACAGATAGTATGTACATAGCCACTAGTGGGAGGGATCTGAAATCCTGCATTCGCCCAGAGTTAATGGATGAGTTTATAAAATCGGGAAAAAAATTGGTTGGCCTGGGATAAGTGGAGCGGATGCGAACCAGGACTTTTCAAGATGGAATTTCAAGGGGATCGAGCAATCGCGCTATCGAGCAAGTGCTACTTTGTAGAGAAGGTGGGTTTGCCAACCGGAGTTGGAGGCACGACCAAGCATTCCTCCAAAGGTATGAGTAAACGAACGAATAGTGTAGATTGGGACCGATACAAAACCGCACTCGAGGTATCTTATGATACAGCGGAAAAGAGAGGATTCCGCATGAATAAGTGAGTTATGAAGACATATTCCCAGCACAAGCTTGGGCTATCCGCCTATTATGACAAGCGGCGCGTGCTGTCTGATAATATTCATACAGAGCCGTTGATGTAGGGGAAGCAATGCATTGCAAAAGGTAGTTGAAAACCCCAGTCATTTTGGAACGGATTTTATGTTCCACAAGGAGAAGGCCGAGGGGTTGGCGTGGGATAAATGGAGTGAAAAAAAAGGGAGAATACTAACCGAAAGACACTGACGTGAGCCTGGCCGACTATGACGACGGACGATCGGGGGGTAGCTGGGTGTCAGAAGGCACCGCGAGAAGTTCTTCGCGAACAAACCCGCGCGATGGACCACTGTCGAGGTAGTAGAGCACGGGCTCATCGGGTTTGGTAATAGATCGATCCAGATGTTATACATTGAGAGACCACACGGGATCAGTCGCTCGGCGGCGGCCACCCTCGAGCTCTCCCGGTTGATAGAGGTACCGGACGGCAACATCCGATGGAAGCCGTTTCTCCGCTAAACCAACGGGTCGCCAGCGCGAGACGGCGGATGGTTTGTGCGACACCTTTTTCGCCTTGATTGCATCTACAGGCTTTTTACCGATCAATCTGGTCACCACGGCGGGTAGCCTGGTCACCCACTCGGTCGATCGCGTATGAGGATCTACAAGCTCTTTGACATATTGGTGCCCGAACAACCTCTCAGCCAGGGTTCGATTGAACCGCTCCACAATCCCCTGGTCCAAGTGGAAGTCGACGCGGCCGCGTCTAACAGAAACGTCGTGTTTAGCCAACAGCTGAGAGATCGCGCCCATAAACTCGCGGCCCGGATCGACCTGGAGAAGATTCGGCCATTTGAGAGGACTTCTCTTATATATTCGGGAAAGAACCTCGGCCACCTACTTAGACTCTTTCGTGGCCAGCGGCTCAGCCCCCTTATATCGACTCGCTACGTCAACGATTGTCAGTGCGTACTTGTACGTCTTGCGACCGACGCGATCGTGAGGGAGAAACAGGAGATCTGCTTGGTGGACTTCGTTCGGCACCGGCACGTCGAATTTCGGCCGCGAAATATTGTGA
The DNA here is from genome assembly GCA_029237695.1 of Conchocele bisecta. Lineage (NCBI taxonomy): Eukaryota > Metazoa > Mollusca > Bivalvia > Lucinida > Thyasiridae > Conchocele > Conchocele bisecta. The sequence goes on from CM055276.1 coordinate 25,860,324, forward strand.
GGCGCGGGCAAATAGATCTGCCAGAGGGCCTGCTTCTTGAGCCATTCCTTGGCTGCATTTTCGGAAACCTTGGTCGTCGCCACGAGGTTCTTGATGGCCGCGAGTCCCTTCCAGTAGCCGCGGGTGCTGTAGTATGTGTTCGCTAGCTTGCGCGCTAAGCGAACCGATAGTTTGGTATCAATCTTGCGCTTGTCCATCGTATGCGAGGTATTCTAGTAGATCGAACAGTCTCCAACATGCCCTCTCCAGATCGTCCGGTAACTGCGTCGTCGATATTAAACCATTGTTGGAAGACTTGCTGCAGCTGTCGGTTAAGTTCCCCCAATCCAATCGCGATTGGAAGAATTGGAACAGGAGCGGGAACTCGGAGGAATCTAACATCCGCTTTCCGAAAAGGGTAGCCGTTTTTTCGTCCTCGCGCCACGTCTCTAGAGAGTCTTGGGCCAAACTGATCAGACCCTTTGCGCCAGCTAAACGGTGTTTAAGGGCCGTGTAGCCTACATCGATTAGAGCAAAATAAAGCTCGTCAACTAACATCGTTCTATATATATATATTATTTAAAAAAGTTTTTTTTAAATAATTATTGCTTATTGCTTTTGCTTATTGCTTTTCCAATATAGTAGCTGACGAGACCCGTCGCACCCATCCTCATGACGATGAACGTGATCTCGCGGTATTTTTGGGCCTCTGACGGTACATAGAAATATGAAAGTTGGGCCTCGGGACCCAGCGGCGCGAGACTTTTCTGCGGATATGCCAGCGCGTACTCGCGGTTGGCTTCTTTAACGTTACGGAAAGTTTGCGCGGCGTGATTCTCTCGGCGAAGCTCTTCGTTGATCCAGTCCATACGGGCGGTTAGTTTTTTCAACCATGCCGCGTCTGCGCTCTTAAGTTGTTCTACAGCTAAATCGTGACGCTTGTGCTCCTCATCCTCGTCCGATTTTTCTCCTATTAACGAGAATAAATAGTTACTACCGCCGAACGCCGCAGCGCTCACGACTGCACCAAATATCACTATTGCGATCGAAGCCATTTATTACCATATATTAGCAGGTAGAATTCCAGCTTTAATTAGATCATCTCGAGTCTCAACTGCGGCCGCTACATCTAAGGTCACGAGCCCTACGTCTCTAACGGTCATGTCCAATTTGGGAGCGGGTCCTCCGAAGGCCATCTTTTATAGTTGAGCAAACCCGATACTGAGACCCGATATAACCACGGCGTGATAAAGCGCATTCACTATCATTTTACCATCGTTTTCAGCCATTACATATAGTGATTATTGCATATAAAAGGGATCGCGATCCATGTTTAAATGGGGCACAATCGGTTTCGTAACTTTCTTCGGAACCGCGGCTGGTTGTTTCGAAAGGTAGTTCCGCACACACAGGGTGCCCACAACTGCCAGACCACCACCAACAACCCACGGGATGATCCAGGTAGGAGCTACAGCAATCGGGTATTGCACCGACAGTTCCTGCGGAGATTGAACCGCAGCTGTCTTCGGATGTGTTGCTGTCTCTGTCCCCAACTGTCGCTCCAGCTCAGGAGCGGCTGGAACAAACAACGACTGTTTGGCCTCTCGAAGCTCGGCGAATATTTTATCTTGTTTAGCTTTTCGGGTGGCAGCCGCTGCCCGCCCAGCTGCCTGTCTTTTTGGGTTTTTGTGTCGTGTAATCGGGTTCAACAGTGTTGAGGGTTCATCCAACACTGTTGGGGGAGCAATCGGGGATTGCTGTTCCGTCACTCTCGCAGGTGCTTGCACAGGTGCGTCTTGTGTCATCATCATTTTATGAGCTTATAGTTCGTGGGCATATATGTCCAAATTGACAGTGCTTAGCCGTGGTCAACGCGGTTGTCAGCGGAGCTAAGCACATTCCAAACTTGTCTCTAGATCGCCAATCAAACCCGCGGTGTTTGGTATAGGGAGAAGTGTACTAACAGCGGTACCGTACATATGAATAGCCGCGGATCCAAGAGTTTTTGTCATCTCCGCACCTAACCTAGATTCGTATCGCGCATACATTGTATCGACCTCCGCATCTGACATCTTGTCCACCTGACAAACTGAGAGACGCTTCCCGAGATACTGCTCCGATTGTCCCACAGCAACCAGAGCAGCTAGCCGCTCGCGTCGCGTTTTCATTTTCTTTCAGGAAAGATACCGTATCGGCAGTCGTGTCGGCAGTCGTGTCGCTTCCTACAGGTCCAGTCGTGTCGGCAGTCGACAAGACTGTCACTTCCATTAGTTGATCAAGAAGTTCGTCGCAGTTCATTATTTTGTTTTTAATAATTAGTACTATTCTGACTAGTTTCATAAGTCTAACATATTGCCAACCGCACCACTTGATACTTATGATCACCGTTATGCTCGCAACAAAGCTCGCAGTGGAGCAACAAATTGATTGCCACATTGTTAACCATTGTTCAGTATTTGTTCAACATTTGTTCATCATTGTTGAGCATTGTTCAGCATTTTGTTAACCATTGTTCAGCAATTGCTCAGCAATTGCTCAGCATTTATTAAGCATTGCTAAGCATTTAATCAGCAGTTACTAACCAGCGTTCAGCAATTGCTCAGCATTGCTAAGCATTGCTAAGCATTTGCTCGGCAGTTACTAACGAGCGTTAAGCTGCGCTTATTACTTTGTAAGCAGTTGGTTGATCAGTCTTTAACAGAAGCTTGGCGTGCTTAGTTTCCGAAAGCATCTGTCGAACCTCCAGGCGCTCCTCGCGCGTTAGGATAACGTCGTTCTCTCGAAGACAATCATCGAATGAGTCTCGGTCCTTGCAGTGAAACACCAGTAGTCAAATTAGGGATTTACTCGAGTCAGCTGTAGACGACTACTACAAAAGATTGGCAGAAAAAGGTCTGGACCCGTCTGTCTGCCGCGACTACTCCAAGTTCAAAGTGGATCGGACCGGTAGGTTGCGACTAAAATCATCAAATGTCTCAATCATCAACACAAATACCGGAAAACCCCTAGCGCTGAGTACCATTGCCGGTTGGCGGGGCGGTGGCCAAATCATAAGGGACGAACTAGGATTCCTAGATTGGAAGCGTGGTAAAACAATTATGCCCGCCCGCGCTGTAAAGACCCTACGGTCTACCGACGAAACGATGGCGAAGACGGCCGCCGCGATAGAAACTGCCGATATCAGCGGGCTCCCTCGAGTAGCCACCGACGCTATTCGCACAATGGAGATCAGCGAAAGTGAGATAGACGGAATACTCAACCTCGACCAAGGGTCGAACGATGACCCACCGTTACCTCTTCGCGAACTCCGGGGACTCGATAAGGCTCTGCAAACGGTCCGGGGCGAATTGGTCCATAACCTCTCCAAACTCACAGCGTTGGATGAACATATCGCGCTAGAAGAAAGAAAACTTGGGTAAGTCCGTGATGATAGAGAATCTACCGAGCGGATCACCGAACGCCTGCGGTCGTTGCGGGATGAAAGATCAGCTCGCTTGGAGGCTACCTCGGCTTGCCGTGAGGATCTCCGCACCCAAATAAGTCGGATCCGCGAAACAATCTCGAGGGTTCTGCACGAGGAGACGACACTCGGTGAGCGTCTTCGCACTCTGTTCAGAGAGCAGCGCGTCACGATAGTAAGCATGATCACTTCTCTCGGCATGACTATATCGACCATAGTTCTAGCTTTCACTGGCGGTGCGGCGGCTACACCCGCGCCAGCACCCGCGCCATCCGTTGGAGCCAAAGAGTGGGCAAAAAAGCATCTAAAAGCCCTCGCCAATCTCCTGGCTAAAGTAGCCGGAAAGGCGGCTGCCGCGCTGCCCGGGCTGATCGGGAGTCTCGTTTCCTACTTGTTATCTATGTTATCAAAAACGGCCGGATGGCTCGCCGAGAATGCTTGGGCTTTAATCGTGGCGATCGCCGGTCTCCTACTTTTAGCCGCCCGAGAGTTCCTAAAACCAAAGCGCGAATAGTCCGGTCATCACGAGGGCGACGACGAGCCCTAATTTCTCCTCCTCGTGGGTTGTGGCACTAGTTCCCGTTCCTGTTCCAATTCTTCCAATAGCGATTGGATTGGGGTAACTTCCTGGTGCTACAAGTCCCCGCTCCTGTTCCAATTCGTGAATTGTAGGTATTGGGGGAACATGCCGCTCCTGTTCCAATTCGTGAATTGGGGGTGCGGAGGTGGAACGTGATGGTGTGTTTCGTGGTGGGGTGGTTGCTTGCGGTTTTATGAAATCGGTTCCGCTTCCAACTCCGTTCCCGATCATCTTGGGGGGGGGGGGGGGAGCTTGATGATATCCGTGTTCATGTTCCCGTTGCGGCCGATTTTTTTATTGGCGGTGGCAATTACGATCTGATTATTGTAACCGTCAACCGGGTCGTCTCGTAGTATCATATTGCTCGGCGCCATATAAAGACCTATTTCAAATACATAGTCTACTGGGGTGCTGGCATTCTTCAAAACGTCTTGATAATTCTGGATCGCCTTCTCCAGGTCCACCTTAGCTCTACACGTGCCAATAATTGTATTTGTGCGTCAAACGCCGTTCCGATTCCTATTATAGAACAGCGCGCTTGCTTCTGTGCGCTGAGGATGGCACAGACGTATGTGCGAATGGAGGCGTTAAGGCGGGTAACACCGGCCTGCGTAAACCCTAGACTGTCGTCCAATATAAAGGTTCATACAGCCGTCTCGACGGCTTCGTTTTGTAAAATATACTCTACATGAGCTATTTTTGGTGCATTATACCAGCAGTAATCGTAATTACACTGTCTCTTTGTACTAACTTCAGACCCGAATGTCATTTTATTTACTACATAATCGGTGGCGGTCCAATTTGTATAACCTCTAGTGGGGTCGTGGTAGTTTGACATATACAAACCGAAAGTTAAACCTGGGGTGGCAAACTTTGTGCTTGCGCCGTAGTCTAGACCATTGAGATAAACAGTACCTAAACCTCCGGTGTCTGGAAATGTTTTCTGTCGCCAGTCTGTATCTTTTGAAACGTTAAATTCGTCACATATCCGTTCGAACGCCTTACGGTTGTGTGTTGGAAATGGGATTCCAGCCGTCGTCTTGAGGTAGTGGAGTACCTAGTTCGTTGAGAATCCTCCTAATAGCATAATACACATGAAAGTTGTAGACGCTACTGCTCAGCATGCTGTTCCTGGGTTTTATGTGGTCTCTGAAAGAGACGCCACACCCGGTTGAGGCACACCACACGGCAAAATTTAGTTGGTTCTGCCAGAACTGCATAGGGTTGTTGTTCCAGTTTGTTGTGACATCCTGTGCAATGGTTTTAGGAAGTCTGTACTTTTCAAACATGTTAGTGAAATTGGTGTTGAAACCCAGGCTCAAACTGGCTCTTATTTGGGCGTGCACAAGCTCACCAATGGTGTTCTTTTGAGTGTATACACATCCGACCAGGTACATTGCCTTTGAATTGAAGCTAAATGCCTTGGTATCCAACGACATTTTAATGCCTCCCGGACTGTGGAGTCTTAGACAGCTCAAAGATTGTGTCACCTCAGAGCTTGACGGTAGAACCAAGCTCACATTATCGAAGGCTACCAGGCTCACAACAATGACCATCGGCCCAGATAGCAAGGTAAGGATCTCCCCGGCGTTGGGTACTCGACTCGGTTTTAGAGAAACATACTCCGCAAAGAAAAGATTGTTTGCCCCGGGTGAGCACATCGGGGACGTTCCGGTGGACTTCGCCTTCACGAAAACTCTCAGGGTGCACCTGAATCGGGTGAACACATCGTACAACACGGTAGACGGATCTCCCAGCACATTACGGAAAACCGTGCAAGCCAGTGATTGTTTCTTTGGGGAGACTGTGACCTTAGACTTCCCATGCCCCGAGATGAAAGTTTTGGAATCGGGACATATCCGCGAATTTACGGTCTCTATTCTTGATGATCAAGCGAGAGAGTTGAAGAACTATTACCCGATTTCGGTCGTCCTGGAAATTTCAAATTAATTCAAAGAATTAGACTCAAGTTCGTAATATAATTTATACAATGAGTATATACGGACCAGGTAGTTCTTCCAATTCCAATCGCGATTGGGTGACAGATATAAATTCAAAGAATCCGAGTAACAACCCAATCGAGATTGGAGTTACCGACGGACCCAACCCCACAGGTGATTTTTTAACTACCGGAAAAACCAAGGCCCTGATCAATACAACTATATCGGAGGCCACAAACGAGATTCACAGGAGTATAGCACAGCTTAGAGTAGACGTCCTGACGGCGACTGTACAAGTTCGCGAAGAGGCACATACAGGACTTAAGGATCTCGGCAGGAAAATAATCCAAGTTGGGGAAGAGGATCATGCAGCACTTACTGAACTAGGTGGAAAAATAACCAAAGCGAGCAATATATATGGGGGATACGTCATGACAACCCCCGGGACGGTTCGACGAATTGCGGTCTGCTCGGTTAATGCTAAGGGTAAACCTGTGGGCGTGGTCGCCGTAAATCTCGTACTGGATTGTGAAGAACGGGCGATTGGAGTCACTAAACTCGCTGGACAGAGTTCAGCGGTGGTTTTGTTCGCCGGTGACAATCCAATTAGACTTTTCGAAGGTAGTGTTATTAACTTTGTTACGAAAAATCGCTGACCCAGCGAGTTCTTCCAATGTTGTGACATTGTTAATTGAACTTGATTTATGACGAGTGAACATTTAATACCGTTGAACCTACAACCAAAACCTGTCGATCCTGTTTCAACACCCAATATGACCCCGTCAAACTTCAGGTTGGAAAATATCGTCGAGATACAGCAGATTCTAAAACATGAGGGGGAAACTCGGAGGGTAAATGCTAAAAAATATAGACGAGCTGCAAATATAGCGGAGGGGGTGAGCACCTTGTTATCGTCCGTTTCTATACTGGGTGGGGCCGGAACCGCTGCATTGTTATCTACAGTCGTAGCAATTCCTATTGCCGCGGGTTTGAGTGGTGTAGCCACTGGGGCAGGACTGCTGTGTATGGCGTTTAGAGTAGTGGGGAGAAAATTCGAAAATAAAAGTAGAAAGCACGACAGAATATCGGTTCTCCCGAGGTCTAAGAAAAATAGCATCGACATTATCGTGTCCAAAGTGTTGGCCGATAACAGTATATCGGACGCTGAATTTGAGTTGGTGGTGGAGGAGATGTCTCGATATGAGGATTTAAAAAATACTATTAGAACTAAGGCGCGCGCCACCCTTCCCAAGATTGAGAATACTGATTGGGATAAAGTTAGGTTAATATTGGGAGATAAAGTGGGGGAAAAAGTTACAACAACACCGTGAATATGTCACCCACCGGACCCCATACTTATCGATAACCGCAAACTGTCCGTACCGGGAAGTAATCGTGTTACAGTCAACACTCTTATATATAGCGTCTCTCGATAGCTTGTCGCCTGTGGTTAAACCAATACACGCCAATCGCGATTGGAGAAATACACCGGCGGTTTGTGAACAGGTAATGTTTTCATAACTGTGTGGTTTGAACTTAAATCAATACACACCGTGGCCTCGATAAGGTGAAATACACTTGGCTAAATAAAATATCGGGCGCGTTTATTCACTGAGCGCTGTATCAGTTATAGGCAAGCAGCGGTCGGATAGGAACGCCATTGCTAAGGTAAACAACCGGTATGACAACGGTAGTCGGATGGGAACGGTGTGTGTAACATTGAGAACATATCGGTTATATCTTTATAACTGATTTCTGCCCCGCCATACGGGACATAAATCAGTCCCCAAAGTGTGTTGGTTTCGGCTACTATTTCATATTAAACAAACAAAACCTATAGGTAAACCAAAGTTTGATATGAAGCCATAGAGAATCCGCGACATCGCGCGGATTGGGCGTACACAGGCGAAAGGCTTCGTGTAGACCCTCCAAAGTCTTGTGCGAATGGTGTGGAAAATCAATGGCTAGCGCGCCAACCGTAAAGATACATAAACTCATGGCATGCCAAGGGGTTCCTGCAGAAATTAAATCCGATATCATTAAACATAGAACGCGGGTAAAAGGCTACGAAATCGATTTTTAATCTCTAACCACCAATTTATAGGAGTTGTTTACACTCCTATAAATAAATTATAGACCCTATATTAGAAAAAGGACTTTCCTTTTTGTGGTAGGTGGGACCATAATCAGCACCGATAAGACCCTCCAACCTAGGTGGTATCATTTCCATCCCCACTATACTACTAGATATCTTATTTATTTAGTAGATATCTTATATAATATATTAGATATCTACTAAAGTTTATGATATATCTTGTTTTGGGAATAAATAGTAAAACGGCGTGCCATACGAAAGTTCATTCTACACAGTACATACGCTAAGTTATCGAGGATGTTCTGAATGTATTCTTTCAATCTTTTACAGCGCGTATAACAGCATTTGAGTGTAGATCCTGATCATACAACATCAGCTGATTCTGCAAATGTAAATGCGATATGTGTCGAGTCAGATTCGGGACTCCCGTTGAAATATTTAGAAACTTATAACTATCGAACAAGAGTGCATATCGTTATTTGTTCATCCTTGTTCCAAATATATTAGACGGCCCGCCAAGGCTAATAAAAGGCCTCCAATAATGTTTTGATGGCATTTCTTATTACAAATGGGTACCCATGCTGATCGACTTCTATGATATGTAAGCTGTTGGAGAGGGGTGGGAACCCCGCAGATTTGACCTTTAGGGGTCATTTTTTTAGATCATTTAGAGGTCATATTGACCCCAAATGTCTCATTGACATGAGTGTATAAATGCACGTATATGATTTATAACAGAATTGATAGCCGTCTGCAAATGAACTCTTTTGGTAGCGCGCATCTGCGCATCTGCAGTTATAGGCTGCAAATACACATTCATTACCGTATACAGTCTAAAAAACTGCTAATTTCCATGAAGCGGTATATACTAAATATAATATTCATATTTTGCAACGATTATGACATATATGTTCATCTCGTGGTGTGACATGTCCATATTTCACTCTGGATATCCTCTATGTATTAATTTCGTTCTCAGTTAGCCTACTGCTGAGAATGAAGAGATTTCCCATTGGCATGTCAATATCATGAAATTTGTGACTAAGGTTATCCTTCATTTTGTATTATTGATTAAATTAACAGAACATATTTTAGAATGGGGACAATTGGAGCTGCATTTCCAGGAGCCCCACATTCAAAATGGACGCCAACTCAATTTTGAAAAGTATAAAATGAAATATCTAAGTAGTAGCCATTTGAGGGCAAGGAGATGGTCGATGGTTTTTTTTGTGATTCTGTGAGGGCAACATGATGGTTTCGTGCGAGTGCGAGGACGTTATATAAAGCGTTGACGCGAGTAAATAATTCAGTTGAAGCCATGGCACAGGCAGAAGTGAATCACGAAGAAGCATTTTCTGTTATGTTGTTGCCCGAAGAGAAACACCGTTCTGCATCATTTCAGGGATTGTCTCGTATTACTGTGAAGAAAATTCGGAGGTTTACATCATTATACAAGATGAGGAAGGTCTACAACATATGATCAGTACCAATTTATTTAAGTCGTTGCACGGCTTTTATTTAAAGCATTTTACTCTCGATCTCCATAGCCGAAGTTTGTGAAAACATGATTTCAGTTCTTGCTATGGCAATGACATTGACAGACTATGTACTTTATCAACTACACATGTACTGTCTTCGAAGAGAAGCGCGGGAAGCAGCTGAAAAGTTATGCGAATGTATAAAAAAGGAACTTGACCCATACTTGACCCCGCGCCCCGCCCTTTGTGATTCCGAGGTCGTCATTTTAACAAATATGAAACAACATCGACTATCGATCAATCCTGCTAAGCTTCGTCGAAATCGGTCTGGTGAGAAGATTGTTTAAGAATTTGACCTGTTTGTTTACGGCGACCATTTTGGATATGCGACGACGTCTGTTTTAGCAAATCTGAAAAGGAGTAACGCATAGACCATCCCCGTGAAGTCTGGTCAACGGTTAAGACGATGTCGGAAACGTGTTGGCGGTCGGACGGACTACGGACAGACGAAAAGCGGTCACAATAGCTCACTGAGTATTCGGCTCAGGTGAGTTAAGCAAATAATAAAGTTAATTGTATGAACTAAAATGTGTTTATACCTTGCTCCAGTTCAGCTGAAGGCCAAGGGAAATCAACAGGTAGTCGTAGCCCAGCTGTAAATAAATACAGGTATGCCAGTCATATGAGACACGCCATGTGATTTTGAACCTTCAGACATCTGCGTAATTTCATGAATTATGTTTACAAAATTTACAATATTTTCCGTAAATTACGTCAATAGTTGACAAACTTTTCAGGGTATATCCGCATGTACTCCTGAAAATTGTGTCAGCTTTTGACTCGATTTATGAAAAATATTATAAATTTTGTAAGCGTATTTAATGAAATTACGCAGATGTCCGAAGGTACAAACTCACATGGCGTGTTTTAATTATAGTAGCAGTGTTGGCTGGTACAAGCTCGGCAAAAGGGCATTGAATAATCCAAAACTAATATTCTTTTTATGGGTGATGACTTTGATGAATAAATTCATATAACATGAAAAGTGTGAGATACATGTATGCATAATATGTGGTTGCGACTGGAGATCCACACAGTCTGATCAGGATATGCAGCAATTCCAAGAATGAAACAGCATTAATGCTTTAAACAAGCAATATCAGGCACCAGGGGTGTGCTATTTGATCAGGAACTACACTGATCACAAATCCCGTCTCGCCAGAATACATTGTCATTGACGGCGCGAGAAGAGCAAAGGAAATACAAGTTATACAGTGTAACTATATAATTAAATACATGTAACAAGATAACCGGTCAGTCGAGTTCTGCCCAGCTGGAAATCATTCTGAAAACAGTAATGGCCCTGATCCGTTCATGCTAATGCGTCGGCGTATCTGAGCCATCACTGGTCGCCGATATGAAGTTTCTATTGGTAAGACCACGGCTCATATATACATCTATCCATTATCTCTTAAGTACAATTTTCTCATTTCAGTTGCCAAATAGATGTATTTTGCAAGTTGTTTTAATCAGGTTTCTTTTTTTTTCCGTGCTCATCAAAGATATGAATTTAGTGTTGGTTGCCCATCTGCAATAATACCTTGGTAAACATGCATGTCTTAAGCGAGCGTAGTACGGGCATATTAATAGGAAATAGTATTCATTTTCAACGACGTCCATATTACAGAGAATTTGCCTATCCACATGCCTGTATCGACCTTCCTACAATCTCTAGTCTCATCGAATAACTAATGATTTATATTCAACTATATTCAAATAACAAATAATCTGGCATTACTGTTTAGGGGCGGGCGGGGCAGTCTGCAGGCCAAAATTCAGTAAATTAATTTTATATATCTGAACAGAGCCGCCGGACGTACACCACACCTGACACACCGATGATGTGTATTGAGGGAGCAACTATTATTTCCTGCGCTGCTGATTAGATCCAGCCGCTGATTTTTCGGCTCATTCTCTCCCAGGCACAAACAGTATACTGCTTTGGAGCTAGGCTCAAATTTTTTACATACCCCACCCAGAGTAGAACTTTATGAAACATGTCTATTCTTATAGGAAATTCATCGAAGAATTCGAATCTGCGTGATGAAATTGCGGAAACTGCGGCCGAATATCGATTGTTGATCTCCATGGCAACCGTTACATTAACAAGAAAGTACAAATATGTATAATGTCGACGAGAATGTAACTTTCCTGTCAACTATTCGTTTTGAAAGCAAATTTTAGCAATTTGCTGCACCATTATGTTAAATAAAAAAGGAAAATAAAAAAGTAGTCTGATGTAGGTTTTCCAAAACCAAGATGGCCGCCAATTCCAAGATGATCACCATGCCTGAAAATGACAGAACCCACATTATATCACTTGCTATCACTTGATTATACTTGCAGTTTCAGAATACAAAGACATTTATGAAAACCATGATTTATGAGCAGAGAAATAGAAGGTCAGTTTCGTCAGTTTTGTTTAAAAATGGCCGCCATGAAACATAACGTAACTGCCGGACGACAGATAATATCTTGAAAGATCATGATTTTCCATATTTCAACACAATATGATACCAATAACTATCACAAATGTAAACATGTTAGTGATAATAAAAACCCAATAAGCAATAACCCATGTAATTCAGTCATTTTACATTTAAAAATGGCTACCGTGAAGCATCTTGCCAATTCTATTTGATATATATGTTAACGTTCAGTTGCAAAATATCTTCAACAGAATACGTGCAGAAGCTATCAATATGTGAATTTGTTAAGTGCATATATATACGAGCAACACAACCCGTCCGTCAAGCACTTTTATTTTCAAAATGGCCACTATGAAGAAAATTGTAGCAGCTCTTCGATACATCATGCGTTGAAAATCCAGTCTGTAGCAGCTCCAACTTTTAGATAAATCTTACGTTGAAACTCCCGTCTTATTTTAATTAAAATACATCATTTTATACAGTTATGTGATGCCGATAACAATATTTAAGTGTTATATTGACCACGGCCTGGAGCATACACCGTACACAATTCAACCAAAATGACGCTGTAACAAGTTGTTACCAGTCATTATTAGGATCTACACAACACAGATACATGTATATGTTAGACACTTCTTTACCATCCGGCGCAATATGTAACTTGGTTGTTTATTTCAATTTCGATATACCCACCGTGGAACAATCATGTAGCTTCTAATTGTCGGCGGATACCATTTTAAAGCATTTAAATCATGAGTGCAATGTGTTAACCTATTCGATATAACAGTATTCTATCAGCTGATTCATAGCATATCGGCAAAATGATTTAATTTGTGGGATTCGTTGTAGCTAATAATATGTGCTAACGCCCGATAGAATGGGATATAAATTAATAGCTGGATGAAAATAATCATACAAAAAGTACAATGTAATCATCATATAGTTTTCTCGGAGTTATTTGATGTGCTTATTACATATCAAGATTTAAATAACAATAATAAAATGATAGTCACTTTTAATCGATTAGATATAATTCAAACTAAGTCTTTTATTCTGAGAACACATTTTATATTGACATAACACATGTTATAATTTTCCCATGAATGAGCATATACCTGGTAATAACGAAAACATGATTCCACTAGCAGTCATGGTTAGTGTTAAAAATGTGATTTTGAATTTCCGTTCATCCGTTATTCCGTCCGGGCATCCGTCCGTAAGATTGCGTTGAAGTTTTCTGTTACACATTATCTCTGCAACCTAAGTCGGATTGACTTGAAAATGCCTTTGCTTCTTTGTCATTATCCATATTTTCATTTTATACCACATCCATGCGGCTTTCATGCCCAATGTCAAGGTCAATGGACTGTAAAAGAATATATGTTGGTCAGAGCAGGCTGTGGTCGTGGGTATCGGTGAGCCCCTGCCCACTTGCTCCAGTATATATGTATATATGCATTTGTGAAATCGAGGTCAAAGACAACGGAGAGAACAGTTAAAACATACTCAACTCATTATATATTATACAGCATACAGTCTGAGTCGTAAATAATTATGTTGAACACATGAAACCATATGATATATTCGCAAGACAACGAACCTGATGGCAATGTCACATATGTGGAAATACCTGTGGGTAGTACTCGACTAACGTACATGGTACCATAACACATTTACTGATACTGTTACTGATCGTGCATGGCAGAAACAGTCTGCAGGCCAATCGATTATATTTCCAGAGAACTATTTTCGAACACATTATGAATGAAAATGTATATAATGTCATAATTATGCGGTTATTAAAGCTACACAATGTGATAGTTAGTATATTGTCATGTTTGTATAATTAGTCCAATAGACGCAGAAACATTCTTCACAGTCATTCTATCAAATATATATACTAGCTGTGTATATATGTAGAAATAAAGTGTTACATTTTAAAATCGCCTATGCCAGTCACACGCACCTGGGCTTCGGTACAATATAGTCAGGTAACTTTGCGTAGAAGACATATGTCAGTGTTTTGGCACACTTGTGAGGTACACGAAACCGCCTTGTCTTATGATAGAAGAGGTTCTTGTATAATTATATATTTTTGATGATCAATGAATGTGTGTGTAATTTATAGTATAACAACAAACCATACATGTTATTGGTGGTGGCTAAATATCTGTCTATGACATTGCTAATATGTTAAACTTATTTGGTAACAAACAAAAGTTGCACTTGTTGCTGCTTGTTGCTGCGTTAACACATAATGTTACCCTATTATTTAAGGTAGGCGAAAGTTTCAGATTTATAAATGCATATTTGCTGATGTGTACATGTATTGTACTATTTACAAATTCAATTCAAAGGGGAGTAACTCACTACTAAGTGCTCATTGTAAACATTGTAAGGTTCTGAACGCCAACAACATACACATTCTTATTTGAAATATCATTATTTGAAATATATAAAAATATGTTATAAGAAAGATCTGAAAGCGATATTAATTAGCGAATTGTTGCTGATTGGTTAGAATATCAGTTGCCATGGACGCCAGAGTTTGTGTATTTTGTGACATTAATATATAAGTATAAGCCCCAGTCAAATCTATGTGCATCATATTAATGAAACCATATTTCACAAGTTTATTATCAGTAATCAACGCAACAACTGTTCACATTTTGTCTGCATTCTTCCATAGAGAATTCAAGGTTACCATGGAAATGTCCACAATTACGGCATTCGGCCGCGGTTTACGTAATTTTAACACGCGGATTTGGTTTCTACGATGTAGTTCACATAAAGATATATGCATTTCATAAAGTTCTACTCGGGGTATGGTTAATCGCAAAATAAACGTCGTACAGAAAGCTGCTCAAGAAAACTTTTGCTGATTTGTTAGAATATCGGTTGCTATGGTTATTACAATATTTTGTTTAATTTCTGAAATTTACATTTTAAATATAATCCCGAGTGAAATATACGTATATCTTATTTATAAAATAATATTACCACAAGCTTATTGACAATAATCACTGCAACTACTGTAAGCATTGTGTCTGTACTTTTTCCACAGAGAATTTACGGTTACCATGGAAATGTCCAAAATTACGGCATTCGGCCGCGGTTTACGCAATTGTAACACGCGGATTCGGTTTCTACGATGAATTTCACATAAAGCTAGATGCATTTCATAAAGTTCTACTCTGGGTAGGGGTAACTCGAAAAATAAGCGTCGTACAGAAGGCTGTCCAATAGGGTAGTAGGATACGATGGTGTGGGTGTTTTGTCAACAATATTTGTTGTTTTTTTTCATACACGGTGAAACGTTTGAATACTTAATTTGATCTATTGATGTAACTGTGTGCCAGACATCACCAGTGTGGGTGTCTTCATAACTATTTAGTTAATATATCTTTATTATTTGCAAATATAATAGATTGATGGTGAACATCGCTTTTAATATTTAGATTATATGAGTTAGATCGGAGGATTTTCGGGTGTGCGATGCCATGTACACTTCCATATATTTTCTAATGGATTCATGTAGTATAACAAAACAATGACGGATCCCTGGGCGCGCATGAACTGTCTGAAACGTGACACACATATTTCCGGTGTCATATCTGTCAAATACCAACAAATGCGAATTTTACAAATAAAGTTCGTATTTGATTATATTTTGACAGATACTTGTTTCTGATAATTATCAAAATATATGTAAAGTGTGCGAAGCCATGCACATTGAATGTATATATTTGTCTGTAGATATTCTGTTCAGATGTTTCGGCATTTTCCTTGTATCCATACACATGAAATATGGGATTTGATCGACCCTGTTAACCGACCTAAAATGACGTTAGCTGATGATAAGCCATTACACATAATTATATAAATAAATAATACGTGTTAGTAATCTTGTGGAGCTAAGCTAGTTTCAGTATTTTCAGCACTTTGATTGATATTATGGCGGCCAGTTTGAATTTGGCAGCCATTTTGTGCTTGAACCCCCACCTAATTTTGTTTGATGCTTAGACTATCTAAATACAAAATCAAGAGAGTGTTTGCTTTTAACAAATACATGAAACGGGATTATTTTGAAGATAATCTAGCCTCCACTATTAATCCAGTAGGTGGGTATTGAGATGTCCAATGCCCCGGTAACTAGAATAAAATCATATAGTTCTACATATTCTCCGAATAGTCGATCTAACTAGGTGGTCGCGGCCCGCATGTCACGCCAGCCGAGGCTTTGATAATATACCGAAACAAATCTTTAACCAAAAACATTAACCCGGACGCATACTCTTTAGCTAATAATCCAATGAATACAAGTATCAATTGCTGTAAACCATGTACACCATGTTATTGAATAGGGAAGGATGGTGGGTTTTTGAAGTTTGATTTTCTTTGTGTACAGAAATTTATGCAAGTGAACTCGATTATTGGACGGACATGATTCTATAATCCGTTTGTACAACGGGCCAATTTTCTAAAGCAGTACAGGATGGAGCTAGTTTACATAAAAACATTTAATAGATTAAATTTGCATTTATGCCACATTGTCCCTGCTTACACATACACAAAATATAAAATACAGAATAATTTATTACAGGTACATGCCCACTCATTAGGCACAAAATGTTCTTTATAGGAATTAAATAAGTGTACAATTGTGTCACTATTCCACAAATTCTAAAACATTACGGGTTCCCGCTATACACCATTACGCCATTGACATTTTTATGCATTTTATATCAGACGTAAATTTCCACACTGACAACAAGGGCGATAACCGTGTTTCCTTAAAATGTTAACGGACATTACTATTTATTATCTGTATTTATTTTTGATGTGCAATGATCATACTTTATCAAAATATCAAGCCTCATTTGCATATGAAAATAGATGATACCACCGCGAGTCACTATCAGTAAATACACTTATTTAATTCCTATAAAGAACAGTTTGTACCTACTGGGTGGGCATGTACCTTCAAAGGCACAAACTGTTATTTATAGTAATTAAATAAGTGTATAATTGTGTCACTATTCTAAAAATTATGAGTGCCTGCTATACAGATGTAATCATTAAGTAATATTTATTTTACGCGCGGCAGTATCAGGTTATTTTCATATGCAAATGAGGCACGATATTTTTTAATTATTTATACTAATTAAATGCGTCACCTGAAAAAATAATATTTTCAACAGATTATAAAGTATGATCATTGCACATCAAAACATAAATACAGAGAATAAATAGTAATATCCGCAACCATTTTAAGGAAACACGGTTATCGCCCCTGATATCAATGTGGACATTTTCTATTCTATTCGCTTTACATGGTGCCATTTTATATGAACGAGTGAAATAATCAAGTGTGATTTACAAAGGAGCTAATTAAATTAGGAACGTGTACATGTACGCGGCTATATGAGTTATTTGAATTGCATGAGTGATTTTAGACCGTAACCACGTGTATAGTACGATAGTGTACATATAGCACTGCCTTTGTAAGGAGTTTGATTTGTTCTTTGATTAGTTTTCAATAAAGTTTGTTGTTGTGCTGTTATTATTCACCGTACCTTGTGGCAATAACTACGTGTTCGAAAAGATGTCAGCGCCCGCGGGAGTGTTCGTGACACACGCCCACCCCAAGCCGACCACCACACCACCAGCGTGTTTAGTGCGATAGTGCATTGAATTTTGTTGTTGTTTGTTTTTTATAGTATATTGAAAGAGTTAACGACAAAGTGTCAGACACCGCTAGCAAGCGGGCACGCTCGCGCGCGCGCGCGCGAGAGAGAGAGAGAGAGAGAGAGTCGATGTAGGAATGCTACACCGATCTTAGCTTGTGAAACAACAACCACCTTAACGAAAGGCAATTCCAACAAACATCAATCGATACCACACGTGTTATGACCAATGAAACATATATCTATAGCATACCGGTGTCATATACATTGACCCCCCCCCCCCCCGAACCCCACAAATGTTGACCCGTGTGTCATTAATCTATATATAGAATAGTGACCCTCGGGACAATAATTGATTATAGAATATTGTAAAGGACCTGCAGTCTGATTTTTGTCAGGATGATTATCCAGATATAGGGTTTGGCAGCTCCGCACCAACAAGGATGTACCTATCAACTAAATATTGGCTGATAATATAATATGAGAGCGAATGTCAATTCAACAAGTTTAATAAAGTCTTTAGACAATAATCCGTCCAACGAGTATGAAGGCGCCGTCTTTGACTACCTATGTTCGCTCACTACCTCTGCCCAACATGGGGGTAGAAGTATAACCCTCGACCATCACATATACAATAAACTCTCTGACACCTGGATGAAGCGTACTTCCAAACCACAACCATTTGTCAATCTCACTGTAGGAGCCAACCGCGGAGACTACGAGAGCATAGGCTTCGAACTTACCTCAACACCTAGGAAGGCGGCCGTCATCCCATCCATGGCTGACACCGGCTGCCAGAGTTGTCTGGCCAGTATGAAGGTCATTGATCGACTTGGTCTGAGAGAGTGCGATCTCATCCCGGTCACACTGAAGATGCATGCCGCCAACAACAAAGGCATCCACATACTTGGTGCAGCCATCCTGCGGTTTTCCGGTAACAACAAAATGGGCAACACGATCGAGACGCGTCAAATCACTTACATCACTGACAATTCTGACAAACTCTTTATCAGTAGAGAAGCCTGCATCAGCCTGTGCATGATCACCAGCACCTTCCCAACGATTGGTGAGGTGACTGGTAACCAGACAACTCACGCTCTCAGTGATGTGATCCCATCCGCTGATGACAACGACAGTGGCCTTGCCTCCGAGTGTGACTGCCCTCGTCGCCAGACGCCTCCACCCCCACCACCGTGTCTGCCATACCCAGCAACAGAAGAGAACCGGGAGAAACTACAGCAATATCTACTGGACCGCTACAGATCAAGCACCTTCAACACGTGCGAGCACCAGCCGCTACCGATGATGGAGGGGCCTCCGTTGCAACTTATGGTGGATCTCAACGCCAAACCTGTAGCAGCACACAACCCCGTGCCAGTACCCATTCATTGGCAAAACGACGTGAAGGCAGGACTTGACAGAGACGTCAGACTTGGTGTACTCGAACCAGTACCAGTGGGTGAACCTGTGACATGGTGCCATCGTATGATCGTCTGCGCAAAGAAGAATGGCAAGCCAAGGCGTACGGTCGATATGCAGCCACTGAACGCACACGCTGTACGAGAGACCCATCACACGCAGTCACCATTTCACCAGGCGCGGGCCGTACCACACGGCACTATAAAAACTGTATCGGATGCGTGGAATGGCTATCATAGCGTCCCTCTGCTACTGATGGAATCCAAGCAAGCGATAGTAAGTGAGATAGAAGAGGGTGTCCGGATATTCGACAAATCAAAGCCAACCTGCCTTGCCACGGACTGGTCTAAAGTCGCGATAGGATTCTGGCTCTTTCAGAAACACTGTGAATGTCAGAAGACGGAACTGTTCTGCTGCCCGACAGGTTGGAAAATAACACTCGTCAGCAGTCGCTTAACACACTCCGTAGAATCCCGCTATGCTCCGGTGGAGGGGGAAGCCCTAGCTGTCGTTGACGCATTGGATAAGGCCAGGTACTTCGTCCTAGGATGCGAGGAACTCATCATAGCAGTTGACCATAAGTCTCTACTGAAGTTGTTCGGAGATCGATCACTTGACGACATCTCTAACACCCGACTCAGGAACTTGAAGGAAAAGACACTGTGATATAGATTCCGTATGACACACGTACCAGGCGTGAAACATCGAGCTGCCGAATCCGTGTCACGACATCCTACAGGCGAGAGTCAACCGACCAAGATGCACCTTACAGATGACATCTCTGCCGTCACCAGCATGCCTCTGTGCGACACTCCTCAACTCAACCTGCTCTCACAACCTGACCTACGACACACATTCCTTAGCGGCATACGTTGCACTGAGCCGGATCAGGACGATAGTGAGGACAAAGTCCACCTTGCCGCAGCCTCATCCCTGAACACGCTGCAATCAGTCACTTGGGACAAGGTTCGGACAGCGACCAGCAGTGACGAAACCATGAACAAGTTGGTCGACACCATCGAATCGGGCATGCCAGAATTCCGCCATGAACTATCCGGACCACTGCAAGAGTTCCATCAGTTCCGGGATCACCTGTACACAGTTGACGGTGTTATTGTCTACAAAAACCGTGTCTTGGTCCCACCCGCACTGAGACGTGACTGCTTGACAGCCCTACATGCTGCACACCAGAGTGTATCATCTATGATCGCGAGAGCCGAGATATCTATATTCTGGCTAGGAATCACGCCTGCTATCACCGCACTTCGGAACAGCTGTAACCATTGCAACCGAATGGCACCGTCGCAACCAAGCGCACCACCAGCCCCACCGACACCGACTGACTACCCGTTTCAATGTGTATGTGCCGACTTCTTCCACTACAAGGGAACAAACTACCTGGTGATCGTTGACAGATATTCCAACTGGCCCATCGTTGAGAAGACTTCAGGTGGTGCCACCGGGTTAATCGACAGCCTCCGCAGATCGTTCGTCACATATGGTATACCCGATGAACTCTCATCTGATGGCGGCCCCGAGTTCACTGCTGCAGCAACCCGTGAATTCTTGAGAAACTGGGGTGTCCATCATCGCTTATCCTCCGTTGCCTACACCCACAGTAACTGCCGTGCAGAGGTTGGAGTCAAGACGATGAAGCGACTGATAACCGACAACACCGGTCCATACGGCGAGCTTGATACGGACTCTTACCAACGCGCAATGTTGCAGTACCATAATTGTCCGGATAAAGACACTAAACTGTCCCCGGCGATGTGTGTCTTCGGAAGAGCTATCAAAGAATTCATACCTGTCCTTCCGGGACGCTACAGACCACACAACACCTGGCAGGAGACTCTGACTGCGAGAGAGGAGGCACTACGAAATCGACACATGCGAGCGGCTGAAAATTGGTCAGAGCACACGAAACGTCTACCGCCACTCGTAGTCGGCCACCAAGTAAGGATACAGAACCAGACAGGCCCCAACCCTCGAAAATGGGATAAAACTGGCCAAGTGATCGAAGTCCGCCAAACACGACCAGTACGTGGTGCGAGTAGATGGATCGGGAAGAGTAACACTCCGTAACAGAAAGTTTCTCCGGAAATACACCCCAGTGTGCCCACAGAGATCACGTCACAGTATTATGGATGACATCATCCGCACGCCATACCAACCACTGCAGATGCCGCCGACACCTACTACTCCTCGGTCGTCTGATAACCGCCCATTACCCACCCTCATGGCCCAAACACCAGTTGATCGCCAACAGCTTCAACCAACGCTCCCTGAACCCACGAACTCGACTGGCCGCCCTACCAAAGACAATGATGGTCCGTGGCGAGGACTTCCAACATCACCGACCAGGAACGGCCCACAAGCTGGGAACACGCAAGTACCAGACAACTCACCACCGAGACATCCGGCACCTGTACCAATTGAAATCACCAACGTACAGCCAGAGACACAAACGACATCACCCCGTCCAACACGTATTAGACGCAAACCCGCTTGGCAAACATCGGGCGAATACGACCTCTAACTAGTGTACTTCATGATGCAGATTTTGATTGACACACCTTTAAGACATTTGACAGTTCCGTTCCAGTTATCAGTTAACTTTAATTATTCAGTCTATGTTAATTCTCCAATGAAAGACATGCAAAAGACTCGGGGGAGACAGAGAAACAATTTAACAGTCTATAGTTTCGCTTCCGTTAATTATTCTTCTAAATAGGAAAATGAATATATACATTAATCAGTCATTACTATATCCCTAATGAAAGACATACCAATGACTTGGGGGAGATAGACAATAATCAGTTAATACCAGTGCGTAACTCTATGTTAATTGTTTCAGATTGAGCCCCGTCATTGTGATCTGAATAAAGAATCATCAAACGGACGTGTTCCTATCTAGTGTTAACACATGTAACAACAATTAAAGTATTCTTTACAGCGTAATATTATGCACAGCGGTTATTTTGTCAGGATATCCGATGTGGTACTCTTGTCGATGCCTATAAATGAAAGCGGAGCAAGGCCGATCAGGTTCGCGCACGCGTCTCAAATACAACGGATCGCGATGGTATTTGGATGGTATATGTGGTGGGATCTAACCGTAGTAAACCAATACTTAATTTAACATGGGGAGTTACAATACTACACAATGACTTATTCTCTTGTGAAAGTGATTTATGTATCAAACACGCCACTAGAAATCACTATCGTAAGTGCATAGTCACTGCACTAAAACATAAGGAATTGGCGTTTATCCACTCCACTAATTCATAAAATATAGTAGTTTGGTGTATTCACGTTTGTGTATTAGCCACTGCGCTAATATAAAGAACGTTGCCAAAACATCAGGGGTTTAAGCACTCTAACTAGATTCAGTCCTGTTTTGTGTATTAGACACTCCACTGGCACTGAGCGTTCAGTGTTTATAACTTAACACGATGTGGATCAACCGTGTCTTTGGTAATAATTAATACAAGGTAATATTGTGTATCTGTATTTGACACTTACAATGAGTTTAATAGAAGCAGGTAAGTGCACAAGTATCAGTATTGGCTCAAATAAAGCTGGTCATTGGTTTTGTCGAGTATTGGTTTTCGAAAAGTAGCGCCTATGCAACTATGTAGTAACTACGATTAGATGCTGAAACTGGCCGTGCGCCGTTCTTTTATCATTTCCTACGGTTTGCTCATAAAACAGTTAATAGTATTCTAACTAGGAACTCCGGTCGGCCGGACTTTCGCTCCTTTTAATCCATTTCTGACAAAGTGTCAGAAGCAGGAAAGAGGAGGAAACCGGAGTTTCTCATAAAAGCGGAAAATATGGAAATATCCATTATACAGACTGCGGATTTCAGAAAATGACCGTCAACCAATCAGAAGTCTCGAAAGCTGACACACCTCCAGCGACTCGACGAAGAAAATCGGGTTTTGTATTTAAACTAGGAACTCCACTTATTTAACTTTGAACTCCTCTTTCTCCGTTCAAAAATCTGAGTCAAAATCTAAAAAGGGGAGTACGCCGTAGTTCGCTGTATTTAAGTAAAACAAAATATAAGATCACAAAATGTGATCGCGCACTTGCAAAACCAACAAAAAGTTCGCTTAGCAACGAAATACTTCGCTTCACAGAAATAGTAAGCTTTCGAGACTAATTGACTAATCTCCGTTATTCAGTCATTCGCTCCTTTTATAAAGGTACAAGTAAGGATTGTAGTTCAAAAGTGTCAGAGAGATGGAATTTGTAACAACAGAGAAAATGGAATAAAACGAGCGAATGAAAGACGCGGATTGATTTGACATTCAACACTATGAATGCTTAAACACTACATACACGTAGGAAATAATCCACTTTAAACAGGCAATGTTTAACGCGAAAAACAACTCTTAATCCTATTAAAATATTATTCCTAGGGAGAAAAATCGGAAGTTAACCAATATTTGTGTATTATACTTGGTAGATCTCACAGCTTCCGATAATTTGTCGATACACCGGGCGCACCGGTTCAAAGGTCAAACTCGCGGAAGTGAAAGTTTAGAGAAATGTCTTGATCCAAAAATCAGTCAGTTTTAACCAAATATCAGCTAAATTATGACCTGTCATTACTCATGACACCTTCCAATGGGTGTTTGCATATAGACAGACTTCAGTTACGCTCGGATGTGCTAAATTCAGACTGAATATCGGATTATGCGGTGCAGAATATGTCATTTCCACATTGTGGCAGAAATGAACACATGTCAAACAGAGAACAATAATGGGAATCTCAACCTCCAAGTAACCTCTGCAACTAATCAACATGTGTCGGTAAGCTTGGCTAAATATTCAACATGTTCTCATGTTATAGTACATTACAGTTTGCAGTGTTTAAAGATGGGTGGGGTAAGAAGTGACAAAGGGTACATGGCCACAATCCCTGATCCTTACACTCCCCCCAACTTAAGCATGCAGTATTCTCCGGAATATTCAAACAAGTCATAGTATCCATAGTATTACTTCCTCTTCTGTCGTGTCCTCATAGTCCAACTGGAGAGGTGAGTTTGGTGTCAGGGGGAGGCATCCCCACCCACACCGCCAGTCGCGCACATATCTTGGGGAGTCCTGAAGACTGTTCACCCACGTCTCGATGGCCGCCCTCATGAATGTTGACTGCGGGGACTGCAGACATTTGCATGGTGGGTTTTTACATGGTCTTTCAAGTCAACTGCCCTCCGATGACAATTTTCTTGTCCACAGCACCAGGGGCAAACGATCTTCAACAGCCCATGCACTCCCATGAGATGTAGCTTCAGCTTGCTTTTATTTGGTAGCTCCGCGTCACAAGCCCAGCAGTCGTGTATGCCCATCTGAAATGACGGCAGTTGTTGTCTTAGTAATATTGTTCATATATGGGGAGTATGTTATTTTAATGTTCATGTTGTACGGTTAGATCCAACCACTCGTTTATTATTTTGTGGAAGTTGTGTCCACTTTATCGCGCACCCATAACTCGAAATTTTCGGATTTAATTTATTTAGTAACGACCGTTATGAACCCGATATGCCCACTCAAGGTGACCGCCTAAGTCAATGTTTCTGACAAGGTACACGATTCAGATTTGCTTTAGAATGTTATCCTGGTTGTGAATGTCTTTCCCTATCCTTGCAGTACTAAGACATTTAATAAAATAATATGGTCCGCGATGGTTCACATCAGCAAACTTCACCGGATATTAAATGTCCACTCTTCAATTGGATCCGGATTGATCAGGTCAGAACCCATATATCCGAATGGCACTAATAATCAACGTCCAGTGAAATTTGTCTTATGTACAATCTGCGATTGAAATCGAATTTGCTTTTACAAGATGCCGACTTGTCGTTAACAAGCTGCGACATGATGTAACCATTTATCTCTCAGATGTCGACTTGTCGTTAACATGATGCGACTCTGTAATTTATCTCTCAGATGCCGACTTGTCGTTAGCAAGCTGCGACTCTGTAAGTTATCTCTCAGATGCCGACTTGTCGTTAGCAAGCTGCGACTCTGTGTAACCAATTTATGCAATGGACTTCTTTATTTTCACAATCCATGGTGCCAGGTTACACCCACGATACGGTAACAACCTATCAATGTGAAAAGCTTTCGCCGGTTGTTTCGGCGATGGTTTCACTAAATAGAGTAAGTCGTCCAACTTTCTGGTCACAAGATATGGGCCCTTCCACTTGTTGGCCAGTTTATTGCACACACCTACTTTCCTGGCTGGATCGTGTAGCCATACGGCTTCGTTGACTTGCATGTCTCTCAACTTCGCTCGTTTGCCTCGGGTGTCATATTAATGTTTACGATATTCCGCATTCTTCTTCAGAGATATCCGCGCTTGATCGTGGGCTCTGGTCAACTTCTTTGTCAGCTTTTCTACGTAGTTGTCTTCGTCGTCATTGTCGTCTGTATTGTTCACCACTGGGGATCCTAACACAGCCTGTAATGGAAGTACCATCTCCCTGCCAAACACCATCATGTTCGGCGATTTACCGGTACTTGCATTTGGCGAAGCCCTATATGCCATCAATACTTGTTGAAGGTAAACATCCCAATGTCTCTGATCATGTTGACAATACATTGACAACATTGTTGCGAGCGTCTTATTGAAACGCTCCACAACGCCATTAGCATGTGGCCTTAGGCTTGTTGTCCTGGTCTTCTCGATGTGAAGAAGGTTGCACATTTCGTGGAACATCTTCGATTCAAAATTTCTGCCTTGGTCCGAATAAAGTTGCAGAGGGGTTCCGAACTTGGTCACAAAGTTATCAACAAAGGCTCCAACAATTGTGCTGGTCTCTTGATCAGGGAGGCCACCGCCTCGGTCCACTTGGTGAAGGTGTCTGCGATGACCAGTATAAACTTGTTTCCTCTAGATGTCAGGGGAAGTGGTCCTAGTATGTCCACGGCCACTTTTTCCATCGGGCCCCCAACTAGACAAGTTCGCAATGGGGATTTGTTCTGTCTCTGAGAAGGCTTCCGAGCTGCGCAGAGATCGCATTGCTGTCAGTATTCGGTTGCTGCCCGTTTCATCGCGGGCCAGTAGAAGGAACGCTTAATTCGTTCAAGTGTTCGTTTTGCATCCAGATGGGCTGCCGGTGGTATGTCATGGTGGATCCGTATAACATACCTTTGTTCGGCTTCGGGGACGACCAGTTGAAGTACTTCGGAGTCTTCTTATATCCATCTACGGTATAGGATTCTGACAGCACCTGTAGTCGATCCCAACTTCTCCAAAGTGTTTTGTAGACAGATGATTTTGATGCAATAGCTGCCCAATCTGGTCGCGAATGTTTCTGCTCAATGTCGACGAGGATTGGTCCCAGATCTGGATTTTCGAGTTGTTTTTGTCGAATTTCTACTGGCGTCCACCCATCGAGTAGTACTGCTACCTGTGTACGAGACTCGCAGTCGTTTGATCTTGTCATCGCACAAACTCTGACTTCTACCCGTGTTTCATCGTCGACCCCATCTATCGGGGTGTTGCTGTCCTCCTGGTCATTTTCTTCATCACCCTGCTGCTGTCGCGAACAAGCTTTGCAAGGTTTCCTGGAGAGCGCGTCTGCATTGGAATGTTTCTTGCCAGGTCGGTGTATTACTTCCAGGTTGTACGTTCCAAGTTCCTGGAGCCATCGAGCTACCTGCCCTGTGGGTCGCTTGAGGTTTCGCATCCAACTTACTGCAGCGTTATCTGTGCGCAGCAAAACTTTCAGCCCATAAAGGTTGCTGTGGAAGCTTCTGAGTGCTGTGACTACCGCTAGCAGCTCCTTACGTGTGACACAATAGATGCGTTCAGAAGCTGACATAGCTTTGCTCATATATGCAATAACTCTCTCCTGGCCTGCCTGCTCCTGCGACAGAACTGCCCCTACAGAGTGTTCACTCGCATCAGTGTCAAGGATGAATTGTATTCCCTGTTCGGGGTATGCCAGGATGGGAGACTTAGTCAGTTCTGCCTTTATAGTGTCAAATGAAATCTGACAGTCATTTCCCCAAATGAATGCTGCTCCCTTGTCGCATAGCCTGTGCAATGGCTTTGCTATCTTTGCAAAGTCCTGCACAAACCGACGATAGTATGAGCAGGGACACAAGAAGCTGCGTACTTGTTTACTGTTTCGTGGGACAGGCCAAGATTCCACAGCACTGATTTTGTCAAGGTCAGTGGCGATACCGTCCTTGGATACGATATGACCTAGGAACTTCACCTTGCGTTGGAAAAATATACACTTGGACGGTTTCAGCTTCAGGTTCGCTCTTCCCAACCTCTGAATGACTAATTCAAGTCGCCGGAGGCTGTCTTCGAATGAGGCACTGGGAACGATAATGTCGTCCATGTATACCAGGCAGATGTCCCATTTTAATCCTCGGAGAACGTTTTCCATCAGTCTCTCGAAGGTCGAGGGCGCATTGGCGAGTCCGAATGGTAGGACAGTGAATTGGTAGAGTCCCATCGTTGATGCGAACGCAGTCTTCTCCTTATCAGCAGGGTCAAGGCCAATCTGCCAAAAGCCGGAGTTCAAGTCCATACAACTGAACCAGCTGGCTCCAGAGAGAGCGTCGAGGCAGTCATCGACTCGTGGGATTGGATACGCATCCTTAATGGTAAGATCATTAACGCGTCGATAATCGACACAGAACCGGATCGTGCCATCTTTCTTTGTGACAAGGACTATTGGTGATGACCAACTGCTATTCGATGGTTCGATAACCTTGCGTTCCAGCATCTTTTGGACCTCTTGTCGTTCGATATCCCTTTTTCCAATGGGTTGTCTCCTGGGTGGCTGTCGGCATGGTGTTGATGTTCCCGTGTTAATACGATGTTGCACCCGATCTGTCTTTCCAAGATCCTCTTTCGATTTTGCGAAGACGTGTTGATATCTAATTAGTAAGCTCGCGAGTTGGTCAGCTTCTGTGTCGGTCAGGTGTTCGATACTCCGCGTCCACATATCTGCTAGGTGGTCGGGCAACTCCTTATTCTCGGGTTGGTCGATACTCCCCATATTATCATGGTCCAATTCTTCTTCATGTGGTCCCACATCGTAGAATGACTCACAAGTGCCAAGTGGGGTAGATGAAAATATCTTGGCTTCATTCTCCCCAGTGTTGATGAGCTGGACTGTGGCTATCCGGTCATCCGTATTTATAGCTCCTTCTACCAGGACTGTATCCTTGCTTTTCACAAGGTTTCTTGACTGTGTTAGTAAGCCCGCTTTGGATAATTTATCAAAATTTGGAAGCTCGACGTCTACTAGTATACTGGATTTTGGTGGTACGATTGTCGTATTCATTAGTAGAACACGACTAATGGCATCGGTTTCACCCCCACCCAGCATGGAATGTTCGCTTTACTTGTGTCAATGTGTAATCTTTTGTAGTCTATTCTGCTAACATACTTTAGCAGAAAATCCTGCCCTATCACACCATCTGGTAAAATATCGCATACAATGATGGACTGTTTGAAGTGCGCGCCACCTAGCTCTAGTTCTATCTCGGTATAACCATGTACATCAATATCAGTGCCATTAGCCCCTTTAACAGTATCCGTCATATTAGTCAGTCTCGGGCGGTCATGTTCTTCAATGGAAAAATAGACTCGGTCTGAAAGTAGTGTTGCGGTAGAACCACTGTCTATCAGAAATGTTGAATTTACCCCCATTAGATGACAGTCCACATAGAGTCCATTGTCCCATTTAGTTATAGTGTCACCCATATGTCCGATTCGTTCAGTATGCTCACCAGGCCATTCTTCATCCGCCGGCCCATGGCCTAAAAGGTAGGCGGAATGAAGTTTTCCGACCCTTTGTTTTTTCGCGTCCTCCTTTTTGTTCCGTGGTAGCAAATTTCTGGTATATTGGGCATTCTCTTAGTAGATGGTCTTTCGAGTCGCATGCATAGCAGAGTTGTTGTCGTCCCTTCCATTGCCCCATGCTTCCCATAGGTTTTTACTGTGGTTTCCCTTGGTACCCCGTTCTCCTATCTCGTGTGGTTTCCAGTTTTGCCAGTCGCTCCAACACATGCTGCAAAGCATCATTTCGAGGAGAATTATCTCTCTCTCTGGGATCTATTTGCGGTTGAGCGCCATTTCCATACTGCCTATTTTGACCATGGTTGAATTGATTGTCAACGGCCCTCACAGTTGCACGCTTTCTATCGATACTGTCCCCCAACAAAGCCTCATAACGCTCAATTATTTGTATCGCAGTTACGATACTTCCACAATCACGGTCAATACAACGGCATTTCATTTCGACTGGTATTATTTTGTATAGCTGGTGAAGAGCTAGGGTCTCTTGTGCGTCTGCACCTAGGTTAGGGTATGACCGTTGTGCCATCAACCTAAGGTCGTCCCCTAGAGAAGCGATGTCCTCCCCCGGTTTCCGCTGCCTGGTCTCGAACTTGGTCAGGTAAAGGTTTTGCTGCCTCGTGCTGCCAAACCGCTCTGTCAGCTTGCATACCAGTATCGTGTATGAATTACGCTCCGACGGTGTCAAGCCCAAGTAGTAGGATCTTGCGTGACCCTTCAAGCAGGAAGCGAGCGTCAGCGTTTTATCGCGGTCTGCCCACCAACCTAGTTCCGCACAATTCTCGAAATGCGAAATGTATTGATCCCAATCATCGGTACCATCAAAAGATTCAGGTTTTATCTGTAGATGGGTTTGAGACGGTCGGTAATTATAATGTGGCTCTCTTATGCCGAGATTGTCGTCGTATCTATGTTCGGAGGGGATGTGTTGCCTGCGACGTCCGAGTGGCGACCTATACTGCATCGGACTCACAGAGTTGTTGCGGTTTCCATTGTGCTCTTCTCCCAAGTCGGACCGATCGCGATATTCCCTGCGGTGTCTGTGACTGTATTCCATGTCGCGCCTGATGTCATCGCTGTGGGACCTCCTTCGTCGACCGCCATCTGCAGGCACTGGAAGAATGTGGCGTTCATCGTCATCGTCGGAGTCGCCAGCAATGTCTCGAATTATTACGTCTGCAGGCGGTGGTTGTGATGTATCATCGTTATTACCTCGTTCGTTGTCTTTATTCATGTTGAATTCCACCTCGGTGTCGCAATCAGATTCCGCCATCTCTGTTACTTTTAATGTAAATGTGTCGTCTTTACTTTAATCAAGTTTCAGGGATAATGTAACAAATAAAGTAACTATTTAAAATAACTATTATTTTATTTACAATATTTTACCACCACATATATCAGGATTGTTGCTGCACCAAGCGTAGGTTCGTATCACTGGATATCAGATAGGAAAACTGATATCCCACTTCTCTGACACCAAATGTAAGGGACCTGCAGTCTGATTTTTGTCAGGATGATTATCCAGATATAGGGTTTGGCAGCTCCGCACCAACAAGGATGTACCTATCAACTAAATATTGGCTGAGAATATAATATGAGAGCGAATGTCAATTCAACAAGTTTAATAAAGTCTTAACACATGTAACAACAATTAAAGTATTCTTTACAGCGTAATATTATGTACAGCGGTTATTTTGTCAGGATATCCGATGTGGTACTCTTGTCGATGCCTATAAATGAAAGCGGAGCAAGGCCGATCAGGTTCGCGCACGTGTCTCAAATACAACGGATCGCGATGGTATTTGGATGGTATATGTGGTGGAATCTAACCGTATTGAACCAATACTTAATTTAATATGGGGAGTTACAATACTACACAATGACTTATTATCTTGCGAAAGTGATTTATGTATCAAACACGCCAATAGAAATCACTATCGTAAGTGCATAGTCACTGCACTAAAACATAAGGAATTGGCGTTTAGCCACTCCACTAATTCATAAAATATATGTTGCGGGGTCATGAGGTTCGCTACGGATATCACAACAATCACAACAACTCCACTTGCAGATTTAATCACTTCCCAGTCTAGAAGGGGGAGGTTGCCCGGTCATCTCTGTAATTATATGAATGACACGTTTTTATAGGCGAAAGTGCAGTGCACAGTGGTGTTCCGTCGACTGACTTTGCAAAAGTGACCCTGTGTTAGTGGCATGCCCGTGCAGGTGAGATACATGCGCGCGCATAAAGAAGACTGCGCATCTTAGATCGCATGCGCAAGGCGGGAAAGAATACGCAAGGCGGGAAATAATATGCTTCAGAATAAATAAGAAAGCATGCGATGACATGATAATGAGATGAGTGAAATCACTTGTATAATAGTACGACGAGTGACATTTCAATGAGTATGATGCGAATGGCATGATATTATATAATAGGACTATATATTACTTATAGGTCTAATTATGGGATGCGCAAAATGCCCTGTGACATTCTCTCCCTCCCCGGAAAATGTCGCCCCGACATTTAAATATATCATATACTATTTACAACCCGGGGTGTGATTTTTCAATCAACATGTATATGGTACAAAAAAATACAAGTAAACATATCAATAAATGCAGAACATCGGTGCACCGAGTTCACATTTTTGTACATTTTAGCAACACCTAATTATGTACACGCTTGCTTGTCTCTCTTCAGACAAGATTAGTACATGCATTTACAACGATGTAATAATTTTATCCCTTACGGGCATATCAAACTTATCTGAAACACAAGCTAATTAATAAAAAAATAACTTGGGTGACTACGACTATCCTGTTTGCCAATCATCCGATAACTTCCAGTATGGCTTCTTGCGTGTCCTTGATGTGCGTAGCAATTGGTTGCTATCATATTCACACCTAGTATTGCTACCTTGTCGTTTCTGCGGTATGATATACTTATCTATCATATTAGGAAGAACTTTGGTGATTGGTGATTCTGATAGTTTAGTTTCTCTCTTCTTGTTAACTGCTTCCACTATCATGTGCTCAGACACACCACTACCATTATTTGTTACGCCCGTTTCCCTCGTACTAATTACATGTAACTGTGTCATCAGACATATCAATATTTGTGACGTCCATTACACCAAGTGTCTTAACTATTTCTTTTTCTTGGTTCACTACCTTCAGTAGTGTATCCTCAAATTTATCACTATCTGTTACACTAGTTATTATCTCAGTTCCCCTCTCCTGGCTACCACAGCTGCCCGATGCGGTTTCAGTAGTTATAACACTTGTTGACTGATCCCGTGAAGGATGCAAATCGTGTTCTACTTCAACAGTCTCAATATCTTCTGATGAGTCGACTGACATAAAGGGTAATAATAAATTCCTGTGCAGTGTTTTCTTTCTCTCGCCATTTTCTGACTTTACTATATACACGGGTATATGAGGATCAGGTTGATCCTCCACAATGTGTACCTCACGATCCCATTTGTTAGCAAGTTTGTGCTTGCCCTGAATGCCAACATTCCTAATCAATACCCTGTCACCTGGGATAATTGGGGAGTGTCTAACCGACTGACATAAAGGGTAATAATAAATTCCTGTGCAGTGTTTTCTTTCTCTCGCCATTTTCTGACTTTACTATATACACGGGTATATGAGGATCAGGTTGATCCTCCACAATGTGTACCTCACGATCCCATTTGTTAGCAAGTTTGTGCTTGCCCTGAATGCCAACATTCCTAATCAATACCCTGTCACCTGGGATAATTGGGGAGTGTCTAACCCTCCTATTATAATAAGTTTTCTGACGATGTGCACTTTTGGAAGCCTCTTGCTTGGCTTTGTTATAAGCATAGTGGAGACGATCGCGCAGTTTCTCTACATACCCACTATGCGTGTTGGCTGATTCCGACTCCTGTTGAACTCCTAGTAACGCGTCTATAGCTAGTCTTGGCTGTTGCCCAAACATCAAGAAATGTGGTACATAACCCGTACTCTCATGATTGGTAGAATTGTACGCGTGTACAAGTGCTGGTACATACGACTTCCAGTCAGACGTCTTATCATCCTCAAGGGTACCGAGCATATTCATCAATGTCTGATTAAATCGTTCCACCATTCCATTCCCTTGAGGATGATAAGGAGTTGTTCTGGACTTCGCAACCCCAGCAATTTTACACAACTCTTGAATTACTTGGCTTTCAAAGTCCCTTCCTTGATCACTGTGAATTCTCGCTGGGAAATCAAAGTGAACAATGAAGTTATCGAACAACGCCTTTGCCGTTGTTTTGGCTGTTTGATTCCTCATGGGATACGCTTGAGCAAATCTGGTGAAATGATCTGTCATTACCAGTACATTTTCGAATCCACCTTTTGACATTTCCAAAGACAGATAATCAATGCAGATCACCTCTAATGGATATGTAGTCTGAATATTCACCAGATTTGCTGAAGGTATAGCTCTCGTCTTTCGCCGAATGCAATTAGGACAGTTCCTAACCTTACGTTCGATATCTGCATTCATACCTGGCCAGAAACACCTAGACTTGATCAACGACATTGTTCGATCCCTACCCTGATGTCCTGTGTTATCGTGTAACCCTTGTAATATTTTGTCTGTCATTGTCAACGGTATAACCAACTGATCGACTGAGTTGTCTTTGATAATACTTTTCCTGTACAGTTTATTATCTTTCACCATGAACTTGTCCCTTTCTTTTATAAGTTTCTGTACCTGCTTTGTTTCCTTACAAACTTGTCGCCTTGTCAATCGGTGTCCCTTTAATAATCTCATTACCCGGTTAATCGACGGATCTAAGGATTGCTGTTTTAGCCAATCCACTTGACTAAGAGGTGACGGTTCATTGGGAGGACTACAGTCTGCGGGTGGTATCTGTGTTTCCTGTGCTAGGAAAACACACTCGGCTGCTGGGTTGTCTTCTACCCTAGCAGTCATGGAATGGCATATAGCTTTGATAGCATCATTAAATAGCTCCTGCTTTTCACCCCACCTGGTAACCTGGACAGCGCATCCGCATCCTTGTTGCTACTACCGCTTCTATATACTAGTGAAAAGTCATAATTGGAGAGGGCAGCTATCCATCTATGACCAGTCGCATCAAGTTTTGCTGATGTGAGTACGTAAGTCAGTGGGTTATTATCTGTTCTGACTTGAAATGTGCTCCCATAGAGATAATCATTAAACTTATCGACAGCCCATTTAAGACACAAAAATTCAAGTTTGTGAGCTGGATAATGACATTCACTGGGCCTCAAACCCCTGCTAGCATATGCA
This sequence comes from Conchocele bisecta, assembly GCA_029237695.1. NCBI lineage: Eukaryota > Metazoa > Mollusca > Bivalvia > Lucinida > Thyasiridae > Conchocele > Conchocele bisecta. Next base: position 25,894,582 of record CM055276.1, read on the forward strand.
ATAACTCTCTCATGCCCGTCATGCTCCTGATACAGAACAGCCCCCAGTCCGTCACCACAAGCATCAATGTTCAAGAGAAATGGCTTTGTATAGTCTGCATATGCCAATACTGGCGGTGAAGTCAATTTCTCTATGATGCTATCGAATGCGTGCTGCTGTGTCTCTCCCCATACCCATGGTGCTATTTTTCATTTCGACTGTCTCCTCCTTCCTTTGTGTGTTGGATGACCAACCAACAAGTCATTAAATGGTTTGACAATGGCTGAATACCCTCTAACAAATCTTCGGTAATAACCGGCAAACCCCAAGAAACTTCTCAGTTCATTAATGGTTGTTGGTATTGGCCAAGTCCTTACTTTTTCTGTCTTTTCCGGGTCTGTCCTAATTCCTTCCTCACTAACAAGATGTCCTAGATATGTCACTTATTTCTCAAAAAACTCACATTTGGACCCTTTTAATTTTAGACAGTGTTGTTCTAACTTTTGAAATACAGATTGAAGTCTATCAATGTGTTCCTCGAACGAATTGCTAAAAATGATAATATCGTCCAAGTAAATGAGACACTCTTTCAAGTGTAACTCGCCCATACATCGCTCCATGAGCCTCTGAAAGGTTGCGGGAGCATTAGTTAAGCCGAATGCCATTCTGTTGCATTCATAAAACCCAAGAGGCCCGACAGAAAATGCTGTTTTATGTTTGTCAGATTCCTTGATCTCCACCTGCCAGTATCCAGATCTAATGTCCAGTTTCGAAAAATATTTTGACCCGGCTAGACAATCAATAGTTTCCTCGATTCTAGGTAACGAATATGCATCTTTTTCTAGTTTTCCCATTAAGTTTCCTAAAATCTATGCAAAATCGCAGGCTATTGTCTTTCTTCCTAACCAAGACAACGTTGGAAGAATAGGGGCTTTCCGATTCTCTAATCGCATCAGCGTCCAACATGTCTTTTAAGTGTTGTCTCACTTCTTCGAACATGGCAGGTGGTACTCTGCGATAAGGCTCTTTGAATGGAGTGTCATCTGTCAAATGTATCTCGTGTTCTACTAGGTCAGTTCGTCCTAGATCAGTAGGTCCTATTGAAAATAAATGTTTCCATTTACCCAACAAGCTTATTGCGATATCATGCTCTTTGTCCGACATGTGTTCCTTGTTTACAGTTATGCCTAATGATTTAAAACTAGTTCCGTTGTCACTACCTGTGAGCGTATGCTCCGTATTCAGTAATGGGTCTCGTGACTTAACAACATTAACTTCGTGTAATTTGTTTGTGTAACACAAATTTATGAAATACCCATTACTGACGTAGTTGTACCAAACCGACCAATAGAAGTCCGTCTTGGCGGATTCCCCTGTATGCGTTTTAACGCCAGGTCACGCACGAAAGCCCCTCGTTGGGCGCCATTTGTTGCGGGGTCATGAGGTTCGCTACGGATATCACAACAATCACAACAACTCCACTTGCAGATTTAATCGCTTTCCAGTCTAGAAGGGGGAGGTTGCCCGGTCATCTCTGTAATTATATGAATGACACGTTTTTATAGGCGAAAGTGCAGTGCACAGTCACTGTGGTGTTCCGTCGACTGACTTTACAAAAGTGACCCTGTGTTAGTGGCATGCCCGTGCAGGTGAGATACATGTGCGCGCATAAAGAAGACTGCGCATCTTAAATCGCATGCGCAAGGCGGGAAATAATACGCAAGGCGGGAAATAATATGCTTCAGAATAAATAAGAAAGCATGCGATGACATGATAATGAGATGAGTGAAATCACTTGTATAATAGTACGACGAGTGACATTTCAATGAGTATGATGCGAATGGCATGATATTATATAATAGGACTATATACTACTTATAGGTCTAATTATGGGATGCGCAAAATGCCCTGTGACATATAGTAGTTTGGTGTATTCACGTTTGTGTATTAGCCACTGCGCTAATATAAAGAACGTTGCCAAAACATCAGGGGTTTAAGCACTCTAACTAGATTCAGTCCTCTTTTGAGTATTAGACACTCCACTGGCACTGAGCGTTCAGTGTTTATAACTTAACACGATGTGGATCAACCGTGTCTTTGGTAATAATTAATACAAGGTAATATTGTGTATCTGTATTTGACACTTACAATGAGTTTAATAGAAGCAGGTAAGTGCACAAGTATCGGTATTGGCTCAAATAAAGCTGGTCATTGGTTTTGTCGAGTATTGGTTTTCGAAAAGTATCGCCTATGCAACTATGTAGTAACTACGATTAGATGCTGAAACTGGCCGTGTAGAGTACCACGTGATGGCTATTAAACAATGAAAACACTGGAAATTTGGATAATTTCCTACGGTTTGCTCATAAAACAGTTAATAGTATTCTAACTAGGAACTCCGGTCGGCCGGACTTTCGCTCCTTTTACTCCGCTTCTGACAAAGTGTCAGAAGCAGGAAAGAGGAGGAAACCGGAGTTTCTCATAAAAGCGGAAAATATGGAAATATCCATTATACAAACTGCGGATTTCAGAAAATGACCGTCAACCAATCAGAAGTCTCGAAAGCTGACACACCTCCAGCGACTCGACGAAGAAAATCGGGTTTTGTATTTAAACTAGGAACTCCACTTATTTAACTCTGAACTCCTCTTTCTCCATTCCAAAATCTGAGTCAAAATCTAAAAAGGGGAGTACGCCGTAGTTCGCTGTATTTAAGTAAAACCAAATATAAGATCACAAAATGTGATCGCGCACTAGCAAAATCAACAAAATGTTCGCTTAGCAACGAAATACTTCGCTTCACAGAAATAGTAAGCTTTCGAGACTAATTGACTAATCTCCGTTATTCAGTCATTCGCTCCTTTTATAAAGGTACAAGCAAGGATTGTAGATCAAAGGCTGAATCCTATTAAAACATTATTCCTAGGGAGAAAAATCGGAAGTTAACCAATATTTGTGTATTATACTTGGTAGATCTCACAGCTTCCGATAATTTGTCGATACACCGGGCGCACCGGTTCAAAGGTCAAACTCGCGGAAGTGAAAGTTTAGAGAAATGTCTTGATCCAAAAATCAGTCAGTTTTAACCAAATATCAGCTAAATTATGACCTGTCATTACTCATGACATCTTCCAATGGGTGTTTGCATATAGACAGACTTCAGTTACGCTCGGATGTGCTAAATTCAGACTGAATATCGGATTATGCGGTGCAGAATATGTCATTTCCACATTGTGGCAGAAATGAACACATGTCAAACAGAGAACAATAATGGGAATCTCAACCTCCAAGTAACCTCTGCAACTAAAAAACATGTGTCGGTAAGCTTGGCTAAATATTCAACATGTTCTCATGTTATAGTACATTACAGTTTGCAGTGTTTACAGATGGGTGGGGTAACAAGTGACAAAGGGCACATGGACAAAATCCCTGATCCTTACAATATTAACCCTCCTTATAGAATAATGAACCCCTGCATAAGATATATAATACACAATACTCTGTTATATAATATAACATTGTAACATTGAACATTGCGCCAGATACTTTGATGTGGGAGGGGTCGGCGGGTAGCGGCGTCATTTGATCAATTGTATGAGATGACGGGTAAAATTATCCTCCCCCCAAACATGATTAACTGTATGCTTGCGAGAAGGGTCGTTACTTTTACATGCGTATAATAATGATCCTCACACCCTAAGTAATAGGTCAGATTGTGAGAGAGATCATCATTAATTTTCCGATGGTGAGGGTATCCTTTTTTCATATGTAAATTAATCACACACTTATCCCACCATTACTTGATTAATGTCATATTGTGAGGGAGCTGAAGGGGAAGGGGGGGGGGGGGGGGAGATACCGTTTGAGGGAGACACCATTCCATGTATACACTAATGCCCCCTCCCTTCCCCAAGCCCACTGTGAACCTTTTTGCACTCTTTGTCGCTATTCTCCAGGGTGTCATTTTCCCACAATGCGGGTCATTATTCTATGAGGGTCAATATTCTATCTGATACCGGCTATTATTTTTAAATACCATATGCTCACATTTTCCGGTTATGCATCCAAATATTTGCCAGGTAATTTTGTGATATCTACATGCACAATAAATCCAAGATGGCCGCCATTTTACACGACTTGTTTTGATTATGCCAAGCAGGTGGCACACACTACCTGTTATGACCAGTTTCGGTGCCAAGCAACATAGTCGGGTTCACAATATGATTAGACGCACTCGTGCTAACAATAGCATATGTCAGAAGATACTTAACGTTTAAATATATATGAGAAACGGTGGCGCAGTGTTAATCTAATAACAGCAATTGCATCATTTTGTACCACACTTTCTGAGACCATGTACCTAATATTGGCATGCTCACTAATTCATGATTATATAATGATCCAGTACGAAACTAAAAGTTGCAATGTTCTTTAGACTGCTATGTCATAATCATATGCGCTGAAAGTATTAGTTTAAATATACATTGCATCCGTCCATCTTTATAATAAACGTATATGATATTATACAATAAAAATAACTTGTGTACATCCAGAAAGGGGTCAGAGTTTAATACACAATTTTTTAATCGAGTATGACACATCTACTGTTTGTGTTGGTAATATATGTATGCACAAACCACGATTGCTACCTACGTATTGTATTGCCGAAATGTTTTCACAAGTAAGTTATGTACGTAAATATAAGAGACTTATGGTGTGTATATGGAGACCGACCCACACATTTGGATATTATTTGTTTGCCAAATCTCATGGAATGAGTACAACATACGTATATGCATGCACAATGGTCCGTTTATAAACGTGTTTATACAATAGTGTTAATACATATAGTCTGTATGTATTATCAGTACTTAAATTAAGTACTACTTTGTATACTCCTATCACAAGTATACCAGCGTTTAATGACAAAGCTTGTTCAGTTAATATTACTAGTATGCGGTCCTAATAGCAATGCAACAGGCATCAACTTGGTGTATGCGTTGTATATGTACTTTGCACATAACAATATAAATCTAATATCCTGACATCAATGGATAACCCAGCCGCCAATTGGATAGACGGATAATATTATTAACGCAAATTTTGCCAGAAAAACGTCATTTGACTTTGGCCTTGGTGCAGCTAAATAATGAAAGGATGTGTGGCAAATATGCAAACAATATATCATGGGTAACAAACAATACAACCAATTTACAAAATATTGAAATTTATCATGTTTATGTTATAGGCGGAAGTACGAAAATAAACAAGGGACGACAAGGAGAGACTGTTTTACCCATTGGCATGCTGCACACACTGGGTGGATATTAACACATTTGGCTTAAACAGAAAGTCTAGTTAGTTGTGTTCAGCGGGAATTGTAGGATTTGGTTAGTTGCTGATTCTACTCTGATAGTACGGGCCTTGGGTAGTTTTCACTATGCGTTGTACGACGAATATGCTCCTCCGAAGAGAAGATGTCTCAAAACATTAACGTGGTTGCACTTACGAACTTCTTGGTCGTGCGCAGTTTGGTAGAACGGACCCCAGTCGGTTGTCTGTTTTGCATATGCATGGTCTATGAGTTATGCGAACAGTGTAGCGCCAGACCAGACTGTGTGGATGCGCAGGCTGATCAGGCCCTGCACTGTTTACCATTATATCGGTAATAACTTGGGTGTTGCTGTGACTGGAAGGATGGGATATATGGGCTTTGCGATCAGTGTAGAGCCGGAGCAGACTAACAGGTCCCACTGCAAACAGGCACTATACATGTATACCTATATCGGACTTTAGTAATGTGCTTAGTGATCAGGGTCTGCACTGACCGCCTAGGCCCCCGTTCACCATTTAACGATACATATTACCGTATATGTTTTCATGTTGTTATGCAGATTCATAAACATTCGTCGTTGTATATTTGGTGACCAATGTAGCCGCTGGCCACTGCAGCAGTTGTGCATGTGTTTCAACTTAGTATGCTATTGGATCTATACATATACTATGTGGGTTTTCGCTGTGTATGACGCGGTTGGTATGCCGTGTCGGCCCTGATCAGCATGCGCTCCTTCGCAGTCTAATCAGGGTCTGCAGGATTTCCAACATGTCGTTTGTCAGCTGCGCAACCGTCTTGTTTTAATTAATTTTGTTTCCCGTATTATGTATGCAGTACGCCATCTTTTGTAACGTTATGGTGTCGTGATGCTCATGCAATGACGATGTTGCTCAACTAAAACATTCAACTCCCCACCCCCATCCCTCTCTCTCTCTCTCTCTCTCTCTCTATATATATATATATATATATATATATATATATATCTCTCTCTCTCTCTCTCTCTCTCTCTCTCTCTCTCTCTCTCTCTCTGCTCTTATTGTCTCTGTTCGTCCCCTTATATCGTTAAAACATTATTCTCTTCAGACACATTCAGTTATAAAGGCATATTAATTCATACACGACTATTTAGTGAAATAAAAAAACCCACTAACAAACAGCAAAACAAAAAATGTAAATTAAAGTGACGATTAAAATGTCTTCCGTTGCATGCAAGTTCTAATGGTCATGGAATAATGACTAACAAAATATGGCAGTTGTATCTCTATTCAAAATGGCTGTATTGGAAAACATGGCCGACTATATATACTTAATACATTTCAATTAAAGGTACATGCCCACTGAGTAGGCACAAAATGTTATTTATATCAGAGACATCATCTGAGACATTTTCTGTCAATATAATCATCCATTCACCATTACCCCACGTATTATTTGGCATTATTATACATTTTATATCAGACATAAATTTCCACACTGATATCAGGGGCGATAACTGTGTTTCCTTAACATGTTAACGGACATTACTATTTATTCTCTTTATTTACTTTTTGATGTGCAATGGTCATACTTTATAATCTGTCGAAAATATTATTTTGTCACGTGACGCATTTAATTAGTATAAATAATTAAAAAATATCATGCCTCATTTGCATATGAAAATAGCCTGATACCACAGCGCGTCACTATTAGTAAACTAAATTTTACTTAATGATTATATCTGTATAGCGGGCACTCGTAATGTTTAGAACTGCTGAAATAGTGACACAATTGCTCACTTATTTAATTCATATAAAGAACATTTTGTACCTACTGAGTGGGCATGCACCTTTAATGTTATATTTATTTTTCTATGAATAGGCTTTGCAAGTTTCTAAGGGCCATGGAAGAACGAATAGCAACATAAAAGTTGTATCTCAAACTAAATATGGCCGGCAGCGGCCATATTAGAAAATATGGCAGATATTATAGTTAACTGTAAATTAAAGTTATGATTCAAATTTCTTCTGATGTATGCAAGTTACTGAGGGTCATAGAAGAACAAATATCAAAGCACAGAAGTGTAATTCAATTTCAAGATCGTTGTCGTGCGCCACATTTTGGAAATCAATGGCCAATTCATAGCTCGTAAACGGTTTGTCGTTTTTACTATGATTATAATACATGCTTTCTAGCTATGTGGAATAATGTTTACAAGTACATTGAAATTATATCCTGTAAATTGTGCTGATCAAATATGCTAATCAAATATCATGAAATATAGTGGAATGTAAAATAAAAATTGAAAACAGACATGGAGCACAATCATGACTTAGCATGTCTTATACAGCCTAATTACACACTTAACAGAACCTAGTGAATGGCATTCCTTCATGCATAATTTTCGGGGGAAAATATTCATTCCCTGTTGTATTTCAGATTCGTGATTCGTGACACTAAAATAACTGAACAGATGAACGGTGTGCACCAATCATTAGATAGCTGCTATTTTAGAATGAGCATTGTAAATATATATATGAGATATAGACATGATATTGTATGTTGGTTTTGTGAAGATCGTGGATCATATCGTGTATACATGTAAACAGGCTAACGGAATTAAATTAATACACTTTTATAAGTGCATGTTATGTGAATTATGCACGTAAAAAGAGTCGAGCATGTTCAACTATGTAATTATTGAGGGTAAATGTGGTAGTTGGACTGATATCATGTGCAGACTTAAAATAAAACATTTTGGCAGGAGAACTATGGCAAGCACGTGCGAGTAGGAGGTTCATGTGACTTTAAACATATATTGCATGCATATGATCCGCATATACAGAGTGTCCCAAAAAAAACCTGCAGACCTAATACAAATAGCTATAACCATGATAACTGTTTTATTTGAATACATTGAACCATGTCCTTTACATGGAATGTCCAGCTATGTTCATACTATGTTTAGTTTAGCAAACAGTCTCAACACAGCAAGTGACATCACTATTTAAGAATGACGTGATAGTTCGCATTTTGAAAAAAATGTCGCCTAATTGATGATTGTGTCCGGCGGCAATTATTCAGCGACATAGTATTTCCAGGTACATCATGAAATGAAGATGACTACAAAGTGTCTGAAAATCTTAATAATATTACAAATCCCTGAAATACGTTATAAAATTGATACAATTAGCATGATTAGTGGGAAGGTGTACTTTAAAACACAAAACGGCAGGTTATAGGAAAATCAGATATCATTCCATATTCTGAAAGCTATGCTTAAATTAATCATGCAATCAAACAAGTGTCCATAGGGGAAATACAGGATATGTGTAAGCCATTTCTGTACATTGTCAGAAGAAATGTTCGGTCTGGATACATTTAAACATCGGAAATCAAAATGTATTGCACTACCAATAGCACCAAAATCAATCAGTGATTGTGGAACCTTACTTTTGTAAACTTCATTAAGGCAGAAGAACGCCTGATACTCGACCCATATAAAGAATATATTTAAATATATTCAGTCTAATAGTTGCTATGCTTATATACAAATGCAATGAGTATGTACACATTCAGAAGGTATTTGATCCGTGTGTGCCAATCGTTCACACATAATTATATACCTCATGTGGATAAAATGTCAAAATGGCGAAAACGTGTAAAATACAAACATATCCATCTTTCGCGGCCAATGTACCTGGACAAAATCCATAGTGACCTCATGGTCAATTTCAGCTGACCAATACGTGATGGTCAGTCGGCAATTTCCGTGATATCGGCTTTTTCCGTAATCTCTCGGAAATCTACAGGTGTCACGTGATGTACGTAATTGTATCGATAAAATTCACCAATACTTGTTTCGATAATCGGTGGAAATCTCGTTAATATTGCCGTGAAATCAAGAGAAAACATGCAACGATACAAATAGTTAAAACCAGCGTAAGTAATCATAGTTTGTAAACTAACGTAGTCTGATCCAAGATTTATCCGCGTATGTCAAAAGGGAATCACGTTAATTATTTCTAACCATATCAAATAAAGATGAAATTATATTAAGTATTGCAAGTTGCAATTGTGTCAAAGATAATCAAATGAGACAAAGTCTATGCTGAAATTACAAATCAATAGAATATGTTTGCCGTACTGCAAATTTAAGAGAAACACTTTTTATTAGGGTCTCATAATTTAACGCACAAATCTGGTAATAAAACAGAGCAATATAGGCCAGCTCAGCTTTATCAACCAGCGTTAGTACATTTGTAAACTAACGTAGTCTGACCAAGATCTATAATTCCCGTGGACGTAAAAAGGGAATTACGTTAATTATTTCTAACCATATCAAATAAAGATGAACTTATATTAAGTACAGTATAAAATTGATCTCTCGAACAGGTCTAAAACCTCGACTGAGAATATATATTTGTATTTTAATTTTGTTCTCACAATTTTATAATTTTTATCAAAATAGCTATCAACTGATAACACTTTATACCAACAATAAAACTGTGCGTATTTTTTATAATACGTGTATATACTGGAGAAACGGGACTTCTAACAATCGTTATTAGACTACAGGATCGTGCTATTTGATCAGGATCTACAATGGTCACAAATACCATAAGCCCCATTTGCCCAGTAACATGACACATAAGTACATGTATACCAAGCAAGTCAATTTGACTTCCAAAAGTTGTAAGTTCCCTTTTGTTTACCAGTGTCCAACATAGCCAGTCAAAACAACAAGTAGCGCATGCACATGAAAACCAACATGGTTGGCATGTTGACTTCCTCACCCATCAGTTAACTAATACTGGTCGGTGTTTGAAATGTTTCAATTTCATCAACATATATATATGGATAAATGACTAACAACATCGATGGTATCCCAAGTATTTTAATTTTAACGTTGAAATAAAACATTATTAGGTAAACATATTTTATGTGGGATTTGCAAACAGGGCACGTTTTCTCGTGCACCTATCCCCATTTGGAGAAGCGTAATATTGATTTTGTTAGCTGACAATATACAAGGCTGTACACAGGCCAAAAATTGGACGCTGATCTGATCAGCAATCGAGAGAACTAATGTTTTTACTGATATTCATGTGCAATCGAGAGAACTTAATGTTCTCTCGATTGCGCATGGATATCAGTAAAAAATAATCCAGTTTATCTTGAGGTTTATCTTGAGGTATAACATTTAAAATATACAAATATTATTTAAAGGAGTACCGATATGATATATTTAAATCCGATTAATATTGCCCTGAATTTAACGTAATAAAACAATATAGGATAGTTTATCAAGAGAAACGAGCGATATACAGATTTTCAACCAGCACAGATAATTTCATACTGCATAGTTGACCAACATGTATAACGTAGACAAAAAAAGTAAATTATAATTACCATGTTACCGATAATTATTTATAGCTGTATACTGAACACAGAATAACAAATGAAAATTATATAAATTACTTCTAGCTGCAATATTGACAATTACATAATTGCGAACAATATTTTATTATGATCCATAAAGGTACACAATGAGCTGTAATAAATCAACAAAAAATGTATGCTGTTTTGTAATCACTGTAATGTACATGAAGACGAGTCTGATCAGGGTTTGCACTGTTCGCTGTGAAGTCTTGACTACTTACACAGCCGCGAGTGGGGTGGTAGCAGAATCCTGGGACAAATTATACAATACTGTGTCCCAGTACAATCTGATCAGAGCTTGTATTGTACGTTATTTAGTATGTACTGGGACTCAATATTCTATAATGTGTCACAGTCTGTACTACTAGTGTACAGATTAAAGTATGATCAGACCGGATGAATGTCAACCACAACATAATCTCCTTCATTTAGAATTTTGTAGCTAACATTAGAACGTGGTCTGAGAGATGAAGCCATGCCTGCTACCATAGATCGTTTGTCTGTATGAAGATACAGACGTGTGAAGAATTGGGAGACAACTCTGGATAACTTTGCACATATATCCATATTAGTTTATGAATATTTGAAACTTTGTTCAATGGTACATGATCAGTATAATTGGTGAACACGTATTAATTTAATTTTAAACATACTACAGCTATCTGAATTAGGTCCCCGTTTCTTGGGACACCCTGCTTAGTAAAGTGTTGTTGTGATTTTATATGTTCTTTTATTATTTGCGGGGATATGAACGCACGAACTCGGGATAATCCAGATTATGTTATTGATAACACTTTCGCTTGTATTCCCTTACCGAACAATTATATCCCAAATTGAATGTATGCCGTGTGTTTCGCTCGATAAGGGCGCGTTAAAATATTTATTTTTTTTGATTTTTGCAAACAGTCTTCTTTGCGCAAAGTAAATGGTAGGTGTGGCGATTCCTTGGGAGTAAGTAAATTTACTTGCACACCATCTCATAGCCAAAGTCTGGTTGATTATTTCACCGTCAGTCCAAAATTACTAAGCGGCATAAATGAGTTTCACATAGCTGACCCAAATATTTTCTCAGATGATGTGATATCTATGTCTTTTTAGATACATGATCCTTATTTGATGGATATTATTTTAGCAGATAATTCTGTGATCAACCATTGTAATTACCGTTACGCTTGGAACCATGGAACACGTTGATACATATATATACATAAAATAAATTGTGCAGAAACAGTTGGGAAACTGGAACAAATGGTTGCTGGTCTTCACAGCTCACTGGTGCATGCATATGTTACTAGTGGTATTAATGATAACACATGTATTAATGGTGATTGCATAGATGCCACTTTGTCTACTTTGTGTGGTATATTGGAATAATCTGCGATTCTTTTAGAAAGAACATATATACACGTGCACACAAGAAGCACGTGATAAATAAAACTACATTACCTTGGTTTAATGATACATGTATTGAGAAGCGGCGTATTTTCTATGATACATTCAATATGTATCGAGATAATCAATCGGATCAAAACCGAGAGCGCATGGTTACGGCTGGATCTATATATAAGTCTGTTTTGCGCAATGCTAGGTACACATATGATCGAAATGAGACGGAGAAATTAAACAATGCTAGACTCACAAATGCTAAGGAATATTGGAACGTGTTGAAAGGTTGTGCTAATTCAATACAACATAATATTCCAGTGTCTGCTTTTGTGCAATATTTTAAAGCAGTAAATAGTCCAGATAGTCCATTTTATTTGTTTTGTTCCCGATGAAGATGCTATTCATTTTAATGATATATACATTAAAGGCGAAATGCAGGTTATGTTTTCAGAACTGAATGTGCCTATAAGTAGTGACGAGGTCAGATATGCAATAACACAGCTAAAAGCTAGTAAAAGCTAGTAAAAGTAGTGGTCCAGATCAGTTATTAAATGAATTCTATATACAAGGTACTTCGGTATTAACCTCATACTTAACTAGAGTATTCAACACAGTTTTCAGCATATTTGTAGCATTTAAAAGAAAACACTGACCCTTGTTGGTCACTTGATGTAAACGGTGTTTCCGTGGCCAAAAAATGTACACAATATTGGAGGATATGACAAGGTTGGATTTTTCTTTCTTAGGAGTAAGTGAACCTATTGTTTAGTTCATGCAGAACCAGTACAGACTGGCTGCAGGTCATGTACAAGTGGGTCCCACAGCATCCATACGAATAGTGAAAGTAGGAGAGACTGGCCTTATTGGATGGCATTCGGTTAAATTATATAGTAAAACTATTTGGTGGTGTCTAACCTAGAGTATTCAACACAGTTTTCGTAAATGCATACTTCCCTGCAGCTTGGTCTACTGGTGATATTGTCACAATAGCGTGGGCTGAATCTTATGATGTCTATGTTGAGGCGCAAGCCGATTTTAGATCTGGTACGGGTATTGTAGACAATATTTTTCTTATACATGGACTGATTTCACATATGTTAAACACTAACCATATTGTGCTTTTGTGGATTTTTCTAAAGCATTTGATTATGTGGTAAACGATATATTGTGGTATAAGGTGATAACACTCAGTGTTCGATGATATATTGTCAAAGATGGCGTCTCAGTGTAAACACTCTAAAAACAAAAATCATGATAGTTAGGAAAGGTGGTATGTTGCGAAGAAATATTGTGTTTACCTATGGTGATATAGAGATATAAATTGTAAGCAAATGTACATATCTAAGCATTGTCTTTACTACAGGTGGTTCTACAAACACATTGGCTGGGCAAGCAAGCAAAGCGGGTTTTAAGCGTAATAAATATTTATAAAAAGTTGTAGATGTGCCTGCTAAGCAAATACTAGATCTATTTGATAAATGTATTATATCTGTTTTACATTATGGCTCAGCAGTATGGGGTTTCAAAAAGGCACACAATATTGAAAGGGTCAAACTTAGCTTCTCCAAACGAATTTTAGGTGTCAAACAGTGTACACAAAATTATTTTATATATGAAGAGCTTGGGTGTACAAATTTGATAGAACGTAGATATTCAAACATTATGAAATACTGGTTAAAATTGTGTTATAGCAGTAACTTGAAGTATAACAAGCATGCATACGAACTACTTGTAAATGACATACAAAGGTATCCAGCTAAACTAACTTGGCATCACGTGTCCGTGATTTAATTTTCGCATTAGTTCTTGGTTATGCTTGGTTATGCTTGGATACACCAAGGTGTTGGCGATATCGATATATTCTTATCACTTGTAAAACAAAGACTGACTGACCAATTCATACAGAACTGGAATGATATACTTCGTAATAGTAGCAGAGCATTATGTTACAAGAATGTTGCAACATTCTTGTTTAAACCTTATTTAAATGATATTCATGCGCACGTCACAATTCATTGATTATAATCTAAAATATAGACTAAATGTATATTTATATCCGCAGTGGAAGTGTAATAAATAGGATATTCCATCGTACATGTTTGAATAGCGGAAATAATACACTCGTGTCCGTCGGCGTCCGTGCAAGCAACTCGTTCGCTACGCTCACTCGTTGCTTACGCGGAAGCCTACGCACACTCATGTATTATTTCCCGCTATTCAAAATATACGATGGAATATCCTCTATGTAGTAAACATTTGTGTCAGCCTCACTGAATAACCGGGTTTATGCAATCTGCTGTTTGAGCGATGTATACCTGCATATTGCATGATAATGTGATCTCGGCTACTAAATGGTTACTCGAGTGAATTGTGATGTAGATAATATATACTAAGGAAATGTATGTATACGTTCCACACATTACATTATATAATACTACATGTATATATATGACATCATGCAATGTATGGAACGTAAACGTGTACTATTTATTACATTTGTTATCTACATTACAATTCACTCGAGTGACCATTTAGTCACCTTATCATGCGATATAATGCAACCGAGCAAACTGTGGATGGTGCATATAGTGTATACTGGTATGTAGTATTGCATCTTTTTTTTGCCACGTTCCTGTAACCAATGTTTTTTTGTCATCTTTAGAGCACGTAGAACCAAACTGGGGTTGGTTCCATTTTTTTTCGACAATTCCTTTGGCCGCTATTTTGGATTTCACAATGGCCGCCCTGAAATGATATATTCATTATATACACACTTCTAATACAGGTAGAATATTGATTCTGTTTTTAGTGATAATCATCTTTTGACCACACACAACAAAACCAGTGTTATTTTCATTTTTAACAACCCACATTGCGGTCATTTTAGATTTAAAAATGGCCGCCCTGAAATTGTATTCAATATATTGTATTATTCATATCTATATATCTAATGCAGATATAATGTTGTTTTTCTGGTTATGTCATCTACATACTTCAAATAATAAAACTGGGGTTGGTTCCACTTTATCTGATAACTGGTATGGCGGAGATTTTATTTTCAAAATGGCATCAATGTAAATAGTATTTATTGTGTCTTCACTACGTATTGTCGTTAGTAAAGTTTATTTATAATTATGTTGTGTTGACTGTTACCTTCTTGGAACAAAAGTTATTTGTATCATCAAAGAAAACATGAGTTGTTCATATTTCATTCTAATTTGGCAGACGTGAAAATCATATAATTCTTATATAATAATGCACAACTCATTTAGACTGATTTTTTCCCCAGACTATTATCATCATTGAAAGGAAATTATATATGACTAAAGTCAATTACAAGTCACTGTTTATGACAAACACGTTAGATTTCAAAATGGCCGCTGTATGTATGCAGGAATTTTCTTAATTATGAATACAATGTTTCCAATCAGTTCCATCACCATCTGCATTAGAGTCTCCATCTTGTTGGTGTTCCTGAAAGGAAGTGCTTTCACAAACACACTAAGACTGTTGTCAAAGGAATTGCTTCCACAAACTATATACCCTATGCAAACTTGCATGCAGAAAAGTGTAGACGAAATGTCGAAAAAAAAAAGGTATTTGTTTGATTGATTAAACTACCTTTTCGTCATTATAACGCCATGTGCACATGTTCCTATCTGTAGACGATGTGTGTAAAATGTCAGATTGATTGCCAAAACATTGTTGGAGAGGTTGAATGCACTCTATACCTAATACAAAATGGTATGCAGGAAACTGTAGAAAAATTGCCACGTTGAAAAGGCTGTATTGTTCCATGGTCATTATCATTATTTACAATAACCATATGGTCTTAAGAGATCACAACTCGTGTGTCAATATAAAGGTGATCAGTGTCTTGATGGTCCAAATTTACTTTTACTTGTTGACATTGTCATAGCTTGACTTGACAGAGTCAGATACACTGTAGACCTACGCATCTAGGTCTGCATTAGGTTTTGCCACAAATGTGACAAAGTAATGTATTCACTGTCTCTATACACTTAATGCATGGACTACACTGGCCGACTACAAGATACAAGCGTAAATCCCATAATTCAATAGCCGTTTTCCGAAGCAGAGAAAACGGTAATATGATCTGTAGCTCAGCGAGATATATATAGAGCCAGCCAGGTATTGCAGGGAGAGTTCTCCGCAAGTCTTTAAGCTGTAAACCTCGTCCGATAGTTGCATCATTTGTAGTTTAGCTAAATAAAAGTTATGTTTATGCGTTCCGTGCCCAGACAGTGGATTTGATAAGACTTTGTAACATGTGTTAGACTTATTTGGTGCCGTGACCAGGATATTTTACGAAATATTTTACGAAAATGGTGTTGTCGTGGAACAATTGTGCGAAGTGTGATGTGTAACAGAACAGTGATTGTGAGCCGCTGGCGAAGAACTGTGTAGTACAAGAAAAGACCAACATATCGGTAAGTTGTTTTGCTTATTTGCTACCACACTATGGCTGAACGGGTGTCAGAGCATATTATTCGCCTGCAGGATGAATTTGTGAAAATGTGTGAAGAAATGGGAACACAAATTATTAAAAGCTTGTCATCCACTGTTGGTGCTCAGGGCGTGGCCAAGGTTATACCAAGCTTTGATGGGGACGGTAATCAGCTTAAGTTCTGGGTTAAAGAAATTGAGAAGTATGCACAATTAGTTGGGTTAGATAACAAGGGCAACATTCTAATCGCATACCAATCAAGCAAGGGTCCTGTTAGTGATTATCTGAAGCGATATTTTGGTGAAAATCCCAATGCTGAGTGGGATGCAATTAAGTCTGATTTGACTACACGGTTCGCTGATATTGTAGATCCACAGCATGCCTTACTTTTGTTAAGACGTGTCAGACAAAACCCCACTGAGTCAGTTCAGGTGTATGCCGAGAGGTTAATTGCAGTAGATGAAGATGCATTTGAAGGACAGGTGGCAGATACAGTAGACCGACAGTTAATTGGCAATTTCATTGACGGACTGTGTCAGGACAACCTGAAAATGAGGTTAATGCGGGACAATCCAAAAACGATGAAAGATGCAATTACAATCGCAACGAATGAACAAAACTTACGAAAACGTTTTAATTTACGGACAGGAAGAGACATGAGAATGGACGTACATGACGGGGTACATCAAATGGGTCCTCAACCCATGGAGATTGATCATTTCCGCCACAGGGGCCTACGCTGTTCATATTGTAATCGAAAGGGGCATCAGATTAACGATTGTCGGGTGCGAAAACAGGGGAATCAGGTTAATGCTGCAAGCATTGTTCAGGGGAAGTCGAGGTCAAAAATGGACGTTAGTTGCTATGGTTGCAGAAACAAAGGTCATTATGCGAGACAATGTCCGAGAAATCAAGGTGGGACCAGATCACAGACATACAGAGAAATGGACGTTAGTTGCTATTGTTGTGGAAACAAAGGTCATTATGCGAGAGAATGTCCGAGAAATCAAGGATGGCCCAGATCACAGACATACAAAGGTCAAAAACCTTTAAACGTGGGTGCTTCCCACATGTAGAGGCCGATGTTGGAAGAAAATTGAGCAAACTCACAAACATTGTTATATCATTAGCTGGAAACCCGAACTCTTGTCTGATAAAAATACAAAAACGTAAACATAGAGCCTTGTTAGATTCAAGTGCGGAGGTGTCACTATTAATCGTAGGGTATATGAGTCACTAAAAGTCAAGCCTAAATTAACTAACAAGTCATTAAATATTTCAACAGCTGGGGGAACGCCTTTGTATCTAGATGGGTGTGCCGAACTTAACTTTGAGATAGGGTGATTGCGCATGAGTCATGTGTTTTATGTAGTCAGAAATCTTAGTAGAAACATCATTCTAGGACAGGATTGGCTACGTGCCAGAGGCGTCAGAGTCTATCATGATCTTGGCTGTATTCGCGTAAACCAAACATACATCCCAATGGTAGAGGATATACATGTAGCCTCAGTTGCCAGGGCAACGCGTAAGACCAAAATTCCTGCTCAATCTGGGCACATATGTACCTGCAAGGTAAGACAAAACCCTAATCTCCAGGAAAACGAAATTTACGAGATAAATCCGACAGGTGATGGCTATTTAAGTCACGAACCAGGGTTAATGTTTCCAAACACTCTCGTAAAAATGAACGCTAATAGACAGATTCAGATAATGTTAGTTAACACCACTAATAAGACACACACCCTAAGGAAAGGTACGCCGTTAGCACGTATTCAGGCTATTTCAGACGCTGTTATCTCATCAGTAGAAAAAACACTCCCAACGTTGAACGGTAAAATGGATCAAATGTCTGGTAACTGCGCGCATGAAACTAATTATTTTGAGGA
Source organism: Conchocele bisecta (assembly GCA_029237695.1). Taxonomy (NCBI): domain Eukaryota; kingdom Metazoa; phylum Mollusca; class Bivalvia; order Lucinida; family Thyasiridae; genus Conchocele; species Conchocele bisecta. The sequence goes on from CM055276.1 coordinate 25,913,054, forward strand.
GATAGATACGCCGGAACATCTGCGAGATAAGGTAATTGGATTGTTGAGCAAAAATAGAGATTTATTTGCAAAAACAGATGCTGAGTTAAGCCATACAGACACGGTTAAGATGAAAATTGATACTGGTGACGCCCAACCAATTAAGCTAAGACCATACCGAACATAATTAAATAACCGTAAAGTCATAGATAAGGCCGTATAAGAAAGACGGTTCCAAGAGGTTTTGTGTGGATTTTAGAGCATTAAACAAGGTCACAAAAACAAACAGTTATCCATTGCCACTAATTGATGATATATTAGCACTCCTAGGAAAAGCTAAATACTTCACTTCTTTGGATCTAAAAAGTGGATATTGGCAAGTGTTGATGGATGACACCGATAAAGAGAAGACTGCTTTTGCGTGTCACAAGGGATTGTTTCAGTTCAATACCATGCCATTTGGGCTTTGCAATGCACCTGCAATATTTCAACAATTAATGAGCGGCGTGTTGGAGGGGTTAGATGAATTTGCGACCGCTTATCTTGATGATATCTTGATTTATTCCGAAACCTTAGAATAACACATGAATCACATATAACAAGTATTTGATCGTTTGCGAACACACCAGCTGCGTCTCAAATTAAAGAAGTGTAGTTTTCTCAAGAGCGAACTTAATTACCTTGGGTTCGTTATCAATGAACATGGTATCCAGCCGGAATCCAGGAAAGTAAACGTAATTAAGTCGTTACCTGTTCCAACTTGCGTTAAGGAAGTTCGCAGCTTTATCGGTATGTGTAGCTATTATAGACGTTTTATACCAGAACCAATTATCACACTAACGAGGAAATACGCGAAGTTTAGATGGAATCCGAACTGCCAGTTAGCGTTTGACAAGCTAAAAAACACGCTCGCGTCGATACCGTTGCTAGGATACCCAGCCACAAATAAACCGTACATCTTATACACTGACGCTAGTGATAAATGTATAGGTGCGTGCTTAACTCAAAGTGTAAATGACGAAGTAGGGATGGTAGAGAAACCAATCTACTATCTATCACACAGTTTCAGTGATACACAGACCAGTAGCCTATTTCATCAACATTGCAAAGTATACTTTAGTAGCAAAGTATACTTTGAGGGAGAAATTTTCCAATTTTTTTTAAATTTATTAATTTTTATTATACTGAATTTATTACATTATCACAGCCATTTAATGGCTGTGATAATGTAATAAATTCAGTATAATAATTCTGCATACTTTTAATCATGAAATACATGCATTTGTTAGTTCTATATGAAATAATGCATTTCAGGAAAAATAAATGATTACTCCCTCAAAGTATACTTTGCTAGTAAAGTATACTTTGCAATGTTGATGAAATAGGCTACAGGTGGTCTACCATAGAAAAAGAGGCGTTTGCGATATTTTATAGTCTTCAGAAACTCGACCACTATCTTCATAATGCTGAGTTTGTGATAAGAACAGACCATAAACCCTTGAAATACATTCTTGAGTCACCAATGCAGAACAAGAAAATCCAACTATGGGCCTTGAGCATAGCAGGCTATAACTGCAGTGTAGAGTACATTGCAGGCACTGATAACTCTGTGGCAGATTTGTTATCACGTGTGCCAATCGAGGCTAGCGCTCAAGACGATTCATGTTTGGAACATCCTGATATCAGTGATAAAACCTATCAGATTAACGCAATTAATTCTAATAGGTTCAATCCAAGCGAGTACGCTAGGTGTACCGTTGAGATTGACGATAACCTCCATAAACCTGTAATTGATACAGATTTGGACATGACGGTAGAGCAAGAAAAAGACGATAACATCGTGGAGCTGAAACGTGGGCTGAAAAATGATACGTTATCACGTGCGATTGCCAAGAAACATCTGTTGGTAGATAATGTGTTTTATTACATCTCAAACACGGAAACTGACCCAGTTCTGAGACTGTACGTGCCGGAACATCTCAGGAGCGATGTGGTAACGCAATATCATGACCATAACGGGCATATGGGGGTAGATAAAACTCATGACGCAATCAGACAGAAGTATTACTGGCCCAACCTTTACAAAGAACTGTACACGTACGTTGCGAAATGTGTTACGTGTCAGACACGTAGCTTGACACAAATCAAACCACCACTACAGGAAACTGACATCCCACCGTACTCGTTTGCTAAAATTGGCATCGATGTATCAGGTCCGTACCCAACAAGTCTGTCAGGTAATACATACATCGTTGGTTTTATTGACTTATACAGTGGTTATCCGGAGGCCTTCGCTGTACCAGATAAGTGTGCCGACACTATCGCTCATTTGTTAATTGACGAGATATTTAGTAGATATGGATGTCCGTTGGAAATAATTTCTGACAACGGGACAGATAACATCAATCGCGTTGTCAAGGAAACGTTGGAAGAACTTAACATTCACCATGTTACTACATCACCATGTTACAACATCATTCTACCACCCACAATATAATGCAAAAGTTGAACGATTTCATCGCACATTGCATGATATATTATCTAAGAAACTGAAAGAAAATCTAAACACATGGGATTTGCATCTCAATCAAACTCTGGCAGCTTTTCGCTTTAACCGAAATACTTCATCGAAATTTACACCATTTTTTCTGTTATACAATCGTGATGTAGTGCTACCGATAGATACGATTTTGAAACCAAGACGGAAGTACATGGGAGAGGATAGCCATACAATCGCATTAGAACAGCAACACAAATCGTTTTTGTTAGTACATAATCACATGAAACGTGCCAAACGACGCTAAGCAAAATACGCTGATAAGAATAGTAAACTCGTGAATTTTGAATTCGGAGATCCTGTTTACTACCGCAATTTCCAGCGGAAAAGCAAATTAGAAGCGAAATGGAAACCATATTATCGCATTATAGAGATAACTGGTCCTGTTTCATACATCGTTAAAATCAGTTAAGTGGTTCTACAACAAAGGTACACGCAGAACAAATCAGATTGGCTAAGGTAGATGATTGGGAAATTCCTAAAGATAAGGAAGGTAAACCTTTACGAGCAACTAATTATGTAGTTCCACCAATTAACGAATCTGAGTCGGAAAGTGAAGACAGCCACGATAATGATAATGAACCACTCGCACGTATAGCCGAACGTTATCGCAATGTTAGAAAAAATAGTATCGATGAAGACGACGTGCCTTTATCTGAGTTAGCACAACGTCTCCGTGAGAAACGAAATAATGATGTCGTTAGTCAGGATGAAACTGATATGATAACAGACAATGAAAATAATGAGATACCATACGAGCCACCGCTTTATGAATCGGATTCAAATAACACACCTGTTGATTCTGACAGCGATGGTACGTTATCTGCTAGTGAGGAGCAAGAGATGTCTATTAACGAAATAACTATAGGCAATGAGCCAAAGCAATTTACGTCAGCAAAAAGAACAATTAATAAGGAAACACTGGTAAAAGGACACCAGGGACATGTTGAAACAGTTGATAAGCTTTTATCTGTCATATGTGAGTTGATGAGGAAGTAGGCATCATGTTATGTGTATAACAGTAATAGACAAATGGTCTATGGTTATAGCGCGTGTAATCCAAATATAGACAAGGCACATTGTAAATGTGTAGGGTAACTATGTGTTTTTGTTATATTTCAGGCAAACTGAATTGCATACTATCATTATTATTAGTGGGCATGACAGAGGGAGTGGTGATAAAGGAAAATGTTGTTTTTCACAAAGTCAATGACATCACAACGGAACGTGCTAAATGGTTAGCTTCTTTTGTAATAGACTTTGAGACATTTGATCAGTTTCTTGATAAGTTGACGATTGACGTAAGCTGCGCACAGACGGTTGCAGAAACCATTATAGGTAAATATGACGGTGTTACTGACAGTGAGTATCGGGATAGGTTTATGGCCTTAAGCAAAGAAGTAAGCTATCTCAATGAATCGCGGTTAATTATAATTGACAGATTAATGCAACTACGATCTATCAATAAACGTCATAAGCGAAGTTTGATTCCGATAATTGGACAAGTAGCCAGCTGGGCATTAGGATTAGTGTCTGACTCAGACTTAGACAATATCAGAAGTCATGTTTCAGACTTGGCAAGAAACCAAAAGAAAGTAATTCACGTGGTCGAACAGAGCATATCCGTACTTAATGAATCAATTATTCATATTAGAGAAAATCGGCAATCAATAATGGACATGATAGTCAGTATCCATCAATTAGACGCTCGTTTAAGTAAAATAACTGAGGCAATTGAGACGGAAATTACAGCCACAAAGTTATTTTTAGATATGTACATCCAACTAGACGTAATTATCGATGAGATCAAGAGTATGGTCCAGAGTGCAATGTTTTATCTGGAGCACTTGAGATCGCATATCAATTTCTTGAGCCTAGGGAAAATATCACCTAGTCTTATCTCACCTAGCAGTCTTAGATCGCTATTGTTAACCATAAAATAACAGTTACCACCATTAATCACACTAATTGGCGATCCAGACACGGAAGTTTGGTTATTTTATAGGTATTTAACTAGCACCGCGTTGTTCGAGAGAGATACGATCATCATTATACTCGCAATACCAACTTTACGCGTAGATAAGTCCTACGAAGTTTACCGGGCAGTAAGCATACCGATACCGATGGTTTCTCGTACTGACAGTGACACGTACCGTACTGATCGTGTTAATCTGTGGCGAACTAACATGTATCAACAACCAGACATGTTGGCAACATATGACTTAGAAACAGATGTATTCTTAATTGACAAACAACTACGTATTACTGATGTCAGAGGAAATTGACATGTGTTCAAATCCACATACTAAATGGTGTGCCGTGTCTTCGCCTGTGATGCCAGTAAATCTAGTAAATACGTGCTTGATTAATCTTTTTATGAGATCTGACATAGCAATTCAAGATAATTGCCAATCAACCGTTACAACAAAGAACACATTACCGATGGCAAAACATCTGATCGGGCAAACATGGGTAATCGCATCCAAAACAAATTTGAGGTTTTCATTAACGTGCAATGATAGACATATGGATGACGTCATAGTTCATTGTCCATTGGATGTTATCCAACTATCTGACAAGTGTGTTGCTTCAAACAAGTAGTTCACGTTAGAAGCACCATATGTAATCAATGCCTCTGTGAAACTGAGTAATAACGAAATTGATTTATTACGCGAAGTCAACTGGACCAGCAGTTTAGTCTGGGCGCCTTATGTTAAGATTTTTCCTGAATTCCCTAAATTGATATTACCTGATACATTAGATGATATCAAAGAATTCCCATTGGATACACTTATTGATGAGCTACAAACGGTAAAGGAAATCAATATTAAGAAAGGTAACACCTGGCCTCTATGGGCTTACTTGACGTTAATCGTGGGTGGTCTAAGCCTTGCTTTGTCATTGAGTATAATGTTATTTGCCTATGCATCCAAAATTCAAACGAGCCTCTGCCTGTCAATGCCAAGAATGTGTGAATGCAATGACGTAGAACAACCGAGGGTCAATGAACCGGAGGTGCCAGCGGTCACGTGTTTGAGCCGACAAAGTTGTTCGAAGAGAGATCATGATACCTCTACGCTGGCGGGAGCAGATGACGTCACGATGGAACGTCTGTATCCAGTACTCGAGGAGATTACACGGCTATAAATAACATTTCCTGCAAAGAGAAGATGAATTTATAGAGCTGCAGCAGTGTAAATAGTATTTCCACGTGGACGTATATTGGACAAATATACGTATATATGTGTGACTTATATTGAACAAATATACGTATATATGTGTGACTTATATTGGACCTATATTCTAACTTTATTGTCATTTAGTGTATTGGAGCTTGGACTAAAATACACGTACGAGGGGACATGTATATTCCCTTGGTGTTGATGTTGAACTATTTGTGTACCAGAGTGGACATTTTTAACATTGGCTCCTGAACTATATAACGGCGCATTCAATAACTTGGATTTATTGATTTATGGCGTGACTTATAAATACGTGTGTAATTGATGTTGTAATTCTATTCTATGGAATTTACGTATCTGAGGCACAGACGAAGATATGCTGACATAGGCGTCTGCATTAGACAATGTTATGTTTCTACACCACACCATGGGGATGTTGTGCGCCATAACGGGAACAAATGTGAAGCAACAGCGATCTACGATTTGGCAGTGCGTATGCCCACCGGACCGTGTTATGTATAACTTCTAAACCACCCGACTGTTAACTGCAGGCTGCTGTTATCGACCAGATCATCCGACTGTTAATCACAGGCTCCTGTTGTTATCTCCCAGATCGTCCGACTATTATATGCAGGTTCCTGTACTATACGGGGTGCCAAAATATAGATGAAATCTGGCATCTATTTTATCTAATAGATTCGTCCGACAGTTAAATGCAGGCAGCAGAATGTTGTTATCTCCTAGATTCATCCGACAGTTAAATGCAGGCAGCGGTAACCTGTTGCTACAGGCCTGGCCTGGCCTGTGGAATAATCGTGCGCGTTCGCGTTACGGTAACAATAATATAACATTAATTTACCTGTCTTAGACACGGCTAAGCAGAGCAACAACACACCGATTGGTAACCATGGAAACAACACGTAGAGCTATATACCTCACCACGTGACTGTGACGTATACCGTTGGAACTTATTGTATGAATGGAATGCCACAGAACAGCTGATCGAGGAAGTGCTGACGTCACCACATGAAACACACTAACTGTACCACTAGGTTGCGATATACGTGTGGTATCTATGACAACGGATAGCTGTGCTGTGAAATTGGACACTTTTATACGCTGATTTCCACCAGCCAGAAATACCATCGTGTTAGCGGGAGGTGTGGATTTATACATGGTCGTTTGCGGACTACATCGTGGATAAACAATGAGTTTTGGTCTGAACTATGATCCTACGATTAAGTCATGTGCATACAATATTCCGTTTATATTGTTAGATGTTGGGAGACAATTTTAACGTGCCTTGAGCTACATTCATTGCAAATTCAGTCTGTACTAGTATCAATGAACTTGACTGTGATTATGTAGCAAGAATTAACACCATATGGCTTTATACCCAGTGTTATAAATTTCTAAATATATCTTCCTTTAACATTGTGCACTATGCTGATTATTTTAAATCTGGGTTCTACCCATATTTAATCTTGTCGGGGAGGTGTGACAAAGTAATGTATTCACCGTCTCTATACACTTAATGCATGGACTACACTGGTCGACTACAAGTTACAAGCGTAAATCCCATAATTCAATAGCCGTTTTCCGAAGCAGAGAAAACGGTAATATGATCTGTAGCTCAGCGAGATATATATAGAGCCAGCCAGGTATTGCAGGGAGAGTTCTCCGCAAGTCTTTAAGCTGTAAACCTCGTCCGATAGTTGCATCATTTGTAGTTTAGCTAAATAAAAGTTCTGTTTAAGCGTTCCGTGCCCAGACAGTGGATTTGATAAGACTTTGTAACACAAAGGCAAGCCAGTGGCCAATGCTTCCATATCATTGACTCTCGTAGAAAGCTAATATGCTCTTATTGAACATGAATAAGGAGGCACGTTATTTGGCCGGAAACGGTTTTGTTATGTGTACTTACTGTTCAAGTGGAATAAGATCACTTGCCTCTCATGTCCATTAAATAAATACTCTATTCATGTCCTCACTGGTTACAGGATATTTTACTGCTGCTGAAGCAATATGGCCTTTCAATGAAACATGTTTCTGGTAAAAACATACCAGTTACTGATACGGTATCCCACAAGTCAGTAACAGATATATATTCTAACTTTATTAAGGGTATGAATTCACAGGTACATGTAGTATTCCCGAACTTACCTGTCAGTGATTACGAGTTGCAAGAAATTGCAAACTTGACTGAGTAAGATGCAGAATTGATTCTGTTCGAAAAAGGATTATAAAGGGATAGCTCAATTTCAGAACGTAATGTCCACAGAAAATAGTGGCGTTATAGGATTATAGAGATAAGCTTAACTGATATAAATACATAATTCTGACTCCCCTCGTGTCCAAAATGTTGCAAGCCATGCTCTTGGCATTCTGAAATGTCTCGAACGTAAGATATTATGTTCTGGTAAAATGGTAGGAAGATGTTTAATTGAAGATAGAAACACAAATGCCAAAGAGACTCTGATATCACACCAGGCCATCCATTAAAAACTGTTGCTACAAACATTTCCACATGGAATGAAAAGGAATTTATGGTAACTGTTAACTACAACAGTCACACAGCATATATTCCAAAATGGGCATTGGGAAGTTGATTCTGTTCGAAAAAGGATTATAAAGGGATAGCTCAATTTCAGAAAGCAATGTCCACAGAAAATAGTGGCGTTATAGGATTATAGAGATAAGCTTAACTGATCTAAACACATACTTCTGACTCCCCTCGTGTCCAAAATGTTGCAAGCCATGCTCTTGGCATTCTGAAATGTCTCGAACGTAAGATATTATGTTCTGGTAAAATGGTAGGAAGATGTTTAATTGAAGATAGAAACACAAATGCCAAAGAGACTCTGATATCACACCAGGCCATCCATTACAAATTGTTGCTACAAACATTTCCACATGGAATGAAAAGGAATTTATGGTAACTGTTAACTACAACAGTCACACAGCATATATTCCAAAATGGGCATTGGGAAGTTGAAAGTGATTTACAGTAAGCATGGTGTACCCAGTACACTTGTGCCCGAATAAGATTTTTGCAACATAATGGGTTTTGCTTAATGTCACATGCTCTATGTAGCCAAGGCGAATAGTAATCATTGTGAAACACAGTTTCGTAAATAACAAAAGGTGCATGTACCAATATACACTGTACCAATATTTGGGTATACTGGAATATCGAAACTGCCATAACCGGTACGGAATGGTCACCTTCACAGTTATTGATGGGACAGTTGCTTCTATCTGGTTTACTTGACTACAGGCATTGCCCAAACCTGTTTTTATTTGTGACAAGATCAGACCCAGTCATCAACATAGCAATAAACGCTATGATAAAAACACAGTAGCTTAACAATTGAAAAAGCTAAACACTGGCGACCAAGTTGGACTCCATAAAGACTGCAAAGGTTTGAGACCAGTTGCAGTCTGCTAGCGTAAGGCCAGATCTTACATTGTACAGACTCCAGATGGTGCATCATATCGCCTTAACATGCTTAACAGACGCTTTCTCATAAAAACAAGGGTGAATATGTATACATTGATATAAGCTTTATTGCATAAAAATTATGATTTGCCATATACTTTATCCTTCTTATTTTAAACGAAAACACATGTGCTAACCAATATATCATTTGAAGAAACATAACTATAAGCCAATACACACATAATGCATGTAAATCCTTTAAGTGACACTGTATGTGACACTTATTTTTAGCGGCAATTTTGAAATTATAGTGTCTGGTACCACAGTACTAGTTAGCAAAAATCTCAACAGTTTGTGTTCATTGTATTATGAGTATAAGCAGAAGAAAAATGCAAAATATCACCACTGCATTCAACAGGTAATACACATTAGATTGTCAAGTTTAAAATGGCGGCCAGTTTAAAAAATAAAATTGCCGACATTTCAAAATATACTAAAATCAGTATGCCTATAGTTCTTATCCATAATGAATAATAATAATAAACACCACATATAATGACGTTGACGTTAAATATAAATTCATTTCAATGACGGCCATTTCGAAATTCAAAAGCAAAGTACAAAATGTTACCACGACATTCAAAAATGTGCAATAAATTCTGGATTTCCCAGTTTGAAATGGGGCTGCCATTCTGAAAACCAAAACAGCTGATATCTCAAAATTTATTGAACTCATCCTCCAATATTTCTTGTCCATAATAATGTGTTTTTCGCTGCAAAAACATCCCACATAATGACTTTGACCTCGAACTATAAATTTCAATGGTGGCCTTTCTGAATTTCAAGATGGCGGCCATATGCTTATAGAAAAAAATGGAACCAATCTCAGTGTTGTTTTTTTGTGGTCAATAAAACAAATTGGTTTAAACAATGTAGCAAACCATTTCACAAGACCTAAAATAACGATATACACTAATACATTTAGTAGAATCAGACTAAAACACATTTGGCAGTAATATATCCCATGTCAATTAATCTATGTCATGTCAAGTCAAAACTGTAATTGCATGTAATGGGCGCTGAGAGGAAAAACATAGGAAAAACATCTGATTTACGAAATCGTAAGACAGTTCACGCACAACAAATCCGCGACTCTACAACACGACAGATTCCATTAAGTGGTCACATGCGCAACATATCTGAATCCGAAGTTAAATAGCTCCAGCAGAAGTCTCAAAAATGAAAAAGAAATTTTCAATGGTTATTCAAAACAAACAAACCTGAATAGTTTTTAAAATAGTTATCATATGCATACCGCAGTGCATGTTATTGCGTCGTCATACAACGTCACTAAAACCCCGGAGTAGTGAAACGAAACTGGACTGGTTTTTCTAAATAAATATATAAAATGGACTATCAAACTTAAATGTTTTAATTTCAATATATATATATTACTTTGATATTTCATATTTATTTAGTATTATACATGTGTAACATTTCAGTAGCCTCCGCCGAAAGCAAGAGAACGAGCGGCACATGAGTGTAGATCGTCGGCGGTACAACTACTAGCATACATGAAGAATTGCTGGGCGTTGTTAAGTGGCCCTCAACATATCGGTCGCGGCGCCCGCGCGACTCCTAAAGCGGGCCAAAAAGGGCATTTTCGCGAGGCGTCCGGCTGGACGCTGCCTGATTTCTACGGGCTCCGCTGCGATTTTTAGAGGTCGCACGAACGCCGCGGGCGTGAAAACTTCACTCCGAAAACTGCGATTTTCCAAGCGCGATTTTAGGTCGTGGCAAACCCGTAGACACGTCGCTAGGGCCCTGCCCGGCGGCCTGTCGGAAACCGACCACTGATCTCGCATGAAGATTTTGACGTAAATTGTTGGGAAAAACATCCGCCGGGCGCCGTGGAATTTTCATGGGCTCCTCACGGCCACCCTACGATAGCCTCACGGATCCCGCCAGGACGCCTACTGATCTGTTCTTTGATCAGCCGGCGCCCGCCAGATTATCTAGCGGCGTCCGGCCACTGCGATACAATGTTCAAAGGGCACCGCCCGGGCCCCGTCTAATATGTGAGGGCACACGTCGCAGACATGAAATTCGCCCGATTCATCCACGGGCTCTAAATCTCCCGGCGACTCCTGCGATTAGAAAAATCGCTCGGACGCCGGCTGATATGTGAGGGCCGCTTAAATGGGATAAATGCAAAACTGTCTACGCGCATTAAAATATTGACACATTGAATAAGAAAGTCGATCAGTGTCAGAGCAATACAACGGCTGGAGTGGAGTCGACGCAATTGCGACATCCTACTCTGCAAAATATGTGCGAGACATTGGACAAGGTTGGTAGCATAATCTAAATGTGCTGACTAATACGATCACACAGGAATCCACAGACATTCTAATATTAAGCACCTAAGATAAAACATTCAATTAGTAGCATGTGTGAGGAAATAGCAACTGCCAGATAACAGTCGTTTTGTACAATGGTGATTACAATAAACAAGGGGAAGGCATATGCCGCATGAAAATATAGCACACTGGTTATTATACCAAGACAGCTCCAAAATGTACGAAATCCAAGACGAACCGGCCAGGGAGAAACAGATAATGGACACTTTCAACACAGAAATTGAGTTACTGGACGCAACAGGCACACGAAGAACAATGCAAAAGTGTTGACAACGAGATGAAACAATAATTATAAAGAACAATCGGTAACAGAATGATCTTTCTAAAGGAATTGTGGCAAAAGAAATGTTTACAAAATGAAGAAATAGCATTAAAGTGATTTGTGAAGGAATGGTTGGCGAAATATGATATATGAAGAGAAATTCAAAGAAATATATTTGCAATCGAATCAATTCATCCGCAAGAATGTTGTCCCACAGGAACACGACAAACGTTCATATGCAGAAGTCGCAAATACTCCCGTGAAGACATTAAGACTAAACGAAACATGCAACAGACAGCCACGCAGACAAAAACCGACAATAGTTATCGACCAAAGCGAAATCCAAAACCATCGAAACCAACAATTAAGAATACGGAAATCAAGAAAAATAATACGAAAACCGTACGGTTTCAACAACTCAACGAAAATCAAGCGGGCACTACAGTAACCAGACAGGCGAATACATTCCAGCAACAAACGACATGGAATGGACAACAACGATGGTCACCATCGACTCATACCAACAGCGACACAAATAATGCAAACAGCAATGCGCAAGCAGGCGATGAGTCTTGTTTAGAAAAGGAATATTGAACAGGCGGCAGAGCCCCAACAATAACTTGAAAACGAATGTAAAAATCATTAATATATTATCAAAAACGTTGAAAGAATATGAAATTGCAATTTTACAAATGAGATCAAATTTACACCAACGTCTGTAAAACGAAATCTTCAAGAAATTAGAGAAGATTTGGCGGAAGTTAATAGAAAAAAAAAGACGAAAATATTGTTTTCTTTCAACATGAGGGGATTCCATTACGCGTAGTTCAGGTAAGTACTAGCTATCTGCAATACAGTTTATTATACACAGTCATGTGTGTGCAGATTGGAATTCGTAAAAGTGTAGGTTAGCACTGTCATATTGAGTTTCTATTTGAGCATTTCAGTTGATAGCTAGATTCTTCAGTTTACATGTTTTTCGTCAGTCGTTGGTCCTCTTCTTCTGAGTTGGGTTGTACAGGTCAAGATGGCAGGATGGATAACCGAAAATGTGCCGAAAATTATTTGGGATAAATTCGGATTTCCCGTCGCCAAAAGCGCGTAATGTTACATAAATATCTCAAGTTGTAAAACGCATACTGGTAAAAATGAGATTTTATATCATCTGATTTGTCTTCTTTTATAGGCTGTATTTACAATCAGATGCGTCGTTTTTATTTGAGGCGTATTACAATTTCTGATATAGCCTACGCCGAAAATTTCAAAATAACAACACAGTTTTAATGGTACTCACTGCTTCTTAATTTGATAGGCATGGCGTTTGCCATTTTGAGTATGTAAGCAAATATGCAACTTATCTGGAGCGCTGCTATGATGTACGTACGTACCTGTTGGCCATTGTCCATCGTAACAATATTTTTGTCGGGATCGAATTCCACTGCCCTCTGTTTATGGTGGTCGCAGTGTTTGGGAAGAACATCTTCCATGCGCTTCGCTGATTGGTCCACTGTGCGAATACCCGCACCAACCAGAGTCCACATCGACTGGTAGAAGTGATGCTGAAGTGTACACAGATCAACATGTACACAACATTGACTTAGATCAACATTTACACAACATTGACCTACATCAAGATGTACACAACATTGACCTATATCAACATGTATACAACATTGACCCCCCAGATCAATATGTACACAACATTGACCTATATCAAAATGTATATGTCATTGACCTACATCAACATGTAACAAGAGTTGTCAGAAGACAACGAAGCTCGCCTGTTGGCAGCCTTCACTCAAACTTGGCACAGTCGCATACAAAAAACATGAATAACAGGCTCCAGTTTTGTTTGAGCTAATCCAGTTGCTCAAAATAGCGACCCCATATGCATAAGGAGGGTTATGAAAAATTCAGACTGCACTTGACTATGAAAATTATCATAATATTTCACCACATTCTAGGAACAGACATTAGGAACAGACATTCAGTATACGACATAGCATACTATCTCTGCGATCTCCTTTGCCTTCAAGCGTTGTGAAATTGTTCATAAGAATTTCTCAGCAATCACCTGTGCAACCACCGCTGTGACTCACAAATTGAAATTACTATGAAAATTTTCATAACATTTCGTTCTGAGACAAACAATTTTTCATAAAATGTACTATCACTCTCTATGAAAATTTTCATAAACCGGACTATGAAAATGTTCATAAAGCGTAATATACCTCTCCTTATGAAAATTTTCATAAATCTTAATATCACTCTCACTATTAAAATGTTCATAAAATGTAATATACCTCTCGCTATGAACATTTTCATAAGCATAATATCACTCTCACTATTAAATTTTTCATAAAATGTAATATACCTCTCGCTATGAAAATTTTCATAAAGCGTAATATCACTCTCACTATGAAAAAATTAATAAAATGTAATATACCTCTCACAATGAAAATTTTCATAAACCGTTCTATCACTCTCACATATTGAAGTCGCTATGAAAATTACTGCTTTCAGACAAATGTTAGTCGCTATGAAAATTATCATAAAACGTACCATCGCTCCCGCATATTGTAGCCGCTATGAACATTTTCCTAACATTCCCGTTCTCAGACAAACATTAGTCGCTATGAAAATTTGCATAAGATTTCCGTTCTCTGACAGTCATTAGTAGCTATGAAAATGTGATGTAATGAGGTCAATATGAAAAGGTTCATAATATTATCGTTCTGAAACAAGCATTTGTCACAATGAACTTGGTCATAAAATGCAGTTAGGTTTACTAATTGTTACTATTGACGGTTAATTGTCACAATGTTAATGTTCCAAAAATATGTCAAGTTAACGGACTCTCTGAATTATACCATAACTGCTGCACGTGTATTAAACATTCTTGTCAAATATTAGTTAGTTGGTTAGTGATTGAAACAGCTATTGTAAGCAGAAATAGGAACATAAATGTGACTGTGACAGGCAACATTGGGTTTATGCGATTTATGTGTAGTTCCTGATAAAATATGACACCTATTTTGGCTAATAACGATATTCAATGTGTGTTGCTTTAGAAACATGACGGGCGTTTCATTCATGGAATAGCGAACGGTGTAGACCATGATCAGACTACACGGATGCGCATACTACTCTGGTGGCATACCCAATAAGCCCCGTTTTTCCAGTCTCATCCACAAATACAGTGGTTATAAGCAAACAATTAATAAGCACTAAACCTTGTATTTTCATGTGGGGCATGCACAATAAAGCAGACTGTCTAGACATACATGCAAAACAGTTCAGTGAAATCGACCTTAGACAGTCAGACATGGTGTTCTGATTCACATGTATGCACACGTGTCGTTACCAACTATCATTTGTCCTCCTTACGCATCAGGAATCAGAAAACATGTTCGTTCCATTAAATAGATTAACGTATTCCTGTAGTGTCATATCCTCTGAAAATATAAACAAACGAGTTAAAAGGTGACCATACTATATACATGTATAACAAACATTACGTCACAAGTCATGATCGGAAACAGTGAAAACTAGAAACAAAGTCCCAAATAACAAAGGAATTTCCCCTTAAATATAGAACCCATATGAAATTCATCACGAGCAAATGACGTCCACCTTACAGTATGTATACATGTAGGTACGATTTTCATAATACTTGTATGTAGGGTTGGCCCTAAACAAAATTAAATAACGTATACATGCCTGAGTAAAATCCAGTGTTCCGCAGTCAAAACGGAAAGCGAGATATACCGCCGAAACTATAGTACCAGGCAGGGTCGGTTATCTAATTAATGGGTGCATACGTTCAGTCAGCCAATCAGATGTTCCATAATATTCGCGGTAAAAACGATGGTGGCGGGATTAAATGCTGCGCTGTTAATCATGTCTGGATGCATGACTAACTCTTACAATGCTGAATTCCTCTTTGTCGTCTGCCTTTTAATTTTAGTTTTACACCGGTCTCGGTAGAGCCGGTGGCATATCGTGTTTGGACTGTGTGTCCGTCCGTCACAAGTTCGCCGGAGTTTCGAAAGTAAATCTGCCACCCTGTGGAATTCGTGTGCCCACAGGCCACATTTTCTTGAACGTTATGAACATCTGTTTTGTAAGCACCTGATAATTGTCTCCAATGTAGACAATTATCATGTGCTGTCCAACATGTGCATTGTTAAAACATGTCTGGAAAATATAAAAGCAGACGATAATATCCGGTTTTGGCCTTTTAAGAGATAAATATAAGTTTAATCTGTTTCACTATAAGGCACGTGTATGTAGACACGTGTAATGGGGTGACCCTTTCCCGGCTAGCGCATACTATTATGTGAGGGGATGCTGGCGCAATTCAAGTAGTGGAAAGCATCACCACGGGACACGAATTGCGGTTGTAAAATTGTTATATTAACAGATTATTTCTGAAACATACAGTATATTTCTATTTGCACAACGTTTACACATTATTTCAGAATACATGGATCCAACAAACCCCTAGTGAAATATTGCAGTTCACAATATTCGGGACTCTTCCTTTCAAGGATAAATACAACAACATGCGGAGAATGCAATGCAAAGGAGACGATTATCATGAACCAAACATGTTCGCACAGTAGTTCACCTAACTGTTGATAGAGTGAAATGACAGATTAAACCAACTATCATTCTAGGATAAATAGACGTACATATATGTACTAAACTCTATTTACAAACATACACTATTCATTATGAGTACATAACTCTAATTGAATGTAATTACACTGCATTACATAAGCGTTATGTCAGAGGAGTCCTTCCAAATGTGCGTTTGTTTCATTTCTATTTCGTTGAGAGTGACCTAACACTATTGCTAATACACAGTATATGTAAGTTTATGGTAATAGCTTTGTGTTATATTGTAGAATTGTTTCTCAATAACAAAATAATAGCGAATTATGAACGTCAACGCAATTGTTTACCTTTGACCGTGGTGTAGCCATATAGTGCATCCTGTGCAGCAAATACAAAATATGACGATAACCTACCGTGATATGGTCCCAAAATGTTTATACAAGTAATCAACGGATCGTCATGTCACCGTCACACTGCACCGGCAATCATACCTAGCGGATAATTATAATATCACTAGTAAATTAAATTATAATGGTACCACATGTATTGTAATTATCATGAGAGTATTCTAATAATTCCAGTGCGTCAGATAACCACATTGAGGCGATTCTCATGAGCATTACTCCATGACTAAAAGTATTAAAATCGGTGCATTCACTTAGCCAACAAAACATGATAAAACAGATCATATGAGCACCGCATTCATCGGATCCACAAATACAATAACACACGTTTATGTCACAATGCAATTATGCGTATACAACAAATGCACAGACAGTATACTTGGCTATGCTGTTGTTGATATATCATTGTCACGGTAGACCTCATTTTCTCACTGCTGTGTTCCTGTCGAACATCAGTTCGTTCATAGAAGAAGGTAGCAGACAACATTTGCAACCAGTGTAGCCCTGGATCAGGTTAGATAGATAGATACATATTTTTTCTTTTTCTATAGAGGATGACTCCGTTGATCGAAACCAATCTTCCCCGAGGCCCTCTTAAGAAGTGCATATACATACATAAATATACAATACAAGTTGCAATGATTACACACGTGAATTTAACAGGAGGAAACAATAATGATGAGCCATGACGAAAAATGGTACCTGTTTCCCAACAGTCCCATATCAGACTGCGCATCGGTGCAGCAGCTTGATCTGGGTCTAATACGTTTATTTCTCAGTGATAATTTCAGTGTTTGCTATAAGACGCTAAGTTGGTTCTCGTCCGTCTGATATAGGGTTACACGGTCGCTAAGCTCCACAAGACCAATTTTATCATGGCAAATCAAACACGCGGTCATTGTAAACTATATATCATACATCGTAATTTCGTGATTAGTGACGCTAGCGGGGGGCACAATTAACAATTGTATATTAATAGATAATACCGCTACTTCAGCTGCTATCTACCCTTCATCCAGTTAAGACAATTACGGGAAAATGTATTTAACGACGTGGAACGTTTTATGTCGATTGGAATATTATTCCAGATCAGCGCGCATGAGTATGAAAAGCTGTTTTTAAATAGATTACTTTCAGGTTTGGGAACTTCATAATTCGTATCTGTTTCAGACCTTAATCAAACGCGTATTTTGCAAGTGATTAGTGCGCATTTAAAATGATTCACCTACATATTGTGGGGGGTGCACTGGGGTGCATCTCATCAGGGTTTATCATGTTTGTCAATGTCCCGGAACAGACAATAATACACAGACAATACGCATACATTGATCACAAACATGCGAAATGTACCACCTACACTGTAAAAAATATTGCTTAGAAATTAAACACGTACGAAAACACCTTTCTGTTACACTTTTTAAACACCGCGTGTTACGTGTTTTGCTCTTAAACGCCTAAGCGTTTTGCTATGGAACACGTACCATGTTTATAACTTAAACACCCAACGTGTTTAATATCTAAACACATGTAACGTGTTTTGATTCTAAACACCAATGTACTTACTTATGGAACACGTATCATGTTTGAAACTTAAACACCCAACGTGTTTATTTTCTAAATACCTGTTACATGTTCTTCTTTTAAGCACCCAGGTGTTTAGCAATGGAACGTGTACCATGTTTAAAACTAAAACATGTAACATGTTCCATAGCAAAACACCTTTTCTGTTACACTTTTTAAACACCGACACGTGTCACATGTTTTGCTTTTAAACATCTTGGTATTTTACTTTGGAACACACTATTTCTGCAGTACATAACATGTTTTGTTTTGGAACACGTCCCATAAAGGCTATAGAGTATAGGGGTGACAAGAACAAGACTGGGTTTAAAATCAAATATAATATGTATTCAGTATTGGAACAGACATGGCAAGATATGTACTCCAAGTCTCCAACGGATATGTAAGAAATATATTAAATTTGCATTATTTGATCTGACAAAAGCGGCTTTCTTGTCATAGCTTATTATAGGGGTCAACTCAGACCAGACTGCACATCTTTGCAGTGTGTCCACCGTTCTATCAATTACTGATTGATTGGGATGGAGCAAGGTCATCACGATAGATTCCTGTTTGTTAGTTAAATGGTGTATAATGGCCTGTCAACAAACAGCAAATTCGATCTTGTTTATTCACTGGTGTTTAAAGTTCATTTACATCAAGAAAAGTATATTCAGCCGGTTTTGTCAGATAGTAACCCATATTGTACTTAAAGCAACTGTGTCTCAGATGATGCCGCAGATAGGCAATGTGTGTTTTTGTGCCACCTTGTTTACTGCAGTTGTTTGTTTAATGGTGTTTCATGACCTATCAAGAGCTAGAGACATTTGGGATTTAAATTCCAAAATCAGAGCTGAATATTTAAAACAAAACGTATATATTCAGCCCTGAGATTAGATTAGTGTAAACTGGCATGTGTCAGGTACTCCCAACACCATAGTCACTTAGTTCATATTAATAGGAATAATCCGTATACACTTAAAACGGGTATCAAATCTTTCCGTTGACATCTCAGACACAGGTCCCTTTAAACTAAATTATATACAAGTATACGTTTTAAAGTAAATTAACTAAGTATACATGAATGAGTATCACACAATAATGCACATTTAATCTTAACAGCACAATATGTAGTAAGTAACGGCGGCAGCAGGTTGTAACTTACATGTGTTGAAGAAAATGCTGGATATAGGTAAAGTAAAACACGCTTCAAAACTTCACGACGCGACTCGTGCACATCACTCTTTTCAAAGTAAATATTAAACTAAATTTGCGCCGTAAATACCAACCAAATGAAGTGATCTGATAATACCCCCATCAGATTGGCATCGTAAACAGCATTATTTTTGTACAATATACCAATTAACTGCTATTAGTCTACATATGTTAATTAATAGCTATTTTATTAAAACGGTGGCAAACATATTGTTTTAAAAATCAAAAAAAGAAATTACATCCTTAATCGAAGCTAATACCCTCGCTGGCAGCGGTAATAAAACAATAACCAAGTCCTCAGTGACCTTGACCGGTCAGACGTGGGTGAGGTCGTATGCAAAAGAAAATAGCATCCCTAGACACACAGTGTGGCCAAATATCATCAAAATCAGTGAAGCGGTTGACGAGTTATTGAAAAATGATTTTTTTTTTTTAAACATTTTTGCCTTAAAAACATGATGAACATACGTCCTCATTGACCTTGGGCAGTCGGACGTGGGTCGTATGCATAACCATGTTAAATCCCCATAGACATAGTGAAGATGTCTATGGTGATTTAACATGAGGAAATTTTTCTAATTTCAAAAATCGTGGGCCGATTTTAAAAATGTAACTTTTGTTTTCTTAGTTAAATCATTTCCAAGTTATCTAGCCAGGTTTCGGAAGCAATTTCCAAAATATTTCGTTTTTCGTCTCATTCTCCGGCTTCTCCACCTTTTTTTTCCCCATGTTACATTCCCATAGAGAACTCATCTTCGTAATAAAATTAATATTTGACAAAATTTCATGAAATAAAAAGAAGGCTCATTCTTAAATTTTGATAAAATTTAATAGTATAGTACAAAATATTGTTTTTGCATTAGTTTAAACATAGTTTATTGCCAAATAATTACAATGGGCTTGGGCCACAAGTTCTACCAACATTAGTTACGGCCCTTACCCTAATCAGCATAACAAGTTATATAAACAACAATGGCGATACATTTCAATGCATTTACATACAAATCAGCATTTGATACACACACACACACGCACACACATATATACACATATATATATATATACACACATACACATACACACACATACACATGCATACATATATATACACACATATATATAGGTCGGGAGAGAGAGAGAGAGAGAGAGAGAGAGAGAGAGAGAGAGAGAGTCACAAGTGTTATAATATACAAGCAGCGTAGACATACATATATAGCTTACGAGCAGGTGAGAGTAATCTAGAGTAGCCATGGCCAATGAGCAGTTGAGCCTAATCTAATAAGAATGTATCCCCAATGTACCGACAAAGCTTGCGTCGAGTGCATCAGTCAACCGTTAATCGTTATCAAATCGTTTTTTTTTTTTGATGTACTCATGTACTGATTTAAAAATAACCGTATTAATTTCTTGATTTCCATCAGGTGTACCTTTTAATACCATGACCGTATTTAAAGGATAAAGCTGCAGCAATGATTGGCGTAAAACTATACGCTGTGCACAGTATTTTGGACACTGAAAGAAATAGTGTTCTGCATCTTCTACTACTTCACTACAATCGCAATAGGGAGTGTCTTTAATATGGTTATTACAAAGATCATCATTTAGACTACTACATTTATTACGAATTCTCGCATGCATTACTGATAAAAATCGATTTCCTTCCAAATAACAGGGAGGAACATCGTACTGTGTATATAAATATTCAGTGCATACTGTTTTGAATTGTCTAAGGCTGTCAGCATTTCTCATCATAGGATCAGTATCATTCCAAAGGCGTACAGAAGATGGTATGAAAGAACGTTTGTATACATCTAGTCGTGTGTTGGGAATATTGATATCATTTTGGTTTCTAAGATTATAACTAGTTATGTTATTAACGGGAGGAGGTATAAGATTCGAAACATAACTAGGTAATTGATTGTTGTTGGCTTTGTACATAATTAACAATTTGTGTGCACTTCGTCGAACTGATAATAATTGCCAGCCTACTTCTTGTTTTAGGTTTTCTAGCGATACAGATCGTGTTAAGCCAGGTACTATTCTAGCGGCTTCGTTTTGAATTTTTTTCCAATGAATCCTTTTCATATTCTTCACAACCATCCCAAACTGATGAAGCATACTCTAGAATAGGTCGCATGTAAGAAACATATATTTGGTTAAGTGCTTTCCTACTTATTTTAAATTTTAGATTGCACATAATGCCTAGTACTCTCGATGTCGACTTAATAATGTTATTTATATGTGTATGCCATTTCCCATTGTTGCTCAGTGTTAGACCAAGATGTTTATGATTTTCCACGAATGCAATTGAAGTGTTTTCAAAAATCAAATTTAGGGGTCGCTCAAGATGTCTTACAGTAAAAAGCATCGCTTCAGTTTTATTTGGATTAAAATTTACCAGCCACTGTTTAGCCCAGTCAGAAATAATTTGCAGATCATGATTTATTATACCTTCTAGATCATCGGTATTGCTTGAAGAAAATGATAGAGAGCTGTCGTCGGCAAACAGTCGAACAATACTTAATAGATGGTCAGTTATATCGTTGACGTATATTAAGAAAAGCAATGGGCCAAGCACCGAACCTTGCGGCACACCAGCGGTTATTGGTTTAGTATCTGAAGATGTGGAACGTATAGATACAGATTGAGTCCTGTTAGTTAAATAGTTTTCAATCCAGTTTAAAATATGACCACTTATTCCATTTTTTCTCAACTTAAATAATAATCCTTTGTGCCACACTCTGTCAAACGCCGTAGAAATATCACAGAATACCATACAAGTAGATTGTCGTGCATCAAGTTCCTGGCATATTTGGTGGTAGATATCTATAAGATGATATACCGTTGAGTGGCCTGGCAAAAACCCAGATTGTCTATTATATATTAACTGTTCTGTATGCAAGTGATTGTAAATATGTTTGAACATTATTCTTTCCATTACTTTTCCTACACAGCTTAGTAGAGATATCGGACGATAATTTGAAGGAGTCTGTGTACAACCTTTCTTAAATAGGGGTATTACATTTGCTGATTTCCATTCCGTTGGAAAATGACTTTCGTTTATAGATCTATTAAAGAGGGTTGCCAACGGTTTTGAGACAGTGGCAACTGTTCCTTTCAACATTCTGTGACTAATTAAATCTTTTCCACAAGCTTTATTTGTTTGTAATATTTTTAGTATGTCACTAACTTCAGACTCATTTATAATTATCATATCTAGAACCTGGTCCGTTTTCAAACTAAACGGCGGTAGAGTTGAGTTAGTATCATTAACCGTCGATATTGAAACGAAAAAAGTGTTGAGGCAATTTGCTTTTTCAATATCTGAATAAAAGTAATTAACGTTGGTACCATTGTTTCTTTTTAAAGGAGGGATAGTACCACTTGATTTACTATCTTTCACAAAATGACGGATTAGTTTCCAGAAGTAACGTTTGTCATTTGAAAAAGATTCTGTTAAATTCAGTTCAATATCATTATAGAAAGCTTCTCTAGCATGTTTTTTCATATTATTAACTTTATTCCTAAGTGTTTTATATTTAATCCAATCGTTTGCCTTACCTGAATGTGTTGCAGTCCTCCTTTGTTTATCTCTTAAGTTGCTTATTCGACGGATTTCAGAATCATACCATGGTTTATCGTTAGGTCGTACTGTGACTTGACTGCATGGAATACATTGTTTAGCTAACTCAATGAACATCTTTGTAAAATATTCAGATGCATCATCTACACTGCCATTATTCAAAACACTCCAATCACAACTGGATATTAAGTCATTAAATTTATCAAAGTCGGCCCTTTTATAGTTCCATACTGTCCGTGTATATGAAATGTCATACGGAATTGCAGCTGGTATAATAATACATGTTGCCATATGATCACTTATATTTTGCGGAATAGATAATACATCACTCTTAAGAATAACCTGGTTTTGATTCACGATAATTGGATCTAATAAGGTTGAGGTAGTAGCAGTTATTCGAGTTGGCGTTACAATGACATTTTTCATGGTATTCAAAATCATGATATCTTTTAGTTTGTGGTTTTGTACATTTAGCTGATCCTCATTTACATCACCAACAATAATAATATTGTTTGATTTATCGGATACATATTCTATGTTTCGATTTAATAAGTCCCAGAATTCTACGTTGGAAGACGGTTGTCGATAGATCGTACCAATGTAGAAAATATCACGATGTGTCTTTACTTGAATCCATATTGTTTCATCCCAAAATATTTCTCAATTTTGCATTCTCTCTGATAATATATGGTCAGCGACATATACTAATATACCCCCAGAGTGTGATGATTTGTCTTTTCTAAATGGTAAACCATAGCCTTTTAATTGTAAGCTATTAGTTTCTATAGAACATGATAAATGTGTTTCTGTAAAGCAAATAATATCAAAGTCTGTAAGTTCGTTCTCGATGTAGCTCAGCTTATTTCGAATACTTCTTATATTTAAATGTAAAACTGATAGCGATCCTATCTCAAGTTCAGGCCCCGGATTCCTTGCACATCTCCAGCCAACAATATTAGGATTAACGATAATACTATCAGGAGAATGTTAATGTTAAAGAGTAGCCCAGATGTATTACATTTAAATATGTATGCCAATAAATTACCAACATTCGTTAGCTCAATTAGTAATAAATATACAATGTTCACAGATGATTTAAACGCAAGCATTATCGGTTGAGTACAACAATAGAAGTTCCCTATGTTTTTCATTGATTACATGGCCGTAATATTTGGGCAGGTTTCGTGAAACAGACAGTAGGTCAATTGCAGTGGATGAAGCTAAATAGTTCCTTCTAAATCACTGCTAATTTGTTTATTGTATTAATATTGTGTACATTTTTGAAGCGCATATAAATTGCGAATGATGTATGTATATAATAAAAAGGTTATTCGATTTGTATGTGGATATATGCCACTCGTTCCGCAGCGCAACCATATTGCGCTCCTTTATCGCACGCTGCGGAACTCGTGCATTTATACACATACAAATAAAATAACCTGTACATATATATCAAGGAGCATGATCACGTGGTTACAACAACAACAATGTCCCCACTCCAAAGTAAGTATTATTTGATATTTTCCTTAATATGCAACGGATATTGATGAAATATGGCGCAGCAAACGCGTCTTCATGAGCTGCATTTGGTGGTCCAGGGAGTTTGACACAGACTTATATCGTTTTTGCGAAGAATCAATTTCCGTGTCGGAGAAAACGACAGAAGTTTGGGCGAAAATACAGAGACCACCAAATGCAGCCGAAGAAGACGCGTTTGATGCGCCATATTTCATCAAAATCCGTGACGTAATAAGGACACTATGTATATACAAGAATACGCACTTTGAATCAGATGGATTCTGGAAATTTCAGTACTTTTTGTTGTTGTTAGTACCACGTGATCATACACCTTGTATATATAAAATTAATATATTTAACAAAAAAACGATAAAAGTCTAAACAAATATTTTTTTATTTCATATGAAAATAGGTTTCCCATATTCATTTACATATCTGATACCCAGTGCACTTTAAGATATGCAGAGAAAGTGATGAAACGAATTATTAAAAGCATATTTTAGTAGACGAGTTCTTCATATATCTTCGTAGCTCTGAACCCAATTAGTCCTATACGTCGCTTGACAACAATTGGGCCTTTGTAAAAAATGTTAATACTACTGAAAAATTACTAGGGTTGACAAATCTAGATTTCGTGCAATCATAGTTTACTAATTTAGTTTTATTTAAATTAATTAAACCAGCTACAATATGCTATATACATTGTATATATATATATAGTGTCTAGAATGAAAATCTCTTTCTATAGATCGCATAGTGTTATTATATAATAATTTCACAACTAAAAAATGGTATGTTTCACAAATTGTGCTTCCTGTTACAGGAATAGCCGAGATGCGTTATCAAATTATCTCCCCTGTGTATCACAGTCCAGAATAGTACATATCTGTAGCCCATTTCACCAACATTGCAAAGTATACTTTTCTAGCAAAGTATACTTTGAGGGAGAACTTTTCAATTTTAGAATAAATTTATTAATTTTTATTATACTGAATTTATTACATTATCACAGTCAATTTGGCTGTGATAATGTAATAAATTCAGTATAATACTTCTACATTTGTGAGTTCTATATGAAATAATGCATTTCAGGAAAAATCAATGATTACTCCCTCAATGTATACTTTGCTAGAAAAGTATACTTTCCAATGTTGGTGAAATAGGCTACTGAAACAACAGTGCATCTACATGAGAAATAACCACCTGTAAAATAATCTATTTTAATAAGAATATGATAAATATTTGGACGAATAGTATATGTAATATAAGAAAACACATTCAATGATTTTGTACCTTATGTCTGTTCCACGTTCCACGTTTTTGCTTGTGAGTTGCTTGTGAGTTGAGATTGCCAATGTTCAGATACGTTGACATCTTGGCAAGATTAACGCAGGTGATTGTGTACAAACAGGTACAAAATCACTACATGCGTTTTCTTATATCGTATATAATGAACATCTTCTTACTGTCTGTTCCACGTTTTTCTGCCGACGAACTTTTGGCTATTAAACACATTAAATCTAAAAAATATTTAAATCATAATAGACACGTACACTGATAGCCATTCAGTCAGTGAATTATAGTGATTTTACTGCAGCCTATGAGAATATTGCAGAGTGGTCGGGAATATCGATCATTACTTGCAATTGTCATAAGGTTCTTTTTGTCAACCAGCTGCCAAGTGGCCATTACTTTACTCGTGTAGGATAAACGTTATAATGTGGCGTATGGGGCTTATACATGCGCTTTGCGACCAGTGTAGATCAAGATCAGCCTGTGCATCCGTACAGTTTGATCAAGATCTGCACTGATCTGCATTACATCAATGAAACACCCATCATGCTGCTATCAAGCATTATGTATATTTAAATGCTTTGTTTATGGATATATGCCACTCGTTCCGCCGCGCTACATTTGTATATCCATATGCAAATCAAATGGCCTATAAATTTTTTGTTTCCACGCCGTGTACGGGGCGCCAAGTGGGACATGGCTCAATTTTGTCAACAAAATTCATTTTTGTGCCACAAAATTCAATTCTCAGAATTCAATTCTGTGCCACAGAATTCAATTCTATGTCACGAAATTCAATTCTGTGTCACAAAATTCACTTTTGTGCCACAAAATTCAATTCTGTGTCACAAAATTCAATTCTGTGCCACAGAATTCAATTCTGTGTCACAAAATTCACTTTTGTGCCACAAAATTCAATTCTGTGTCACAAAATTCAATTCTGTCGATTCTGCACACGCATGTAAGAAGGACTACCATTGGTCAGAATCTGCACTGGAGAAATCGGTCACGGTCGCCGATCTACACATTCAATGTCGATGATTCATTTCTCATTCTGCCGATGATTCATTTCTCATTCTGCCATTTTGCTTCAACTATCTCCAAACAGTCAAACGTTGAGAAACCCATTCGTATTTAAACTCATTTGCGTTATAATTGTACACATAATTCATGTACATGTAGATCTCCGGCGAGTACTGACGTTATTTATTGTGCATCGCAAGGTACATCTGCCCCAGTTAAATCAATAATACACGCGCTGTGGCCTGTGTTCTGACTGCTGTCTGTGTTTAGAAACAGAATGTGTGTATTGGGCCATTTGAGGAAACCATTTGTAGTATTTGTGTAGATACCATGGATACTAAGATGGTGTATACTGTAAATAATGCATGTAGACACATAGTTGCGAACACGTAACTTCGCAACTAGTAGACACAGATCCAATACCATTTGTTTCACAAGGTTAGATCTACTGTTAGAATACGACGTCATCTAATGTCATTTTCGAGCATAAAACGTTACCTGATAAATAGGATACCAGGCTAGTGTATTTTAATATCAAGTTTATCAGGCTCGGCTCGGAAACGGTAGGAATTCCTCGGCAAGCCTCGGAATTCCTACGCGTTTCCTAGCCTTGCCTGATAAACTTGATATCCAAATACACTAGCCTGGTATTCTCTATATATGGGCATGCTCTCAGGTCTAGCTATGTCCCGGCTACTTTATGTTTGACCCTGCTTACATAATTGAGGGAAAATTCTGAATATTTTTCTTATTTCTCCTTCAAAGTATATATGCTTATATGGTGTGACCACTCATTTGTAATCATAATATAACCAAAATAACTGTCCATAAAGAAGTATAATATTGATATATTGGGTTATATTTTCGCATTGAAATATTTAAACCTGCAAGTGTACTCCACCATCTAGTAAAATGGACTAAGACCGATCTCAACCAATCAACGTAGAGATGACATAGACTATCCTACGCAAACTAATTTTTGTGGACAAAAATGAATTCTGTCCCACAAAACTGAATTTTCTTCACAAAACTCAATTCTGTCTTACACAATTGAATCCTTTATAACAAAAATGAATTTTGTATACGAAACGTATGCAGAATTGAATTTTGTGACACAGAATTGAATTTTGTGACACAGAATTACAGAATTGAATTTTGTGATTTTTAGTGTTACAAAACTCAATTTTGTACACATAATTAACCTGTCCTACATGGCGCCCCGTACCGTGTAGTAACGTATTTTTATGGCTGTGATTGGGGAAATGGAGCTCATGGGTTTTGCGACTAGTGTTGACCCAGATGCATTCTGTGCACCCGCACAGTCTGGTCATGATATGATATATTCGCCATTACAGCAATGAAACACCCGCACTGCTTCTAGCAAGCAATATAAATCATGAACAGGCTACTGGAATGTGGTATTGATCAAGAGCTGTACTGGTCACAACTCCCATAAACCCCATTTATCCAGTCGCAGCCACATATTAAGACCTCGCCATTGCATACGTCATGTAGAGAGGAAACTATGTTTCTTAATTTCGTATTTACGCGACGTAGAAACGAAACTTTTTAGTGCTTTCTTCTTGATATTTTACCCATCCCTTCCTCTAATGTTTCTCTAGCATGCCCTTCAACAGCCATCACACTCAGACCACCTCTAACCCCAAGGTCAAGGTAACAATTTACCTTAACAGTGGGGCAAATTCCTTTTATTTTGTGTTTCCTTTCACACAGCTTATTGATATTCGTTAAACAAAAAACACCACTAGGCGCGCTTTGTTGTCTTCTGACAAACTTTTGTTACCAAATCTATTTATACGCGTTTTCCAAAGATGATGCGCCAGAGACGATGCATGTATCGAGACTGATGAAATAATAAACAAGTTATTGCGGCTTAACGGGAGTAAACTTTCCTTTTTCCTTCTCAGTATAGTTTACATATATATAGTCTTTTCGGTAACATCTGGGAATACTATTTCTATTTTGCATATTAACACACTAAAATTACCCCCCTGCGAGTTTTGAAACCGGTACGACGGTTCTTATGGTCATTACATCAACCACTTACATGTAGCCACCGCAGCTGCACAATCGAGGTAGCCAGACATGATAAACTGGCATCAACACGTAGTTCCGCAAAACGCGGCATGTTTATACTATCCTGTAAGAACTTGCATAAGAGTGTCACATAAATCGTGTTAACACGTAGCAGGGTTCCCAAATTGCGCGATGGCTTATCCGCGCGAGTAATTGACACAGGTCAATATGACTTAACCTGCACCTGCGATCAGAGAACATTCAAAAGTGTTATTCAGCGGCATTATGTTTATAACATAGCGACCAGCGCATTCCCTGATCGGATCAGCGTAATATCCCTCTTTTAAGCCGGCTACCCATTTATTGAATTGAGCCATATTCAGCAAGAATACTGTTTTATGCAGTCTTATGAAAATATGGTAAATACTATTTTTCTAAATAATTTTACTGTGTTGTATCAGAATATTTCATTATTTAAATCTCCATTTGGAGTTTGTTCGCACCGTAATGACCACCATAAACATCCAACGATTTCAAAGGAAATGGCGTATACATGCACGGTGTTCAGTTAATGCCATCGTAATATCATTATCGTACTACCGTTATTGTGGTATCGCCTTCTGGTTAGATCTGCGCATGTGTATTGTTGTCAACAAAAAATGCGTTTGTTTTTTAATCAATATATGTTGGATGCTTTCGCGCTGCATCATATTGAATCGTGTAGTATTACATTTCTTAAAGTTGCAATATGCTGCATGGATGGTGTAAGAGCTAATATAGTTTGTGTCGTGTTTATTAATGGCTATTGTTTTTCACCGGGTCTGTTCGTAGTAACGCAAACGCATCCAACACAAAACAAGTATTAAACATATACTTGTTTTAAAGATAGTAAGTTTCAAATGAAATTTTCGCTGACAACAATGCGCATACACTGTCCATAAGGAACATGTACTACGATGACGATAGTACGATACTACACGTACGATGACGATTGATACTATTATAATACTACAATATACAACAATGACGATTGTGATAACACAATGACGATAATACAAGTGCAGGAAGACGATATTATGATACGACGATGTAAATGTATCTATACTTTTGATGGGGTTCATCCCGATATCCATGGTTTTGCCCTCAGATACATGTTTGGCTTTCTCATTACTTGAGAGTTGAATCCGGTTATACCCATTACAAAGTAGTCATATCAGTATTAATCATATTACTTTTAGATAGTGTAGCTAAGTGACTCTGTTGTGGTGAGGACCCGGTACCAGATCAACATACATGTATGATAATTTCAGGGCTAAATTTGCATTTTTACTAAACTTATTCGATTCTGATTTTGGGATTCCCCCACCCATACCCCCATCCATACAGGTGAAATAGTTGATTCGACCCAGTTGACTGGCCTAAATTGACCTTAGCTGTTGGCAGGCCATTATCCACCATTAAATAAAGTAAATACACACATACTTTCTATTTGTGCCTTGCTATTTCATGGTACATGCATTATATAATAATAAAGTAGATATATCGGTAACGTTACATAAAACAGCACTAGTAATGTAAATACATGGCTTTGAAATGTTGTAACTGCATGCATTATGATATTGAATACTGAAATACATGAAACAACAATCTGTCAGATAGCCAGAAATTGAAAGCACATTACGCTCATTGATCGCTCATTACGCGTGCACACATATTCGTGAAAATAACTAGAAAGTATGTTCCTAAATCATGGATATTCCCCGGTGGCATACTGGACTCTAACTGGAAAGACTCTTACAAACTTTTCGACGTAAATGTACAAGAGCAACGCAATATGCACCCTTGCTGTCCCATATGGGGCATAATATCCAGGGAAATAGTACCCGTAAATATGTAGCCATATCATGATGCATGTGATTTTGTTTATCAAGGTGGCTCCGTTAATAATTCGTTTTCAGTAAATAAAAGCTTGAACTAATGTTTTGAACGGACATACAGACACAGACATTGGAGCACACACTAGCGCACATATAGCTGTCATTGTGATCACCAGCAGAGCAAATAATCTGCAATGTTTTCATGCAATCGGATACTCTCGGTGCTTTAGACTGGTTCCCGGCAGTATTGCTATGCTCTATTGTACCATACTACGATGACAATAGTTCGAAGCTACGATGACATAGTATTATACACGACGACGATAGTATGATGCTACAAATACCATGGCATGATACTACGATACGACGATGACGATACTATGATATAATATCGCAGTATCGTCATCGTACTATCGTGATATCGCGTCATCGACATCGTAGTGTCGATTTACTGTAGTATCGACCCGATAGCGATATTACGATGGCCTAAACGGAACACCATGTATGCATACGCATGCTAAAACTGTCATATAACGGATTACCATAGGAGAGTCAGATAGTAATCACCATTTTCCTACACTTAAACCCATATATTCTGATAATGTTCGCTAAATATTTCGGGCAGTGTTGTTTATTCCATGAATATTCCACCAATGTTAATGCAATTACATACACATGTATTGCGACCGTTATGTACGGATAATGATACAACATGTTCAAATGGATGATGTGTGAAATAAGGTAATGGTGAAATAAGGTAAGATTATCAAAAACTTGATCTTATCTGTGGAAATAACTATGTTGAGTAGTTTGTGAGTAAAAGTACAGATAATGATAATAGCCTACTTTGATCACACATGCCGTAATGACATTTTCATCAGCCGGCGGCCGAAGTATGATTTTGTCTGGCATCGAATGGTTATCGGATTGATAAAACGCATATTGTAATGTATTGCGAGTAACATATACACCGGCATGTTAAACGGAAACCAATATGCAAGCATACACGTAGTACTACGCATGACACATATATTAAAATATCATTATTGGGTTAATACTGTATGTTTCTTATCAAATATGGTTCCTTCCACTGAACTTCTTCACAGTTCATATGCATTTCTCTCATGATACTCATATTGTCACATACAGTTCACAGGTTATGTGCATTGACTTGGCATTTACGTAAATATATTAATATTTCAGCAATTCATCTTTCAAACATGCTTTCTCTGGTGCTACTACAGTTTGTTGCTGAAAGTTCATAATACTGCGTCTCAACTAATATCAAAGGCCGCGGCTGAAAATACTAGACAAATATCTTGGGGACTCATTATTCATGGAATAAACAACACTGCCCGAAATATTTATCGAACATTATCAGAATATATGGGTTTAAATGTAGGAAAATGGTGATTACTATGTGACTCTCCTATGGTAATCCGTTATATGTCAGTTTTAACATTAGTATGAATACATGGTGTTCCGCTTAGGCCATCGTAATATCGCTATCGGGTCGATACTATTATAACCCGACACTATGATGCCGATGACGCGATATCATGATAGCACGATGACGATACTACGATATATAGGACAATGGTGGTCATTACTATCCGACATTCTTATTGTAAACCGCTATATGACAGCTTAACAGTATGAATGTACGGTGTTCCGTTTAGGCCATCGTAATATCGATATCGGGTCGATACAACGATAACACGATAACGATGATGCGATATCACGATAGAACGATGACGATGACGATATTACGATATTATATCGTTATACTATTGTCATAATTATATCGTACTATGTCATCGTAGCATCCCTGATTGTACATGTACAATTTGATCAGGAACTACGTACACTGCTTGCAAATGTAACTAGCATACAACATCCGATCATACATAAGACAATATATTTCTATTTAATCGTAATTTAATCTGTGTCAAGTAGATCCAGTAAACGGGATCAAGTTAGTTTTCTACGAATTCTTATCTCCTTTCCGATAATCACCCGATTTCCAAATATCACTCGCAGGCTGGTGCACATCGACCTGTGTTAATTACTCACGCGTATTTCCATCGCGCAATTCGGGCACCCTGCTATGTGTTGGCACGATTTATGTGACACTCTTATGCAAATGATTACTGAATAGTGTAGACATGCCGCATGTTGCGGAAATTACGGTGTGCCGTTAAGGCCATCGTAATATCGCTAACGGGTCGATACTACAATAGTACGATACTACGATGACGATAGTACGATACTACGATGACGAAAGTACGATAACACGATGACAATAGTACGATACCACGATGACGATAACGCGAAACCACGATAGTACGATGACGACACTACGATATTATATCGTACTATCGTCCCCGATAGCGATATTACGATGGCCTTAACAGAACACGGTTTATCGTAGTATCGTACTATCTGGCGCATCATCTTTGGAAAATGCGTATCAATGGATATGGTAACAAGAGTTGTCAGAAGACAACGAAGCGCGCCTGGTGGTGTTTTAGTTTAACGAATATCAAGAAGCTGTGTGAAAGGAAGCAGAAATTAAAATAAATTTGCCCCACTGTTAAGTTCGCGAAAGCGCCAACATTTCTGCTTCATCATGTTTTATAGGGTAGTGAATGCACCGATGTTTAATAAATTTAGTCATAGAGTACTGCACATGAGAATCGCCTCCATATGGTTATCTGGTACACTGCATTTATTAGAATCTTCTCATGAGAATCATAACACATGTGGCACCATTGTAATTCAATTTACTAGTGACAATATAAGTAACCGCAATGTATGATTGCCAGTGCAGTGTGACTGCGACATGACGATCCGTTGATTACTTGTGTAAACGTTTTGGGACCATATCCCGGTAGGGTATCGTCACATTTTGTATTAGCTGCACAGGATGCACTATATGGCTACACCACGGTCAACAATTTTATTTACGTTCCGCGCACTAAAATATAGGGAAAACCTGCAGGGCGTTGACGTTCATAATTCGCTATATTGTTTTTGAGAAACAATTCTACAATATAACACAAAACTATTACCATAAACTTACCTAAGAAAGTGTGTGTTAGCAAGATTGTTATGTCACTTTCCACGAAGTAGAAATGAAACAAACGCAAATTTTGAAGGACTACTCCGTCATAACGCTTATGTAATGCAGTGTAATTAAATTAAACTAGAGTTATGTACTCAGAACTAATATTGTATGCGTGTTATCCCATTGCATATGTCTACATACACGTGTCTTATAGTGAAATAAAACTAAACTTATAATTAACTCTTAAAAGGCCAAAACCGGAGAGTATCGTCTGCTTCGTAATTTTTAAGATATGTTTTAACAATGCACATGTTGGACAGCACATGATAATTGTCTACACTGGAGACAATTATCAGGTGATTACAAACCAGATTTTCATTACGTACAAGAAAATGTGGCCTGTCGGCACACGAATTCCACAGGGTGGCAGATATATTTTCGAAACAAAAGCGAACTTGAGAAGGACGGACACAATGATACACAGTCCAAACACGATATGCCACCGGCTCTACCGAGACCGGTGTAAAACTAAAATTAAAAGGCAGACGAAAAAGAGGAATTCAGCATTGTAAGGGTTAGTCATGCATCCAGACATGATTAACCGCGCAGCATTTAATCCCGCCCCCATCGTTTTTACCGCGAATATTATGGAACATCTGATTGGCTGACTGAACGTATGAACCCATTAATTAGATAACCGACCCCGACTGGCACTATAATTTCGGCGGTATATCTCGCTTTCCGTTTTGACTGCGGAACACTGGACTTTACTCAGGCATGTATACGTTATTTAATTTTGCTTAGGGCCAACCCTACATACAAGTATTATGATAATCGTACCTACATGTATACATACTGTAAGGTGGACGTCACTTGCGCGTGATGAATTTCATATGGGTTCTATATTTAAGTGGAAATTCCTTTGTTAGTTGGGACTTTGTTTCTAGGTTTCACTGTTTCCGATCATGACTTGTGACGTAATGTTTGTCATACATGTATATAGTATGGTCACCTTTTAACTCGTTTGCTTATATTTTCAGAGGATATGACACTACAGCAATACGTTAATCTATTTGATGGAACGAACGTTTTATATGATTCCTGATGCGAAAGGAAGACAAAAGATAGTTGGTAACGACACGTGTGCATACATGTGAATTAGAACACCATGTCCCGACTGTTTAAGGTCGATTTCACTGAACTGTTTTGCATGTATGTCTAGACAGTCGGCTTTATTGTGCATGCCCCACATGAAAATACAAGGTTTAGTGCTTATTCATTGTTTGCGTATAACCACTGTATTTGTGGATGAGACTGGAAAAACGGGGCTTATGGGGTATGCCACCAGCGTAGTATGCACATCCGTGTAGTCTGATCATGGTCTACACCGTTCGCTATTCCATGAATGAAACGCCCGTCATGTTTCTAAAACAACATACATTGTATATCGGTATTAGCCAAAATAGGTGTCATATTTGATCAGGAACTACACATAAATCGCATAAACCCAATGTTGCCTGTCACAGTCACATTTATGTTCCTATTCCTGCTTACAATAGCTGTTTCAATCACTAACCAACTAACTAATATTTAACAAGAATGTTTAATACACGTGCAGCAGTTATGGTATAATTCAGAGTCCGTTAACTTGACATATTTTTGGAACATTAACATTGTGACAATTAACCGTCAATAGGAACAATTAGTAAACTTAACTGCATTTTATGACCAAGTTCATAGTGACAAATGCTTGTTTCAGAACGATAATATTATGAACCTTTTCATATTGACCTCATTACATCACATTTTCATAGCTACTGATGATTGTCAGAGAACGGAAATCGTATGCAAATTTTCATAGCGACTAATGTTTGTCTGAGAACGGGAATGTTAGGAACATTTTCATAGCGGCTACAATATGCGGGAGCGATGGTACGTTTTATGAAAATTTTCATAGCGACTAACATTTGTCTGAAAGCATTAATTTTCATAGCGACTTCAACATGTGAGAGTGATAGAACGGTTTATGAAAATTTTCATAGTGAGAGGTATATTACATTTTATTAAATTTGTCATAGTGAGAGTGATATTACGCTTTATGAAAATTTTCATAGCGAGAGGTATATTACATTTTATGAAAAATTTAATAGTGAGACTGATATTAAGATTTATGAAAATTTTCATAAGGAGAGGTATTTTACGCTTTATGAACATTTTCATAGTTTGGTTTATGAAAATTTTCATAGCGAGAGTGATGGTACATATTATGAAAAATTGTTTGTCTCAGAACGGAATGTTATGAAAATTGGCATAGTAATTTCAATATGTGAGTCACAGCGGTGGTTGCACAGGTGATTGCTGAGAAATTCTTATGAACAATTTCACAACGCTTGAAGGCAAAGGAGATCGCAGAGATAGTATGCTATGTCGTATACTGAATGTCTGTTCCTAATGTCTGTTCCTAGAATGTGGTGAAATATTATGATAATTTTCATAGTCAAGTGCAGTCTGAATTTTTCATAACCCTCCTTATGCATATGGGGTCGCTATTTTGAGCAACTGGATTTGCTCAAACAAAACTGGAGCCTGTTGAATACTATATAGCTTGACCTTGGGTTAAGGGGCGTGCGATGGACCTTGACATTGGGATCAGTGGTGCAAGGTGGGTCGTGGGTTTGCTATAGCATAATATAGCATATTAAGATGAATGCATGTATGACATATCTATGCGCTCCCTGAAAACAGAATTAAAACAAAATTTAACCCAACGTTAAGTTTATGAACGCACTTGCTGGTGATTTTCTACAGCATGATAGCTATTCACGTGAGGAATGCTTGTATAAATGTGCTAAGTTTGTGACCTTGACATTGGGGAAAGGGGTGGGGGTGGGTTATGGATTTGCTGTAGCACAATAGAGGATCATCAGATGAATGCATGTATGAAATATCAAAGCGTTCCCTGTAAAGAAACAGAAGTTACACAACATTTACCCCAACGTTAAGTTTATGAACATGCTAAGTTTGGGACATTGACCTTGGGGTAAGGGTTGGGTGGTGGGTTGTGGATTTGCTACAGCATGATAGATGGCCATCTGAGGAATGCATGTATGAAATATCAAGGCGTTCCATGAAAGGAAACATATGTTATAAGACATTTACCCCAACGTTAAGTTTATGAATGTGCTAAGTTTGTGACCTTGACCCTGTGGTAAGGGGTGGGCGGTGGGTCATGAATTTGATATAGCACAATAGAGTATCATCAGATGAATGCATATATGAAATATCAAGGCGTTCCATGAAAGGAATCAGATGTTATAGGACATTTACCTCAACGTTAAGTTTATGAATGTGCTCAGTTTGTAGCCTTGACCTTGGGGAAAGGGGTGGGAGGTGGGTCATGGATTTGCTATAATACGATAGAGAATCATCAGATGAATGTATGTATGAAATATCAAGCCGTTCCATGAAAGGAAACATATGTTATAAGACATTTACCCCAACGTAAGTTTATGAACATGCTAAGTTTGTGACCTTGACCTGGGGGTAAGGGTTGGGTGGAGGGTCGTGGATTTGCTACAGCATGATATAGGGTCATCTGAGGAATGCATGTATGAAATATCAAGGCGTTCCATGAAAGAAAACAGATGTTATAGACATTTACCCCAACGTTACGTTTATGAATGTGCTAGGTTTGTGACCTTGACATTGTGGTAAGGGTTGGGTAGTGGATCGTGGATTTGCAACAGCATGATAGAGGGTCATCATGTTAATGCATGTATGAAATATGAAGGCATTCCCTGTAAATAAACAGAAGTTACACAACATTTACACCAACGGTATGTTTATGAACATGCTAAGTTAGTGACCTTGGCCTTAGGCTAAGGATTGGGTGGTGAGTCGTGGATTTGCTACAGTATGATAGAGGGTCATCTGAGGAATGCATGTATGAAATATCAAGTCGTTCCGTGAAAGGAAACAGATGTTATAAGAAATTTACCCCAACGTTAAGTTTATGAATGTGCTAAGTTTATGACCTTGACCTTGGAGTAAGGGTAGGGTGGTGGGTCATGGAGGGTCATCTGAGGAATGCATGTATGAAATAACAATGTGTTCCATGAAACGAAACAGAAGCTATAAGACATTTACCCCAACGTTAAGTTTGTAGACGCCGACGAGCCGACGACGCCGACGCCGCCTGGGTATGCCATAAGCTCTTCTGCACTTCGTGCAGGCGAGCTTAAAACAACATTGTCCCAGATAAACATGTACACAACTTTGACCCAGATCAAGATGTACACAAAAATAACTCAGATAAACATGTATACATTATTGACCTACATAAATATGTACACAACATTGACCTACATCAACATGTACACAACATTAGCCTACATACAATATATACAACATTGACCTACATCAATATGTACAGAACATTGACCTACATCAATATGTACACAACATTGATCTACATCAACGTGTATACAACATTGACCTACATCAACATATACACAACATTGAACTGTATATACGTGCATACAACACTGACCTACCTCAACATGTACACAACATTGACTCAAGATAAAAATGTACAAAGCATTGACCTACATCAAAATTTACACAACATTGACCCAGATTAACATGTACACGACATTGACCTACATCAACATGTATACAACATTGACCTTAATCAACATGGATAATACATTGACCCAGATCAACATGTACACAACATTAGCCTACATACAATATATACAACATTGACCTACATCAATATGTACAGAACATTGACCTACATCAATATGTACACAACATTGATCTACATCAACGTGTATACAACATTGACCTACATCAACATATACACAACATTGAACTGTATATACGTGCATACAACACTGACATACCTCAACATGTACACAACATTGACTCAAGATAAAAATGTACACAGCATTGACCTACATCAAAATTTACACAACATTGACCCAGATTAATATGTACACGACATTGACCTACATCAACATGTATACAATATTGACCGTGATCAACATGGATAATACATTGACCCAGATCAACATGTATACAACATTTACCTAGATTCACAAATTCGCCAATAAAATTAATTAAAATGTAGGCTTTTCCTTATCTGATTCGGTGTCACCCCATCATAATAGCAGGTACCCGTGACGTACTATACTCACCGTGTAATATATAATGCCTACCTTTGCAGGTTCTATGATAGCTACGCTGCCCTTTCCAAACAGCCTGCATGCCCGCGCGGAGACAGCACAACCGCCGTTACCCCCTCCCACCACCACCAGTCGGTAGTGGCTCGCCTGTGAAGCCACCGTGTGGCCAATGCTGCGGGTCAGCTGTGTAGCCACCGTATGGCCAATATTGCGGGTTGATATGCCCGCAGTCTGTAGAAGCCGTACATATACTGCCACCGGCATCTTTACGATTGGTAAGCGAGCCGAGCCGCCGTGACTAACTGCCTGCTCTATCCGCGACTGTGGTATATCTGGCTCGTAGGAATTATCTAGTTCGATGGCAATATGCAAACCCAGTATATCAACACACTGGAAATATTCAAACCCAGTATCTCACCACACTGGCAGGCAAGCTCACACAATCCGCAGACATGTCAGTGTCAACCATAATGTCACCTAATACACAGATATCCGCTGAAATTACTTGGATACAATTTTATGTCTCCGATACAATCCGTCTCTTTATATATTGTCGATCTACTCACACTGCACACGTGGCCAGTATTTCACTGCAGCCTATCCTACATATGGCGTATTCAGTTTGCGGCTGTACGTGTGATGCAACTGTAGCGCGGTAACTGTAAACAACATCAATAGCCAACTGAACTGCGCTGGCTCCCGGATTGTTACCGTCAGTTACGTGAACCCATACCGGTATCGCATTTTCAAAGTACTCCCCCTGATAAAAGTACTCCCCTCGATACACAGACGGGAGTACTTTGAAAATGGCTAGTCGGCCCATTTTCAAAGTACTCCCCTCGATACACTGACGGAAGTACTTTGAAAATGGCTAGTCGGCCCATTTTCAAAGTACTCCCCTAAAGTTTCGATCAATCTACGCAGTTTGTATACGCGTTCAGTATATAGGATATGTGTCTACATTGTTGGGCATTAAGTGCAACTTTCATCATATGTCCTGATATATTCTGAGGGGGGAGTGGTTTGGAAATGGGTATACACGGCCATTTTCAAAGAACTCCCCTAAACAAAAAGAACGAGCATGACGATGTGACGCATAGAATCAGCCTACGCGTTTATAGTATAAGATAAGCGTCTACAGCGTTGCTCATTGTTGTGTATACTTCCGTCGTACATGTACTCATGTATGAGATACTGAGGGGGAGTGGTTTGAAAATGGGTAAACACTGCCATTTTCAAAGTACTCCCCTAAACAAAATGAACGAGCATGACGATGTGACGCATAGAATCAGCATACGCGTTTATGGTATAAGATAAGCGTCTACAGTATTGGTCGATGTTGTGCATACGTCCGCCGTGCATGTACTCATGTATGAGATACTGAGGGGGAGTGGTTTGAAAATGGGTAAACACTGCCATTTTCAAAGTACTCCCCTAAACAAAAAAAATGAGTATGACGATGTGACGCATATAATCAGCCTACGCGTTTATGATATAAGATAAGCGTCTACAGTATTGGTCGATGTTGTGCATACTTCCGCCGTGCATGTACTCATGTATGAGATACTGAGGGGGGGAGTGGTTTGAAAATTGGTAAACAAACTGCCATTTTTCAAAGTACTACCCTAAACAAAAAAGAAACGAGCATGACGTGTGACGCATAGAATCAGCCTACGCGATTGTGGTATAAGATAAGCGTCTACAGTATTGGTCGATGTTGTGCATACTTCCGTCGTACATGTACTCATGTATGAGATACTGAGAGTGAGTGGTTTGAAAATGGGTAAATACTGCCATTTTCAATGTACTCCCCTAAACAAAATGAACGAGCATGACGATGTGACGCATATAATCAGCATACGCGTTTATGGTATAAGATAAGCGTCTACAGTGTTGGTCGATGTTGTACATACTTCCGCCGTGCATGTACTCATGTATGAGATACTGAGGGGGAGTGGTTTGAAAATGGGTAAACACTACCATTTTCAAAGTACTCCCCTAAACAAAATGAACGAGCATGACGATGTGACGCATAGAATCAGCATACGCGTTTATGGTATAAGATAAGCGTCTACAGTGTTGGTCGATGTTGTGCATACTTCCGCCGTGCATGTACTCATGTATATGAGATACTGAGGGGGAGTGGTTTGAAAATGGGTATACACTGCCATTTATGAATCTGTTTTATTACTCCACTCATAACCGTACTCAACGCTGACTACCATGTAACATATTCGTATTTCTAGAACACTGATCTCTGTTTTCTACATATTTGTCTTGTTATGACATTGACCTGCGTCTGCATTTTTCAAGCTACGCTGTTACACGTGCCAGTCAGCTGAGTAGTGCTCAGTCTGGGTTGGGTACAGACAGGTATAATGTGTATATATGATTGTGTACTGTATAGTGATTTGTATGGCACACCGTTTTTGTCGCGCCCACTTGCGGATAGCGGGACATAGTCGGCGTACGTTCGTCCGTACGTCCGTGTGTGCGGGTTTGCATTGAAGTTTTCGGGTACCCCTTATCTGTGCAACCGTTAGTCGGATTGACTTGAAACTTCACATACCTATTAATATCATCCATATTTATACCACACCCAGGCGACCCTGATGCCCAAGGTCAAGGTCAAATCACTTAGAGATTTGCGTCAACGTTATTTTTCAAATATTTGCGTTAAATTTGCCTGGTACCCCTTATCTCTGCAACCATAAGTCGGATTTACTTGAAAATTTGTATACTTTTCTCATCATCCATATTTCCATTCTATAGAACATCCAAGCGGCCTTGATACCCAAGGTCAATGTCAAATTACAAGGTCGGGTACCAAATATCTCTGCAACAATAAGTCGGATTTGCTTTAAACTTCTTAACCTTCATCCATATTTGTATTCTGTAGCCCACCCATTTCATCTTCCCAGGGTAAAGGCCAAATTACTTAGACATTTGTGTTAAAGTTTTTGAAATGATTGTGGTAAAAGTTGTTTTTACGGTGAAGTACCAATATCTTTGCAAACTTAAGTTGGATTATCTTGATATTGCGTGACATATAGTGGCACTTTGGCGTCCGTCCATACGTGCGTGCAGATTGTCATTTTTATTCCCTATCCAGCACTCGTAGGGTGCGATATGCGGGCCGCGGCCATCTACATCATGTACATGTAGTACTATTTATTCCCGAAACGAAATATCTCAAAAGATATCTAGATTTGTGAATTAGGTATATTATTTAACCAAATAGACCAAATAGATTTGAATAAGATTTCCATTGGTTCAATAAGAATAAGATATCTCTTTGATATTAATATATCTGTTTGACCATTCAAAGTAATATATAAGTATCTTGTTTCGGGAATAAGTAGTAACACGGCGTGCCATAGAGTTGTCGCGTGAAATGAACATGATTTGCTATTGCACATTTTCATTGTAGCGATTCGGTCAGCGTACTACATGTACCTACTTACGATCATAATAAAGTTACAAATGTATACATATAAACTGG
The DNA here is from genome assembly GCA_029237695.1 of Conchocele bisecta. Classification (NCBI taxonomy): domain Eukaryota; kingdom Metazoa; phylum Mollusca; class Bivalvia; order Lucinida; family Thyasiridae; genus Conchocele; species Conchocele bisecta. The sequence goes on from CM055276.1 coordinate 25,955,778, forward strand.
TACGTGTAGCTGGGCTCGTGATTTAGTTAACGCAATACACAGTACATGTGCACAGAACGGATATATGCCATTCCTTATGTTTACATATGGGACGTCTGCATATGGAAAAAAATGCAACAACCTGTGCGAACTTGTTTTCTCCAAAGACGTTTACTAATGAAATAAAGGTACTACCAGGAGCGGACTATCTAAGGTTGGTGTTCCCTTATTGGAGCCCCATGTAATGTCAATGGAAATCAAACGAAAAAATGTATAAAACAAAGTTACTTACAAAAATAATTTATATCTACATGTTTATTATATATTGGTGCTTGTCTTATTAGCATGAAAATTACACATTATGTTGTAGTTAGGAAATAATAGGCACAATGAGGTGTTTTCATGTACACATGTTATCATTACACACCTGTTTGCACAGTGTGTTTACACGTGTTGCCATCAAATTGTGTTTGTTATTCGCAAACTACTGCAGTATTTCTCGGTTCGTTGCTGGGATGATACTTATATACATATACATTAAACGTGGATATGGAATATTTGTGTAGGTAATTTTATTTTTTTAGCTAGATTTCTTGTTTGATTTCCATCGACTTTGCAGCTCCAATAAGGGAACATCTACATAAGTCTAATATCGTATGACACTCACGGACACGAACTAGTATTATTGAAAAAGTATTAGTTGATTTTTTATTTGTGATGCATGTTGTTCCCATTTATCATTAAAATATGTTTAGCGAGATATGTATTTTGTATATTACGCCACCCAAGTCTCCGTTTCAAATACACACTGATACATGTATATTCACACTGACGTGACATAAAAGGACAGGTAAATAATATAATAGCATACGACAAATTTTACCTGTAAGCCAAGTTGTTGGTTTATGGTTTGCGGACTTCTAGTACATGATGGTTCACCATAAAGCTTGCTGCCTAATCTGGTGCCACGCCACACTGTAGACTTGGTATTTCTAGAATAATTGCATGACTTTGTGACTGCACTTGTGTGACTGAAACACGATATTATCTGCATTCATCAGATCAGTATCTGGTGCCAGACGCCATAGCTACAATCAAAGAAACACAAGTAAGAGATCGACAGGAAATTGCATACTACAAGTTGGAAGACTAAACAATGTTGATAGCCCACTGCACCCACACACCCCTCCCAACCGACACACACTAGCGCGCTAGTCATTTAGTTTCCGTTCATAAGTTAAGCCTCGTTTCATATGCTGGGCTTATACAGCCATATACATAATTATACACCCCACTCGTTATCATTTTGAAAAGGGGAAATGATGATGACAATGTAAATGCGTAGATTATTCAAAAGTCTAAAATCATTTCTTAAACACACAGCTTAGTATATTTTTGGGGAGTACTTTGAAAATGGGCAGACTAGCCATTTTCAAAGTACTCCCGTCAGTGTATCGAGGGGAGTACTTTGAAAATGGACAGACTAGCCATTTCAAACTACTCCCGTCTGTGTACCTGAGGGGAGTATTTTGAAAATGGGCCGACTAGCCATTTTCAGACTACTCCCGTCAGTGTATCGAGGGGAGTACTTTGAAAATGGGCCGACTAGCCATTTTCAAACTACTCCCGTCTGTGCACCTGAGGGGAGTACTTTGAAAATGGGGAGTACTTTGAAATTCCTACACCGGGTTCTCCTGGCAGCATCGGTAAGCAGTATGACGACCCGTATGCAGATACGCGTGTAAATATATCCGACGTTCGGAAATACACGTCACATCACCGGCTACGTCCGCCCGCCCCAACATACATCCCTAAATCCCAGTAAAACTCACCAAATTGCCAGTTTGGGCGCTAAGACCTTTAGTCTGACCGTTAAAGGGTTCAAATGCCTGTTTTGCTTAACCTTGTTTTGAATACCAAATTGTGTTGATATTTTTCTTACTAATTTTGCATGACTTGACATATTTGTTTTGGAATTATATCGATGACAAGGGGACATCCTTCGATTCCTTGAACGTTTTATGAAATCCGCATAACTTCCAGATGACCACCAAATAGATGTAGTTTGCCGTATAGCTGCATCCATATGTTGAAGGTAATCAAATTAAGCGAGTATAATAGATGTATTTGACATGGGAAGACAGATGTGCAACATTAAATGAAACTTTAACAACAGCTTCGACAATAGTTTCAGAAGTCCGAGATGGCTGTCAAATATAAATATATTACCGTATGATGATAATCATATCTTACAACTATACGCGCATATATATACCGACTATTTCCAAATGTTTAAGCCCGACAGGGAAGATAATCCATACCAAGTGTGTAAAAAATCGAAATTCACTTTGCGCATCTTCACATACGGAAGCCACATACCAAATATGAAGTATACTGAAGAGCTTTAGAAACGCAACACCTATATGTTGCGATATTTTATAATATATATGAAATTCATCAATTTTATGATTACCCATATTCATTATTTTCCACACTACACACGGCAAACCGGTTCTCCCACTTGTCCGCTGTTTCAATAGCCCGCATTAGCAGCACGTGCACGAATGCTTTTGTGGCGTGGCTTGCCCGTGCAATTTAATTTCGCTAGTAAATCAGTGTGTATATGATATCCTTGTGGTCGGGGCTAACAATTTTGCCAGGAATTTGTAAGTTTAGACCTGTCTTGAAGATGCCGCGTCTCGATTCCGATTCCAGGAACCAAATTATCGGCATGTTGCAGTCTGGCATAAGTCAACGTGATGCTGCGAGACGCTTTAACGTCAATGTTTCGACAATTTCTCGACTCAATCAGAGATTTTTAGTGACAGGCAGCACCAAGGACCGTCCTAGACCAGGCCAACCGCGAGTGACGACGCAACGGCAGGACGTATTCATACGTCAACGTCATCTGCGGAATCGCTTTGTTACGGCAGTTTCAACCGGTAGAACCGTCGTTGGGAGACACGGAAGGAACATTAGTCGTTTCACTGTCAGCAGAGACTCAAACAACTTAAGGAATTCGGTGTCGGAGACCATACAAGGGCCAGATATTGACGAGACGTCACCGACTGATTAGACGTCGCTGGGCTGAACATAAACTGAACGTACAACGTCAAAACTGGGATAAAGTGGTTTTCTCGGATGAGTCGCGCTTCGCCTTGAGTTTTGCTGATGGCCGAACACGAATATACCGTCGAAAGAACGAACGGTTTGCCGACAACTGTGTGATCGAACGTAACCGATTTGGCGGCGGAAGCGTCATGGTTTGGGGTGCCATAAATAGTGGATTTCGTTCTGAGTTGATCATTGTGAATGGAACTCTCACTGCCCGACGCTACATTGACGAGATTCTCAATCCAGTCGTGATTCCACTCCTTCGACGTCATGGCCGCAATCAACGCCTGACGTTGCAACAGGATAACGCTCGCGCTCATTCTGCAAGATTGACCCAGGACTTTCTCAGAGACAGTCGTATTGATGTGATGGACTGGCCAGCCATTTCCCCCTCCCCCGACTTAAACCCGATAGAGCACGTATGGGATGAACTGGGGAGAAAGTTACGTCAACGTAAAAACCAACCAGTAAACGTCAGACAGTTGGGTGCCGCATTGAAGGAGGAGTGGAACAACATCCCCCGACGTACCATTCGACGTCTGACAGGATCCATGAGGGAGCGTCTTCGTGCTGTGATTGAAACACGTGGTGGACACAATCGCTATTAAAAGGTGAGTGAAATGTGCTGACCCCTGCCTCGTTCAGTGGACGTTTTAAGCGACAAGATGATAGTTGAGCAACTTTGGCTCTAGTTGACATTCTTCGTAAATGAGGAATGTTTGATTTGCAAAAAAACGCATTAAAATGTAAAGATATGTACCTACATATATAGGTGTTGCGTTTCTAAAGCTCATCAGTATATATAACTATACATGTTTAAACCGTTTACGCTGTATATTATACTCAACAAAACTAGAAACGTCCCTGTTTTATAGCCGGTGTAGCTCTGTCTATGTATGTACCACATGTTCAAAGTACATGTATTTTAAACCGTGGCGATGTTCAGAATACGATCGTTACATTACGTTGACGCACTTACGTCAACGTCGATTGGCAGCCACAGTCACTGCTAGGCGATACGGTGTCTCAGGGCAGACCATTCGCAACCGGTTACGTCGTAACGCCCAACCAATCCGGGCACGCCGCCCGTACACTGGTCAGATAATGACCCAACGTCACCGTGCTGCCAGACTGTTATGGGCGCGACGTCATCTGAACTGGAGAAGGGCTGACTGGAACCGAGTTTTGTTCACCGATGAATCTCGGTTCACAGTTAGTCATGCTGACGGAAGATTACGGGTATACAGGCGTAAAAATGAAAGATTCACCGATTGTTGCATTGTTGAGAAGAACAGGTTTGGGGGAGGGAGCGTAATGGTCTGGGGTGGGATCATGGGAAACCGGAAGACAGATTTGGTTGTTGTACAGGGCAACATCAATGCACAACGTTATGTTGGAGATGTGCTAAATGCACATGCCTTACCATTTATCCGTCAGCATGGTCCTGGTGTGACATTGATGCACGACAATGCCCGCCCTCACGTAGCCAGGGTCACCACTCAATACTTACAGCAAAACAACGTCGACGTCATGCCATGGCCCGCGGTCTCCCCGGATCTCAATCCCATTGAGCACATATGGGATGAGCTGGGCCGCAAAGCACGAGCTAACCATCAGATTGACAATGTTCGCGATCTTACACGGGCGTTACAACGGGAATGGAGGAATTTGCCCAACGCACTGGTATTGCGTTACGTCACGTCGATGCGGCGTAGGATCATTGCATGCATTCATGCAAATGGTGGCCACACTCGGTACTAACGAGATTTACTGAATTTGCCACATTACTTATTGAAATTCCATCTCTAAACATTAAGTAACACATTTCTGAGTTTTTTGTGATTTTTGATTTTGACCCCTACCGCCCTTGGCCGGTTATCTCTCGAATATTTAACAAGATATCCAAATGCAATTTATTGGCTTTGATACAGAAATGAATGAACTTGTTTTTCCATTTTGATTTTTAAAAGTAACCCTTTTGGTTTTTGATTAATCTTTCCTTAAACATGGAATGACGTTTCTAGTTTTGCTCAGTATATATTATATGTAGAATAGTAGGTTATTGCCGTGAATGGGAAAAAATATCTGGCAAGGCTTGAGAACCGGCCCTAGCCAATTCCGTTTCTGTGCCGCGTCAGATATTTGTTCCCATTCACGGCACTAACCTACTATTCTATTTATCCCGTCAACACTACAAAAAGATTTAAAATGCAAAAATAACCTCAGCCGCATCCTCAAAATCGGAGAATCGACTAGTATGACAACCGCACATATTCATACGCAGTGATTAGGTCTTATTGACAGGATATCAAAAGTTTCACGGCACCGTGTTTAACGGCACATACGCACTGTGTTGACGGGATAAATTATATTAGAAGGCAAACTGAATATGATTGTGAAGTCCAAAAGGAGGAGAGAATCCATGACCTTGGAGATAAATCAAACCTCGAAACTCACTTTGCACTTAATGCACCATATAAAAGCCAAATACCAAATATCTCGTCTGCAGCTAGTAGTGTTTAAAGGTTTGACTTCTTTCTAGGTAATATTGAAAATTAAAAGTTCAACAGGGGGAGATAATTTGGGACCGGGGTAAAACCACAAATAAAAATTAAGTTACGTATCTATACACTATAAGGAACATAACAAATATGACTTATGTAGCCATTACGGTTTAAAAGGTTTGTACAAAATACTTTGCATACGTGTTACGTTGTACATGTAACATATTTCGATCTCATTCAAAGGTTCGCCCTGATATTTTGAAGTGATTAAACTCATACACACTTTTCTGGAATTGTTTATTTATTTTGTTTCATGATGTTTAACGTCCTGTCAACGGCTAAGGTCATTTTAGGCCTAGCTAATGAGGTCGAATAGCATATTTCACCTGTTGTGATGGAGGGGTGGGGTCCCAAAACCAAAAATGAATATTGAACAGAAACTATATACTCAATCCTGAAATTAAAATAACAACACGACACTAGTCACCACTTAGCCCCAGTTTCTAAAAGTAATACGATTAGTACTAATATTGCTACTTTATAATGGGTATTATTGTTATTTTGGTTTACTTTTTGGATTCTTGCGAGGGATAATGTATGACATTATGAAATAAACATTAAAGGTGCATGCCCACTCAGTAGGCACACAATGTTCTTTCAAGGAATTAAATAAGTGTATTGTTCTGTCAATATTCCACCAGTTCTAAAAATTACCAGCACCCGCTATACAGATATAATCATTTAGTAATATATATTTTACTGATAGTGACTGCGGTGGTATCAGGCTATTTTCATATGCAAATGAGGCATAATATATGTTTGATTATTTAAACTAATTAAATGCGTCACTTGAAAAAAAATCATCATTGCATTCAAAAAATAAACAGAGAGAATAAATAGTAATGTCCGGAAACACAGTTATCGCCCCTGATAACAGTATGGAAATTTACGTCTGATATAAAATGTATAATACTGTCAACCAATATGTGGGGTAATGGTGTATAGCGGACACTCGTAATTTTTATAACTGGTGGAATAGTGATAGAATTAGATATTTATTTGATTCCTATAACGAACATTTTGTGCCTACTGAGTGGGCATGTACCTTTAAGTTTGCCTCAAATGCATAGCTTTATTCATTATTCCACGTGCTATCTTTTGTGGTATAACATTAGATGGCTGGTGTATCTTCGCCTTTGAGATAGATTTATTCACAAAAGGATGGATCATCGGATAGAGCAAGCGCGTGTGTCGAGCATTAGTCACGATAGACGTGTCGCCTGGCGGTGGTGGAGATTCAGGCTTGTAGCCGCGCCAAGCAGCCAGCATGTCGACGAATCGATATGCCGCTTTCTCCAATTGTGTGTACACAACACTACAACTGTACGAAACCGGGAAAGAATGGATCAATATTAAAATCTAACATGTCGTTACCAGTGGTCATATAGAACCGATGTAACTCGGACTGTGGTTACGTCCCGGTATATGCCGGAATTACAGTGGAATCTCTCTAGAGAGCTTCCACTACGTAGGCTAGTGAATCTGAATGTTGTCACGCAAATTGTGATATTTCATTTATTTTGATTGAATAATATAACTCCATGCGCCAGGTAGAGTTGATAGAAAAACAAACTGTGTCCTAATTGGCTGTTCGTCGGCCTGTGCTACAGCAATAAAATACGGGTTACAAATATGTGGGTTTTCGTTTCATACATAGTTATTGTTTCAGTATTAATAGCATGTTTTTCAATTGATGGTTACTAGATTATTTCATTTAAATTAATTACACTGCGTCTATAATCATGATAATGGGAACAGCTTACCAAATTTGGTATAGTACATGTATTATCATTTAGCAACAAAAAATAAAGCAATTTCACAATTTTGAGCCAAATTACCTCCCCCTGTTTATGACAGTTTCTGATTATATGTTCTTGAATATAACGCATGTTATTTTCTTTTTGGAATGTGATCCAATAAAACGATGCGTTTGATTTGTATATGTAATTTAAAGTGCATGAAGCGAACAAAAACACATACTGAATGCATGTATCACATAAGACGTCACCCGAGCGCCACATATGTATTGTTGTATCGCAATTTGTACTTCATTATGAAAGTCCGTGATTAAAAGTGCATTCCCAGTCAGTAGATACAAAATGTTCTGTATATCAGACACATCATCTGAGATATTTTCTGGTAAAATAAACATTCATTCACCATTACCCCACGTATTGATTGGCATTATTGTACATTTTATATCAGACGTAAATTTCCACAATGATATCAGGGACGATAACCGTGTTTCCTAAAAACGTTAACGGACATTACTATTCATTCTCTGTATTTATCTTTTGATTTGCAATGATCATACTTTATAATCTGTCGAAAAGAATATTGTGCCGGTGACGCATTTAATTAGTATAAATAATTAAGAAATATCATGCGTCATTTGCATATGAAAATAGCCTGATACCACCGCGAAAATAAATATTACTAAATGATTATATCTGTATAGCGGGCACTCGTGATTTTTCGAATAGTGACACAATTATATTCAATTATAATGTTACTTACAAGTTACAAAAGTTTATTCACTCTGATCATTTTCACAAATGATATAAGAGGTAGGTTTTCATGTATAAATACATAGAAGTCAAACAACAATGGAAGTATGGCTACTATAACATACATGAGGTAGTATTTTGTCATATATGTCTAAATTATCACATGGTACTGGTATATACAAGTTGTGGTGTTCTATGGTGGTTTAAATTTATTGAGTATTTCCTTCAGGAATCTACACAGTTTTGTTAACGGGCCAATCCTTGATTCATTTAATAATGTTTCTAGTTTGAAAGTATTGGGTCGTTGACAAAATATTTTGATAAATATTTATTTCGCATTTCGCCGAAATACGTACATTCAAATACAAAATGAAACTCTTTACCTAAGAAAGATTTTGTGGTAATATAAGTAAGTATGTTTCCATTTGATGTTCATGTTGAAAGATTCTGTACATTTATACATGTATAACTATCTGACACAGCTGAATACCACAATTGTGTATACTGGTCTTTTAGTACAGCTTCAACGTTATGTTTCACCTAATGACTATTAGGAAATTGATGATCTGCCCAGACATGATTTAAACCGGTTTCTTCAAATATTGATGTAACATTATTCAACCATTTGTAATTGTTATCGTTTAAGATAAAATCCTCTGATATTATATTGTACAGCATTTTCGTGAATTTATTATTGTGTTATTGGGTTATGCCAGCCCAGTATTTAGCCATTCTTGTTTTAACTAGAATATCAATGGGAAACCTCCCAAGTTCACCATATATCACGACATGCGGTGTAGATTTCTTTACATGTAAAATATATTGTCAAGCTTCAGTATGTACTTTTTCAAGTATAGACATATCTTCAAAACCCCATACTTCACAACCATACAATAATATAGGCATGACAGTCTGGTCAAATAATTTAATCTGAACAATCAACTGGGAGATTAAGATTTCTGATTTTTCTATATAATAGGTGTAATGCTTTCCTAGCTTGTGCACATATATAGTTTCTGGTATCGGTAAATTTACCGTTTCTGCTGAAGGTCACACCAATATATTTAAACTGTGTTAATACTTCAATTTCTGTGTCATTATATTTGACACTATGATTCCTATTAGTTCTACTTCCAAATATAATAATCTTTGATTGTGTGGCATTGACCTTGAGCTTCCATTCTGTGCAATAGTCATTAAATGAAAGCAACAAATGTTGTAAGCTTGCAGCAGAATCTGCAAGAAGAATAGTATCGTCTGCATAAATAATTACAATGCATTTTAAAAATGTATCTAGTTCGTTATGAACAATTTTAATACCTGTATTTTCTTGCGCGAGTGTTGTCTCAATGTTGTTTAGGTATAATGAAAATAATAATGGCAACACATTTTCTCCTTGTCTTACTCAATTATTACATACAAAACATGAGGATGTATTCCCATTATATGAAACACTATTATTATTATAATAGTACAATTATACTGGAACACAGTCGTACTTGAATTAAAACATCATGCAGCTGTTCGTAATGGGGTCACCTTGTTGTTTAACTAGAATATCACTCGCAGAAAATATGAAAACTGATTCACAAGGAAGAGAATTTGAATATTGCGCAAACTATGTAATACTATGCTCTATCCCAGCGAGACGTTTACATGCAGCTGTATGGACTTGACGAATAAGTGCATTGTGTTTTTCATCTCGAGCCATGATGTGACAGACTGGCATATATCTACTTCGATAGTTGAGGTATTGTGACTTTGTTTCTAGATTGTTTGAACCAAGGTTTTTCATATATCGACCACATAAAACAAAATTGGGATTGGCTCCATTTTTATCTATAAGCCGCATTGTCACTATATTAAAGTTAAAAATTGACATTTCTTTTTCACATCAAAGTCAATGTGTATGGTGTTTTTTTTGCAGCCCTAACACATTGCTAAGGACAATAAATAATGGCAGAATGAGTTGAATACATGTATGTTCGACCGTATTGGTAGTTGGTGGCCATCTTGGATTCATGCAAATGATATTAATGTTCAATTATTTAGTAGACTCACTCGAACGACTGTGTGCATCGAGAAATTCTAAATAGCTTTATGATATCAAATGAACATGAACACCTATGGATATGGAAGGTAATATCCGCTATAATTCCATGTGGCTCGATGCTTGCTTGCCGATTACATGCCATGCTCTATGCTTGTAATTACTATTCTACGTGCCCCGGGGCTTACCTGCTGATGGCATTACAACTTGCATTCATGTTATTTTATTTGTCATCTGTGTATATGACATATGAAATCTTATTGGTTGTAGTTTTATATTTATCTAAACTAAATGTTCATTTAGCTTGTTGCTTTATTCATTAGTACTGTTTCAATTGGAATAATGCGGTTCGTGTTCATTACATTCTTAGTGACATCCGGAGTTCCATTATTGATCATTGCATCGTTGTTTTGCCATCCGCTTGTTCAGCTCGGTAAGCCACGACCCTTGACAAAAATAATTGCAACAGTTATCGGGTACACCCAAATTATGTCGCCAGGTGCGCTGCTAAAACTCAAAATAGTTCTCCCTGAAATAATTTAATTTTCTGGTACCCATCCTGATAGGCGTTGCTTTATACGTTAGACTAACCCAACTAGATTTGCTATATAATTTAACCGAATCCCATCCAATAAGATCAGAAGCGCTAACATGATTTAAAGTGGAACATCACCAAACGGGAGGTTCCACTGTACGTGTAAATTTACAAAATAAAAATATTCGAATGAGTATAAGTATACATGTAAAAAATAGTATTACCCGATTCTACTTCGAACAGAGATCTCACATCTGCAGTGTGTCCACAGTTCAATCAGTTATATCTCCGCAACAACAATAAATGATATGTATTCTACTAAATGTGAAACAATCAGCGTAGGCTGCGAACAGAAAGCACATCCATGCGATCAAGATCCGAGTCCACTTGCTTTCAATCCAATCCCATTTGTATAGTACTGTATAGTAACATTGACATTGACAATGAACATGTAAACAATATGCAAATAAAATATGTTTAGACTAGTCCACATAGCTTGTCATTATACTATTAACTGCATCAGAAAAGTTTGCAAATTAATACCAATGTTTGTTATTTATTGATACAAAACAAAACGGGTTGTCCACCGACAATTAAAAAAGAACATACTAAAATATGACTAGTTTTGAAACGCCAGTTATTTGTAAGTATCACAAACATGTTTTTCAATCGATAGATACTAAATTATTTTATTTAAATTAATAACACCATCGCCTATAGTCAGAACATCTTTCTAAAGTTGGCATAATATTGTTATTTCACAACAGAAAATAAAGAACTTTCATGATTTAAAAAAAAAAAAAAAAAAAAAAAAAAAGGACCAGTCTCGCCTACTTTCACCATTCGTATGGATGCTGTGGGAACTACATCTACATGAGCTGCAGCCTATATGGATGCTGTGGGAACTACATCTACAAGAGCTGCAGCCTATATGGATGATGTAGGAACTACATCTACATATGAGCTGCAGCCTATATGGATGTTGTGGGAACTACATCTACATGAGCTGCAGCCTATATGGATGTTGGGTGGGAACTACATCTGTTGTGAACTACATGGATGCTGTGGGAACTACATCTACATAAAGCTGCAGCCTCCCATATGGATGCTGTGGGAACTACATCTACATGAGCTGCAGCCTATATGGATGTTGTGGGAACTACATTTGTGTGAACTACATGGATGCTGTGGGAACTACATATCTACATGAGCTGCAGCCTATATGGATGTTGTGGAAAACACTACATCCTGTGAACTACATGGGTGATTTGGGAACTACATCCTACATGAGTTGCAGCCTATATGGATGCTGTGTTAACTACATCTACGTGAGCTGCCGCCTATATGGATGTTTTGGGAACTACATCTACATGAGCTGCAGCCTATATGGATGCTGTGGGAACTACATCTACATGAGCTGCAGCCTATATGAATAATGTGGGAACTACATCTACATGAGCTGCAGCCTGTATGGATGTTGTGGGAACTACATCTACATGAGCTGCAGCCTATATGGATGTTGTGGGAACTACATCTGTGTGAACTAAATGGATGCTGTGGGAACTACATCTACATGAGCTGCAGCCTATATGGATGCTGTGGGAACTACATCTACATGAGCTGCATCCTATATGGATGTTGTGGGAAGTACATTTGTGTGAACTACATGGATGCTGTGGGAACTACATCTCTACATGAGCTGCAGCCTATATGGATGTTGTGGAAACAACATCTGTGTGAACTACATGGGTGCTTTGGGAACTACATCTACATGTGCTGCAGCCTATATGGATGCTGTGTGAACTACATCTACATGAGCTGCAGCCTATATGGATGTTGTGGGAACTACATCTGCACGAGCTGCAGCCTATATGAATGTTGTGAGTTCTACATCTACAAGAGATACAGCCTATATGGATGTTGTGGGAACACCAGCCTATATGGATGCTGTGGGAACTACATCTACACGAGCTGCAGCCTATATGGATGCTGTGGGAACTACATCTGCACGAGCTGCATCCTATATGAATGTTGTGAGTTCTACATCTACAAGAGATACAGCCTATATGGATGTTGTGGGAACACCAGCCTATATGGATGCTGTGTAAACTAAATCAGCATGAGCTGCAGCCTATATGGATGCTGTGTGTTCTACATCTACATGAGCTGCAGCCTATATGGATGCTGTGGGAACTACATCTACATGAGCTACAGCCTATATGGATGCTGTGGGAACTACATCTGTGTGAACTACAAGGATGCTGTGGGAACTACATCTACACGAGCTGCAGCATATATGGATGCTGTGGGAACTACATCTACACGAGCTGCAGCCTATATGGATGTTGTGGGAACTACATCTGTGTGAACTACAAGGATGCTGTGGGAACTACATCTACACGAGCTGCAGCATATATGGATGCTGTGGGAACTACATCTACACGAGCTGCAGCCTATATGGATGATGTGGGAACTACATCTTCACGAGCTGCAGCCTATATGAATGTTGTGAGTTCTACATCTACAAGAGATACAGCCTATATGGATGTTGTGGGAACACCAGCCTATATGGATGCTGTGTAAACTAAATCGGCATGAGCTGCAGCCTATATGGATGCTGTGTGTTCTACATCTACATGAGCTGCAGCCTATATGGATGCTGTGGGAACTACATCTACATGAGCTACATCCTATATGGATTCTGTGGGAACTACATATACATGAGCTGCAGCCTATATGGATGCTATGGAAACTACATCTACATGAGGTGCAGCCTATATGGATGCAGTGGGAACTACATATGTGTGAACTACATGGATGCTGTGTGAACTACATATATATGAGCTGCAGCCTATATGGATGTTCTGTGAACTAAATCTACATGAGCTGCAGCGTATATGGATGTTGTGGGAACAACATCTACATGAGATGCAGCCTGTATTGATGTTGTGGGTTCTACATCTACATCAGTTGCAGCCTATATGGATGCTATGGGAACTACATCTACATGAGCTGCAGCCTATATGGATGTTGTGGGAACTACATCTGTGTGAACTACATGGATGCTGTGTGAACTACACCTACATCAGCTGCAGCCTATATGGATGATGTGTGAACTAAATCTACATGAGCTGCAGCGCATATGGATGTTGTGGGAAATACATCTACATGAGCTGCAGCCTATATGGATGCGGTGTGAACTACAGATACATGAGTTGCAGCCTATATGGATGCTGTGGGAACTACATCTACATGAGCTGCAGCCTATATGGATGCTGTGGGAACTACATCTACATGAGCTGCAGCCTATATGGATGTTGTGGGAACTACATCTGTGTGAACTACGTGGATGCTGTGTGAACTACACCTACATCAGCTGCAGCCTATATGGATGATGTGTGAACTAAATCTACATGAGCTGCAGCGCATATGGATGTTGTGGGAAATACATCTACATGAGCTGCAGCCTATATGGATGCGGTGTGAACTACATATACATGAGTTGCAGCCTATATGGATGCTGTGGGAACTACATCTACATGAGCTGCAGCCTATATGGATGCTGTGGGAACTACATATACATGAGCTGCAGCCTATATGGATACTGTGTGAACTACTTCTACATGAGCTGCAGCCTATATGGATGTTGTGGTTTCTACAACTACGTGAGCTGCTGCCTATATGGATGCTGTGTGAACTACATATACATGAGCTGCAGCCTATATGGATGATGTTTGAACTACATCTACATGAGCTGCAGCCTATATGGATGTTGTGGGAACTACATCTACATGAGATGCAGCCTATATTGATTTTGGGGGTTCTACATCTACATCAGCTGCAGCCTATATGGATGCTATGGGAACGACATATATATGAGCTGCAGCCTATACGGATGTTGTGGGTTCTACAACTACATGAGCTGCAGCCTATATGGGTGCTGTGTGAACTACATCTACATGAGCTGCAGCCTATATGGATGTTGTTGGAACTACATTTGTGTGAACTACATGGATGCTGTGTGAAATACACCTACATCAGCTGCAGCCTATATGGATAATGTGTGAACTAAATCTACATGAGCTGCGGCGCATATGGATGTTGTGGGAAATACATCTACATGAGCTGCCGCCTATATGTATGCTGTGTGAACTACATATACATGAGCTGCAGCCTATATGGATGGAGTGGGAACTACATCTACATGAGCTGCAGCCTATATGGATGTTGTGGGAACTACATCTACATGAGCTGCACCCTATATGGATGTTGTGGGAACTACAGCTGTGTGAACTACATGGATGCTGTGTGAACTATATCTACATGAGCTGCATTATATATGGATACTGTGTGAAATAAATCTACATGAACTGCAGCGTATATGGATGTTGTGTGAATTACATCTACATGAGATGCAGCCTATATGGATGTTGTGGGTTCTACATCTACATGAGCTGCAGCCTATATGGATGCTGAGGGAACTACATCTACATGTGCTGCAGCATATATGGATGCTGTGGGAACTACATCTACTAGAGCTGCAGCCTATATGGATGATGTGGATTCTACGTCTATGTGAAAGGAGCTGAGGCCAATATGGATGCTGTGGGAACTACATCTGTGTGAACTACATGGATGCTGTGGGAACTACATCTACATGAGCTGCAGTCTATATGGATGATGTGGGAACTACATCTACATGAGCTGCAGCCTATATGGATGTTGTGTGTTCTACATTTATATCAGATGCAGCCTATATGGATGCTGTTGGAACTACATCTACATGAGCTACAGCCTCTATATGGATACTGTGTGAAGTACATCTACATGAGCTGCAGCCAATAACGATGTTGTGCGAACTACATCTGTGTGAACTATGTGGATGCTTTGTGAACTATATCTACAGGAGCTTCAGCCTATGTGGACATTGCGGGAACTAGATCTGTGTGAACTACATGGATGCTGTGGGAACTACATATACATGAGCTGCAGCATATATGGATGAAGTGTGAACTAAATCTACATGAGATGCAGCGTATATGTATGTTGTATGAACTACATCTTCATTAGATGCAGCCTATATGGATGCTGCGGGTTCTACATCTACATGAGATGCAGCCTATATGGATGCTGTGGGAACTACATCTACATGAGATGCAGCCTATATGGATGCTTTGTGAAATAAATCTATACGAGCTTCAGCCTATATGGATGTTGTGGGAACTACATCTGTGTGAACTATATGGATGCTGTGGTAACTACATATACATGAGCTTCAGCCTATAAGGATGTTGCGTGAACTACATCTACATGAGCTGCAGCCTATATGGATGTTGTGGGAACTACATCTGTGTGAACTACATTGATGCTGTCGGAACAACATATACATGAGCTGCAGCCTATAAGGATGTTGTGTGAACTACATCTACATGAGCTGCAGCCTATATGGATGTTGTGGGTACTACATTTACATGAGCTGCAGCCTATATGGATGTCGTGGGTTCTACATATACATGCTCTGCAGCCTATATGGATGTTGTGGGTTCTATGACGAATCTACATCAGCTGCAGCCTATATGTATGCTGTGGGTTCTACATCTACATCAGCTGCAGCCTATATGGATGTTGTGGGAACTACATCTACATGAGCTGCAGCCTATATGGATGCTGAGGGAACTACATCTACATCAGATGCAGCCTATATGGATGTTGCGGGAACTACATCTTCATGAGCTGCAGCCTATATATAGATGTTGTCGGAACTACATATGTGAGATCTACATGGATGCTGTGGGAACTACATCTACATGTGCTGCAGCCTATATGGATGATGTGGGTTCTAAATCTACATGAGCTGTAGCCTATATGGATGCTGTGGGAACTACATCTACATGAGCTGCAGCCTATATGGATGTTGTGGTAACTACATCTACATGTGCTGTAGCCTATATGGATGTTGTGGGTTCTACATCTACATGAACTGCAGCCTATATGGATGTTGCGGGTGCTACATCTACATGAGCTGCAGCTATTTGGATGCTATGGGAACTACATCTACATGAGCTGCAGCCTATATGGATGCTGTGGGTTCTACGTCTATGTGACATGAGCTGCAGCCTATATGGATGATGTGGGAACTACATCTGTGTGAACTACATGGATGCTGTGGGAACTACGTCTACACGAGCTGAAGCCAGCATGGATACATGAGCTGCAGCCTATATGGATGCTGTAGGAACTACATCTAATTGAGCTGCAGCCTATATGTATGTTGTGGGAAGTACATCTACATGAGATGCAGCCTATATGGATGTTGTGGGTTCTACATCTACATGAGCTGCAGCCTATATGGATGCTGTGTGAACTACATATACATGAGCTGCAGCCTATATGGTTGTTGTGGGAACTACATCTGTGTGAACTACATGGATGCTGTGTGAACTAAATATACATGAGCTGCAGCCAATATGGATGCTGTTTGAACTACATCTACATGAGATTCAGCCTATATGGATGTTGTGGGTTCTACATCTACAGTAGCTGCAGCCTATATGGATGCTGTGGGAACTACATCTACATGAGTTGCATCCTATATGTATGTTTTGGAGCCGCCGCCTATATGTATGTTGTGGGAACTACATATACATGAGATGCAGCCTATATGGATGTTGTGTGTTCTACATCTAAATTATCTGCAGCCTGTATGGATGCTGTGGGAACTACATCTACATGAGCTGCAGCCTATATGGATGCAGTGTGAACTACATCTACATGAGCTGCATATTAAATGGATGTTGTGGGAACTACATCTGTTTGAACTACATGGATGCTGTGGGAACTACATCTACATGATCTGCAGCCTATATGGATGCTGTGTGAACTACATCTACATGAGCTTCAGCCTATATGGATGTTGTTGGAACTACATCTGTGTGAACTACATGGATGATGTGGGAACTACATCTACATGAGCTGCAGCCTATATGGAATCTGTGTGAACTACATCTACATGAGCTGAAGCCTATATGGATGTTGTGGGAACTACATCTGTGTGAACTACAAGGATGCTGTGGGAACTACATCTACATGAGCTGCAGCCTATATGGATGCTGTGGGAACTACATCTACATGAGCTGCAGCCTATATGAATGCTGTGTGAACTACATCTACATGACCTGCAGCCTATATGGATGATGTGGGTTCTATATGGAATATACATGAGCTGCAGCCTATATGGATGCTGTGGGTTCTACATATACATGAGATGCAGCCTATATGGATGCTGTGTGTTCTACATTTACATGCGCTGCAGCCTATATGGATGTTGTGGGTTCTATGAGGAATCTACATGAGCTGCATCCTATATGGATGCTGTGGGTTCTACATCTTCATCAGCTGCAGCCTATATGGTTATTGTGGGAACTACATCTACATGAGCTGCAGCTTATATGGATGCTGAGGGAACTACATGTACATCAGATGCAGCCTATATGGATGTTGCGGGAATTACATCTTCATGAACTGCAGCCTATATATAGATGTTGTCGGAACTACATATGTGAGATCTACATGGATGCTGTGGGAACTACATCTACATGTGCTGCAGCCTATATGGATGATGTGGGTTCTACATCTACATGAGCTGTAGCCTATATGGATGCTGTGGGAACTACATCTACATGAGCTGCAGCCTATATGGATGTTGTGGGAACTACATCTACATGTGCTGTAGCCTATATGGATGTTGTGGGTTCTACATATACATGAACTGCAGCCTATTTGGATGTTGCGGGTTCTACATCTACATGAGCTGCAGCTATTTGGATGCTATGGGAACTACATCTGCATGAGCCGCAGCCTATATGGATGCTGTGGGTTCTACGTCTATGTGACATGAGCTGCAGCCTATATGGATGATGTGGGAACTACATCTGTGTGAACTACATGGATGCTGTGGGAACTACGTCTACACGAGCTGAAGCCAGCATGGATACATGAGCTGCAGCCTATATGGATGCTGTAGAAACTACATCTAATTGAGCTGCAGCCTATATGTATGTTGTGGGAAGTACATCTACATGAGATGCAGCCTATATGGATGTTGTGGGTTCTACATCTACATGAGCTGCAGCCTATATGGATGCTGTGTGAACTACACATACATGAGCTGCAGCCTATATGGGTCTTGTGGGAACAACATCTGTGTGAACTACATGGATGCTGTGTGAACTAAATATACATGAGCTGCTGCCAATATGGATGCTGTGTGAACTACATCTACATGAGATTCAGCCTATATGGATGTTGTGGATTCTACATCCACATGAGCTGCAGCCTATATGGAATCTGTGTGAACTACATCTACATGAGCTGAAGCCTATATGGATGTTGTGGGAACTACATCTATGTGAACTACAAGGATGCTGTGGGAACTACATCTACATGAGCTGCAGCCTATATGGATGCTGTGGGAACTACATCTACATGAGCTACAGCCTATATGAATGCTGTATTAACTACATCTACATGACCTGCAGCCTATATGGATGTTGTGGGTTCTATATGGAATCTACATGAGCTGCAGCCTATATGGATGCTGTGGGTTCTACATATACATGAGATGCAGCCTATAGGGATGCTGTGTGTTCTACATTTACATGCGCTGCAGCCTATATGGATGTTGTGGGTTCTATGAGGAATCTACATGAGCTGCATCCTATATGGATGCTGTGGGTTCTACATCTACATCAGCTGCAGCCTATATTGTTGTTGTGGGAACTACATCTACATGAGCTGCAGCCTATATGGATGCTGAGGGAACTACATCTACGTCAGCTGCAGCCTATATGCATGTTGCGGGAACTACATCTTCATGAGCTGCAGCCTATATATAGATGTTGTCGGAACTACATATGTGAGATATACATGGATGCTGTGGGAACTACATATACATGTGCTGCAGCCTATATGGATGATGTCGGTTCTACATCTACACGAGCTACAGCCTATATGGATGTTCTGGGAACTACATCTACATGTTCTGTAGCCTATATGGATGTTGTGGGTTCTACATCTACATGAACTGCAGCCTATATGGATGTTGTGGGTTCTACATCTACATGAGCTGCAGCTATTTGGATGCTATGGGAACTACATCTACATGAACTGTAGCCTATATGGATGATGTGGGTTCTACGTCTATGTGACATGAGCTGCAGCCTATATGGATGCTTTGTGAACTACATCTACATGAGCTTCAGCCTAAATGGATTTTGTTGGAACTACATCTGTGTGAACTACATGGATGATGTGGGAACTACATCTACATGAGCTGCAGCCTATATGGAATCTGTGTGAAGTACATCTACATGAGCTGAATCCTATATGGATTTTGTGGGAACTACATCTGTGTGAACTACAAGGATGCTGTGGGAACTACATCTACATGAGCTGCAGCCTATATGGATGCTGTGGGAACTACATCTACATGAGCTGCAGCCTATATGAAAGCTGTGTGAACTACATCTACATGACCTGCAGCCTATATGGATGATGTGGGTTCTATATGGAATCTACATGAGCTGCAGCCTATATGGATGCTGTGGGTTCTACATATACATGAGATGCAGCCTATATGGATGTTGTGTGTTCTACATCTACATGCGCTGCAGCCTATAACGATGTTGTGGGTTCTATGAGGAATCTACATGAGCTGCATCCTATATGGATGCTGTGGGTTCTACATCTACATCAGCTGCAGCCTATATGGTTGTTGTGGGAACTACATCTACATGAGCTGCAGCCTATATGGATGCTGAGGGAACTACATCTACATCAGCTGCAGCCTATATGGATGTTGCGGGAACTACATCTGCATGAGCTGAAGCCTATATATAGATGTTGTCGGAACTACATATGTGAGATATACATGGATGCTGTGGGAACTACATCTACATGTGCTGCAGCCTATATGGATGATGTGGGTTCTACATCTACATGAGCTACAGCCTATATGGATGTTGTGGGAACTACATCTACATGTGCTGTAGCCTATATGGATGTTGTGGGTTCTACATCTACATGAACTGCAGCCTATATGGATGTTGTGGGTTCTACATCTACATGAGCTGCAGCTATTTGGATGCTATGGGAACTACATCTACATGAACTGTAGCCGATATGGATGATGTGGATTCTACGTCTATGTGACATGAGCTGCAGCCTATATGGATGATGTGGGAACTACATCTGTGTGAACTACATGGACGTTGTGGGAACTACGTCTACGTGAGCTGAAGCCAGCATGGCTACATGAGCTGCAGCCTATATGGATGATGTGGGTTCTACATCTACGTGAGCTACAGCCTATATGGATGTTGTGGGAACTAGATCTGCATGCGCTGTAGCCTATATGGATCTTTTGGGTTCTACATCTACATGAGCTACAGCCTATATGGATGCTGTGTGAACTACATATACATGAGCTGCAGCCTATATGGATGTTGTGGGAACTACATCTGCATGCGCTGTAGCCTATATGGATGTTTTGGGTTCTACATCTACATGAGCTACAGCCTATATGGATGTTGTGGGAACTACATCTACATGTGCTGTAGCCTATATGGATGTTGTGGGTTCTACATCTACATGAACTGCAGCCTATTATGGATGTTGTGGGTTTAACAATCTACATGAGCTGCAGCTATTTGATGCTATGGGAACTACATCTACATGGACTGTAGCCGATATGGATGATGTGGATTCTACGTCTATGTGACATGAGCTGCAGCCTATATGGATGATGTGGGAACTACATCTGTGTGAACTACATGGACGTTGTGGGACAACTACGTCCTACGTGAGCTGAGCCAGCATGGCTACATGAGCTGCAGCCTATATGGATGTGTGGGTTCTACATCTACGTGAGCTACAGCCTATATGGATGTTGTGGGAACTACATTGTGCATGCGCTGTAGCCTATCTGGATGTTTTTGGGTTCTAAATCTATGAGCTACAGCCTATATGGATGCTGTGTGAAACTACATATACATGAGCTGCAGCTTATATGGATGTTGTGGGAACTACATCTGCATGCGCTGTAGCCTATATGGATGTTTTGGGTTCTACATCTACATGAGCTACAGCTTTATATGGATGTTTGTGGGTTCTACATCTAATGAGCTGCAGCCTCATGGATGTTTGGGGTTCCACATCTACATGGAGCTGGAAACAAATGAGGCTGCAGCCTATAAGGATGTTGTGGGTTCTGTGTATATGGTACTATCAATGCGCAGCCTATATGGATGTTGTGGGTTCCACATCTACATGAGCTGCAGCCTATATGGATGCTGTGTGAACTGCATATACATGAGCTGCAGCTTATATGGATGTTGTGGGAACTACATCTGTGTGAACTACATGGATGCTGTGTGAACTAAATATACATGAGCTGCAGCCAATATGGATGCTGTGTGAACTACATCTACTTGAGATTCAGCCTATATGGATGTTGTGGGTTCTACATATACAGGAGCCGCAGCCTATATGGATGCTGTGGGAACTACATCTACATGAGCTGAATTATATATGGATGTTGTGGAGCTGCAGTCTATATGTATGTTGTGGGAACTATATCTACATGAGATGCAGCCTATATGGATGTTGTGGGTTCTACATCTACACGAGTTGCAGCCTATATGGATGCTGTGGGAACTACATCTACATGAGCTGCAGCCTATATGGATGTTGTGTGAACTACATCTACATGAGCTGCAGACTATATGGATGTAGTGGGAACTACATCTGTGTGAACTACATGGATGCTGTGGGAACTATATCTACATGATCTGCAGCCTATATGGATGCTGTGTGAACTACATCTACATGAGCTTCAGCCTATATGGATGTTGTGGGAACTACATCTGTGTGAACTACATGGATGCTGTGGGAACTACATCTACATGAGCTGCACCCTATATGGATGCTTTGTGAACTACATCTACATGAGCTGCAGCATATATGGATGCTGTGGGAACTACTTCTACATGAGCTTCAGCCTATATGGATGTTGTGGGAACTACGTGCTGTGTGAACTACATATACATGAGATGCAGCATATATGGATGTTGCGGGAACTACATCTACATGAGCTGCAGCCTATATGGATGCTGTGGCAACTACATCTACATGAGCTGCATCCTATATGGATGTTGTGGGGTCTACATCTACATGAGCTGCAGCCTATATGTATGTTGTGGGAACTACATCTACATGAGATGCAGCCTATAAGGATGTTGTGGGTTCTACATCTACATGAGCTGCAGCCTGTATGGATGCTGTGGAAACTACATCTACATGAGGCTTCTAGTACATGATGTGGGCTTAGTCCCCCCGTAATCGTTCCAGCTCTCCATGCCGGCTAGTGCTCTCAAATGTGCTTAGTGGCCAGCAGGGAGACAACAAACCTGCAAATGTCCGTGCTGGAACGCTTACATTACCCACATCGTGTGGCAGCAAATAGTGACGTTCGTTGTATCTGGGATGGCCGTTAACCACAGGTGAATGCACTAGCCGGAAGCGAGATGTGCTGGAATGCCTACAGGGGCAGTCGGCCTATATCGTACACCAGGTGGCAGCGCTGTTCCATTCTTCTGTTTCCAGCCTAACTCGTTTGAATAACAGCAAGCTCAAATAACAGTATCAGTGAGGTTCCTTATGTCCGTGCTGGCCGCTAAGCACAGTTGAGAGCACTAACCGGGATGAAGGCATGATGGAACACTTACAGGGGGACTGGGCCCACATTGTCTACTAGGTGGCCGCGCTATTCCAGGCTTCAGTTCCCAGTCGAACTCGTTTGAATACCCCCACCCACGCCATAAAATCAGCAGATAGTGACGTTCATTTTACCGGGATGGCAGTTAACCACAGGTGAGAGCACTAGCTGGAAGCGAGATGTGCTGGAACGCCAACAGGGGCACTCGGCCTACATCGTACACCAGGTTGCCGCGCTGTTCCAGGCTTCTGTTTCCAGCCTAACTCGTTTGAATAACATCAGGCTGAAATAACAGTAACAGTGAGGTTCTTTGTCTCCCTGCTGGCCGCTAAGCACAGTTGAGAGCATTAGCCGGGATGGAGGCGTGCTGGAACACTTAAAGGGGGACTGGACCCACATCGTGTATTAGGTGGCCGCGCTGTTCCAGGCTTCAGTTCCCAGTCTAACTCGTCTGAATACCCACACACACGCCATAAAAGCAGCAAATAGTGACGTTTGTTGTATCCGGAGTGGCCGTTAAACACATGTGAGAGAACTAGCCGGAAGCGAGATATACTGGAACGCCTACAGGGGCACTTGTCCTACATCATACACCAGGTAGCCGCGCTGTTCCAGTCTTCTGTTTCCAGCCCAACTCGTTTGAATAACAGCAAGCTGAAATAACAGTAACAGTGAGGTTCGTTGTCTCCCTGCTGGCCGCTAAGCACAGTTGAGAGCACTAGCCGGGATGGAGGCGTGCTGGAACACTTAAAGGGGGACTGGGCCCACATCGTGTATTAGGTGGCCGCGCTGTTCCACGCTTCAGTTCCCAGTCTAACTCGTCTGAATACCCACACACACGCCGTAAAAGCAGCAAATAGTGACGTTTGTTGTATCCGGAGTGGCCGTTTATAATGTGAGAGAACTAGCCGGAAGCGAGATATACTGGAACGCCTGCAGGGGCACTTGTCCTACATCATACACCAGGTAGCCGCGCTGTTCCAGTCTTCTGTTTCCAGCCTAACTCGTTTGAATAACAGCAAGCTGAAATAACAGTAACAGTGATGTTCCTTATGTCCGTGCTGGCAGCTAATCACAGTTGAGTGCACTAGCCGCGATGGAGGCATGCTGGAACGTTTACGGGGGAATTGGGCCCACATCTTGTACTAGGTGGCCCCGCTATTCCAGGCTTCAGTTCCCAGTCTAACTCGTTTGAATAACCCCACCCACGCCTTAAAAGCAACAGATAGTGACGTTCGTTGTATCCGGGATGGCCGTTAATCACAGGTGAGAGCACTAGCCGAAAGCGAGATGTGATGGAACGTCTACAGGGGCACTCGGTCTACATCGTACACCAGGTGACCGTGCTGTTCCAGGCTTCTGTTTCCAACCTAACTCGTTTGAAAAACATCAAGCTGAAATAACAGTAACAGTGAGGTTCCTTATGTCCGTGCTGGCCGCTAAGAACAGTTGAGAGCACTAGCCGGGATGGAGGCGTGCTGGAACGCTTACGGTGGACTAGGCCCACATCGTGTAATAGGTGGCCGCGCTGTTCCAGGCTTCAGTTCCCCATTCTAACTCGTTTGAATACCCCCACCCACGCCATAAAAGCAGCAAATAGTGACGTTTGTTGTATCCGGAGTGGCCGTTAAACACAGGTGAGAGCAATAGTCGGAAGCAAGATGTGCTGGAACGCCTACAGAGGCACTCGGCCTACATCGTACACCAGTTGGTCACCGAGGTTCCAGGCTTCTGTTTCCAGCCTAACTCGTTCGAGACAAATGTGTACAGGCCTGGGACCTCTAATTGCCCGTACCATCCTCTACCTACTGAGCTAACCGGGCACATGTACACACTTCCTCCCCATAGTGAGTGGAACCTCTCTAAACCGGAGACAGGACGCATTTGTTTGACTATGGTGATTTGATTGGTTTCACTGACATTTGTGTTTGATGTTAAAGGTACATGCCCATTCAGTAGGTTTTGCTATAGGGAGACATATAGTTTTGTATATTCTGTAGATATTTTCTGGAAAAATAGACATTCATTCACCATTACGCCACGTATTGATTGGCATTATTATACATTTGATATCAGACACTAATATCAGGGGCGATAACCGTGTTTCCTTAAATGTTAACGGACATTACTATTTATTCTCTGTACATTGTATGTATGTTTTGATGTGCAATGATCATATTTCATAATCTGGCGAAAACATTATTTTGTTCAGGTGACGCATTTAATTAGTATAAATAATTAAATGACATCATGCCTCATTTTCATATGAAAATAGCCTGATTCTACCGCGCGTCACTATCAGCAAAATAAATATTACAAAATGATTGTATCTGTATAGCGGGCACTCGTAATTTTTAGAACTCGTGGAATAGTGACACAATTATACTCATTTAATTCCTATAAAGAACATTGTGTACCTACCGAGTGGGAATGTACCTTTAACGTCTGTTCATGATTACAAAGCATGCAAACATATCTTAGCGCGCTCATATTCAAGAATTACAGTGGAACCTGTCTAAATCGGGCTCACTGTGAGTCCCCCAAGGTGCCCGGTTTAGAGAGGTGCCACTGTACATGTATACCAACCATGACATACTCCCTCACCAAGTTGAAATTCGTTACATATGGTGCCTTGGCGTCCGGTTTAGAGAGGTTCCACAGTATTGCATAAAAGGAAACTATATCGAGAGCACATACTATTCTAAAGTCACTTTTCTTATTACATTTTCGACCACATGGTCTTTATCGATTACTTGTATCTTTATTTATTCAATATGGACGTCGCATTGGACTGCCAATACAGTTTCTAAATATTTTGACCATGTGGTCGAAAATTTAATAAATTTAAATTTAATAAAAAGATTGACTTGTATAATAATTAATTAATATTAAATGTGCTTCCTTCGAAGGTTAGTGGAAATTACTATATACATGTACATGGGCGTCGCCAGC